>JADRCH010000075.1:4668907-4716277 GCA_019843965.1 Rhynchomys soricoides
TTAAAGACATGTACCATCATGCCTGCCTCACAGTTTAATAATGAAATATTTATGATTATAAGGAATGTATTTATGTGTTAGTATATAATAAACAAACATTTATTATCATTACAAATAATAAATTTATTACATAAATTACTATAAACAAATGGACTATTTATGAAAGTTAACTAGTAACAATTTGAACCAAATGTTAAAGATATAGTCAGCAGTTTTTAATGGCTACTTTCCTATCGTAGTTTCACATAAGAAAAGGCATATATATGTTTTCATGATTCTGTAATAAATTCTATATTTGAACCATGAGAACATTTTGATCTTCAAAGAGTAAAATTCAGATAGTGCTTCAAATCTTATACTTCATATCCCCTTTCAGTCATCAGAATGATGTATTTTGTACACATAAGCATTCTCATCTCTTTTTTAGTCCTGAAGATTGAACCCAGAACATGATGCATTCTGGTCAAGTGCTCTACCATTGAGTTACATCACAGCCCTGATTGTTTCTTCAGTGGCTTTGAACATTTATTATTAACTGTGCCTTTACTTGTATTACCCTGTTTAATTCTCACATTGTGTGAAACCAATATCATTTTTATATAGATGTTAAATAGATGAGTATGCTTAAACATACAGAGGTGACATAGCTAGTAAGAAGACAGCATGTATATCTGTTGTTGATACTGTTACAGAGTCTTAAAAATGCATGTTTGAAAATACTTAAAAAATATATCACAAAATTTCAAAACCAGCATATTTCTTACTGTATCATGCTGCCTGTAACATCATAAAGCATTTTAAACATTCATGTTTATTTACTTGGAATGTTTTTCTAGAATGTATGTATGTATGTGCTCCATGTGCATAAATGTTGGATCAACGAGAGCTCTTAATTGCCGGGCCATCTCTTCAGGCCCTCATAAAACTGTGACCCATACTAAGAAATATATTTTTTGATTTAGTATATTACTATCTATATATTTATTGAAATGTAATTAAAGAATTATAAAACATGAATATTACTGATATATTTAAAACTATTCTGTTGATTTTTGTTTCATAGAAATATTACTTTAAAATAAATTGGTTTTATTTATCTTGATGGGTTATACATCAACTTAAAGCATATAATAAAGTTTTCCCTTTTGCCATAGATTTTATATATATATACATATATATATATATATTACATTTTATCCATATATGTGTATGTGCATACACATACACATATATGGATATGCACCATGTGTAGTGGTGCACACCTTTAATCCTAGCAGCTGGGAGGTAGAGGCAGGCAGATTCCTGTGAGTTTATGGCCAGCCTAATCTATATATACAGTTGCGGGCTAGCCAGAGCTACAAAGGCCCTGTTTCAGAAAAAATGGAAAGAACTTATATATATATATTCTTACTAGAAAAGACGAATGAGGACAAAGTTACTGTTAGTTTTTTAAAACAAGAACTACTCTAAAAAGCAAGAGCCTGCCTTTTCCTCCTTTCCAGAGCAACTATTTATCTTATTTACCTTTAAGAGGCTAGAGGTGTCAGATTGCCCTGAGGTGGTCAGTGAGCTGCCTGATGTGGGCGGTGGGAGTTGAAGTCGGGTCCTCTGTTCGAGCATACATGCCCTCAAGCACTGAGCTATCCTTTCAGGTTCTATTTGTTTATTTTTTCGAAATAATGTCTCACTGTGTAGCCTAGGCTAGCTTCAAACTCACAGTCTTTCAGCCTCAGACTCCTAAATGCTGAGGCTATAGGCATGTGCCACCACACCTTGCTCTTAGTTGATTCTTTAGACATTTCTTTTCACATACCTAAATAGTATGCTTGGTTTCCCAATTTTAAACATTATCTATTTTATAATGGAAATGATTATTTAACTTTTTTTCATGGAAAGTAGAGTGTTTATGTACTCCATTCAAAGGACTCTTAAAACACTACACAGGAGCTCGCATAGCTGTGTTTGATGCAGCACTACCCAAAATAGTCAAGTTAGCTGTATGTAAAATAAAGTGTGATTTAAAAACAACACACCCCTTTCTAACAGTCAAGTTATGGAATCAGCATGTATGTGATACAAGAAACGAACAGCAGTTTCTATAGATGTAACTTAAAGTGTAGTTTTGATAAATGAGTAGTAACATTATAATACTGACTCAACATCCAGACTAGGACTAGTTCGAAGGAAATGATTTAGCCTTTTGTCATAATAAAAATCAAATGAAAATATAGTAGGCTCCTTAAATTATTATTATTTTTTAAAGACAGGATCATATCATATAATTCTGACTGGCCTGGATCTCCTATGTAGACCAGGCTGGCTTTAAACTCACAGAGATCAGCCTCAGCCCACCTCATGCTAGGACTTATTTTTTCTTGTGTAATTTTGAGATGTAATTCATAGATATGACCTGATAAGGGAAATGTAACTTTCTGATTAAATATGAATAGTGCTTAGGACATTTCAAGATGTAACGATGCACAGTTGTGATCCTAACACTTGGGAGGGAGAGGAAAGAAGATCAAAAATTTGAGGCCAGTCTGGGCTATCTAGTGAGTTCTAGCCTAGGTTATGTAGTGAATTCTGTATACCATCTTGTACTACACAGTGAGACCCTGTTACAACAAAACAAAAGCGGCAGTAACAAATTACTGTTACTTAAAAACTCTCTTCCCTTTTATTGAGGTAGGGTTTCTCTTGTTTCTCCCACTGTGTAAGTACTCCAGAGGAACTGGCCTGTAAGATGGCTGCTTCTCCTATCTTCATTGTAGGAGTACTCAGATTACAGATGCACACCACTGTGTGTAAAATGAATTATTTTTTAAAAGATTTATTTATATGAGTACACTGTAGCTGTCTTCAGACACACCAGAAGAGTGCATCGGATCCCATTACAGATAGTTGTGAACCACCATTTGGTTGCTGAGAATTGAACTCGGGATCTATGGAATAACAGTCAGTGCTCTTAACTGTTAAGCTATCTCTTCAGCCCAAATGAATTGTTTTTAATATAAATGTAAACAGTGAATTAATCTGATAGTTGTATTGCTTGACCCTTGGCTACAACTATGTCTTGCTTTTTAAGTGTATTTGGAAATTGTAACTCAAGTCATGGAAAGTACTTTTACCAAATGAGATATCTCTGTTGCTCTCAGTGATTTTTAAAATCATAACATGTAGGAAGAAATGCACTACAGATTTCAGGGAAGAAATATAGGGACCAAAGGAAAATATTGATGAAATCACTGTGTCATAGGTATGCTGTGCATGTCAGCTGCTGTAGCTACTAGTTTACTGAGCACTTACTTTGTACCCATACCTGTTATGTGAAAGAGGAACGTAAGTACTTATCTTTAAGAAACACCCAATAGTGAGGCAGATTGTTTATACTCAGAGCACCTGGTGAGTCTTTAAACTGCAGCATTGAATTAAAGCACATAGAAGAATTTAGAAAATGGAGAGGCTGGTGTGATTTAATGTGGTCCAGGGTAAGATTTTTTTGGGAAAATGAGCCTTGAGTTGGAAGATTTAGCACCTCCATAATATCTCTACCCCCCCCCCGTGTGTATGTATGTGCGTGCGTGTGCGTGTGTGTGTGTGTGTGTGTGTGTGTTGAGAGAGGTGGGGGTGAGCATAGATTACAGTTAAGAAACTATAATAGAGGGAATCATTTGCAAATCAAAGGAGGAGTAAAAAAACTAGAAAAATGAAACCCTTAAACTCTGGCAAGTACACTTGAGCCCTAGTTGCAGAACAAAGAGCCATTTCAAGTTTGGAGATTGATGAGTAGTGTTTATGAAATAATAATGAAGAAAATTTGTGGGATAGATTAAGGTGGGAAACAAGTTAAAGAGATAACAAGAAAAAGTGTGATTTGTCTCAAATCTACTCAAATCTTTCTAAATTTTTCTCTGTCAGTGCTGTCAGATATTTTATTTAAATTCTCAATGAACATACACACGCACACACACAACACACACACACCCAGAATGGGGGGGGCGCCACTAAATCTAGTGTGTGAGGATCTAACCAGATTACTAGAGCAGAGTAGTGACACAGAATGAAGCAAGGCCAATCTGAAGGAAAAACTTTTGTTTGATTTATGGGATGAAGGGGAAAGTGAAAGTGGGAATCCAAGAGAATGTGACTGAGAGTGTGCACAGGAATGGACAACAGGGCCACAGGAGCAGAGGGCGAGAGCCAGAAAAGCAGACAGCAAAGTTGTATTCATAAAGGATTTAAAGAACAATGTGGTACCACTGACAGAGATGGACTGAGAAAGACAAACCACAGATTGTGTTTCACTAAGCTTAGGCTGAAAACAATTCTCATGAATCCTTTGGCAATTGCTGAAGATGCATTGGGATCTCTCACATGGTGGATACGTGATAGAACAGTAAAGTGTCCCAGAACTGTTAGTTTGTCTGTTGTCACATTGCTACCTAGTAACAGATTTATTAATATCAGCCAATTCACAATCTGTTGTTCTTTAAATAGTAGGGGATCATTAATTTAATAACCTCAGTGTCTAGGTTAGTGAGGTAAATCCATTTACTGTCCAACTACTGTTTAAGCTTTTATAATACTTCTTGTTGGGTCCTGTCCTAGGTACTGAAGATACAGCATGGTCAAAATAAATGAGCTCCTCTTCTCATAAAGTAGAAGAGGAAGAAACAGGATTTAAAACCTAGCACATTATTAGCACACAAATTTGGATACTGTGGTGTTGGAGAGAAGATAAAGTAGGACAGTGCGCTAATGGGTTAATAGGTGTGGTTAATAGGCATGCTGAAGATGTGAAATGTAACCTGAGCCCAGAAAGGCATCAAGTTCTCTGTTTACGCTGGAGGTTGAGCTCTTGAGACAGATAGTCCATAGCCCTTAAAACTAGAGTAGACTGGGGTATGTTTTCTTTGTACTATGTATCAGTCATTATGGAAGACACTGGACGAGATGACTATGAGGAAACAGCAGCACGGACTTCTAGAACTAAGGGACAATGACATCATCTAGTTTTGGTGGCACCACCAAGTAGACTGTTGACTGGCAGATTGATGATGCACTGTGGAATGCTATACTTACAATTTTTCTTAGGTTATTTCCTCAGAGACTTTGTTAGGTATTTGTAAGACTTAGCACAATAAAACATTTTCTGCAACATACTCCTTAGTCTCTATTCTATACATGGAATAAATAGTTTTCACTTATATTTTCAAAGGTATTTTGTCTATGCCTCCATTTTAAGATTTAGAACATTGCTGGTTTCTATATTTGTCTCTCCAGCCAGATTGTGAGCTCAAGTCCAGAGAAAGTTTGTTGTGTTGTATACATGCTAGGAAGCTAATTAATGTTTCTTTAGTTCACTAATCTGTTCAAGTACATATTTCAAAATATTTATTATATTTGAAATTATTATTTCAAATATAATATTGTATAATTTATAATTATTAGTATTTGTGTAATATGTATGTATGTATAAATACGAGTGTGCATGTGCGTGTGTGCGCAAGGGTGAGTGAGTGCCATGGCGTGCATGTGGAAGTCAGAGGACAACTTTGTAGACTTCGTTCTCTCCTTCTACCTTTAAATTCTAGGGCTCAAACTCAAGGCATCAGGATTGTGTGACAAGTATCTTTACCCACTAAGCGTTCCTATTGGCCCTACACACTTAAAAACATTAACATTTTATATTGGATTCCACTGTGTAGAGCAGGCTGGTTTCTAACTCAGGGATAGACCTGCCTATGCCTCCTGAGTGCTGAGATTAAAGCCATGAACTGCCATACCAGACACCTTCTGTATTGTGTGAGGACCACTCTCTTTCAGGGTGTCACTCTATGTACACTACACTTTGTAGGATTACATAGGAAATGGGTTCTGAAATCTTGTTGGAAACTTTAGGTTAAAGATGGTGGACTAACCACAACAAATTTTGTCTGCCACACTTGTTATAATGTTTAAAAGTATTTTAACTTAGAGAAAAGAGAGAATAAGAAGTGATTCAAAAGTATTTGCCAGAGGGGCTGGAGAGATAGCTCAGTGGTTAAGAGCACTGGCTGTTCTTCCAGAGGATCCTGGTTCTATTTCTGGATCCCACATGGCACTCACAGGCATCTGTAGCTCCAGTAGCAAGGAATACAACCCTGTCTCTGCCCTCCACCAGCATGCATACATGTGGTATACAGACATACAGGCAGGAAGGTTACCAATACACACAGAATAAAAATACAGGGAAAAAAGCTAAAACAGAGCAAAATGAAACAAACCCATGCATGTGTCTGTATATAAAGAGTATCTGCCAAAAAGTAGGTAGAAGAGTGGTCTGATTGGCTTAAAAGCTTGGAAGTAGGTACTCCTCTTGGGAACACCCAGTGTTCTGAGAGGCATGGATGAGGATTATTCATGACAAGGCAAATCTGTTGAAAATCTTTCTATGTTTTGTGACTCTTTCAAGGTTTCCTGCCCCAAGGAGATGGTAGTTGATCATTATCATCATCATCACCTTCTTCTTCCTCCTCTTCCTCCTCCTCCTCCTCTTCTTCTTCTATGAAAAAGCACAGATCATTCACTTTATTCAGTGTCTTCACAAAACACTGTGATCAGCAACATTCTTTATTCATAGACAATCACTCATTAACTTATTTTTTAACCTTTGAAGGCTGTTTGAACTCAGGGCAGCTCCTCTTCAGCACATTACAGCATATAGCTGATTTACTAGTTTGAATGTGTTTGGGAGTAAAGGTGCAGTATTATTTAGAATAAAGGAAATCGAGGGAACAAGTATCATTTCCATGTAAGGAGTAGTTGATGCTTTTAAAAATATGGAGCCATGACAGTAGTTCGAGAGGTATATCGTATATGACATGGTATGGCATGGGGCTGGAAATGAAAGCAGTAAAAATCTCATTGAACTCTTCCTAGTGTCCATGCGTTTGTCTGAATGTGCACTGCGCTTTACCCTCTCCTTTACTTCAAAATAATGGAGACTTCTCTGGAGAAGATGAAAGGCCTGGGAGACAACATGTCTATCTATTAACATATATTGTTACTATGGAGGGAGAAATCCCCAGTGAATTCTGGTTTTGTTACTTGATCAGCCAGTATTGAAACCTGTCTTTCTTCAGTGTTTCACTGATATTTTTGCAGTGTGCTTCCATTAAAGAAGGAAAAAAAGCTCGATTAGATGGGTTTTCCATGTCGTATAGTTCATCTGAAGTGTGCACTTCAGTTATCTTTAGTTATCTGCAGTTGTGCAGCTCCCCCACCATCAGTTCTAAGACTTCAAAGACTCTCCACACCCATTGGCAGGCAGTCCCCATCCCACGATCCCACCCTACCCTGAGCACCACTGATGTACGTTCTATGTCTGTGAGGCCTGCTGTGGACATTTCATGTAAATGGAACAAGTACGTCTCTACTGAGTATGTCCCTAGAATGTGCCTACTGACTGAAGTTAGCCCACACTTTGTTCTTTCTTTTGTATTATAATATTGTAGTTTATATTTGTTTCCGTCATTTCTCTTGATTATCACAAGCTTCTGTTGCACACTTCGTTTCTGTTTATCTCACCTTCACATGGCACTGCCATCATAGACCAGAGGTAAGTTTACTGACATGTTTACCATCACGTTTGTTCATCATTCCTACATAACGTTTCAAACTTTCATCTCAGGTTGGTTTCGTTCTTTTGAAATTCTTTTGTGAGCTTCTGTCAAATATTTTCTTTCCTTTTCTCTGAAAAAAGGTACATTTTTCTTTATGAAAATGTCTTATTTAGCCAGTTGTGGTGGTGATGGTGCATGCCTTTAATCCCAGCATTTGAGAGGCAGAGGTAAGAATATCTCCGTGAATTCCAGGCCAGACAGGGCCACATAGTGAGACCTTGGTTTTTTCTTTTTCTTTTTTAAAAACGTCTTTTAAATTTTTCTTTGTGTTTTCATTTATTTAAAAATATTTTATTTTGTGTGTATGAGTATTTTGACTTTATTTTTAGTCTGTGCATAGTGAGTGTGCCTGGTGCTCACAGATGTCAGAAGAGTGCTGGATCCCCTGGAACTGGAGTTACAGATGGTTGTGAGCCACCATGTGGGTGCTGGGAACTGAACCTGGGTCTTCTGCAAGAGCAGCAGGTGCTCTTAACCTCTGAAGTGTCTCATTAGCCTCTCTTTTTTAAATTCTTTTTTCCCTTTTTTCTTTTCTCACACAATGCATATCAGCCACAGCCTCCACTTTCTTCCCTCCTCCTAATCCCCCTCACCTCTCCACTCCCTCAGATCCGCTGCTCCTCTGTTTCCCTTCAGAAAAGGGACAGCCTCCCAGGGTCCCTTATCCATAAACTAAACATGGATAACAAGTTGCAATAAGACTAGGCCACAGACCCTCATAACAAGGCTGGATGAGGGAGCCCACTAGGAGGAAAGGGGTCCTACAAGCAGGCAAAAGAATCAGAGAGAACCCTACTCTCACTATTGGAGTACAATAAAGACCCAAGCTAAACAACTAGCTCATCGTAGTGCAGACTCATGCTGGCTCTGTGGTTGTCACTTCAGTCTTTGAGAGCCCTGTGGGCTCTGTTTGGTTGATGCTGTGGGCTGTGTTCTCCTGGTTCTCTTCAACTCTCCTGGCTCCTATAATCCGTCCTCCCCACTTCTGCAGGGTTCCCAGAGCTCTACCTAATGTCCCATCAGCTGCTGGAGGAAGCCTCTCTGGTTAGGATTGGGCTAGCCACCGCGCTATGAGTGTAGCAGAGTATCATTAGGAACCATTCTATTGATTTTTTTTTTTTTTAAATTAGTCATTTTGGTTCTACCCCAGGTCTCTGAGCCATCCAGCTTCCAGATCCTGGCTATCTAGGCAGTGTTGGGCCTGGGCTCCTCGTGGCTTGGGCCTCATTAGACCAGTAATTGGTTGGCCACTCCCACAAGCTCTGAGCCACCATTGCCCCAGCGCACCTTACAGGCAGGACAGGTTGTGGGTTGAAGGTTTTGTAGCTGGGTTGGTGACTCAGTCCCACCGTTAGAAGCCTAACCTGGTTACAGAAGACGGCCGTTTCAGTCCTGGCTAGGGTGACACTCACAGGCTCAGGAAGTTACCACAGCACTAGGTTTTTTATAGGACCCACTAAATGCCCACAGTCTTCCCCTTCATCCCTCCACCCCACGCCTTATCCTTCCTGTTCTCATACCCACCTGCCCCGGTCCACCCACAAAATCTATTTCCCAGGAAGATCCATGCGTCTCCCCTTGATCTCTCTTTATCTAACTTCTCTGGGTCTGTGGATTGTAGTGTGATTATCTTTTACTTAACAGATAATACCCACTTATAAGTGAGTACATATCTCATGCTTTTCCTGAAACAAATTCGTAACTGTGAAATTCACCCTTTAAAAACATACAGCTCATTAATTTTGTAGTAAATTCAGAAAGTTGTGAAACTACCACCACTATCAAATTTCAGAGCATTCTACCGTCTCAAAAGGAAACTGTGTTCCTATTCCTGCCTCCCCTCTGCCATAGATCTGCCAATTCCAGCTGCTTCATGTAAACAGAATTGTGCTTGTTTTCTTTTACTGAGAAAAATGTTTAGGCTCATCCATCTTATAGCATGTACTAATATTTTATTATTTCATATGGCCACTATATAGACATGTTGCATTTTGTTATTTTTTATCCATTAATTGCTAGACATTTGTTTTTTTAATTTTAAAATTTTAATTGTGACTTTTCTGTGACTTATTGAGACTAATGCTGCCATGAACACTCATGTACAATTTTTTTGATATATTTAATTTTAACTGGGCCTATGCCTAGGGGTAGAACTCTGGTTCATGCTGACTCCACATTTATCCTTTGAACTGTTTTTCAGAATGGCTCAATGATTTATATTTCCATAAGCAACATAAGTGATTCTAAATTCTCCTAGTCTTGCCAATATGTGTTAACATCTATATTTGTGTGTGTGTTGCATGCGCATTGGGGGAGGTTTTCTATGGTTGAACCCAGGGCCTCACACATGCTAGGCAAGTACTCTGCTACTGAGCTGCACCCCCCCCCCCCCCCCCCCCCCCCCATTATGCCATCTTAATACATCTGGAATAGTATTTCTTTGTGGTTTTGGTTTCTATCATCTTAATGGGTAGTGATAGTAAACGTGTTTCATGTTGATACTGGTCACACTCGACACACACACAAATATAGATATTGACAAGTACTGGTCACACTCAACACACACACACACACAAATATAGACATTGACAAGTTCTGGCAAGAGTAGGAGGGGGCAGGTATTTTGGAGGAAAATTTGATTCTAATCCCTTGGTAGTTTTGCCCTTTTATTGTTTAATCATAAGAAGCTATTATGGTATATATTCAAAATAATAGTTTTTTGTGAAATATATGCTTTGCAAATTTTTCTCACTTTGTAGATTGTCTTTATTTTATTTATAATGTTCTTTAAAGTATACACAATTTAAAATTTAATGAATTCAGTCTGTTCATTTTCTTAAGAGGAAAAGTTCTCACCCTTCTGTCATTCAGTATTTCATTAATTACTTTTATGATTACTGTGACCAAATATCTGACAAGAAACAAATTAAGAGAGGGAGAATTTATTTTGGCTTTTGGTTTGAGAAGATTTTGTCCATTGTGTGGGGAAGGCATGGCAGCTAGTCTCCATATGTGGTGGCAGGAGCTTGCCTTGGTATGCATTTTACTGACATTGACCAGAAAGCAGGGTTGGGCTGTGATTCTCAACCACCCCACAGTGACTTTCATCCTGCAGCTAGGCTCTACCTCCTAAAGGTTCCACAAGTTCATCCTGTAGTAGCACAGCTGGGAATCAAACTTTGCAACACAAGAAAGAGCCTGTAGGTAACATTTCAGATTCAAATCATAAACATATTTGGTCATCGGTGACAAAAGCAGATGTCTTTTCATAGACTCCTTCTGTTAGGCACAAGTTCCTGCCTATTCACAGCTTATTGAGAATTTTATCATGAGAAGGCATTGAACTTTGTCACACTTTTCTTACATTTATTAAAATGATCCTATTGTTTATTGTTTTTTGTTTATCCCACCAATATGGTTTATTACATTAAATGATTTTTAAAAAACATATCAAGCCAATCTTGTATTCTCAGGATAGAGCCTACTTGGTTGTGATGTACGATTCCTTTTGTGTATTTGGTAGCATTTTATTGAGCACTTACATGTTCTTATTCTAAGAACTGTCAACTTATGGTTTTACTTCCTTGTGGAATATTTGTCTTGTTGGTAAAATGAATTAGCAATGTTTCCTTCTCTATTGCCCTTTCAAAAGTTTTATAAAGGATTGGTGTTATTTAGTTTTTAAAATTTTTGTAAAAACTTTTGAAACAATCTGGTCCTGAGCTCTTTCTCTTGTGAGAGATTTTCTGATCTCTAATTCAATCTTTTTATTTATAAAAGGTTTGTGTAGATTTTTGTCTTGAGTCACTTGGGAAGTTTTTCTGCTTTGAGGAATTGTCCCATTTGTCTGTAATACCTCATTCCTTGCTAACATTTTTTAGTAGTAGTATGATGGATAAAATGACACAGTTCTGCCCGTGGACATTTAACTCAGAGCAGAGCAGTGCTCAGTGATGTTAAGGCACTATTAATGTTAATTATGAGCCATTTTAATGTTTATTTTTCCATTAAAACGCTAGGATACTGAGGGCTGGTTTTAGTTGAGAGTTGTAGGAACATTCTTTGGTGTGGTGCCTCTCTACCTTGAGTAGAAGATATTCAGCACAGCAGCTCCTTTTCAGCAGCTCCCTCCTAGCAGCTGCTGTGACTACTCTATGGATGTGTTCAGTAAGCTACCCTGTATATGACTCCAGAAGGCAGTACGATTGTTCAAACAGCTTGTGGCAGGTCTTTTGCCATTGCCAACCTCAGTGCACTCTTAGCAGCCTTTTTCATCCAGGCCAGTGAGGGCGTGCTTTCTATGGTGACCCAGCAGAAGACCTGTAATGGGGCAAACACAATCCTGTTTGCATGGAGGGCTATGGAGTGACTGGTGCAGAACTCCCTTACCACATATCCCCTTGCTGGCTACATGAACAGACTTTCCTTTACAAGTCATCCTAGGACTGCCCTCTTATACCGCCTTCTGGTAGTGTATATTAATTCCAGTAAATGATTTTCTCAAGTGCTCTTGTCTCCTTTTTATCTTTATCATCAGTAGAGCAGGCTGAGTTGGTATCATGGAGACAGTGACAGCTGTGATAGTAGATAGGCAGCTGTGGCAAAGGCGGCATCGGTAATGGTGGTAGTTGTGGCTGTAGGGGTAGCAGTGGCAGCAAGAGTGGTGGTGGCAGAAGTGGTGGCAGTATTAGCAGTAGTGGCTATAGCATGGCTGGAGAGTTTCAGAGAGCAGCAGGGAAGAAACAGTAAAGAACAGAGACGCCAGGACAGATACCAGAGATTGCAGGTTCTAATTGCTAGAGTTCCAGGGATGTGCCAAGATTTAAGGGCCAAAAGGTCCTAAAACTCAAAGCCTGAAAGCTGTAGCACTAGCTGCCATCAAAGGCCAATAGTTCCGACACTGTAGGCAGGAGTGCTATAATAGTTACATTGTAGTAGCTGAGAGTCCCAACACCCTGTCTTTCCCTGGGGTTGTGACATGGCAGTCAATATCTGCTTTTGCTGTTTACTGCTACTGGAAGCTGGTGATGGTAACAGCTGCCAAGTGTGAGGGATACTGGTGGTTAAAGGTCAGGGCACTAAGCTTCTAGTTGAGTATCTAGAAGAGTAACTTGCTGGCTTCTAAACTGTGGTGTAGTAGACCTCTGACTCTCAGACCTGAAGTTGTCAACAAGGATGCTGGTCTAGCTCCTAGGTCAAGGCTCTAGGGCTGTCACCCTAGAAGAGCCTCTTTACCTCGTCACTTCTCCACAGCTTCTGTTCAGGTAGAGCAACAGGACACAGGCAGCAGATGGCAGCAACAACATTCCCTCATTCATTTTTGATTTTTGCCATCCGGATCTTGTTTCTCTTCTTGAAGCCTACCTAAAGGTTTTTCAGTTTTAAAAATATTTATATAGAGCCATTTTTGCATAATTAATATTTTTCTTTTTCTAGTGTCTGTTTCATTTTTTTCTGTTCTATTGTTGTAATTTTATCTTTGATTTCTCATAACATATTGAGTGACACATGGCTGTTGCCATTGCTTGGTAGTTTTATACAGATTCCCTTCCTTCCTTCCTTCCTTCCTTCCTTCTTTTCTTCCTTCCTTTCTCTGTGTGGTGTATAGGCAATTGGGTTTGTGCGTATGGATACCCGAGGTCAATGTTGGGTGTCTTCTTCATTACTTTCTACCTTACTTTTTGAGAAAGGACCTCTTACGGAACCTAGAGCTCACTTTATTTGGCTAGGTTGGCTGACCAGAGATCTTCAGGGATCTTCCTGTTGCCATCTTCCCAGTGCTGGGATTATAGTCATGCGCCTTGTACCCAGGTTTTATGTTGGTGATGGGGAATCCAAACTCAGGTCTGTATGCTTGCACAGCAAGTACTTAACTGAATGAGCTACAGCTCCGGCTTCCAAGTGTTCTATCTACTACTTTATTAATAATTTGTTTTATTTTATTTATTATTGGAGTCCCCTGTTGTTATGATAGAATTATCTGTTGTTACTTTCAATCCCACCAGCTTTCATTTCATATAATTTGGTGCCCCATTGTTTAGGTGCATGTAGGTTTAAAATTGTTGCATCCTCTTTGTAGATTGGTTATTTTTCTATGTAAGATTTCTGTCTGGATCTTGAGTAGCATGGTGTAATGACTATTCTTGGTTGCCAACTTGATACACTTAGGAAGAGGGACCCTCAGATGAGGAATTACTTCTATTGGATAGGCCTGTGGACATATTGTGCCACGAAACATTTATGAAACCCAAAAAGACCACCAAGGAGCTGAATCCAATGTAATCGCATTAGGGTCTCTTTATTCAAGCTCAATCTTGGGCTATACCACTGTCTCTAACACAGTAGAATGAGAGGGGGCCCCAAGCCCAGTTTTAGGCAAGCATTTATAGAGGCAAGAAGGGGGTATCTAGCCTTGTAGACATCTGATTGGGGGGGGGGCATTATGCCTGTTAACATAATTGGCTGGTGCTGGAAACCAAACCATAAACTTCTGCTTTCCTCCTGATTGGTGGTTGTTAGGAAGTGAAGTGTCAGGGGTGGCCTTGTAACCTGGGGGTGCAGATAACCTGGAAGCCGGTGCAAGACACAGGTCTTGTTATGGGGTAGCCTGGAAACTGGTGCTAGGTACCACCCTGTTTGTTAACTTGAGTTCAACTTTAGGTCATGTTCTCTAAGATGGAGTATGAACCCAAAAGATTTAGTCTCTCAATATCTTTGGGGGAATTTTCTTGATTACTGATTGGGTCAGAGAGGGCCTAGTCTACTGTGTGCCACCCCTGGGTAGGTTGTATGGGGGAAGGTACATGAGCAAGCCAGAGGACATAAGCCAGTTAGCATCATTAGTTCATGGTTTATACTTTAGTTCCTGCCTTGGCTTCTCTCCCTGACAGATTTTATCCTGTAACCTGAGATAAACTCTTTCCTCCCTAAATTGCTTTTGATAATGGTGTTTATCACAGCAACAGAACGCAATCTAGAACACCAGATCACTGTAAGTGAGGCTTCTATGATATATTATCAATCTTTTTTCCATGGTTGGTTTTAAGATTTTTTTTTTTCAAATTAGTTTGGGTTACTTCACTGTGATAACTGTGAGTGTAAGTTTCCTTTTAGTTACTCATTGTGGAATTCTCTTGATTCTTAACTCGTAGCACCTTTGGGTCCAGGAATTTCTTAGCTATTGTCTCTTTAAATATTATTCTGCTCCCTTTCTTTCTCCTTACTGTATAACCACCCTCTGCTTTGCTTCCATTGTTCCTTACCTGCTTTGCTGTACTGTACATCTGTTATTTTCTTGGTGCACTCTAGGTACTTTACACGGTCGGTTTTCTATTCTACTAAGTCATTTTTCTAGATGCACCTAATCTCCAAAAACCACCTGGTTTTTTCATTATACATTTTAGAGACTATCTAGTAATTTCAGTGAATTACAAATGTTGCCAGTAGCACATGCTTATACTCTAGGCATTTGAGAGACTGAGTTAGGAGTGTTGGAAGAATGAGGCCAGCCTAGAGACAGTGAGAGACCCCTGGTTTGTTGGTACCTTCACGATTGGCTTTGTTTCTTTAAACATAGTAAGTATCGTGTCTTATATGTGGTGCTATAACCTTCAATACACACCTGCTTTTCTTGTTGCTTGTTTCTGCTGGTTCTTATTTTTCTTTCTTTCTTTTTTAAATATTCATTTATATTTATGTATCTGAGTACACTGTAGCTGTCTTCAGACTCACCAGAAGAGTGCATCAGATCCCATTACAGATGGTTGTGAGCCATGATGTGGTTGCTGGGAATTGAACTCAGGACCTTGGGAAGAGCAGCCAGTGCTCTTAACCACTGAGCCATCTCTCCAGCCTCACTGCTGGTTCTTATAATGCTATATATCCTTTGTTCCTGATTATTTTTTTTTTTCTTTTGAGACAGGGTTTTCTGTGTAGCCTTGGCTGTCCTGGAGCTTACTCTGTAGACCAGGCTGGCCTTGAACTCAGAAATCCGCCTGCCTCTGCCTCCCAAGTGCTGGGATTAAAGATGTGCGCCACCACTGCTGAGCGTTCCTGGTTAACTTTGTGTGCTGCTTACTATCCTGGAAAATCTCTATGTGAAGATTCCATGAATACCCAGGATAATTGGAGGAACTTTCATTTGTTTCTTCAAGATTCTTTAGGACGTTACTGATGTGGAAGCATTTAAAATTGCATGAATAGATTGAAGTTTCTTTCACTTAACAAATTTATCTGAAATTAAGATTAAGATAATCATTAGTACCAGGTGCATGGCTTTAGTCCCAGCACTCAGGAGGCAGTGGCAGATGGATCTCTGTGAGTTTGAGGCCAGCCTCATCTATAGAGTGAGTTTACAGCCAGGGCTACATAGAGAAATTCTGTCTCAAAAAACAAAAAAACCAAAACAAAATAGAAATTAAGATGGGGAAAAGGGAATGTGGCAACAAAGGGATTGTTGAGGGGCCTTTGATAATGGTGGGATTCTGCATTTTGATTGTGATCATAGTATCAATAAATGTGCATAGAAATATATATATGTATATATACATATGTGCACACAAAGCAATCCATGTATCACTGGTAACATTCCTATAAACTGTATAGATTATACCAATATTGTATATTACATATTGTACTGTTGTTAAACAAATTGGTAAAGCTAGAGATGATTGAGTGAATGATGCCTAGGACTTCCCTGTACTTATTCTTGCTACTGCTTTTGAATCTATAATTGTTTCAAATTGAAAAGTTGAAAAGGAAAGTCTCTATAACCTGACTCGTACACTTCATAGGTTGAGACATTTAAGTACCTAGATTTGAATAAAAGGCAGTTACCAAAGGCCTCTTTAAATTTTACTGAGTTCAAAATTTGTATTGCTATTAATTAGTATGAACACTATCTTTGAAAAACAGCTTCATGTAAGCAAAGTTTAGAGAGAAAATGTGTATCTCTCTTGGCATCAAGCTTCTGGTAAAGGTCCAAACCTTGCCTGCAGTATTATGAACTCAGCCGTCAGAAGTTTGATGTATAGGGGCAGAAAATGTAGTCTTAAAGGGTACTTAGGTACCTGAAAAACCCTCAAGCCATGAGAAATAGAATAGAACCGTTGCTGCCAAGTGCTTTTCTATGGCTACTGGAGTACGAGGGTTAGCAATCTTGTTATTTAATGTTGAACTTGGAGAGTTTGGGAATGTTTTTATGGTAACTACAGTTTTTCTAGAAAAACATAGATGAGTGATCGTTTATTACTTAAAACCTTTTTGAATTGCAGGAAATGAAATAGATACTAACATGGAGGACAGTTTCAACACCCATCCATCAGCATCTACCTCCACTCTTCAGAGTTCTTCAGAGACGATGGTTTCTATTCAGCTTCTCAATTTCAGAACAAGTTTACTCGAAGTACTAGAAGAACTGCGGATGAGAAGGGTGAGCCCCTCTTAAGGTTTTGAATAGAAAGCCTTGATGTTTTGCAAACAGCCACTTATTTATAAAGGAAAAAATATAGGTTTGTGGAGTTGGTTTGCTTCTTCATTTTTCACATGGGTTCTGGGGATCAAACTTGACTCATCAGGTATGCATGGCTACTACCTCTACTCATTGAGCCATTTCCACAGCCCAACATTGAGAACGAGAGAGGGAGCAAGTGAGAGTCAGAGAGGGTGGAGGGAGGACAGAAGGATGGACAGACTACAGGCCATTTTCTTGATTGAGTGAGAGGGTCCAGCTCACAAAGGGGATGGTATAAGAGTCTGAGCAAGCTAGAGAAAGCAAGCCAATAAGCAGCACTCCTTTATGGCCTCTGTATCAGTTCCTGCTTCCAGGTTCCTGCCATCATGTTCTGTCTTGAATTTCATGGACTGTAAGCTGTAAGATTAATAAATAAACTCCCCTTTTAAGTTGAATTTGGGCGTGGTGTCTGTGTTGGCTAATTTTTATGTCAACTTAATACAAACTAGAGTCATTTGAGTGAATGGAACCTCAACTGAGAAAATGCCTCCATAAGATCCAGCTGAAGGGAAGCCTACAGGGCATTTTCTTAATTAGCGATTGATTGATGTACAAAGGCCCCGGCCAGCTGTTGTGAGTGGTCCGTTTTCAGAAGATCTTTAGTTTTGGTCTTGCATTCCCTTCTCTACCTTGCCCCCAATCCCCACATTATCTAATCCTCATTGCTCCATTATTCCACTTTCCTTTTTTTTTTTTTTTTTTGAGACAAGGTTTCTCTGTGTAGCCCTGGCTGTCCTGGAACTCACTCTGTAGACCAGGCTGTCCCCAAACTCAGAAATCCGCCTGCCTCTGCCTCCCGAGTGCTGGGATTACAGACATGTGCCACCACTGCCCGGCTTCCACTTTCCTCTTTATCTTTATGTGTTATTCCTTCCTTTCCTTGAAAGTTCACCACAGCCCCTTACTAATTTTTTTGATCTCTGTGGGTATATCAAATGAAACACTATCTATTTTTGCCACAAGTGGTACTGCAGGCTTTCCTTTTAAAAATTTTTTTCAAAATGTTTTATAGAATATATTTTGGTCATATTCTTTCCCCTTACCCAACTCCTCCCAGGCCCTCCTATTGTCTACTGACCCAACTTCATATTTTTCTCTCTTAAAAACAAACAAAACCAAACAAAACCCCAAACAAACACAAAAATAAAACAAAACGTACACACACAAGTGCATGCACAGGTACATAAGCTTACACATACGTGTGCTTGGAGTTTGGGTGGGACTGTTTACCTTTCTACATATTGGGATTTTGTCTGGTTTGAACTTGTCCAGGTATTGTGCATGTTGTTGTAGTCTCATATATACAACAACAAAAAATAACCTTGACAGTCAGGTCCATGGGATTATTGATAAGGAATAGAGATGATCAGTGATAGCACAGGGGTCGCAAATTCAGGATTTGGGTGGCTGGCATATGACTTGAGTAGGGTAGGAATTATGTTGAATTGAAAGCCTATATTGTACTGAAAACAACATAGAAATTCCTATTTCAATGTGGAATTTGAAAGTTTTTAAGCAAGATATATTTCTGATCCAAATCAGTTGTATAATGAGGATGAAAGACCTTTACCACTGAAGCCTTGGAGTATTAAAATATCCTTTCACTCGATGCACTTTTATAAACCATTTCTGGGCTGTTCGTTAAGCAAATTCAAGTTGTGTAGGTACAACATTCCATGCCAGTAAACAACTATGTTACCACATAGTATGCATTATGATAAAATTATCAATAAAATTACTTTACCAAAAAATCTGTTAAGTATCTAAATAGTAATAAGTCCTTGGGTTCTAAGGACAAAATTCAATGGAATTTTGAGTAGTCTGAAGTAACAATGATTTGCTAAGGAGACTTTGTGAAAACAAAGTCCACACAGCAGTGTAATATGTAGCAAATAATCTTATACCACCTTTTGGTGCAGAGAAAATCAGTGCTGTTACTATTGATTGGATCATTACAATCTGTAGAGCACATACCTTTATTTTACACAGGAAACTGATCAATGGATATTAGCCACACAGCCAAGAGTAGCATTGTTATATATTTATATTTTCATGGCATTTTAGCTTCAAGTTTTCTACTAAACTTATTTTTAATCTTTATCATTTAGCTATTATGTTTTTCTTCTGTTCATCATGCAACTTTTAAAAGTTTTAATAAAAATCTTATGAGATTGTCAATGAAAGAAAATAAATTTAGCAAGAAAACTCCTATCTTCCAAGTTCAATAAAGTATCCTAGAATATAGAATCCTAAAAGTGTTTATTTTTTATTAGATGCCTTAGGACTACAAGGATTTAAGTGTTTTTTACAAAAACAATAAAGGAGGAGTAATTTGATGGTTTATTTACTCTTTATAACCTTTAGAAAGTGTTGTGGTTTTTTAAAGTGCTTGCTTCAGGCTGTAGTTTTACAAGATGGGCTGTGTGTTGGTCAGGCCCTTTCAATTCTTGACCCTGAACAGATTTAGGGACATAACACATACAGCAGGCACGTGTTCAGGAAGCCCAAACTGTTAACTGGGTACTTTTACTCTCCTTTCAAATTTATAATCTGTCTCTTCTAAAATTGCCCAATTCAGTTTCTCTATGTTGTTTCATAAAATACTATGTACTCTTTTGTATATCTTCTTAGTCTAATTAACCAGAAGTTACTAATGATAATATCTCAGATATTGATAAAAATACCCAAAAGTTCATTTTCTAATAGTATTAAAGCAGCTATTTTTATATTAGCAAATTATTAGCAAGGTTTCTGTTACGGAAATTATTAAAACATTCCTATTGTTTAACTATTTATTTTTGCTTTTAATTATGTGTGTGTATGTCTTTGTGAGTATGTGCATGTGAGTGCCAGTGGAAGTGAGAGGAATCAGATCCCCTGCGGCTGGAGTTACAGGCGGTTGCGAGCCTCCTGACCCAGGTGCTGGGAGTGGAACTCGGATCCTCTTTACATTATGCCACCTCTCAGCCCTCACATCAGCTTTTAGTTTTTATGTTTTTTCATACAGCAACTATTTCTAGTTTTTATTTGAAAATGTTCTATCAAAATCAGAGTGTACTTGTGTGCAGACAAAAGGTTTAAACCTTAAAATGTGCACATGCCTCTGTGTGTGTGTGTGTGTGTGTGTGTGTGATATGTATTGGGGGACTCAACATGCGCCATGATGGATGTATAAAAGACAGAGATCAGACACTCTCCCCTTCCATCATGTGGGTGGGAGGGATTTAACTCAGGTCACCAAGTTGTGCTGCAAGGCCTTTACAACTGGCCCTGGTTTTGGAAGCCTTTCTAACATGTGGACTATAGAGAGTGTGAAGAGCTGTTGAAGCAACGTATCATGGCAACCTACATGTCTTTTCAGACCGTAATCTCTTAAAGGTAACAGATGCAGTATTTAAGAGACTTCAGAGGCAGGTAATTTGGGGTCAGGTACAATCTCTAGAATTAAGAATGCCTATAGTCTCAGTTATTTGGGTGGCTCATCAGGAGTTCTAGACCGACAGGGGCAGTATAGCAAGATCTTACTTCAAGTAGAAATCACTGGCTCACAGTGTACTGCTGTGTACTGTTGGGTGTCATGGCTAGTTTCAGCTGTCAACCTGGCACAAACCTAGAGTCATCTGGGAAGAGGGAACCTCAACAAAAATTGCCGAGGTTGGACTGGCCAGTGACCAATGTCTGTGAGGCATTTACTTAATTTAGTTGATGTAGGAGAGTTCAGTTTCCTGTCAGCAGTAACATTCTTGGGGCTGAATAAGAATGGTAGTGAAGCATACCAGTAAATAGCATTCCCAGCCGGGCAGTGGTGGCGCACGCCTTTAATCCCAGCACTTGGTAGGCAGAGGCAGATGGATTTCTGAGTTCGAGACCAGCCTGGTCTACAGAGTGAGTTCCAGGACAGCCAGGGCTACATAGAGAAACCCTGTCTCGAAAAACCAAAACCAACCAACCAAACAAAAAAACCCCAAATACATCATTCCCTCATAGTCTCTGCTTCAGTTTCTGCCTTGAGCTCCTTCCCTGACATTCCTTCACTATGGACTGTAACCTGCAAGCCAAGTAAATCCCCTTCTCCCTGTGCTGATTAGTTTTTTTTTTTTTAAACTTGACACAAACTAGAGTGGACTGGGCTGAGGGGAGAGGAAAGAGGAATTGCCTCTATCAGATGGCCTAAGGACATATCTGTGGGATCATTTTCTTGATTGATGATTGCTTTGGTAATACTGAGCCCACTGTGGGTGCTATGACCCCTGGGAAGGTGGTCTTGGCCAAAGACGACAAACTAAGAAGGCCAGAAAGCAATGTTGCTCTATGGTCTCAGCCTCAGTTCCTGCTCCAATGTTCCTGCCTTGAGTTGTTTCCTTGGCTTCCCTTGTTGCTGGACTATAAACTTGCGCTGAAATAAACCCTTTCCTCTCCCAAGTTGCTTTTGGTCATGGTGTTTGTTACAGCACTAGAAAGCAAACTAGGACCCTGAGAAACTACCCTTTTGCTTCCTCCATTTCTTCAGCTAAAATAGTAAGAATATGTGTCTTACAAAGTTATCTCCTGGATCAATCAATATATACATATAACCAAGAACAATATCATGATAACATCTTACAGTCTACTTACTAAAAATAGTATAACCACACTGACATGATGAAAGCATTATCTTCTACATTAAATTATTTTTATAAGATTTATTTATTTCATGTGTTTGAGTGTTTTGCCTGGTGCTCTTGAAGTTCAGAAGAGGATGTCTGATGACCTGGAATTGGAGTTAATTGTGAGCCACCATGTAGGTGCTAGGAATTGAATCCAGGTCCTCTGCTGAGCAGCATGTGCTCTTAACTGCTGAGCCACCTCCAGCCCTCTTCTGCATTTTAAGACAGCTGTTTTGGGAAGAAATACATGCATATAGTATATAATGCCCATATGTGTATTTATTTTTAAATAATTCTTTCATTGGTACTCAACCTGGCTTTGAACTTGAAATCCTTTGTCTCCCTCTTGAGTAGGTGAGTTAACAGGCATATTTTACCTGTCAGTCAGCTTTAATTATAATGTATTACTGCAAGAGAGTTCTAATGTTGCTTTCATTTTTCACGTAGCATATAATGTTGTCACTTGTTGGCATGCATTTCCTTCCTACTTTCTTTCTTAGAGAAATCCTGGTTAGAGTTCACTTTTCATTGGTGTGAGTCAGATAATCATCATTGGTAGTAGTTATTCATAAAGTGCTCTCCCACAAGTGACTGCTTTTAGAGAGTGCAAGTAACTCCATTATGGCAATCAGATAATAGGGCACTCATGTTCGGAAGCTTCTGGGAAAGGTTATCTTCTTATTAAGACAGTGCATTTTTTCTTTAAAGAATTTTCTATTATTATTCTTGTGTGTGCTCATGCTGTAGCATGTGTGTGATGGCCAAACAAAGGCAAACGTTGTGGAGTAGGTTATTCCCTTCTTCTTCTAGGGATTCTAGGGGTTGAACTATGACCATCAGGCTCTACGATATATTACGCCTGTCTCTGCCTCCCAAGTGGAGGTTTTCAAGGCCAGCATTCCTAACCTTTAGCCAGAGTCTAGATTACTTGATTGGTATAGGGCCACAGTTCTCTGCTGGATTTATACATTTAATTTGTAAAATGCCAGGTTTTTCCCTCCTTGAGTGCAAAAGTGTACCAATTCTGACTCTCTACAAAGAGCTGGAATGAGATGCCTGAACTTTTAATTTTCATGGCATTCTTTTTCTTTTCAACTTAGGAAGCAGAGACTCAATATGAAGAGCAGATTGCTAAAATTATTATGGAGACACAAGAACTGAAATGGCAAAAGGTAAGCACTCTCCTCCCAGATTATCATCTTTGATATACATTATACATTAGCATCTTTGAAATACATTCCAGGGACTGGAGAGACTGCCCAGTGGTCAGGACCACATGCTGCTCTTACAGAGGACCTGTGCCCTCTTCCCAGCACCCAGATGGAGCTCACAATCGTCCATAACTCCAGTTCCAGGGTATCTACCCTCTTCTGGCCTCTGCAGGCTCCAGACATGGACATGGTATATATACATATACACAAGCAAAACATTTATACATATAAAATGAAATTAAGTAAAATCTTATATTCTAATTCTTACAACAAAATTAATTGTTAGATTTCTTACTATATTTGGAAATGGTGTATCATTTAAGATATGGGCTCAGGACAGTTCACACAAAAATTGTTGATGATATTGTGGCTTCAGAACTTTAAAGCTTTCTGATATTACCCTGAGGACAAGTCTGCTGAAGACTTCTGTTTGCATCTGACAAGCCTTCTAAGTGTGGGAAGGGAGTAAACGGTTTTGAAAGTGCTGAAAGCTCAGAGGTAGAACCATGTTTCCCAGGTGCTATTGTGTCGTGTAACCAAATAAAGACCTGTAACCTCATCTCCGTTATAGAATTTATGATAGCACACGATACACCTTTTTATCAAAGTAGAGTCACACAAAGAATGAATATTAAGGTGATGGTTCCTCTCCTTAAGGGTAATATCTCAGGCAAGGATTTCAAATTACAGAGTTTAAATTTGTCTAGAAATTATGGGAAAGTTTAAGGTAAGACTAGCCCACATAGTGTACAGAGTATGGGAGTAACCGGGGCAGGATTATTTGAAGGACAGGTCTATAGTCCTATTCATGGAGAGAGAACACACGAATACTAAGTACAAGTTGAGTTATGAGTAGACTTTAAAATGCAACTCCTGCCTGGTTTCTGAGTTAGTTTGTTTGAGACTGTCTTTCTGTGTCCAGTCTGGTCTTGAACCAGTGAGCTTCCCACCTCAGCTTTCTGAAGAGCTGGGACTAGAGGTATTTTCAGCTGCACCTACCTACATCTCTTTTTCAGTTAGGAAGAATCAACAATATTAAATTTAGAATAGGAGGGGATGGAGAGACTGTTCTTCCAGAGGACCCAGATTCAGTTCCAGTACCTCACAACTGTCTGTAACTCCAGTTCTAGGAGATCCAGTGCCCTCTTCTGGCCTCTGAAGGTACTAGGCAAAACTCAAACACATAAAAAAATTAAAATTCCTGGTGGCTACTTTGTGCCCGCAGTTCTGCAGGCTCAGGGAAGACCTCCGTATTACATGCTTTACTAGTTAGCACAGATGAGGCCTAATCCACGCTGGCAGCAAGGCAGGAGACCACAAGGCTCCCAAGGAATGCCAAGTGCTCTGCGGCAGTCTGGGCCTTGTCCAGCTCTTCAACATCTGGCTCCAACTGGTAGTGCTCCTGCCTCTCGTGGCCTTCCTACTACTGCTCAGAGAGTCTGAGTGCCCGGACCGCTTGGCTATGGACTTTGGTGGGGTTGGTGCCGCCCAGCAAGGGCTGACTGACAGCTGCAATCTGGAGGCGTCCCCACAGTTGTGTCAAACCTTGCACCTCATGCTACAGTTGCTGCTGCTGCTCCCAGGGCTGTGGCTCCATACAAATATGCCTCCAGTGTCCTCAGCCCTCACCCTGCCTTTCGGCCGCTGCAGGCCCCCCAGCCTGCGGTCCATGTCCAGGGTCAAGGCCCTGACTGCCTCCATGCTGGCTGCAGTGCCCCCCATCCCCAGGAGCAGAAGCAGATGCTGGGGGAGCGTTTGTTCCCTCTTATCCAAACAATGCATTCAAACCTGGCTGGAAAAAACGCGGGGATGCTGCTGGAGATTGACAACTCTGAGCTGCTGCACATGCTGGAGTCCCCCCAGTCCCTCCGTTCCAAGGTGGATGAAGCTGTGGCAGTCCTGCAGGGTCATCATGCCAAGAAAGAAGCTGCCCAGAAGATGGGCACTGTTGCTGCTGCTACCTCTTAGACAAGAAAAAAAAAAAAAAAAGAGTCAAAAGCCAAATAATCCCTCATGGCATTCAGCTAGGGTCTGAAGACTTCCTAGTTTGTCTGTGAACCTCCACACCAGGAACCAAGTTGCAAATTCAATAGGTCATTTTTTGTATCAAAAGGTCAATTATGAAGCACCTAGAAAATTTCAATTATAAGAATATATTCTCTGGGTTCTGTTGTGGCCCAGATGATGGTAGCTTTTTTTTCTAATGGGTTCTGTTGTTTTGTTTTTTTTTCCCTCCCAGAAATTGGGTTTGATGTGCCCAAGACTTAAGTTTCTCGGTAAAGGAAATAAAATCTCTATTAAAAAAATTAAAATTCAATAATTTTCTAAGTCAAAAAATTTAATGTAATTTTTAAAAAACTAGCAGGAACATGTTTGTGAGTATTTAGGCTGATTCCAAGGCATGTATGAAATAAATATATAGGAATAGATGGAAAGTCTAGGCGCACAAAAGAGGGGGACTTTTGTGATGTAGTGGGACTTTGACCCTTGAACACATAATAAAGCTACAGTAGTTACAGTAGGGCTGGTGAGATGGCTCGGCTGGCAGAGGCACCGACTGGCAAACTTGATGCTAGAGTTCAGTCCTCCAACTCCCCAGCCTATGGCCTCCACACATGTATGCATGCACCCATACACATACATATATGCACAAATAAATAAAGATTTAAAAAGTTAAAATAGCTCCGCTGTATGTAGGAATGTATTTTAGTAACAGAAACAGAGCCAAATAATATAGTAACTTAATGATAGAAGTAACTTTCAGGTCTACAAGGAATAATAGATTAGTAAATAAATAGTATTAAAGCTAGGTTTCACTGGGAGAAAAATAAAATCAGATTCTATAGTACTTTACAAGCTTATATAAATGAAGAAACTGTCCTACACTGTCGGCAGCGTGAATCAGAAGTACTGAGCTGTGTTGATCAGAATATCATCATACAACCTGTTAAAACAGCTGTGTTTATTAGAACTCATCACAGTGAGAACATTTTATAGTCTCGAGTTTTCAAAAGGGGCACATGGGAATGAGAATAAAGAGAGGTTTTGGGTTTAGGCTCCGATACATTTAGGTATAGTTTTAAATTGGGGGGTTGATTGGTATTGACAAATTTACGATGCAATATTTTAGGTTAGTTCAAGGTAACAGTGTGAGGATCTTGAAGCTAGTTCGAGGGTGAAGTATTGTTTTATAAACCCAAGTAAGCATCTTAGTTTATGCATTGGTCCAAAACAAGCAGTGACACAGTTTTATTGTTTTTTTTTTTTTTTAAATGTTCTCATTAAAAACTCTTAGGAACAAGTTTTCTGACACAAGCAAAATGATTTTGAGACTGGTGTTCTCAGAACCTCTTTGTTCTGAATGTTCTGCTCTTTTCTTTTCAAGTGATTTCAGTTCTTAGTACTCCTTCAGCTTGACATGGGGAGGAGACCATTATTATTTAGAATGCAATAAACCAAATCTATACTGTTTTATGAAGTCATGGTAACAGATATGGTTGATTCTGGATGTGGATATTTATATTATATATGATATATATGTTTTATGTTATAGTATATATTATATACAATATATACTATATGTGTTTATGTGTATGTGTGTGTGTGTGTGTGTGTTTCCTGTCCCTTTTGATCATTGGTTCATTAGATAGAACAGTATCTATAAAAGAGTATTTAAACTTGAGTCTCACATTTGACATGCTATTATGGAAAATGCCAATGAAAAAGATCATTATTAGACTGCAGATTACTCATAAATGAGTAGCTAAGAGCACCCATTAAACCAAGAGAATAGAAGCCATCTCCAAATCATAATTTCAATCTATTGTTGGACTCCTCCCACAGGTGGCCAAGAATTCAGAAAATAATATTCAGGTTAATGACATTGGAGATGTCATTTATCTCCAATAAGGTTCTGGATTGTTAACAAGGAGGAAATAAAATACACAGGCATGCATAAAGAATTAAAAACCTCATAAAGTATTGCAGTTGGTGACTCTGAGATCTGGATTAGGAGTCCACATGCTTTTTATGTACAGAACCATATGGTAAATATTTCAGACTTTGTGGACCAGATAGTTTTCCATCACAGCTATTTAACAGCCATGGGTAGTGCTTAGATGAGTAAGTTGTTATTCCTTTTTTGATTTTTTCTTTTAAACTATTTAAAATTTGAAAAGAATTCTTAGCTTAGGGGTCCTACAGAACAGGTAGGTAGCTGGTTAAAGCTGGCCTGCAGGACTTGGTTTGTTGGTTCATCCTTCCTTCCTTCCCACTCCTTTTCCCTTTCTCCTTCTTTTTCTCCCTCCCTCTCCCACCTTTCCTTCCTTCCCTTCCTTTCTTCTTTATTTTCTTTTTTCCCCTCCTCTCCTCTGTCTCTGTCTCTGTCTCTGTCTCTCTTCTTTCTTTCTCTGACAGAATCTCACTTTGTAGACCAAGGTGGCCTGGAATTCACAGAAATTCACCTACCTCTTCTTTCTGCGTGCTGGGATTAAAGGCATGGACTACTATGCCAGATAGGTTCTAGATTCTTGACCTAGAGCTATCTCTGCAAGCCCAGTAGTAAAGGCTGTCTGTACTATATATTTTCCTTCATTTCTTTTGATTGGGAGTTGTTTTACTTCCTGAAGTCAGTCTATTTCTAAAATCTTCATAGCATTTTCTACTCTTGAATCTCTTGGTAGCATGGCAGTCTAGGTATTGGAGAGTGAAACCTAGTATCTGTTCATTTAGGAGTTCCAAAGATATGTCTTGGAGTTTAGCTATTGTTATAAAAGCCAGAGCAACTGATTTTTCCAACATGGCTTCTAGGTATTTCATTTTCTTTTGAGTAATTTCTAGAAGATATCTTTGAGTTTTGAATCATGTAGAAGAAATGTACTAACATTCAGTGTTGATATGATTTTGAAACACATTGTATAAATCCTTTGAAGTACTTTATTAGGTTTTTCTGAAGCAAAGAACTGCCTCAGATCAGGGGAGAAACAGCCAGTTTTGTAGGACAACCTCTAACAAGTTAGCATGTGAAAGCCCATGCATGCAAAGCTGTGGAACATCACAGTCTTAGAAGGCAGGGTCAGTGGGAGAGCATGAAATGAATAACACGGAAGTGCTGTTACTGTCTTTCTTTAGGACTGCAGATGATGATGACAGCGAGTTTCTGAATTAGTGACAAGGCTTTACAAGGTTTTCTCATAAAAATGCTGATAAAGTGAGTGCTGTGTCACTAGAGAGCCTATTTAGAAACATTCAAGAAATTCTTTTTACTCTCAGAACTGTAACTCTCTGGCAAGAAAGAAGTTCAGTCAATCCTAGGAAGAAGTAGGCAGTCATGAGAACACAGAACCCTTTCTAGGGTTAATTTTAGGAAGCCCATTTACAGGAACTGAGGTTTGGATTTGCAAGAATTACAGTTTAATCAGGAGGGTTCTGCTGATACAGGAAGTATCACTAGGGACAGCCTCAGCAGTCTTAGGAAACTTCTGTTGGTGCTATATGGAGTATGGGTTCTAGTCAGTCTTTGTTCTGATGGGTAATTTCAGGTAAAAATTTTTTGAGAAGTTCCATTAAGGTCCTCTGGTGCCACCAAGTGTTTGTCCTGAAAGAGATTTCCTTCATAATTTACAATCACACTTCCTTCATTGTGTGAAGCCAATTGTGGGCATTCCAAAATAGCTTTTAAAAATCTCTCAAAAGATTTAGCTTTGGGGTACTACAGAGCTCAGGACCCTGTATTGTGAAGATTAGCTAGGGCTTTCTAGCTAGCTAATCCTTTTGAGTACACATGTGTCCTCAGGAGGCATTGGAACAGTGGCATGGTTGACTCTACAGCTTGGACCCCTGCGGGCGTTCTGAACCCTGCTTGTTTCTACAGGGTTCTGACCATAGGTATCCAGAAGCACACCTGATGATAAAGTTAACTCACTTCTCATAACTGGCTTTGCTGAGTAAGATAAGTTCGTCATCTTGGTTAGCTTACCTCTGTTAAGGAATCATAATAAAAAGGGTCTGTGGTGACTGTTGTAGCATGCCTGATATTTTTCTATTTCGTTTTGAAAACTTATATGTCAACAAATAAAATTAAAGCTAGATTTAACTTAGGGAGAATGCCTAACCAATCAGCTTGTATCATAGTCATCGTTTAGAGACTAGACTGTTAGAATTTCTCCTTTGAATTATAAGGACTAACAGTCTTTTAAAAAGCTTCTATATGAGCAGTAGTTTATTATAAATAGCTTTCAAAGAGATATATTGTATATAAAAGTTGCTAATCATCAAAACATTATTGAACCCTGTGCAGTCTCACATTAGTATATTTGATTTTTTCTCTCTTTTTGAGACAGGGTCTCACTGTGTAGTCCTTGTTGGATTGGAACTTGATGTGTACACCAGTCTGGCTTTGAACTCACAGAGATCTGCTTGCCTCTGCCTCCCAGTGCTAGGATTAAGAGTATATGCCATTACACTCAGCTGATCGTTTTTCATTTAAAACTATATTACATACATTCATTTAAAACTATATTACATTATATAAGTTCTTAAATATACATAATAAGTACCAATATGTGTATATGTATGTATATAAAATGAATAATATATAAAAGGGGAATGAATAGTATAACTGTGTGTACATATGTATGTATGGTTGCGTGTGTTGTGAAAAGCTGTCCTCCAGGCATGACATGGCTGTTGCTGTCTTGAAATCAGAACAGTTGTGGTAACTGCATGATAGCCTCCCAAGACTTGGCCCACTGGTGGGAGAGCACATGCCAGCTGCTAATATGGTGATGAGAAGCAAGTCCTGGCTTACCATTCTTCCAGCTGGGGTGGGTGAGGTGTAAGGAAAAGAAAGTACAAAATAGTTTTGTGTTAAATAGCTCCGTGTGGGACCCAAAACCTTGGAACCCATGAAAAGAGTTTAACAATGAGGAACTGGAGGTGAGGTAAAAAGGAAAGCAAGCACAGGGAAAGAGGCACGAGGGACATGGCGTGTGATGCCCAGGTCACCAAGATGGTGCAGACTGTGTGTGCTTTTCTGGTAGTTAAGAAGGAAGAACCTTGGTGCCGGCTAGCATGGGTGTGTGTGGGTGTTTGTGGCCGTGCTTAGATCCATGGTGAGTTGTGTGACATAAAAAAGGCTCTGGTGGATTAGATTGGTATATAAATTGGGTTTGGGGATGAGTAAAAGGAAAGAAAAGAAAAAAGAAAGGACAAGATTTGGGTCAAGATGAAGTATTTAGCTAAAAATAACAAGAAACCAAATTCAGGGCTTTTAAATTAAACCCCTGGAAGGCTTTTAAGCCTGAAGAACAGTTTACTACAGGGGTCAAAACAGCAGCAGCAGCAGCAGCAGCAGCAGCAACAACAAGAACAACAATAAAAACAAAATAAAAGAGCAGTGCAGGTAAAAAACGATTAGGATTTCATAGATACAGCTTGCTTTCTGTAAAAAGGTCTCATGTATTGTTAATTTCTTTGAGTAGCTTACAGATTCAAAAAAGCATCTTAAATGTGTGCCGAAGGAGCATGGATGGGAAATCAGTGTACACATCATACAGGGCACAGCTGGGAGTTTTGGGGAGTTTTATTGTTGGATAAAGTGCAGTTGAAACTCAACCAGGTGACTGAGAAAGTCTTACAAGAGTGTGTGGCTTTAAGTGTGAAAATATCATGCAGGGAGATTAGATGCAGAAGGGACTTTGTGTGTTTGGGAAAGATTACTCAGAAGACAAGGTTTTGTTGGCCAGGGTCATGAGGCCCCCACAAACAATGAGACTGTTGCAACTGCTGTTGGCTTTGTTGGTAAAATTGCATTCTTTGGTTGCAGAACACAGAGAAATGAAGCAGAATTGGGAAGGGAATCTCCTTCCCTGCTTTTAATAATAATGTTAGTAATGTTAGTAGTTTTAGTAATGTAAGAAGGCACCATGCAGACTGCAGGAGAGACTTGTTTTCACAGGCAGTCCTGTGTGCTACCCTATTAACATGCCAGGCAAGATGTGCTCACTGGCACAGTAGTGGCACAACTATTATGTATTTTGATTATGTTCAAGGTCTGCTTCACAGGAAGGACATAGGCTTCGGCAGGGAAGCTATAACTAAAGTTTCATGAATATGATGAATATGATTAGCTTGCTTTCCAAACTTTTTTGTTTATCCCCATAGATTACTATTGCAGTTGGCCTTTGTCAGGGAAGCTTCTTTTCTGCAGTTGGCAGTGACCAACTGCCTTAGAGACACAAAAGTCAAACTACTGAGAACAAGTGATTGTTGCTATGTTACAGACACCCAAATTTTAGCCTTAAATAGAGCTTTAAAATAATCTTACACAAGTATTACCCCCTCCAAGATTCAGAGAAAATTGTGAAAGAGGAGGCAGAGGAATGTAAGAGCCAGAGCCAAATGATGAAGTTGGGGAATTCTGTTCTCCAGGCATGATGTGACCATTGCCATCTTGAAACCAGAGCAGCCATGTGTGATTCTCATAGGACTAATCATAAGAATGGACCTACTAATGTTCCCCTGTGAAAGTTGAGGAGATTACAAGACAGCATACCAGTAGAGCATAAGACACCTCTTCTTTCTGAGGGTGTATATGTGTCATTAACAGTTGCTGGGAGTGGAGAGACTCCTTCTCAGTGGTATTCCATCTGTAAGTTACCCACATTCCTACAAGTAACCACAATTAAAGCCATTGGTTCACTAAACTAGACTTGGGTGGAATTGGGTTTTGCTTTGTTTTTGCTATGTTATTGATGCTCTTTCTGGAATGAATAGATGTTTGTTTAATTTCCCCAGGAAAAATCTCACAGAAATCTCTTCTAAGGATGGATGTAGTATGGATAGTCTCCATAAAGGAGACTATCATATTTTTAATTTGGGAATCTAAGGGTAATTCACAAGTTGGAACAAGGTAAACTTTTGAGATTTTGAGGTTATCACACTGTGTAAGGGTATCATTGACTCCGAGGGAGAGGTTGTTTGAATACTTAGAGAAATTTCTTTTTGTAAGTTTGAGGATAAGATGAAAAATTGAAGGTTTTAAAATTTAAATATTTTATTTTGGGGAAGTTCATACCCAAGTTCTCCATTTACATAACTTCCATCCATTCCTCTCTTCTCTAACTTTTCCCATGTCCCCCCATCCTTTCTCAAATTTATGACCTCTTCTTTATTATTGTTACTTAGCCCAGTTAGTGTTGCTCATATGTAAACATGTTTGGTGCTGACCCCTTGGGATGGAATAACCTATCAGAGAATTTATCCCTGGAGCAAACTAGTTCTTCCTCCCTCAGCAGCAATTGTGAAATTTCCTCTATCTACCTTGGTATGTCAACTTGTGAGGTCATTTTGAAGTCTTGTTTAGGCAACTAGGCTGTTGATATTTTATGAATGTAGTTTCTCTGTCACATCTAGTAGACAGTATCCCACAGCAGTGCCCTGGCCCTCTGGTCCTTGGGACTCTGCTTCCTCTTTTGCAGTTACCTTCATAACAAGAACAAATTTATTGACTTGCAAGCTTGTTTTTCTCCTGTGTGTGTGTAACTTTTTAATTATCTTTAAAATTTATTATACAAAATAACAGGTCTTGTGACATTTTCAAACATTTTTTCTTTTCTTTTTTAAAGTTAACCACATTGTACTCTTCTTTAAAAAAGATTTATTTATTTTATGCATATGAGTACACTGTAGCTGTCTTCAGACACACCAGAAGAGGGCATCAGATCCTATTACAGATGGTTGTGAGCCACCATGTGGTTGCTGGGAATTGAACTCAGGACCTCTAGAAGAGCAGTTGGTGCTCTTAACCGCTGTGCCATCTCTCCAGCCCCCCCCCCCAACATTTTTCTTATTAATCCTTCTCCCCAACTGTCCTGGCATTCTCCTGCCCCCTCCTTCTGTTCTCTTGGATTACCTGCTCCTTCTATTTTTATGTCACATGAATTAATTCTGTTACCTTCCCCAATCTTCCTTAATTTGTGTGTGTGTATGTGTGTGTGTGTGTGTGTGTGTGTGTAGAACTCCTTTTAAAAAGCTAAAACAAGACAGTGATTTCTGCTTTTTTTAAGTATCCATAGGTGTCTTTAGCAAGATGCTCTTTCCTGTTTGTTAACTGTACCATTATCATTTAGGTATTCTGTCTATAAAGTCATCAGTTTATTCTGCCTTTATATTTCTTTTAATTTTCTTTTTGAGACAATGTCTCGTGTTTTAGCTGTGGCTGGTAAGGAACTCAATATGAACTCACAGAGATGGCCTGCCTCTGACTCCTGAGTGCCTAGCTTAGAGGTGTGTTCTAAGTAATTTCTTTTAAGATCTAAATTTGGAGATCTGGATATATAGCTCTTTTCATTTCAATATTTGGAGGTAGATCAGGTCCTATATTTTTGTATTAAAGCTGTTGAAAAAAAAAAATAAGGATGGAGCTGTGGATCTTATCTTTAGAATTGACTCCTCAAAGTCTCCCAAACCAAAACAAAAACCAAACAAAAACAAAGTGTGTGTGTGTGTGTGTGTGTGTGTGTGTGTGTGTGTGTTAGTCCCATGGGTACGCTGATCATGGAGGCAAGAAGAAGACATTCAGTCCCCTGGAGCTGAAGTTACAGGCAGTGAGTGCTTAGCTGCTGGCTGTAGGTTAGGAATGGAACACTGGAAGAGCAGCAGTGTTCTTAACCATTGAACTGTTTCTGTAGCCCCTTCACTTTGATGAAAATATTTCATTTCTTTTTTATTTTTTTGATGAATGAAATATATATTCTTTATTATATATACAATGTTCTGCCTTCACATAAATCTGAATGCCACAAGAGGGCACCAGATCCCATTATAGATGGTTGTGAGCCGCCATGTGGTTGCTGGGAATTGACTCAGGATACCTAGAAGAACAACCAGTGCTTTTAACCTCTGAGCCATCTCTTCAGCCCAAAATGTTTATATTTTAATTCACTTCAAGTTAAATATTGAGCCTAAAGAATCAGACATACAGTTTTTTACCAGAAAAAAGGGAGGGGTGAAAAATGGGATCATATATATACATAAAAAATGCCTTGGACTGGGGAGATGGCTCAGTGGGTAAAAGGCTTGCTGTATGAGAGTGAAGACCTGAGTGTGGATCCTCAGATGAGACAGTGATCGCCTGCAGTTCCAGTTCCTCTGGGGAAATTGGGAGGTGCAGACTGAGCAGCTCCTAGACCATCATGGCCAGTTAGCCTGGAGTACAAGACAGTGCACAAGAAACCCTGACTCAAATAAGGTGGACCAACACCTGGGTCCCCCCACACAACACACACAGAAAGAGAGGGAGAGAGGGAGAGGGAGAGGGAGAGGGAGAGAGAGAGGGAAGGGAGGGGAAGGGAGGAGAGGGAGAGGAGGGGAGGGGAAGGGAGGAGAAGGGAGGGGTGAAATTCTTTACTGTGCCTTGGTTTTACAAAAGATAGTGTGGTGAACTTAAAGAAGTAAATGTCATTGACTATATATGCTTAGATAAAAAAAAATTTCACTTCTGTGGAAATCCCAGCCCCAAGACTATAATTCTTCTTGTGTACTAGGGTTGCTAATTTTTTTAATAAATTTAGTTAGAATTTCTCTCTTTCTTTCCCTCCTTCCCCCTACTTTTTTCCTTCCTTCTCTCCCCCCCCCCCCCTTTTTTTTTTGGACACAGTGTCTCCTGTAGTTCGGGGCTATCCTCGAACCTTCTATGTAACCATGATGGGCCTTGAATTCCCAATCTTCACCTCCCAAGTGCTATAACAGATGTGACTTACCATGGCTGGCTTGGCATTGAAGAAAGCTTTGGAGTCAGCTATATCTAGAGTCTAAACATTTTCTTTTCTTTTCTTTTTTAATAATAATATTTAATTGATAGAGAATTTTAGAGAAATGTTCCATATAACAGTACAAATCAATATAGTACTTCTAATGAACAGTTTACCAACAAATACCAAAGTATAAATTGTGTATAAAATTTTTTTAGTAAACTTACTTTTAGGAATTTATGTTGACAAAAATATGTATGTACTGTGGGATATCTATAACAGTATTATATACAATGGTGAATTATGAGAAACATGTCAAAATTAAATACATAATTAATAAATTATGAAATTCCTTTGAGACACTTCTATAATAATGAAAATGCTATTTTTTTGGCTAAAACTTTAGAAGCCAATATCATCACCATATTATACTTTCACATTATAAATATGATTAAAATAAATTTTATGCAATTGGAAATTATTTCTGAAGATCAACTCTTACAGTTTTATAGGCCATTCATTTTTTCTCCTTTGAAATGACAAAGGAAAGTTGACTTCAGTTAAAATAGCAGACAACCTAATCTCATAAATCACACGTTTAATGTTACTTGTTTTCAGTAGGTTTTAAAAACCTTACTACTGTCACACTCAACTAGAAATAAGATGACAACTCCTGACTGAATTCAGAGAAAAGAAATACTAGTCTTCTAAAATATACAGGACTCACCTCCCTAATGTGAACATAAAATTCAAATACCTCCAATGTTCTCCCTTGAAGGTATGTTAGCTTCACTCTGAACAAAGAGCAACATTCCTTTGTGTTTCACAAGGCCATTACACTGAGATTCATCAGATACCTATAACCCCTTGCTGAAGTTACCTCTTAAATATTTCTATTTGACCAGTATGACGTGTCCTTCCTTATCTTTTTTGATAACTTTTGGTTGAAAGTTGATTTTATTCGATATTAGAATGACTACTCCAGCTTGTTTCTTGGGACCATTTGCTTGAAAAATTGTTTTCTAACCTTTTACTCTGAGGTAGTGTCTGTCTTTGTAACTGAGGTGCGTTTCCTGTATATAGCAAAATGCTGGGTCCTGTTTACGTATCCAGTCTGTTAGTCTATGGTTTTTTATTGGGGAATTGAGTCCATTGATGTTAACAGATATGAAGAAAAAGTGATTGTTACTTCCTGTTATTTTTGTTGCTAGAGGTGGTATGTTGTGTGGCTATCTTCTTTTGGGTTTGTTGAAAGATTACTTTCTTGCTTTTTCTAGGGTGCAGTTTCCCTCCTTGTGTTGGTGTTTTCTATCTATTATCCTTTGTAGGGCTGGATTTGTGGAAAGATATTGTGCTAATTTGGTTTTGTCATGGAATATCTTGTTTTCTCTGTCTATGGTAATTGATAGTTTTGCTGGGTGTAGTAACTTGGGCTGGCATTTGTGTTCTCTTAGGGTCTGTATGAGATCTGCTTTCATAATCTCTGGTGAGAAGTCTGGTGTAATTCTGATAGGTTTTCCTTTATATGTTACTTGACCTTTTTCCCTTACTGATTTTAATATTCTTTCTTTGTTTAGTGCATTTGGTGTTTTGATTATTATGTGACGGGAGGAATTTCTTTTCTGGTCCAGTCTATTTGGAGTTCTGTTAGCTTCTTGTATGTTCATGGGCATCTCTTTCTTTAGGTTAGGGAAGTTTTCTTCTATAATTTTGTTGAAGATATTTTCTGACCCTTTAAGTTGGGAATCTTCGCTCTTGTCTACACCTATTATCGTTAGGTTTGGTCTTCTCTTTGTGTCCTAGATTTCCTGGATGTTTTGTGTTAGGAGCTTTTTGCATTTTGCATTTTCTTTGACTGTTGTGTCAATGTTTTCTATGGTATCTTCTGCACCTGAGATTCTTTCTTCTATCTCTTGTATTCTGTTGGTGATGCTTGCATCTATGACTCCTGAGCTCTCTCCTAGGTTTTCTAACTCCTGGGTTGTCTCCCTTTGTGATTTCTTTATTATTTCTGTTTCTGTTTTTAGATCCTGGATGGTTTTTGTTCAATTCTTCCCCTACTTGATTGTCTTTTTCTGTAATTCTTTAAGGGATCTTTGTGTTTCTTCTTTAAGGGCGTTTAGCTGTTTACCTGTGTTCTCCTGTATTTCTTTAAGAGTGTTATTTATGTCCTTTTTAAAGTCCTCTATCATCATCATGAGAAGTGATCTTAGATCCGAATCTTGCTTTTCCGGTGTGATGGTGTATCCAGGACTTGCTATGGTGGGAGAATTGGGTTCTGATGATGCCAGGTAACCTTGGTTTCTGTTGCTTATGTTCTTGCGCTTGCCTCCTGCCATCTGGTTATCTCTAGTGCTACCTGCCTTCCCTTTATCTGATTGGAGTCTGTCCTTCCTGTGATCCTGGTTGTGTCAGAACTCCTCAGAGACCAGCTGTCTCTGAGATCCTGTGATTCTGTGATCCTGTGATCCTGAGATCTTGGGTGTGGCAGAGCTCCTGGGAGTCAAGCTGCCTCTGAGATCCTGAGATCCTGGTGTCACTAAGCTCCTGTGATCCTGGGTGTGTTAGAGCACCTGGGAGTTGAGCTTACTCTGGGTGTTGTGGTACTGGCTGAGGAGCTTGCGCCCAAGGCCTGCTCAGGGCAATGGCCGAGACCAGAAGGAAGCCTTGCCACTGGTCCAGCGGGGTTCCTGGGTCCCTGGGTCCCTGGATCCCACTGGTCCCAGTTAATCCCGGCGTTGGGACAGATGTTGAGTCATCCTCACTTCTGATCCTGTGATCCTAGGTGTGTTAGAGCGCCTGGGAGTGGAACTTCTCTGGGTGTTGTGGGACTGGCTGAAGAGTTAGCGCCCAAGGTCTGCTCAGGGCACTGGCCCAGACTGGAAGGTGAATCTAAACATTTTAAAAGCAGTGTACTTTTATTATGAAGAAGCAAGTGAAAGCAAAATTTATATTCAATTCTATGACCAAAAGATAATTGATTGAAGTCATAGTTCAAGAGAATAAGTAGAAATAAATGTGTTTCACAATATTTTTGTATTTATTTTATAATTGTCATTGTATTATTGTCTTCATAAATATGTCTATTATGTGCATGCCAGGTGTGCACAGAGGTCAGAAGAGGGCATAAGATTCTCTGGAATTGGGGTTACCGATGGTTTGAGCTGCCATGTGATGCTGACCCAGGGTCTTCTTTAATAGCACTAAGTGTCCTTAACCTCTGAGACATCTCCTTAGGCTTCTGTGCTTAACTTTTATTTTACTTGTAAACCAAATTGAGATTTAAAACCAGACAACTTACTAGACTTTGTTTCAGCTTCTCATAATTTTCTATTTTCTCATAATTTTTAAAATAGGAGACTCTTCAGAATCAAAAGGAAGCATTAACAAAGCAACACAAAGAAGCAATGGGAGTTTTAAAAAATCAGGTAATTTTCATGATGATAGACTAACACTGCAGTAGAATATTTTGTATTTTTCTTTCTGCAATAAGTATGACAAACTATTCTCTGAACACATAGAAAACAAAAATGAGAATATTATGGAAAGCAGGAAATAAAACTATTTTTACTTCTAACTCATGGTAGTATAGAGAAATTTGGAAAAAAAAATGTTTTGTTGGTAATGCATCTGTCCTAAATAATTCTGATATGTGCTTGTTCACCCTCCTCCTTTTGTAACAGTATGCTATTGTCTTACTGTTCCCATAGTTCCCATGCTGTCTCTTTACAAAAGTCAGTTGGTTGAACCATGCCATGGTTCATGGGTCAACTCACCAGTAATTAAATATATTAAGAGGCAGATGTGAAGCCAGGCATGGAGGTACATTCCTTTAATCCTGGAGGTAGAAGCAGATGGATCTCTGTGAGTTCCAGGCCAGCTAGGGATACATAGAGAGAATGTGTCTGAAAACAAACAAACAAACAAAAAACCTAACAACAAAACAAACAACCCCCCAAAAACAAAAAACAAAACCCAAAAGATAGAAGATGTGAGGGAGGGAGAGGAGAGGCTATTCTTATCTGCTATCTGCTAAAGCCTCCATGAATAGCAACCACCAGTAATTGAAAAATAAAATAAAACTAAAATATTTTAAAGAAATGAAAGATATACCCTCAGTAGGTTGAACTCCATCATCTTTGACTTTCTCAGATTTATCTGTACTCCTTAAGAAAGTAGCCAGAGATGCAGGATAGCCTCTGGAAGTTGTTCCTTATGTCCCCCTGTCCTCAATGGTTTCTCTCTTTTCACCTTCATTTTCATACAAGTGTGTATGTGGAGAGAAAGAAACACACATGAAAAAGTAAACCTGTGTGTCTAACATTACTGTTTGGTTGAGGTTAGTGATAATTTACATCTTGGGATGAACTGGTTTAAACAAGAAAACTTTCTTTATTTAATTTGAAATGAGGAACTGAAGTTATGAGTTTTAATTGGAGAGTAAGAAAGCAGGAACCCAAGTGTGACAGTGTTCTCTAGACTGCAGAAGTCTGCGTCTTTGCCATCACAAGGGACTGGGCCGTTAAGGACATCCTGATACCTGCAGGGCACAGGAAGCATCTTCAGATTCTCATGCTTGCTTTTTTTACAGTCCTAGAGCTGGACTGCAGGGCCTTGCACACGGTTGGGAAGTTCTTTATCACTGTGCTGCATCTGTAGCCCTGTGTTTATTTTTAAGTAAAGAACTGTTGAATGTAAATGAAGAGTGTGGAAAAGAGATAGAGATGTCTCAAAGAAAAAATATTGCTAAAGTCCTTAATGCTGGTTAGATATTTTATTTTTCCTTTGAAATATTCACTTTCATCTTGCTGTTTTAAAATAACAGTTTTTAGGAGCTGGACCTAGACCCCCTACACATTTGTAGCAAATGAGCAGCTTGGTCTTCATGTGGGTCCCCTAACAAGTGGAGGAGGGGCTGTCTTAGTCTCTATCGCCCATCATTGGCTCCCCTTCCAGTACCTGGACTTTCTGGTTGGGCCTCAGTGGGAGAGGGTATGTCTAGTCCTGCTCGGACAGATGTCCCAGGGCGGGGTGGTACCCAAGGGGGCTTCCCCTTCTCTGAGGAGAAGAGGAGGGGGGAATGACAGGAGGGGTTGGTAAGGATGGAACTGGGAGGAGAGGAGGGAGGTGAGAGCTGTTATCTTGATGTGAAGTGACTAAAAATACATTATTAAAAACTAACATTTTAAAAATAAAGATAATTTTAATTTCGCGATCATAAGTATTTAAGCAAACAAGATATAACTATTGTTCATGCAAATACAAATGCTATGATTTCATAAAATTATACCTTTAGAAAATGATACATGCTATTGCTTAAAAGTATATGGTAAAACATTCAGATATTTAAGATTTTTAGAGGGTTAAACCAAACTTCAAAGAAATAACTGGTGTGTAAGTGATTTAGTTGTCTATGTGCTATAGCGGTTGCCTTCCCTCCTTCATATATCTATATTTTCTGAATGGGAGGACATGCTCAAGCTTTATAAACTCAGTATAGAATTATAAAATGCTTTGATGTCCATACTGCTCAATAGAAATCACTGTTAAAAATTTACTTACCTGTTTTTTATTTTAAAACTGACCAGCTGCAAATGAAGATGTATGCCTTGGAAGAAGAAAAGGTAGTTATTAATTTTCATAATAACTTAAAATATAGTCAAATGAATTTATCACCATTGTTCACTACAGTAGAAGTGAGTGTTAGTAATAAAATAGTGGAAATATCGGTTGATTAAAATCTTACAAGCAGGAAGAACCTGAGGTAATCTTGTCAGTGATGTTTGTGATTTTATGATTGAGAATATTCAGGCCTAACAGGTGAGATGACTTTACATGGGAAAAGTAGGGCTAGAATTGAGGCTTTTTCAGCACCCAAACTGACGTTCTTCCCTTCTGCTTCTTTCTGTGAGCCATCCCATGTGCTAGTGCAGTGGTTTTCAAACTGTGGGTTGCAACCTCTTTGGGGATTGCATATCAGATATCCTAAATGTCAATATTTATGATTCATAACAATAGCAAAATTATAGTTTTGAAGGAGAAATGAAATACTTTTGTCATTGGGGGGTCTGTATTAAAGGGTTGTAGCATTAGGAAGGTTGAGAGCCACTGCTCTCCTGCCTTTTCAGTGTGGGCACCTGTTTTAAATGTAAAATTATTGAGATGACTTGCATCTGTTTGCTAGCCAATTGGGAGAGGAGACATGACTTGTAACAAATCAAGAAACTTACCTGGCACTGAATGTTTTCCCATGGTAATGTTGTTGATATGTTTTTTATTATGGCAATGGATGTAGAATAAACAATATCAATTTATAGACATACTCTAAAGCAAGAGACTTTTTTTTTTATTGGATATTTTCTTTATTTACATTTCAAATGTTATCTCCTATTCTGGTTCTCCCCTCTCCTGGAACCCCCTATCCCACCCTTATTTTTATATTCACAATGTAAATATGCCTATATTTTATTATTTAGAAAACACTTTACCCTTTGCATCCACAGTTTTGCATGCATGGATCAACTTGCCACTAATTAAAAATATTAGTTAAGAAAAATTGCCTCTGTGCTGGATACATAGATTTGATTCATGATATCATTCCATAACCTATGCTTTGCAACAACTATCTGTATAGATTAAATCTTGTATTAAATATTATAGGTAATCTGGAGATAATTTGAAGTATGTAAGAGAATGTGTGTAGGTTATGTGCAAACACTATGCCATGCTGTATATACGGGCTGAGCATCCTGAGGTTTTGTTATCTATAGAGGATCTTTTAGACTCAGTTCCTTATAAATTCTGAGAGATGATTGCTTATTCTACGTAAGAACTTAATAATTATATCTATAGGGTCTCTTAGAAGTGTTCTCATAAATTGAGTTGTCATAGTTAAAATATTTTATTTTATGATAAGTATATAAAGGTTATTGCAGTACTTTGATGTTTAAAGGCTGTTAGAAATTTAATTTTCATGTATACGTAGGTTTAAAGTCTGTGAAATGTGAGGTTTAAAGTACAGGTTTTGGCTCTTGAGTTCTATTTTCTTCTTTTATATTTACACTAAAAGTATTAAAGTGTGATTTTTTTCTTAACTTAAAGGGAAAATACAAACTTGCTGCAGAAATCAAAGAAAAAGAAATAGAAGTATTGAAGGAAACATTAAAAACATTGCAGGTAAAGTAACTTACTGTTTAAAAATCAATCTTCTATTTTAGCATTGTGTCAATGAAACCATTCAACATGGTTAGCAAAGCTAATAATATTTATATAACATTAAATTAATAAGACTTTTGCATGACTACCAGAATTTGAAATTTGAATTTTGTTTTATATATACTGTACTTAAAATAGCATATACATATATTAAATAAAATATACCTATACATATAGTATATGCATGTTAAAGTAGTCTTCATATTTGTTATAGTAATATAGGTGTCTTAGTTCCTGTTCTATTGCTGTGAAGAGATTCCAGGACCAAGGCAGCTCTTATAAAAGAAAGCATTTAGTCGGAGGCTTGCCTATAGTTTTAGAGGTTAGTTCATTATAATCATGATGAAAAGCATGGTGGCACATAGACAGACATGGTGTAGGAGAAGTAGCTGAGAGTTCTACATCCTGATCCAATCCATAGGCAGAGAGACTGAGACTGGCTCTGGCTTGGGCTTTTAAAACCTGAAAGTTCACTCCCAGTGAAACAGTTGCTCCTAATCCAACAAGGACACACCTCCTAAGGCTTGTCAAACAATGCCACCCTCCCGGTGACTAAGCATTTGAGCCTGGGGGGGGAGGGGCATTATTATTCAAACTGCCACAACAGGATTCAGTGTTATTGTACCATAAGGAGCACATAACTGAAGTTTTTAATGTTCCTTGTGTGAGGGAAAACAAGTGAGGCCTATATGTTATAATTTATCTGTGCTCCTTAAAAGTTAAAATTCTAGTACCTTGGAGACAGAGAAAGGCAGATCTCTGAGTTTGAGGCCAGCCTAGTCTACATAATGAGTTTTAGGATAGCTACGGCTACTTAACGGAGAGACCATGTCTCAAAAAAAAAAAGCAAACAAATTCTAGCGTTAACGGGATATTTGCTATATGTGAAGTCTGATTTTCTACAGATATAAAGACTAAAAGATTATAGCCTTTGTCCTTAAATTGTCCAGTCTCAGAAAATACAGTGTTTGGCTACTGGTAACTTATTCAATATTTGTTCATAGAAAGTCTGCTGTGGGCCATTTTTCTTAGTGGACAGAATACAGCAGTGAGCATAAAAGGGGAAAGATTTTCAACTTCAGGAGCCTACAAAAAATAAAATGAAGTCAAAATTGAAAGGTTGTTGCAGGGGGCTGAAGAGATGGCTCAGCAGTTAAGAGCACTGACTGCTTTTCTGGAGGTTCTGAGTTCAATTCCCAGCAACCACATGGTGGCTCACAACCATCTGAAATGGGATCTGATGCACTCTTCTGGAGTGTGTCTGAAGACAGCAACAATGTACTCATATAAATGAAATAAATAAATCTTTTTTAAAAAGAAAGGTTGTTGCAGAAGATGTTTTCATGATTTCAAAGTATTACTATGTAGATAACATTACTTACAAAGAACAAATTGGATGGTCAAATATAACATTGGTAATGATGATTTCCATGAGTTCAGTGTTACTATATGTAACTTTATCTTTGTATTTTTTTTTAGCTTTAAAGAGATTATTTTTGATACTTTATTTGCATTTCAAATGTTTCCCCCTTTCCAGATCTCCCCTTTGGAACCTCCCCATTCCCTCCCCGTCCCCCTGCCTCTATGGGGGTATTCCCCAACCCACCCACCCACCAACTCTCATCTTCCCTCCTTGGCATTCTCCTCTATTGGGGCATCTAAAACCCTCAGGCCCAAGGGCCTCTTCTCCCTCTGATGGCTAACAAGACCCTCCTCTGCCACATATGTGGCCAGCTCCATGGGTCCCTCCATTTGTATTCTTTGGTTGGTGATCCAGTCTCCTGGAGCATTGGGAAGTCAGGCCAGTGGACACTGTTGCTCCATCCATGGGATGCAAACTCCCTGAGCTCCTTCAGTCCCTTCTCCAACTCCTCCATCTGGCACCTCAGGCTCAGCCCAGTGGTTGCTGTGAAGTGACTCTTGGGTATTTCAAACTTTTGGGCTAATAACTACTTATCCGTGAGTACATAACGTGTTCATTCTTTTGCGACTGTGTAACCTCGCTTAGGATGATATTTTCAAGTTCCATCCATTTGTCTGCGAATTTCATGAAGTCATTGTTTTTAATAGCTGAAGAGTACTCCATTGTGTATATGTGCCACATTTTCTGTATCCATTCCTCTGTGGAGGGACATCTGGGTTGTTTCCAGCTTCTGGCTATTATAAATATGGCTGCTATGAACATAGTGGAACATGTGTCTTTATTACATGTTGGAGCATCTTCTGGGTATATGCCCAAGAGTGGAATAGCTGGGTCCTCAGGTAGTATTATGTTCATTTTTCTGAGGGACTGCCTAATTGATTTCCAGAGAGGTTGTATCAGCTTGCATTCCCACCAGCAATGGAGGAGTGTTCCTCTTTCTCCACATCCTCGCCAACATCTGCTGTCACCTGAGTTTTTGATCTTAGCCATTCTGACTGGTGTGAGGTGAAATCTCAGGGTTGTTTTGATTTGCATTTCCCTGATGACTAAGGATGTTGAACATTTCCTTAGGTGCTTCCCGGCCATTCAAGTTTCCTCAGTTGAGAAATCTCTGTTTAGCTCTCTTCCCCATTTTTTGATAGGGTTATTTGGATCTCTGGAGTATAGCTTCTTGAGTTCTTTGTATACATTGGATATTAGCCCTCTATCAGATGTAGGATTGGTAAAGATCTTTTCCCAATCTTTAGGTTGCTGTTTTGTCCTATTTACAGTGTCCTTTGCCTTACAGAAGCTTTGTAATTTTATGAGGTCCCATCTGTCGATTCTTGATCTTAGAGCACAAGCCATTGGTGTTCTGTTCAAGAACTTTTCCCCTGTGCTCATGTGTTCGAGACTCTTCCCCACTTTCTCTTCTATTAGATTCAATGTATCTGGTTTTATGTGGAGGTCTTTGATCCACTTGGACTTGGGCTTTGTACAGGGAGATAGGAATGGATCAATTCCCAATCTTCTACATGTAGACTGCCAGTTGAACCAGCACCATTTGTTGAAGATGCTGTCTTTTTTCCACTGGATGGTTTTAGCTCCTTTGTCAAAGATCAAGTGACCATAAGTGTGTGGGTTCATTTCTGGGTCTTCGATTCTATTCCATTGATCTACCTGCCTGTCACTGTACCAATACCATGCAGTTTTTATCACTACTGCCCTGTAGTACAGCTTGAAGTCAGGGAGGCTGATTCCTCCAGAAGTCCTTTTATTGTTGAGAATAGTTTTTGCTATCCTGGGTTTTTTGTTATTCCATATGAATTTGAGAATTGCTCTTTCTAAGTCTATGGAGAATTGAGTTGGGATTTTGATGGGGATTGCATTGAATCTGTAGATTGCTTTCGGCAGGATGGCCATTTTAACTATATTAATCCTGCCAATCCATGAGCATGGGAGGTCTTTCCATCTTCTGAGGTCTTCTTCGATTTCTTTCTTCAGAGACTTGAAGTTCTTGTCATACAGATCTTTCACTTGTTTGGTTAGAGTCACACCAAGATATTTTATATTATCTGTGACATTTCCCTAATTTCTTTATAATCCTGTTTATCCTTCGAGTATAGGAAGGCTACTGATTTGCTTGAGTTAATTTTGTGTCCGGCCACTTTGCTGAAGTTGTTTATCAGCTGTAGCAGATCTCTGGTGGAGTTTTTCAGGTCACTTAAGTATACCATCATATCATCTGCAAATAGTGATATTTTGATTTCTTCCTTTCCAATTTGTATCCCTTTGATCTCCTTTTGTTGTCTTATTGCTTTAGCTAGCACGTCAAGTACTATATTGAATAGATAGGGAGAGAGAGGGCAGCCTTGCCTAGTCCCTCATTTTAGTGGGATTGATTCGAGTTTCTCTCCATTTAGTTTGATGTTGGCTACTGGTTTGCTGTATATTGCTTTTACTAAGTTTAAGTATGCTCTTTTAATTCCTGATCTTTCCAAGACTTTTATCATGAAGGGATGTTGAACTTTGTCAAATGCTTTTTCAGCATCTAATGAAATGACCATGTGATTTTTTTCTTTGAGTTTGTTTATGTAGTGGATTACATTGATGGATTTCCGGGTATTGAGCCATTCCTGCATGCCTGGGATGAAGCCTACTTGATCATGATGAATGATCGTTTTGATGTGTTCTTGGATTCAGTTTGCAAGAATTTTATTGAGTATTTTTGCATCGATATTCATAAGGGAAATTGGTCTGAAGGTTTCTTTTATTGTTGGGTCTTTGTGGGGCTTTTGGTATCAGTGTAACTGTGGACTCATAGAATGAATTGGGTAGTGTTCCTTCAGCTTCTATTTTGTGGAATAGATTGAAGAGTATTGGCTTTAGGTCTTCTTTGAAGGTCTGATAGAATTCTGCACTGAACCCATCTGGTCCTGGGCTTCTTTTGGTTGGGAGACTTTTTATGACTGCTTCTATTTCTTTAGGGGTTATGGGACTGTTTAGATGGTTTATCTGATCCTGATTTAACTTTGGTAATTGGTATCTGTCTAGAAACTTGTCCATTTCCTCCAGATTTTCCAAGTTTGTTGAGTATAGGCTTTTGTAGTAGGATCTGATGATTTTTTTTAATTTCCTCAGAATCTGTTGTTATATCTCCCTTTTCATTTCTAATTTTGTTAATTTGGATACTGTCTCTGTGCCCTCTGGTTAGTCTGGCTAAGGGTTTATCTATCTTGTTGATTTTCTCAAAGGACCAGCTCCTGGTTTTATTGATTTTTTTTGTATAGTTCTTTTAGTTTCCACTTGGTTGATTTCAGCCCTTAATTTGATTATTTCCTGCCGATTGCTCCTCTTGGGTGTATTTGCTTCTTTTTGTTCTATAACTTTCAGGTGTGCTGTTAAGCTGTTAGTATATGCTCTCTCCAGTTTCTTTTTGGAGTTTTCCTCTTAACACTTCTTTCATTGTGTCCCATAGGTTTGGGTAAGTTGTACCTTCATTTTCATTAAATTCTAGGAAATCTTTAATTTCTTTCTTTATTTCTTCCTTGACGAAGTTATCATTGAGTAGAGCATTGTTCAGCTTCCGTGTGTATGTGGGCTTTCTGTGGTTGTTGTTGCCATTGAAGACCAACCTTAATCCGTAGTGATCTGATAGGAGGCCTGGGATTATTTCAATCTTCTTATATCTGTTGAGGTTTGTTTTGTGACCAATTATATGATCAATTTTGGAGAAGGTACCATGAGGTACTGAGAAGAAGGTATATTCTTTTGATGTAGGGTGAAATGTTCTATAGATATCTATTAAACCCATTTGGTTCATAGCATCTGTTAGTTTCACTGTGTCTCTGTTTAGTTTATGTTTCCAAGATCTGTCCATTGTTGATAGTGGGGTGTTGAAGTCTCCCACTATGATTGTGTGAGGTGCAATGTGTGCTTTGAGCTTTAGTAAAGTTTCTTTTATGAAT
>JADRCH010000075.1:4716677-4726924 GCA_019843965.1 Rhynchomys soricoides
GAAAATTGTTTTCCAGCCCTACTCTGAGGTAGTGTTTGTCTTTCACATGGAGGTGCATTTCCTGGATGCAGCAAAATGCTGGGTCCTGTTTATGGATCTAGTATGTCAATCTATATCTTTTTATTGGGGAGTTGAGACCATTGATGTTAAGAGATATTAAAGAATAGTGATTGTTGTTTCCTGTTATTTTTGATGTTGTTTATATGTTTGTGTGGCTATCTTCTTTTGAGTTTGTTGAAAGATTACTTTCTTGTTTTTTCTTGAGTGTAGTTTCCCTCCTTGAGTTGGCATTTTCCATGTATTATTCTTTGTAGGGCTGGGTTTGTGGAAACATACTGTGCAAATTTGGATTTGTCATAGAATATTTTGGTTTCACCATCTATGATTATTGAGAGTTTTGCTGGGTATAGCAGCCTGGGCTGGCATTTGTGTTCTCTTAGAGTCTGTATGAGATCTGCCCAGGATCTTCTAGTTTTCATAGTCTCTGGTGAGAAGTCTGGTGTAATTCTGATAGGTCTGCCTTTATATGTTACTTGCCCTTTTCCCCTTACTGCTTTTAATATTCTTTCCTTATTTTGTGTATTTGGTGTTTTGACTATAATGTGACGGGAGGAATTTCTTTTCTGGTCCAATCTATTTGGCATTCTGTAGGCTTCTTGTATATTTATGTTCATCTCTTTTCTTTAGGTTAGGGAAGTTTTCTTCTATAATTTTGTTGAAGATATTTACTGGTCCTTTAAGTTGGGAGTCTTCACTCTCTTCTATACCTATTATCCTCAGGTTCTGTCTTCTCATTGTATCCTGGATATCTTGGATGATTTGAGGTAGGAGCTTTTTGGATTTTGTGTTTTCTTTGACTGTTGTATCCATGTTTTCTATGGTATCTTCCACACCTGAGAGTCTCTCTTCCATCTCTTGTATTCTGTTGGTGATGCTTGCATCTATGACTCCTGATTTCTTTCCTATATTCTCTACCTCCAGGGTTGTCTCCCTTTGTGATTTTTTATTGTTTCTATTTCTGCTTTTAATTCCTGAATGGTTTTGTTCATTTGTTTGATTGTGTTTTCCTGTAATTCTGCCCGTTTGATTTTGTTTTCCTGTAATTCTTTAAGGGATTTTTGTGTGTCCTCTTTAATGGTGTCCAGTTGTTTACCTGTGTTCTCTTGTATTTCTTTAAGGGAGTTATTTATTTCCTTCTTAAAAATTTCTATCATCCTACTGATAAGTGATTTTAAGTCTGAGTCTTCCTTTTTTGGTGTGTTGGGGTATCCAGAGCTGGCTGTGGTGGGAGAGCTGGGTTCTGATGAATCCAGGTAGTCTTGGTTTCTGTTCCTTGTGTTCTTGCCCTTGCCTTTCGCCATCTGGTTATCTCTGGTGGTAGCTGGTCTTTCTCTCTCTGACTGTGACTTGTCTTTCCTTCAAGCCCAGGTGTCAATATTCCTTGGAGACCAGTTCTCTCTCACGGCTCTCCCTCAGTCCCTGTGTCTGGAGCCCTCCTCTTGCTGGCTTTTCCACATAGGTGGACAGCTCGCTTTCTACCAGCGCTGTTTGGCTATGAGGCCTGTTGGCCCAGGCACAGGTCTCCCGCCACAGATGGAAGATCTTTGTAATTTTTTATAGCAAGTTATGCTAATTTAACACTGAAGAAACATTAGACTCAAAAATTCTAGCATTAACTGATTATTTGCTACACGTGAATTCCTTATTTTCTGCAAATATAAAGACTAAGAAATTATAGCTTTTGCCCTTAACCTTTCTTAGTTTCATAGAAAATACAGAAGACATTCAGTTATAATTTGGGTATCCTATAAAACTTGGAATATTAAAATTGTCAGTGTTAAGTAATAGTGGCACACAGCTGTAATTTCAGCACTCAGAAGGCTGAGGCAGGAGTGTTATGAGTTTGAGGTCTTTCCTTGTATAAAAAAAGGAAAAAAATTCATTTTCATGAAAAAAAAAAAAGTAAGGGTGGAATATGCTTTTGCTGAGAGAGAAACTATACACAAAATGTGAACCTTGATTGGATCCTGTATCAAGGAAAGACACAGCTATAAAAACACTTAAGGTTTCAGTTGGGGAGATTTGGACATGACTATTTGTTAGACTGTATGAATTACTGTGACTATTCCTGTGGGTATAATTTGTATTCGAATGATGTAGAACAATACCTTTGTTCTTGGAAAATGCTTAAACTATTAGGGGTAAAGTTTTCTGATTGAAAAATATGAAACATTGCTCAGAAAAATTAAACCAATCGTGAGTCGGTATTTTTAAGACTTTGTTTTTGTTTTTCTGTGAACTACTTTTTCTTGCCTGTATTTCTTTGTTATCACTGGATTTTTTTTACCAATCCATTTCTTTGAGTTCATTCTTCTTTTTAATTAGTAAATTTTGTTCTTTCATGGTTTCATACATGTGCCTATGTGTTCTGGTCCTGTTCTCTCCTACCCTAACCAACGTCCTCCAGTAAATCTCTTTTCCTATTTCTAGTTGTGCTTCTGTGTAGTGTCCCACAGAGTTTACTGTCAACCTGAGTTTTGACCTGACTATCAGAGCCTGGTGAGCCAGGTGGATATAATAGATATTCACGTGGATATCATTCACTTCCTCTCCTAAAATCTGTCAGTTGTCAACAGATTAACAGTATATGAACGGGCCTTGGAGTTCATCCCTGCCCCATCACTGATTGTTAGGAGAGCCTGTGGATCTAGTGCCAGTGTGCACAGCTGCTGGGTTTGTAATTGCTTTGACAGTGTCCTGCTTACAAGATGGCATCTCACAGCTCCTCTCTCGATACTGCAGCTCTTACATTCTGCCTCATCTTCTGAAATGTGCTCTGTACCTTGAGGAACTGTCTGTGGGTAATAAACATAGATGTTTAGGGAGTGGTTTGGTGTTAGTCAATTCAGCTACACATGTTCTGTATATTTCATTAAGATAAACCTCTTATCTGCAGTAAGAGCTTCAAGTAGTTTTTCTTTGCTGTCCATTTGTCTGTCTGTCTGTCTGTCTGCCTACCTGCCTGCCTGCCTGCCTGTTTATTGTCTCACTATGTAGACCAGGCTGGCCTCAAACTCACAGAGATCTACCTTCTTCTGCCTCCAGAGGACTGAGATTAATCATATGCACCACCATGCATGCCTTGATTTAGGTTTTTAATTTGTCCTTTTGTTTAATTCTTCTTATGAATAAGTTTATATTTTTATGGCTTTGGGAATTTAAGAATGTCACCTGTACTATATCACTATCAAGAGAAAACATGTCCCTAGACCTAGAGCATAGGTCTAGGGCATAGGGGAAGGGCATTATCACTCCAAGTTACCACTCATACCCAATTTTATGTTAGATCTTAATATTGTGAATTTATCTTTACAGCACAGCATGAGATATTTATCATATTCCATATTTTACAAGTTGTTATACAGTTGTATTAGTTCCATTTACAGTCTCTTCAAGGTATTAGGCAATTTTTATTTTGGACTTCCTTTGTTACTTTGAGATAATTAAGTATAGAAAAATTAAATACAAAATGTTGGTGAACTTTAAGACATATTTTCAAGAAAAAGAAGAGGATGGGTTCCATGTCTCAGAAAGAGCAAATGGGAGACTGGAAGATGTTTATAACATAGTATAGCAAGGCAGTGCTTCTCAACCTTCTGATGCTGTGACCCCTCATGTTGTGACCCCCCAGCCATAAAATTACTTTCATTTCTACTTAATAACTGTAATTTTATTATTGCTATTAATTGTAATATAAATATCTGTGCTACCTGATGGTCTTATGCAACCCCTGTGAAAAGGTCATTTGATCTCCAAGGGGTCGCAACCCACAAGTTGAAAACCGCTGTGGTAAGGAATTTTTGTTTGAACCACAGCAGTAAAAACCCAATGAATCTCCAGGGAAACAAATGATTGTTAAGGAAGCAATAAAGTGAATTAAGCTGGCATAGTACAGCACAACTCTAATCCCAGCACTTGGGAATTCAGAAGCACGCAGATATCTGTGAGTTTGGGGACAGCCTGTACTATAAAGTGAGTCCAGGACAGCCAGGGCTCTGTTACACAGAGAAACCCTGTTTCAAACAAGCAAACAAACAAGTGAATTAAGTCTATAATGATTTAAGAAGCTGATGTAGTATCAAAGGAGGTGTTAAGTCCTTCTAGTACATTGTCTTCAGTAGCACACTGTAACTGTAGAGAAGGAGATGCTGTGTTAAATAGTATATTGATTGTAATGTTTAGAATTTACCTACAAGCAAAGAATGGAGGGCAGGTATAGTACGGAACACAGCTGAATGCCTTTAAACTTGTCAATACGCAGTAATTGTGTGGCAAGATGTTGATGCTGACACCCATCATTATCTTTCAAGTTGAAGGAATAAATGGTCCAGTTTCTACTTCAACTGTATATGATTGTGAGCTTTGTGGTTCTTATCATACTGCAGGTACTCAGTTTAAAATGATCCCAGTTAGTTGGATATGATGTTATGTTCTGGAATCACAGCACTTGGGAAATTGGTCTATACAATAAAACTCCTAATTTAAAAATAAATCTCAATAGGGGATTTTTTCCTGATTATTTGTAAGATAAAAAATGCTCATGCAACTTAGAAGATAGAAACCACAAACACTGTAGCTATTATAAAAACATCCTTTCTAACTAGTGGTCCTAACTTATATTTTTAATTTACTTTTTTTTCCCGTATGTGTTGAAAAAAGTATCACATTTTCCTACTAAAATATTTTCAACGAGGAGTATGTTAATTTTGATGTAAGTAATTTATTCTTTTTAGATAATTTTAGTTGTTTTCATATATACATCATCTAACTATCTGGATAATGTAGAGTATTTTCAAATCAAAAGAAATTCCTTCATATGACTGACCCCTGAATAGGTCTAAGAACGTGTTTTTGTCTTGGTGGTAACATAGTACAGGTGACATTCTACACAGTACCTGATCTGTCAAACATGATACATGGACGGAGTAGAACAGTAAAGGGTCCCTGTCAGTCCCATCTCTCTGACCCCAACTTGAAGAAACTTAGATAAAGCTCCTAATGAGGTAAGGATTTGACACAACCCATGCTGCAAAGACCTTTCAACACAGAGCAACTCTCCTGCCTCTTTACATTCTGGTTACTTAGTTTCCTTCCTCTCTCTATCCTTTTATAAGGTTATACTTTACCAGGTACTGGGTACCAAAAATAATCAGAGAGTGCCTTTTATTGTGGAGTTCATGGCAAGGGCGTTTTAACCACTGAATTCAGAAACAAGCTGAAACAGAAAACCAAACACCAAAAAAGAAATTTTTTATTGTAATAGACTATTTATTTGAATGTGTTTCATTTCTATATAAGCATGGTACTTAGTTGATTTCAAGGAGAGGATTTACTTAACAAATCAGATTTTCCTTATCAAAACATTATGTTTAAAGGGCTAGATAATTTTGCTGATGATTTTGTGGATTGATGGTTTCTTTTCTTTCTTTCTTTCTTTTTTTTTTATTTTTTATTTTTTTGGTTTTTCGAGACAGGGTTTCTCTGTGCAGCTCTGGCTGTCCTGGAACTCACTCTGTAGACCAGGCTGGCCTCGAACTCAGAAATCTGCCTGCCTCTGCCTCCCAAGTGCTGGGATTAAAGGCGTGCTTCACCACTGCCCAGCAGATTAATGGTTTCTTAAATAATATTTCTTAAACTTCAATTTCCTTTAAGTAAAACGAGGAAGTTGAACTATATTAGTATTTCCTAAACAAGATCATTTCTGTTGGGTAATAAAGTGTGTCCATTATCACTCTGTGTGGTAGGAGTAAAAAGATGAGTTGGTTTCATTGACTCTCTAGAAGCATGAACAGGAGATGGGTAGCCTGTGATAAAACTGGATTGAGGTTAAGGAGATAGGTGACTTCCACAGCTCTATTTCACTATTTTCTCACTAAATTTAAAATTACTGGTTTTATAGACTATAAGACACTAATGATTCTGGCAGATCTGAAGTCATATTTAATAAATTTCTCTTTCTACTGTTGAAACGTAATGGTCTTATGCCTCACCCAATCACATCGATGACAGATAACAGAATTCTTAGAGTTGTGAATATGTGTATGTATTGATCCATAAATAAGTCTTAGCCATTTTATTAACATTTTCATCAGGAGGACAGAGAACATGTAGCACAAAAGGTCCTAGACTGAAGGTGGAAAACACCCTCATCAACAAATGACACTGGAGCAGTGGGGCATTCACTGTATCAACATAGTGAAAGACAAGCCACAGACAGGAAGAAAATATTTACAGAAGGCACTCATGATACAGACAGCTATCCATCACATACAGAGATAGATATATTAAAACCCAGTAAAAGAAAAGCAAGCATCCCAAATAAAAAAATACACCACAGGTCTTAATAAAAACCTCACCAAAGCCCGGAAGTGGTGGCGCACGCCTTTAATCCCAGCACTTGGGAGGCAGAGGCAGGCGGATTTCTGAGTTCGAGGCCAGCCTGGTCTACAGAGTGAGTTCCAGGACAGTCAGGGCTACACAGAGAAACCCTGTCTCAAAAAACCAAAAAAAAAAAAAAAAAAACAAAAAACCCCAAAACCCAAAACCTTACCAAAGATACACTGACAGGTGGCATGTACACCCATGAGAAGATGATCCACATCATATGCCATGAAGGAACTGCAAAGTAAAGTGTCAAAAAGTATACTGTACTACAATTGGAATAACTAAAATCCAGAACATAGATACAAGCAAGCGCTGTCAGGGGTGGGTAGCAAAAGGAATGTTCATTGCTGTGAAGACAATTTGACTGTTTCTTACAAAATTAAATATTCTTTTTAAAAAATAAGAGGAGAAAAAAGAGCATGCAATACTTTTTAATGTAGTGGAAATAAATACTCTGTGTGATGTTATTTGTCCAGACCCTTAGAATGTTCAAGAGTGAACCCTGTTGTAAACTGTGGACTTCAAGTGATAGATAATGTGTCGTTGTAGGTTCAGTAATTGTAACAGGTACATAATTTGTGTGTGGGAGGGAAAGAGGAGCAGAGGAGGGAAGGAGAGAAAAAGATGTTAATAGTTGGGAGGTTGCTCATGTGTGAGAGCACAAAGTCTATGGGATATTTGTACTTTTCTCTGAATTATGCTATGAAGCTGATTTTATATATATGTATCTTGAAGAAGAAACCTAGAGCTCTCTGAGTGGAATTATAGTAATTCTTATTACCAAAGTATTTACCATCTTCCCAATTTTATATAATTTAAAGTATTTCTTTTTGAGGTGTGAAATTAATATTTTTTTAGGTTTGTTGTATTTTTTGAAATTAATATTTTTGATTTTAAAAAAATTAAGCTGTGATGACCTTATATGTTACCCTCCCCAACAATCTCCACCCTTTTTCCTTTCATCTTCTTAGAAGATACATTTTGAATCTTCTTGGTCTACCTCACATGTCTTTGTGCTCTCACACTCTCTTTCTCTCTGTGGGCTTTCCAGATTCAGTGCAGTTTCTTTACATTTATCTTCTAGCTCACTAGTTTTTCAACTGTGTTTTATTTGTCATATAACTTATCCATTAAGTTTTTCATTTTATAACGGCATTTCTGTTTTATGGAAGTTCAATTTGGTGCACTTTCAAATCTGCCTTTTTTATAGTGTCTTATACTTGTCTCATGCTTTTTACTCTTTTATGTTTTTAATCATATAAAAATAATTTTATATCTTTGAGATTTTTATCTCTTATCTCTAATTATTGGGGGTTAAGTCTTCCTGTTTGCAGTGTCTGCCTGCTGAGTTTTCCCCTTGGAGGTCCTTGTTTTTGATGTGGTTCATAAATTTTAACTTGCTAGCCCTTCTTCACAGGAAGTACATTTTCTGGTGAAATTATGTCATATAATTCTTCTTACAGAATTCATTTATGATACTTCCTTTTTTCTGAATCTCGAAATGTTAGTGACCATCCCCTGGTTGTGTATATGTTCAGGAGTGTGTACTGAGCCCTTATATGCTTAGTGCTACAAGTTTAGGGTCAGTTTTTCATGGGATTACTTTTATTTTTAAATAGAAATATAGTCAAAAAACAAGCTTCCTTGTGTTAGCATACTGAGTGTTTTTGTGCAATTAAGAGCAACTCCTTGGTTTATATTCATTGCTCAATGTACTGGGCTACATCAGGATATTCTTCACATAGTATATGATATTCTAGCCTATCCCTCATGTTTCTCTCTGCTCTCTTAGTTCTCTTTCCTTCCTGTTAGTTGTTCATGTTCCCCTAGTTTCACATCTTTCATATACATGTGATTTAACGTTTCTCTATAAAACCTATGAACCACTAATGAAAGGAAACCTATGATTTTTGTCTTTCTGAGACTGATTTAGTTTACTTAAAATGATCATTTCCAGTTGTGTCAATTTTCCTGCAAACCACATAATTTAATATTTTATGTCTAAAACCTCCACTTTTAATATATACCATGTTTTCTATATCTAGTTTTCTGTTGATGGACATCTTGCTTCATTCCATAACTTAGTGTACATGGGATTGCTGCAGTAAACACTGATGTACAAGTATCTCTGTGATATGTTTATGTGGGTTTTTCAGGGTAAATACCCAGGAGCTATATAGTTGGGTCATACACTAGATACTGATTTCCATAGTATCTGGATCAGTTCACATTCATACAAATAGTGTATAAATGTTCTCCTTTGTACTTATCCTTGGTGTGTGTGTGTGTGTGTGTGTGTGTGTGTGGTGTGTGTGTGTGTATGTTTTAAATAGGGCCTCATTGTGTAACCCTGGCTGGGTTAGAACTTGCTGTGTAGACAAGGTGGTAGTCTTGAACTCACAGAGATCTGTTTCCTTCTGTCTTCTGAGTGCGTGGACTAATGGTGTGCACTGCCATGCCTGGAATTGACTGCCATTCTGGCTGTGTGGAATGATATTCTTTGGTATTTCTGATAGGTAGCAAGATTGAATATTTTTATATTTTATTGGTCATTTGTACTTCATCTCTTCAGAACTATTTGTTAATCTTATTAACATATTTATTGATTAGGTGATTTGATTTTTTGATATTTAGTTTTTTGAGTTCTTTGTATAGTCTAGATATTAGTCCTTTTAAAGATATATACCTAGCAAAGATTTTCTCCATTCTGTAGACTGTCTCTTAATTCAGTTAATTCTTTCCTTTGCTGTGTAGAAATGTTTTAACTTTATAGGACCCTATCTGTCAGTAGAGATGAAGACAGGTTTTGTGCTTTTGTATGCACTGTGTTCAGGCAGTTGCCTCCTGGTGTTCTTCTGGCCTAGGCTGAGGATTTAAGTGTGCTAATTATCCAGGAGAAAGTATACTACTGCTTTATGGATATAGGGGTAATTTTCAGTCTTACATATGCCATATTTTATTTATATATTATTTATTTTATTTATACTTAGTTTGAGTTTCGATGTTATTCAGAAACAGATACATTTACATTTGCTAAAAATACATACTATCTTTTTATGATAAATTTAAAATTTTTACTTTTTACTCCCTGAGAGTTTTATACATGTATTTAAATAATTTTAGACATTATGTTTTTTTGGTATAATTTACACAGTTCTCAGGCAGATGAACTTTGCAGATGACAGCATCATACCATAATATCATACAGAGTAAATGTATGTTTTTACTATTTGTATGAATGGCTGGCTGGTCATAATAACGTACATTCCCAGCATCATCTCTGTTCACTCTTTGTGCTAACTTAAATCAGAGAAATCCTTTACAACAGCAATCAGTCTATTTGCTTGAAGCTCCTCATGAATTTGCAAAAATAAAACCCCTACCACAAATTACAGGGCTCACAGTAATTTTCATTCTGTCATCTCTGAAGTTATCTTTGTCTGTCATTCCATTTTACTTCCTTCTTTCCACATGAACTTTCTAGTTCTTTGAAACAGAGAAGCAAAAAAAGGTTATCAACCATGTTAATCACTTTGAACTTGTTGAAATATTCTTTCTTCTATTTCAAGCCATTAATCAAAAGTTTCTGTTTCAGAAAGATTTTTCCTGACCATGCAATGAAATTGCTTTTCCTGATTATTTTTCTTTAGCACTTATCAATATCTAAAATGTCATGTATTTTAACTTATGCACATTACTTAATGGTTTCTTCCTCACAGTAAAAGTGGGCATGCTTTTCCTGGGTCCCCTGTTGTCACACTAACACCTACACTAATCCCCTGTTGTCACACTAACACCTACAC
>JADRCH010000075.1:4726934-4763284 GCA_019843965.1 Rhynchomys soricoides
ACACTAACACCTACACCAATCCCCTGTTGTCACACTAACACCTACACTAACCCACTGTTGTCACATTAACTAACACCTACATTAATCCACTGTTGTCACACTAACACCTACACTAATCCACTGTTGTCACATTAACTAACACCTACACTAATGTACTTTCCTTACAGAGGCAAGTGTTCAATGCATGCAGAAGAGATGACCTACACATAACCTGTTCTGTTCAGGTCATGGCAGCTGGCTAAGGCATTTGTTTCCTAGACATTGTGAGGCAGTTATTTTATTTTTCTTAAAGTTTAACAAATGTTTAGTATATTGAAGAAGATGAGAATTCACACATGGCTGGTTAGAGTTTAACTTGGTCAGCTATTCTGGGGGAATAAGTGGCATTATTTTAAAGACAAAACTGTATCCAGTGTGAGCTGGCCTGCCAGAAAAATATGAAAAAACAGAGTGACACTTGGTTAAGGGAAGGCTCAGAGATGAAGGGCTTCTGCTGCTAACTGAAAACAGAGAAACAGTGTGCACATCATCTTTAGCCCCAGGGGTTTGGAGATCATGCAGCAGAAGCAGAGAAAGGCAAATGAAGAAGACATAAAACCCCAGCCACTCTGTGCCCTTTGCCTGCATGCTAGGTACCAGGCCCACCATCCACCAGTGTCTTCCTGTAGTGCTCACAGGTCCTGGCACTGATGACCTGCCTTTGCCCTGAGTCTGTAGTGGCTCCTTTTTGTGCTTCTCCCCTTCAAGTAGCTTCTCTGTCTCTGAGCATTCCTGGGAGTGTGTCCAAAGTATTAAAGTAGCTTTGTAATTTTATTTTAAAGAACAAACTGTAGGAATTATACCATTTGAAATTTATTCTACTAAAATGATTAACTACAAAATTCAAATATAAGCATATTCCAGAATAATTCAGAATGCTAAAAAGCCAAAAACTAGGCAAACCTATAAACAAGAGAGGGATTGGGTAAACTCTGGTGAAGTTAAATGTTGGAATACTATGTTTTATATAGCCACGGCAAGCTATAAGAGCCCCATAGACTAGGACATTGATTGCTATCATATCATATCAAATTTGTGAAGCTTTGGAAGTACTAGAGTACTCATTGAGGGTCATGAGATGTCTTTTTTTACTCAAAATAATTTTTATTCCTGTTTATTTATTCTTTAGTATTTCTTCCAGTGAACAGCTAATGTGAATTGTCAAACACCAGACACTGTTTATCACATTTTAAAAAAGTAGTTATCAATCTTTAACATAGTGTAGTACTTATAGTCTGTCTACTACTGCTGCACCAGAAAATGCACTCTTTCAGCCAGGGATCTGTTTCACTTCTGCTGTATCCCAGGAACATATGTAGTGATAGTAGTCCTGTAAATATATGTTAACAAAGGTGATGAATGTATTTTTTTGAGACAGGATCACAACTGCGTAACTGAGGCTGGTCTTGGTCTTACTCCAAGTGCTGTGATTATAGGCACAAGACACCAGACTGGCTTAAATGTACTGGTGTTGTAAGAAAGAGAGTTACTATTAAAAATTGAAAAAAAAATCACTAAATAACGTAAAGAAACATAAAGGCTACAGTAGCATGCAGTTTTGATGTCAGAAGAAATTTATAGTAAAGAATTTTAATAGAAAAATTTCTCCATTTTTTTCAAGGTTTCTCAATATTCTTTACAGAAGAAAGTGAGTGAAATGGTAAGAAACTTACACATTTTTACAACTCGGGGCAGTACACAAGATAGATCATAATATTGTAATGTAATTTGATACTTTTAGTTTAGAAACAGGATACTTGCTACTAGATATTGTTACAGTTTAAAGGGCTGCCACAATTTCAAAGATACGGCTTAGATACATTTTATAAATATATTTGCAGATTTCTTAGTGCTTACAAATTACAAAATAAATAAAATATGTGGCAGTGTTCATCCTTTGTTATTCTACATTTAGTATATGGTACTTGTTATTGTTAAGTATTGCTGTTATTTTTATTTCTGTGCATTTAAAAATTAGTATTTATTTTCCAGAATAACATTTCATGGAATACTTATTTTAATATTCCCCCTTGTAGCTGTATTTGATTCAGCAAGAAGTGTGTGTGTGTGTGTGTGTGTGTGTTTATTCGAACAGAATTGTCACTGTACTTAAATCTTCAGAAGGCTTCTTGGGTGGACTTAATGCTATTTTAGTCTTCATTCTTTGGAATAGACTGTAAAGCAAGTAAAATTAATTTTTGAGTACAATTTGCTGTCACATAGATAATAAATAAAGATCATTGCTATAACACTGAACACTATGTTGAACACAATATTAAATATTTTGCTTCTTGAAAATGTTTTGAGGTATAAAAATGAAAGATCTCAGAAAGATTGTTAGGCTCGATTGAATAAAAGACGTGAAGATTCTGTTGCTATTCAAGTGGAGAGAATAAAGATAACATTGTCAGACATTTAAACTGATTTTAATTAAGAAGCTGAAGAACTAGACTCCAGCTTAGCTGTAAGTACCATGACATTTGTGCTGAAAGTCATCTTCAACGCTACAGTGGTTTTACACAAAATATAGAGAAATTGACTAAAGTGCCCTTCGACCTGGGGGATAAGGCTACAAGTGAAGGTTCAAGGACCTTATAAAATGTATTTTATTCCAGTTTAAAATTTCATTAAACAGATACTCATAATCTTAAAAAAAAATGGAAATATTTTCAAGATTTTTGTTAGCTGAGTGATAAGTCATATTTTCCCTGAAAGTTGAAAGCATTAACATCACTTGTCATTAAAATTATTTTATAAATTGAGTATTTTAAATATTTTATGCCCATTCAGGAGCAATATTTTTATATTAAAGTTAAAATTTTTGTATTTTCCAAACATTCTTATATGAATTTGTCTTATAATTCTTAATTTAGTAGTCTGTTGTTCTTAAATAATTCATACAACTTTTTAAAATTCAAACTTACTCTTCTTTTGTGAGAGCAGTACACTGTCTTCTCTCCTCTTTAGCACTATGGACAGGCCAGGAGACAGACAGACATCCCAGTAGTGTCCAGACAGGACTTGTACAACAGCAGTGTCCAAAGACAAATGATTGTAAAATAGTATTGAGAAAGCTTAAAGATGTCCATGAACCCCTAGAGGTGAGCACTTAACTCCTAGTAAATGCCAGTCTATAGGAGTTCAAGAAATTGACTTGTAAAGGTGGGTTGTAAAGATAATTTGTCCCAACAGAAAGTAACACATCATGAATCAAAATAATTTTTGTATATGTCACCTTGGAAAAATCATGGTCATTACTAATAAGAATGCAGCAAGATACATTGATTGGAGAGCAAATTTGAAAGTAGCCATTACTACAAGTTGGTCACTGAAGAAAATCCTATTCAGTGGGTACCAAGTAACTGATAATTATGCATAATTAAAACTACAGATAACTGTCATCACTATAACTATTGTCTGCTTAATGGAATAAAACCTTGTCCAGTGACCTTTAATCCATGTTTAGCTTCTCTTTTGTATATTATTCTCCTTTAAGGAAAGGCTTGGAGGTTTTGATGTACTTCAGAGTGACAATGTATTTTTTTTCAGAATAAAATGTTTTAGTTTATATTGTTGGCCATATGTATTTGTGCCTGTGCAGTGTGCATGCCTCATGCCCACAGGTTCAAATGGCCATAAAGGGCCCAGAGAGTTATAGGTACCTGTGGATTAGGAATTTTAATAGTGTTTATTTATCATGGCCATTGAATAAGATGCAGTATCTAAAGAGCAGAATTATATCATGCAAATCAATGAAGCTTCATTTTCCTTGGATTCTACTTTGGCTTCAAGAAAAGGAATTTTGGAGTAAGTATATTACAGTTTAACGTATAGCAGCTTTATGAATAGGGGTGCCTGTGAAGGGAATCTCCAAACTTTGTTGTATTTTTCACTAATGAGATTATTAACTTTTGTAGATGTTGAGCACCTACTTACTGCTTTTTAACTGGAAGGTTAAGGAGACTGTTATAGGATCACAAATTAATATGCAATGGACAATGTTCTCTTAAAGATTATGTAATTATGGATTTCAGGTGAAAATTTCCTTGACTTGAAAACATTCTATTATAATCCAGTGAAATTGATTTTTAAATGAGTATCTGCTAAGAATTAGTGTAAGTCTCTTAAGTGAGGAATTAATGATATTTAAATATGGTTCATTGTTTTCTATTGTTTAGTAATTGATAGTAGTAACCTCCTAAGTAGATATAAATTTATATAAATTTGTATGTTTAACCCTTCTGAGTAGGATACAACTTTTACCAATTATGTCTCCACTTTTAGTACATTTTATATAATATTATATTTCTTCCTGTTACTGCAAAGTATTGGTTTTGGCCCTTGTCATTCCATTTTTTTTTTATTACATTTTTATTTCATGTGTGGGGGATGGGGTGGGGTGGAGCATGTGCTTACTTAGAGATCAGAGAAAACCTTTGAGAGTTGATTCTTTCTTTCCACCATGTGGGTTTTGGAGATTGAAACAGTTTGTCAGAGTGATGGTAAGTGCCTTTACCTGCTGACTCATTTGTCTGGCTCCTAGTCATTCTATTTTAAACTTTTTTTGTTTTGTTTTGTTTTTTCAAGACAGGGTTTCTCTGTGTAGCCCTGGCTGTCCTGGAACTCTGTAGACCAGGCTGGCCTCGAACTCAGAAATCCACCTGCCTCTGCCTCCCAAGTGCTGGGATTATTTTAAACTTTTTAAAATGGCTGTATCTTTATAACTACATGTACCATGGCATGCCCATGGAAGAGAGAGGACAGCTATCAGTTGTTATACATGCATGTGTATGCTTATTTTATATGTACAACTTTAAACTTACTTTTCAAAATAGGAACAAAAGGCTCATTTACACAATCTAGCTAAAGAAGATTATCACAAGCAACTTAATGAAATTGAAAAATACTATGCTACTATAACAAATCAGTTTGGATTGGTGAGAGAGAATCATGTAAAGTTAGAACAAAATGGTAGGTACTATCTTATCTAAGCTTTTATGTTTATTGGGGAATGTTTAAGTGGAATTCTTTATTAGTAGTAAATTGAATTTATCTGATATTAGTAATAGTAAATGGCAGTTTAATGAATATTAAATTATGTCATAATTCTACATTTCATTGGGTCTGTTCATGATACTGTCTTTGAAATGTTCAACTTACATAAACCATCTCTAATATTTTTTATGTTACAGTACAAGAAGCAATACAGTTAAACAAAAGACTCTCCACCTTAAATGAAAAGCAAGAATCTGAAATTCACAGTTTAAAGAAGGTATAATTAACATATTTTGCAAAAATAAAACCTATAGTCTAAGATCACTGGTCTTATAGGGTATTATGGACTATTACTAGAAAACTGTTGAGTTTTTTTGTATGTGTGAAAGTCAGCAAAATATAAATTCATAAGTGTTAGATATGATTCTTGCAAATATAATGGATGATTTTCAGTCCATTCAAAATACTATTTCTTTAACTTACCATCAGAGACATACATTCCTGTGGAAATAGAAATAGACTATAAAAATTTACTGTACCAGTTTGATAGATAGTATGCTTACTTTTTCCTTTCTTTTGTTCTTTTTCTTTAAGTAACATATATATTAGGTAATTTGTGGCACTGAATATAACTATGAAGAATATAAAACATTTCTACTTTGATAAAGTTTATATTATGTTTTAATATATTTTTTCTGTTGATGTGATAAAATGTTCCCATAAAAGTGCCTTAAGGGGAAAAGGAATTTATTTTGGCTCACAGTTCCAGTTACTCTTAGTTACACTTGGTAGGGAGGTCAAGGTGGTAGAAGCTTGAAACATTTGGTCACATTATACCTACAATGCGAAACCAAGATGAAAGCTTGCTGTTGCTCAACTCCCTTTCTTCACTTATACAGTCAAGGATCCTAGCCAAGGGAATGGTGCCACCCACAGTAGACAGGTCTTCTCAACTTATTTAACCTATTCAAAATAATATTCCCAAAGCATAGCCAGAGTTGTGTCTCCCAGTTGATTCTAATTCTCATCAAACTGAAATCCTGGGGTCTTCATTACAACGTAGGGTTCTCTCTTAGAGCATCATGTAATGGCTTCTCAAGACCTCTCTGCAAGGACTCTTGACTCTGTCACACAGTGCCTGGCCTCAGCACTGTCTGGAACAAACCCCTTCCATTTTATATCATTTAGACCTACAAAATCAGTACCACTTGGATAATGCTGTTAAGTTCTGCTGCCAGATGGAGAAGTATCTTGTCCTCCATGGATCACAACTCTATCAGCTTCTGTGTGCTAACCCTTGGGAAATATTCTCCTAGGCAATTGCTTTAGAGGAATAGGGAAATAAACACACTCAACAACATTTAGTATTTAAAAGGCAGCTTGAACAGCAGCAACACTATAAGGTCTGTGACCTCTCCAACCATGTGTTTTTGATGGGCTTATAGTACCAGCTGTGAATTCCCTCTTCTGGAGCAGACCCCAAATCCAATCAGGAATGATTGATTACTTCTGAAACAGACTAGCCACTATTGTACCAGTGGGGTACTCATTGCCTGGCCAGTTGGTAATGTTACATGCAGGGCACTACTGAGTAGTTTTATATCTTGACACAACCTAGAATCCTTTTAGAAGAGGGAATCTCAATTGAGAAAATGCCCCCACTTGATTTGTGGGCAAGCATTTTCTTAATTGATGATTGATGTGGGAGGGTCCATGTCACTGTGGGTGGTACTGCTCCTGGGCTGGTGGTCCTGGGTGCTATAGGAAGGCAGGTTGAGCCAGTTTGCAGCACCTGTCCATTGCCTTTGAATCTATTCTGCCTCCAGGTTCCTGCCCTTACTTCCTGCCCTAACTACTTTGGATGATGGAATACGAACTATAAGATGGAATAAACCTTTCTTCCCCATGCTGCTTAAGATCATAGTATTTTATCATAGCAATTGAAACTCTAAGACATCTCCCAGCAACCTGCATGCATCTTTTCATACTATGTAAGCTAGTCAGCAGGGAGGAGCATCCAGTCCGGTATGTCCTATGACCATGCTGTGCTGACTAGTTTTATGTCAACTTAGCACAAACTAGAGTTAATCTGAGAGGATGACTAACTTGGCTAATGCCTATTGAGGATCCTTTTCTGCTTGTGAGATCGTTCTCTACAGTAAACCTAGGTGTAGTTTCTACTGTCTTGCATTTATTCTGCTTGGTGCTCCTCTGTGGTGTCTGGACTTAAGTTTGGTATCTAGCATTCATTTCAGTCATTATTGCTTCCATACTTGCTTGTTCCCCTTCCCATCCCAGCACTTCCAGTATGTACATGTGACATCGTTTGTAGTTGCTGTTGTTCTTTAATGTTCTGTTCTTATTACTTTCTCTTCTTTTTTTATATTCTATAGCTCACATGCATTCCTGCAGTTATGTCCAGACTACTAATATGTGCAAAAGAAGTATTCTTCATGGTACTGTTCTTTTTCCTGTGTTGAGAACATTGAATTTCTATTTTTAAATTAAAATGTTTTTTAATAAAATATATTCTGGCAACTGCGCCGGGAGAAAGTGAGCTGCCCACATAGGTGGAAAAACCAGCAAGAAGAGGGCTCCAGATGCAGGGACTGAGGAACAGCCGGGAGGTAAGAGCCTGCCGGTTTCCACCTGTGGTGGGAGACCTCTGCCTGGGACACCAGGCATCTATAGCCAAACAGGGCCGGGAGAAAGCGAGCTGCCCACATGTGTGGAAAAGCCAGCAACAGGAGGACTCTGGACGCAAGGACAGAGGAACAGCTGGGAGAGAGAACTGGTCTCCAAGGAATATTGACACCTGGGCTTGAAGGAAAGACAAGCCACAGTCAGAGAGAGAAAGACCAGCTAACACCAGAGATAACCAGCTGGCGAAAGGCAAGGGCAAGAACACAAGGAACAGAAACCAAGACTACTTGGCATCATCAGAACCCAGCTCTCCCACCACAGCCAGCCCTGGATACCCCAACACACCAGAAAAGGAAGACTCAGACTTAAAATCACATCTCAAGAGGATGATAGAAGATTTTAAGATGGAAATAAATAACTCCCTTAAAGAAATACAAGAGAACACAGGTAAACAACTGGAAACCATTAAAGAGGACACACAAAAATCCCTTAAAGAATTACAGGAAAACACAATCAAACAAATTAACAAAACCATTCAGGAATTAAAAACAGAAATAGAAACAATAAAGAAATCACAAAGGGAGACAACCCTAGAGTTAGAGAACATAGGAAAGAAATCAGGAGTCATAGATGCAAGCATCACCAACAGAATACAAGAGATGGAAGAGAGAATCTCAGGTGTGGAAAATACCATAGAAAGCATGGACACAACAGTCAAAGAAAACACAAAATCCAAAAAGCTCCTACCTCAAATCATCCAAGATATCCAGGATGCAATGAGAAGACAGAACCTGAGGATAATAGGTATAGAAGAGAGTGAAGACTCCCAACTTAAAGGACCAGTAAATATCTTCAACAAATTTATAGAAGAAAACTTCCCTAACCTAAAGAAAGAGATGAATATAAATATACAAGAAGCCTACAGAATGCCAAATAGATTGGACCAGAAAAGAAATTCCTCCCGTCACATTATAGTCAAAACACCAAATACACAAAATAAGGAAAGAATATTAAAAGCAGTAAGGGGAAAAGGGCAAGTAACATACAAAGGCAGACCTATCCGAATTACACCAGACTTCTCACCAGAGACTATGAAAACTAGAAGATCCTGGGCAGATCTCATACAGACTCTTAAGAGAACACAAGTGCCAGCGCAGACTGCTATATCCAGCAAAACTCTCAATAATCATAGATGGTGAAACCAAAATATTCTATGACAAATCCAAATTTGCACAGTATGTTTCCACAAACCTAGCCCTACAAAGAATAATACATGGAAAACGCCAACTCAAGGAGGGAAACTACACCCAACAAAAATGCAAGAAAGTAATCTTTCAACAAACTCAAGATAGCCACACAAACATATAAACAACATCAAAAATAACAGGAAACAACAATCACTATTCTTTAATATCTCTTAACATCAATGATCTCAACTCCCCAATAAAAAGACATAGACGGACAGACTGGATCCATAAACAGGATCCAGCATCTTGGATCCCAGCTGCATCCAGGAAATGCACCTCTGTGTGAAAGACAAACACTACCTCAGAGTAGGGCTGGAAAACAATTTTCCAGGCAAATGACCCCAAGAAACAGGCTGGAGTAGCCATTCTAATATCGGATAAAATTGACTTTCAACCAAAAGTCATCAAAAAGGATGAGGAAGGACACTTCATACTCATCAAAGGAAAAATCTACCAAGAAGAACTCTCAATTCTGAAGGTCTATGTCCCGATTGCAAGAGCTCCCACATTCATAAAAGAAACTTTACTAAAGCTCAAAGCACACATTGCACCTCCCACAATAATAGTGGGAGACTTCAACACCCCACTATCAACAATGGACAGATCTTGGAAACATAAACTAAACAGAGACACAGTGAAACTAACAGATGCTATGAACCAAATGGGTTTAATAGATATCTATAGAACATTTCACCCTACATCAAAAGAATATACCTTCTTCTCAGTACCTCATGGTACCTTCTCCAAAATTGATCATATAATTGGTCACAAAACAAACCTCAACAGATATAAGAAGATTGAAATAATCCCAGGCCTCCTATCAGATCACTACGGATTAAGGCTGGTCTTCAATGGCAACAACAACAGAAAGCCCACATACACATGGAAGCTGAACAATGCTCTACTCAATGATAACTTTGTCAAGGAAGAAATAAAGAAAGAAATTAAAGATTTCCTAGAATTTAATGAAAATGAAGGTACAATTTACCCAAACCTATGGGACACAATGAAGGCAGTGTTAAGAGGAAAACTCCAAAAAGAAACTGGAGAGAGCATATACTAACAGCTTGACAGCACACCTAAAAGTTCTAGAACAAAGAGAAGCAAATACACCCAAGAGAAGTAGAAGGCAGGAAATAATCAAATTAAGGACTGAAATCAACCAAGTGGAAACTAAAAGAACTATACAAAGAATCAACAAAACCAGGAGCTGGTCCTTTGAGAAAATCAACAAGATAGATAAACCCTTAGCCAGACTAACCAGAGGGCACAGAGACAGTATCCAAATTAACAAAATTAGAAATGAAAAGGGAGATATAACAACAGATTCTGAGGAAATTAAAAAAAATCATCAGATCCTACTACAAAAGCCTATACTCAACAAACTTGGAAAATCTGGAGGAAATGGACAAGTTTCTAGACAGATACCAATTACCAAAGTTAAATCAGGATCAGATAAACCATCTAAACAGTCCCATAACCCCTAAAGAAATAGAAGCAGTCATTAAAAGTCTTCCAATCAAAAAAAGCCCAGGACCAGATGGATTCAGTGCAGAATTCTATCAGACCTTCAAAGAAGACCTAAAGCCAATACTCTTTAATCTATTGCAGATGGAGGACTTGGAGAAGGGACTGAAGGAGCTGAGGGAGTTTGCATCCCCATGGAGGGAGCAACAGTGGCAACTGGCCTGACCCCCGATACTCCTGGAGACTGGATCACCAACCAAAGAATACACATGGAAGGACCCATGGAGCTGCCCACATATACTACAGAGGAGGGTCTTGTTAGCCATCAGGGGGAGGAGAGGCCCTTGGGGCTGAGGGTGTTAGATCCTCCAGTAGAGGAGAATGACAAGGAGGGAAGAAGAGAGTGAGTGGGTGGGAGAATACCCCCATAGTAGCAGGGAGAGGGGAGAGGAAATGGGGAGGTTCCAAAGGGGAGATCTGGAAAGGGGGAAACATTTGAAATGTAAATAAAGTAGGAAAAAAAATATTCTGATTACTGTTCTCCCTCCAGCTCCTTCCATCTCCCCCAAATCCATACACATTCTCTCTTTCTTTTATTAGAATATAAACAGACATCTAAAAAATACCAAAATAAGATAAAAACAAGTCAAAACAAAGAAAAAACAAAAAGAGCCAAAGGAAAGAACACAGATACTGAGACAAATAGATTTACACACACAGTAAACTCATAATAACAAAATCAGAAACTATAATATATAAGCAAATTATCTGTAAGGTTAAAAAGAAAATGCCTAGACAGAGCATTGTGTAATAAAACAAAACAAAAAAAAAACCAACCAACCAAACAAAAACACACTCCCCCAAACAAAACAAAATCAAACACAAACAAACAGGCAAACAACTGAAAAAATACCATTGAGTTTGTTTTATGTTGGTCATCTGGGCTTTGGGCTTAGCACTTAAGTATAGTTTGTATACCCAGTGAGACTCCATTGGAAAAAAGTAATTTTTCCTTTCTGAAAAGTTATTAGTTGGAAATTTGTTTCTGGGTTACGGATGGGGGCTTGTGTTTACCTTCTTTCTCACTGCTTGAAGCCCAAGTGGTTTAGACTTATGCATGCTGCCAGTCTCTGAGTTTATATATGCATCAGTCCTGTTGTGTCTAGACCTTGTCTCCTTCCTGTCATTCATCTCCACTGGCTCTTAGAATTTTTTTTGCCTCCTCTTCATGGAGTTCCCTGAGTCCTGAGAGGAGGGATTTAATGGAGACATCTCATTTAAGACAGTGTCCAAAGTCTCTCCAGTCTCTGCACATTGTCCAGTTGTGGGCCCTCTGTATTTGTTTCCATTTACTATAGGGAGAAGCTTCTCTGATGATGGTTGAGCAAGATCCTGATCTACCAGTATAGTAGAATGTGGTTAAGAGTCGTCTTATTGCTATATTCTGAATACAGTAGTATTTGATTTTCCTTTAGGCTCATGGCCTATCTAGTCTCAGGTACTTAGCCACTTGGGGTATACTTTAAAATAAAATTTTAATTTATTTTTATAAATTTTAAAAATAAAATAGAATTATATCAATTATCCTCGTCCCCTCCCCCTTCTGACCTCTCACTGCCCATTCTCAAATTGATACACAGTTTTTCTTTGATTATTATTTTGCATGCATAAATATAACTTAATGAGTTTGCTTTTGTTGTTTGTGTGTACATGGTTTCAGGGCTGACCACTTTGTACTGAATAACCAGTTAGGGGGAGTATCCCTGGGAAAAGCTAATTCTCCCTCTCAGCATTCATTAATTGTAGTGAGAATTGTGTAATTTTGGTTTCTTTTAAAAATACAGAAATATTATAAGAATATGTTTTTGTTTTAATCCCATGTATGGGATATGGGGCTGCTTCAGATTGTCCACAGCAGCAGATTATTATTTGCCTCGTGCTTTAGCAGGGGCATGATTTTGCCAGCTGTGTATAATTTCTATGATTGTACTATGTTTGGAATTCTGGGAACTTTTCAGAGGGTATACAATTGCTAGGTCCTGAGAGGCAAGGTGGGTCGTAGGTTGTTGTTTGTTGTTGTTGGTCACTGCTTGTTAAGTAGTCATACAGAAACAAGAAACAACAACAAGAAGAAAATAGATATTCTGATGGCAAAAACCAAACTTGCCCCAAGGAACTAGATACTCCTAATTAGCAGGAAGTAGTCTAAAGATAAGGTTGCCCGTTTCCGACCCCTGACTTTTTTTCATGGATCTCTTTCCTTTCTCTCTTATCTAGTGTTGGGGGTGGAGAAGGATGTAAGGAAAAACCCTCAAAGTAGCAAAAGGAAAGCTACAATTAACTGCCTATAATTCTTTGTCTAGGGACCCTGTGAAATGTCCCTCTTTTTGAGATAGTGTGTCCGTTAATAATTGCCATTGTTCTGGTCTTATTCATAGAGACATTTCTAGGAGAGACTTTGACAGCAGGCTTCCTGGTGTTCTGGCTCCTGCAGTCCTTTCACTACCCTCTCCTGTGATGTTCCCTGAGCTATAGATGTAGGAGCCATGATGAGATGTGTCTGCTGGGACTAGGCTCCCCATGGTCTGTTGTTCTCTTTATTGTGTTATGCAGTTGTGGTTTTCTGTGATGGTTTCCATTTTCTATAAAGAGAAACGTCTTTGATGAGAGGAGAGAACTGCACTTATTTGTGGGTATAAGGATACGATTTAGAATGTAGTTAGGAATTGTATTGGCCCAGCAAGGTGGCAGTAATAGATCCTTTTCTAAGGTCCATGACCTCACCAGCTCTAGGAAGTTGGCTAAATTACCAGGCATGACTTTTTTCCTTTTGAGTGGACCTTGAGTCTGGTTAGACAGCTGTTGGTTACCACCAGTGAGTGCTATCTATAAGGTATCATGGGATACTGGTCATTGCTGTAGTTCATGGGTACTAGAGCTGGGTAGAACTATTAATTGTGCCCCCATCCCTTGGTGGTTTACATAATATTTTTCCAGTACCATGGAAACTAGACTGCAGGAAACAGGCTTTCAGGATAGATGCAGATCTAATGTGAGTCTGGTGTCCTAAGCTTGAGATATCTTCAGCAGGCAGTAGGGACTTATCTTCAATCTCTGAGAGGCAACCAAGGGCAACAGCAGTTATCTGTATCATTTTGGGAGTCATTTAGATTACCCTGATCAACCATTTGAAAGGAGGTTTCTGGTAAATGGTGTTAGGGTTTTGTTAGTCTGTGGTTATTGAAGGGAACTTCGTTAGCTCAAGTGGCTTAATATCCTTTAATGTGTGTGTGTGTGTGTGTGTGTGTGTGTGCGTGTGTGTGTCAGAGAGAGAATACATATACACTTATATGACATATGCATTGTATACAATTTTAGGTAAATGTAAGAAAATATGATTTCTTAAGGCTTTATTAAACAATCTTGATATAATTTGTACTGCGTCTCTCCTCTCCTGTATTGATATCCCACTTCTCTAGTTGAAGCCTCCAGCCCTCTTTCCTGTTGCATTAATCTCTTGTATCTCTCTTAGGCACTTTCTTAGAATTTCCATATTTCTTCTTCTTCTTTGTTCTTGGATGTCTTTTACCATTTCAATTAAAGTATTTACTCTATTAATCAGAATTTTTAAAAAGTTCCCTGTGTGATGATTTCAGCACCTTTGCCATATCTGAGTGATTCTTATGCTTCTTCAGTTCTTCCAGATGTGGCTGTTTTCCTTTTACTGCACCGTGTAGGTTTTGTTGATACTGGGTGACTAGACCTCTAATAATATGAGGCTAAGATGTTAGGGGAGAGGAGAGGATTATGTACTAAACCTAGTCTTCATACTAGGTTTAGTCTTTTAGTGAAACTGCTACTATACTGTGAACTTTATCACAGTTTCTTCAATTTCCCCCTTTCCCTTGGGTAGGACAGGGTGGCTGGAGAAAATTAGTGGTTTTGCTTCTTTTAGGTAGAATGGCCATGAAATAAACAAACCATGGCAGGTTAGGCCTTTATAAAAGGAAGGCCTTGCTAAGAAGAGGCTGCTATAGCATATTCTAAAATAGTTCATTTTCTCTTCTCTCTGTACAAGGAGAATATTAACTAGACTCTACTGTGAGTTCACAGTAGAGCTTCTGGAGGGAAAGCTAACAAAAGTAGACTCCTAGATCCTATGACTTATAACAGGAATTTCACACTGAACCTTCAGCAATTGCTCAGTTACATTTCAGGGTTTCCTATCCTGGCATTGGTGTAGAAGTTGCTGCTTTGGTAGATGGAGACTCTTTGTGTTTGCCTGTACCTTCGTTTCTAGGCTAGCAAGTTGACCAGGATCTACTGTTTTGTGACAAAACTATGAATCATTGACTTTTTTATTTGATCTGGCTTCTACTTGTTAGAATAGAGTGGTACTTAAGTATCTTACATACCCATACAGAAACTGGAAGTCCCTCTATCTATATGTATAATTTTGCTAAGATTAGTAGTTTATTAAGCATCAAAAGACATGAACATATGTTTTGAATAATTTGGAGTCTTTCAATAAACAGTATATACTTTAATGCATATTTTAAGAACCAAGAAATTAGCCGAGCAGTGGTGGTGCATGCCTTTAATCCCAGCACTTGGAGGCAGAGGCAGGTGGATTTCTGAGTTTGAGGCCAGCCTGGTCTACAGAGTGAGTTCCAGGACAGCCAGGGCTACACAGAGAAACCCTGTCTCGAAAAAAAACCAAAACAACAACAACAACAAAAACCCCAAGAAATTAGGCTACCTTTTTCTTGTCACTCCATTTGAAGATTGACATACCATCTAATAACATTACAGCAGAGTTCAAAGACCATTTATATTTGTCACATTATACAATATTAAGTATTAGGCTTATAATGCAAGTAAATTAGCTTTATGTTCTCTGGACTCTATTCTTATATCTGAGGAGTTGGAAAGTAAAAGCATTATGAACAGTAGAATGTATAGTGAATAGTCATATTTCTAGCCTTTTGGCTTGAAGAAGCTTTATGGCCAGGCATAATCCCAGCATTCAGGAGGTTGAGGAAGTAACATATGGTATTCAAGGCCAGCCTCAGCTTCACAGTGAGTTAGAGGAAGTTTGGGTTACCTAAGATGTAGTTTCAAGAGAAAAAAAGCCTTCTGTGTAATTTAGATGTATAAATGTTGCTTTGTAGAGGTGAGAAATTTAAGAATATCTATTTTAATATAAGAAAAAGTATATAATAAAAGAAATTACCTAGAATCCAAAATCAAAGTTTTAAAAGAACTATTAATTTTCATCAATATAAACTTCAAATGAAAATATAAGTAATCAGTAGTTGTGAAAAAGTACATTTTTAGTGATTATTGAATTGTTTATTTTATCTTGTTTTTATAGTACTGAAATTAAATTAGGAACCCCATACATGCTAGACAAGTTCTTTACCACTAAGCTACACGCCCTAGTATCAATTATTCATTTAAAAAGTATTTTTAAGTTAATTTTATTTAGCATTCAAAATAAATGGTTTTATCGTGGCATAATCATACATATGTGTCATTATGTTTTGTTCTTTTTCTTTTCCTTCTGCCCTCTGTGTCCTCTCCCTCTTTTCAGCTGGTTCCCTTCTTCCAGCTAGTCCCTACTATGTATAGTCCATACCCTGTTTCTTATTTCTCTCCAGGTTTCTCCTCCACTCTCACCACAGTTGATTTAGGATGTATTCAAGTTGACATCCAAGGTTAGCCTTCACATATTTCTTCATTTCATTTCATTTGTCAACTTCTGGGATAATTTCCTCCTTACCGGAGTCCTATTCCCAAAAACATCCCTTACTTATACCTACATCTTGGCGTGTTTTCCCTGTACCTTACATTAAGGTCTTTGTTCTATTTTGAATTGATTTTAGTACAGGATGAAAGATAAAGTCCTAGTCTTAGAGTTCTGTATGTGAAAATTCAGTTTCTCTAGCATCATTTGTTAATAAGAGTCTTTTCTCCGATGTACATTTTGATAGTTTTGTAAAAAAAAAAAAAAAGTGTCTGCACTTGTATCTTTATTTCTGGTTCTCTATTCCATTGATCTACATGTCTCTTTGTGTGCCTGTACCATGTATGCTGTTTTTCCTATGTTGTCTCTCTTTGATATTGTAGAGTAGTACCTCCAGCATTACTCTTTCTGCTAAGCACTCTTTAGTCTTTTGAGTCTTTTGTGCTTCCATATGAATTCAGTCAGTTTTAAAAAATTCCCTGGAGGGTGCTATTTCTATGGGGATTGCATTGAATCTGTAGATTGTGTTTAGTAAATAGACATTTTCACAGTTTTAATTCTGCCTATCTATGAGCATGTGAGGGTCCTTTTCAATAGTTTTCTTCAGTCTTCAAGTTTTCATTGTAGAATCCTTTCTCCTCCTCCTCCTCCTCCTCCTCCTCCTCCTCCTCCTCCTCCTTCTATTATCTTTAATCATTTTTTTTTTTTTTTACAGTCCACTCATTATTCCCCTCTGGTCTGTCCTCTGACAGCTCCTCAACCCATTCCTCCTCCCCCATATCCAAGAGGATGTCCCCACCCCACTCCACCCAAACCCACCCCACTGGGCCTCCCCACCCCCTGGGGCCTCAAGTCTTTTGAGGGTTAGGTGCATCTTCTCTCACTGAGGTCAGACCTGGCAGTCCTCTGCTATATATGTGTTCGTGTATGCTGCCTGGTTGGTGGTCCAGTGTCTGAGATCTCTGGGGTCCAGGTTAGTTGAGACTGATCGTCTTCTTATGGGGTCTCCCTCCTTCTCAACATCTTCCAGCCTTTCTCTAATTCAGCCACAGTGGTCCCCAACTTCAGTCCATTGGTTGGTGTAAGTATCTGCATCTGTCTCAGTCAGCTGCTTGTTGGGCTTCTGGGAGGATAGCCATGCTAGGCTCCTGTCTGCAAGCACACCATAGCATCATTAATAGTGTCAGGCCTTGGAGCCTCCCCTTGAGATGCATCCCAAATTGGGTTTGTCACTGGACCTCCTTTCTCTCAGTCTCTTCTTCATTTTTGTCCCTGCAGTTATTTGAGACAGGAACAATTCTGGGTCAGAGTTTTTGACCGTGGAATGGTAACCCCATGCTTCCACTTGATGCCCTGTCTTTCTACTGGAGGTTGACTCTATAAGTTCCCTTTCCTCACTGTTGGGCCTTTCATCTAAGGTCCCTCCCTTTGAATCCTGAGATTCTCTCACCTCCCAAGTCTCTGGTTGGGGTAACTCTAACCAAACAAATGAAAGATGTATATGGCAAGAACTTCAAGTCTCTCAAGAAAGAAATCAAAGAAGACCTCAGAAAATGGAGAGATCTCCCATGCTCATGGATTGGTAGGATTGACATAGTAAAAATGGCCATCCTACCAAAAGCAATCTACATATTTAGTGGAATCCTCATCAAAATTTCAACACAATTCTTCAAAGACATGGAAGAACAATTCTCAATTTCATATGGAAAAACAAAACAAACAAAAAACCAGGATAACAAGAACAATTCTTAACAATCAAAGAACTTCTTGGGGAATCCCTGACCTCAAACTATACTACAGAGCAATAATGATAAGAACTGCATGGTATTGGTATAGAGAGAGACAGGTTGATCAATGAAATAGAATTGAAGACCCAGAAATAAAACCACACACTTATAAACACTTGATCTTTGTCAAGAAGCCAAAAATATACAATGGAAAAAAAGAAAGCATCTTCCATAAATGGTGCTGGTCTAACTGGCAGTTGGTATGTAGAAAAATGAAAATAGATCCATATTTGTCACCTTGCACAAAACTCAAGTCCAAGTGGATCAAGGACCTCAACATAAAACCAGATACACTGAACCTAAAAGAAGAGAAAGTGGAAAAGAGCCTTGAACTCATTGGCTCGAGGGGGGTGTGTACATTTCCCAAACAGAACTCCAATGACTCAGGCTCTAAGATCAAGAACTGATAAATGGGACTTCATGAAACTGAAAAGCTTCTGTAAACTTTTCATAGTTAATAGGACAAATTGTCAGCCTACAGATTGGGAAAAACCTTTCAGCTCATTACTTAATTAAGTTTATCCCTGGGTAGTTAATATTTTGATGCTGTTGTGATTTTTTTTCTCAGTGAGTTTGTTATTGGTATACAGAAAACCTACTGATCTGTGTTCTGCTGCTTTCCTGAAAGTTTTCTCACATCTAAAAGCTGTGGGGGTTTAAGTAGAGACTCTTGTCATTTACAATCCTTCATTTCTTATTTGTCTATCTTTATCTTGCATTATTGGTCTAGATAAGACTTTGAATACTGTGTTAAATATAAGAGGAGAGAATAGGCAACCTTGTTTCAATCTTTGTTTTTAGAAAAATGCTTTCAGTTTTTCACTATTTAGTATAATGTTGGCTATAGACTTGCTGTGTATAGGCTTATGTATGTTGAGGCATGTTCCTTCTAGTTTCTTCAGGGCTTTTGTTATGAAGGGATTTTGAACTTGTTGAAAGCCTTTGGATATCAATTTCAAGGATCATATAATTTCTGTCCTTAAGTCTATTTGAGTGCTGAATTACACTCATAGAGATTTACCTACCTGTATCTCCTAAGTGCTGGGTTTAAAAATGTGCACCATTATATTCAAATGTAATGTGTTATTTTAATTCTTTGGCAAGTTTTAGTCAAAACTTCATTCATACACACAAAGCATCAACATTCATACACACAAAATGAATTTTAGGCATTTTTGCCCAGCTTCTTGTCTTCTCTCTTTCTCTCTCCTGATCAAACCTTTCTTTCCAACAAATTCTCTTCCTATGTTCATGTCTTTTGTGGTATGTGACTGTCTAAGGTTTACAGTCATGAAACACCATGATCAAAAACAACTTGGGGGAGAAAGGTTTTATTTAGCTTATGTTTCCACATTACTGTTCATCACTGAAGAAAGTCAGGACAGGAGCTCAAACAAGGCAGCAACCTGGAAGCACAAGCTGATGCAGACAGAAGCCATGGAGGGGTGCTGTTTATTGGCTTGCTCTTCATGGCTTGGTCAGCCTGCTTTCTTATATAGCTTGGGACAATCAGTGCAGAGGTGGCACCTTCTATAATAGGATGCCCTCTAATCAATCACTAATTAAGAAAATGCTTGTTTACAGCCCAGTCTTATGGAGGCATTTTCTCAATTGAGGTTCTCTCCTCTCGAATAACTATAGTTTGCATTAAGTTGACATAAAACTAACTAGCACATTGACCCACTGAGGTTTTTTTTTTAACTATGAATAAAGTTTTAATTTTTTTGATACTTTATTTACATTTCAAATGTTTCTCCCTTTCCAGATCTCCCCTTTGGAACCTCCCTATTCCCTCCCCCCTGCCCCCACTCACCCACTCACCCACTCTCGTCTTCCCTCCTTGGCATTCTCCTATACTGGGGGATCTAACACAGGGTTATTGCATGAGCTCAAGTGGAGATTTTCATTAGAGCACAAGGAACCTATCAGTGGGTAAAACACCAAGGAAAGTGACACGCCCTTCTAGCACCTGTTATTTCAATGGTTGCTCAGGGAAGGGTAGTCCTTATAAGTCCTTCCCCCTCCATGATGAAATGTTGATGAGCCAGTCTTGTCCAGGCAGTGTGTGGGTAGCCATGGCTACAGCGATTGATGAGTGAAATAGCCATGCCATGTCTAGAAGGCATCTTTTGTATTTTTGTAATCTTCTAGGTCTTATATTCTTTTCTGCCTCCTATTCTGTGATGTTCTCTGAGCCTTGGAGGGGTGATATAGAGGTTCCTTTTAGTGCAAGCAGTTATCAGTATCTGCATTAACTCCCATCCACTACAAGCAGTTTCTTTGACAAAGCCTGAGAGCATCACTAGTTTACTGATGTGTACATGGCAATTTAAAAGGCAATTTGAAAACGTGGCCATTTAGCAAAACAGTAATAGTCATCGTAGCTATAGTCATAGGAGGAGGAGGAGGAGAAGGAGGAAGGAGTGGCTTTCTCCTAAGTCTTATGACTTCTCAACCATGGGCTTTTCCTCAGGGATTTACAGTTTCCCTCCTGTGAAGTATGTCTCAAATCCAACCAGAAAGAAGTTGATGACCCCTATCATAATCATGCTACTCCTATACCAATGGATATATCTTGCCTGACAGGTCACTCTGTGTTTGCTCACATGGTTCGTTCACAGGGTCATCTACATGTACTGGCAGTTTATGCATTGGTGATTTTGGTTACTCTATAAAGCATTACTGTCAGCTAGCTTTTTCATACCTATGACCAATTATCTGAATAAACAATAATAGAAATAATGTATTTTAGCTCATATTGCAGAGGTTTTAGCTTGTAGTCCTTGGCATCCTTGCTTCTGAGCCATGGCAGGAGAACATTTTGACAGGGAGCATATGTGGAGCAGAGCAGTTCACTTCTACTATGGACAGGAGACTTACAAGGGCCTAGGACAAGAGAGAACTCAAAGCCATGACCACAGTGATTTACTGACTGGCCTGGACTTCACTGTGTAGATAAGACTGGCCTCAGACTCATAGAGATCTACCTGCCTCTGCCTCCCAAATACTGGGATTAAAAGTGTGCCCTACCATATCCTTCCCTTCCCCTTCCAAGCTAACCTCCCTTTCCCATTTCCCCCTTCAAATCACCCGTCTCCTGCTATTTACCCTTTCAAGAGCCCCCTCACCCACCATGGTCCCATTTTTCTTTCCTGGTCTCTGCAGTACCTCAGGTTATATACTCATACCTGAAGATTGAGAGTTAGGAACCATAAATGTCTTTCTAGGTTATATCACTCAATATAATTTTTTCTATGCCCATACATTTACTTGAAAATTTAGCAGCTCATCATTCTTTATAGCTAAATAGTATCCTATAGTGTATAGTATTCTATACACTTTTTCATCATCCATTAGTCAAGGGTGTTTCCATTTCTTAGCTATTATAAATAGAGTGGCAATAAACACGGCTGAGCAATTATCTGTGAAATAGTTTGTCAAGTCATTTGGGCATATGGTAGATTTATCTTTCTTTCTTTCTTTCTTTCTTTCTTTCTTTCTTTCTTTCTTTATTTATTTATTTATTTATTTTTTGAGAATTGTACACAGTGATCTCCAGAGTGGCTGGACTAGTTTCCCATCTCACCAACAGTGAAGGAGCATTGTCCTCTACTTTCATTCTTGCCAGCACTTGTCACCTGTTGTTTTCTAAGGATTCTGACTAAAGTGAAATCTCAAAGTGGTTTAATTTGCATTTTCCTCATTACTAGGGATATGGAACCCTTTCTGAGATGTTTCTTAGCTAGTTGTTTCTTCTTTTGAGAATACTGTTCATATCCATAGTCTGTTTTTTGTTGTTGTTGTTGTTGTTGTTTGTTTTTTTTGGTTTTTTGAGACAGGGTTTCTCTGTGTAGCCCTGGCTGTCCTGGAGCTCACTCTGTAGACCAGGCCAGCCTTGAACTCAGAAATTCGCCTGCCTCTGCCTCCCAAGTGCTGGCACTAAAGGCGTGCGCCACCACTGCCCGGCCCCATAGTCTGTTTTTAAATTGAGTCTTTTGGGGTTTTTTTTTGTAGATTATGGATATTAAGCCTCTATCATATGTGTAGCTGGCAAAGATCCTTTCTCACTCTGGACTTTCTCTTCATTTGACTTCCTTTGTTGTACAGACGGATTTTAGTTTTATGAGATTCCATTTGTCAATTGTTGACCTTAGTTCATGAAAATTTGGAGTCCTGTAAGAACATTTGTCTCTATACCTGTATCTCATGGTATGTTGCCTATGTTTTCCTCTGTAAGTTTCAGCATTCAAGTTTCATATTGAGGTCTTTGAGCCATTTGCAGTTGATTTTGTGCAGGTAGTAATGACAGATCTAATTTCATGTGAACATTTAGTTTTCCAGCACCCTTTGTTGAAGTTGCTAGTTTTTCTTCAGTGAGTACTTTTTTTAAATTCTATGGCTGTAAAATTTCAAAGTGTTTAGACATTCTAGATACACTATTTTATGTTTTAGAAATTTTTACATAGTCTTTATTTTTAACCTTAAAAAAGCCTTCATTTTGAAAATTTCAGAAGCTAACCAAGTAATCACATTGGTCAGATTACTCACTTAAAACTTCTAATCATTAATTTTCTTAGAGATAATTTTCTGTTTTCATTATACTGCTGTGTGATTTTGTCCAGAACAGTTAAGTTATTGGTTTGTGATAAGGTAGGATTCCTTTTTGGTGGGAAGCAAAATTAAACAGATCAAACTTAGTTGATAGATAAACTAGGTATCGCAGTTCTGTATGCTGCCTCCACTGTTGTGGTAATCATGAAGAATTCTGATATTATCTATGCCAGCATTCATGACCTCTGCTGTTTGTCTGAGTAAAAGTCAGACTCTCCAGGAGACTGTGATATTAAGCAGACTCTGCTGTGCTGGAAAGGGAGGGGCGGGGAGAAAACAGCATGGTATTTATGACTGCAGGAACTATAAGCTGTAATTTCATGAGATCAAAGCATGTACTGTTTATCTGTTACACTAACAGCTTTGAATAAAATGGTTAGAAAACAGAGAATGTACTAAAAATTCAGGATATTTTAAAGCTTTTAAAGCTTGTAAAATTAAAAGCATAGCTTTTCAGTGGAGAATTATTTCACGGAGGTCTTTGATTTCAATTTATTATGCTCTTAAGATTAATATATACAAGAAAGAGAAGACATGAAATAATTCGTTTTTACTTTTTTAGCCATCTATTAGTTTTCTATACATTTCTTCTAATTTAGGGGCTATTTTGTAAGAATTATTTTAATGAGAATTTATACATTTCAGTTATTTCCTCAAAGATAGCTGATTCCAATTTCACAGTAGAGTTAAATACAGGAAGAGGACTGACGAGATGGCATGACAGGTAACACACGTACGTACCCACAAGTTAGAGGACTTGAGTTCAACCCATGGAACCCACGTGCTGGAAGAAAAAAACTGAGTCCCACAAGTTGCTTTCTGATCCCCACGTGTGCTGTGCTTCACACACCCACACCCATATACAAATTGATAAATAAACATAATTTTAAAAAGAAAAATAATGAAATGAATAGAAATTTGCTGCGTTTTGTTGCCATAAAGAAGAAAAAACCCTTTAGACCACCAATTCTCATTTATTCAGAGAATTATAAGTTATGTAAATGATTTTATACCTCTTATATAGCTGCATGCCTCTTATTATCAGGCCAGTGAAGCTTAGGAGTGAACCTTGAACAACACATCACTAATATAAAACAAGTCATTGAATAACTTAATTTCTTTTTCTTTTTTTTAAAAAAGATTTTTTTATTTATATGTGAGTACACTGTAGCTGTCTTCAGACACACCAGAAGAGGGCATCAGATCCCATTACAGATGGTCGTGAGCCACCATGTGGTTGCTGGGAATTGAACTCAGGACCTTTGGAAGAGCAGTCAGTGTTCTTAACTGCTGAGCTATCTCTCCAGCCCAAATAACTTAATTTCTAATTTGTTTGAATTTTACTTATTTAGTTCAGTTATATCTTGGTGTATGAAAGGCTAATATCAAAAACTAATAACTAAAATTTCAAAAACTATTTTGAATTTCCTTTGAAAGTTATCTTTGTATAAGAAAACAACTGTAGTTATATAATTATAGAAGAAAAGATATACATTATATTTAAGTCAGTTTCAGTGGTGTCTTTAAAAAGTAAACTCAGGGGCCTGGAGACATAGTTTACAAACTGTCTATATGTAATTTCTATTCTAGGGGATCTGACACCCTTACACAGATATACATGCAATCAAATCACAAATGTACATAAAATAAAAAATAATTTTTTTTTGTTTTTGGTTTTTTTTTCTTTTTTTGTTTTTTTCTAGACAGGGTTTCTCTGTGTAGCCCTGGCTGTCCTGGAACTCACTCTGTAGACCAGGCTGGCCTCGAACTCAGAAATCCACCTGCCTCTACCTCCCAAGTTCTAGGATTAAAGGCGTGCGCCACCACTGCCTGGCTAAAAAATAAAATAAATTTAAAAACAGTAGAATCAGTTGGGACTGGAGAGATGGCTCCATGGTTAAGAGTGCATGCTAGTTCTTCTAGAGGACCCAGGTTTGGTTCTTAGCACCTTTGTTGGATGTCTGACAACTGCCTGTATCTCAGGCTCTAGAGGGCACTGTCCTCTTTGCATCCCATAGGCATCCACACTCTCATACGTATACACATAATTGAAAATAGAAGAAAAGATATTTTCTTCAGCCATTTGAATACAAGATATATTACTAGATTAAGTAATGTATATGAATATCTGTCAAGTATTCTGGAAATCTGAGTTGAGATGAAAACTTTAGGATCCTTTAACAGATATTTTACCTTTCCATTAATTTTATACATCATAATACCTTACATTATGAAGCTAAATTGATCTTCCCTTTTGTCACCCTACATAGTCATTTTAACTGGCACCTCATTTTTTATATTTACCAATGCTGGAAATGATAAAACCAATAACTTGTTCAATAAGTTCAGTTAAAGACCATTTAGCCTATGGCCAACTAGAATAATGAGTCATTCATTGTTTGCTGACCAGAATATACTTAATCTAGACTCAAAATGAGGAATTATCCTATTTTAAACTCACAGTGTGGGGATTCTTGATTATAACAGTCAAGATTATTTTCCAGTTAAAAATATAGTGTTCTTTTAAAGTTAACAGAGTGCTGATAACTCACATCTGCTAAGCTTTGTTTTTCCAGTTTGCTAATAAAACTTCACTGTCTGCTCATACTTAACATCAGGAAGTCTCTGGGACATGGATCTGAAGTTGTTTCTTGAATGGAGGAAAGCTGGCTAGTTCAATCATAAATGCTCAGCACTATATTCATGCCTACTGCGCTTTAAACAGTCTAGTAAATTCGCTGTATCTATTGTGCCATTAACAATAGTCTGTTTTGCTGACTTTGAGTGACTTCATCAACTGTTTTTATTGCCATTTACTGTATGCTAATAAGTCAAAATTGATCAAATTTATTTTTAAACAATGGTAAATCATAGCTTCTTCATATTTATCATTCTTTACTAAGTATATTTATTACACCTTTTAATTTTTTACTAAATTTCTGAAGATAGGTGTATTGGCTATAAGTTGTGACACAAGATACTTTTCCTCAGGGAGCTTATAGACATGGTTCTTTAAGTGTACCATCATGCCTAGCTCAGTAGAACCAGCACATGCTTGTATCTCATACCTCTCCTTCTTTCATTTCAACTGTTTACTTCACTGAAGAAAATAAGAAATGATGGTCTAATAGAAAAAGTGTAGTAGAAAAAGAGAAATATAGAGTAAGCAGTTAGAATGAAAAGAATAGAGGTGTGAGATCTGAGCATGCAATAGTTTCACTGAGCTAGCCCTTCCGTTAGTCTTCTTAAAGAGGCCTGTGATTAGTGCACACTGATGTTGCTTTCTCTTCCCATCTTGTTCTCTTTTGTAGTATAATTATGAGATTCCTGTTTCCATATATGTAATAAATATAATAATGAAATACACAAATAGTCACCTTAGAAAATTTAACATGCTGTAGAGTTGCATGGATGCACTGCAATTTACAAATGAAATTGAATTTAAAATCAGATTGGTGTAGTTCTGATGGGCTCAACTTTTCTGCATCGTAACTTCAGGTGAGCTGTATAGGCCTACACAGTGGATGGGCAGCCTCATTTGTTTCTAAGTGTCTTCCCAATAGGAAAGTTTGAAATTCCATCAGACTCATCACTTGTTTAGCCTTCCTTCAAGTTTTCTATGATGGATAACTCTATGCAAATTATCTAGTAAAGATCATTTCTAAATCTCATAAAACCACATGATCATTTAATCTGGGTTTCATCCTTTTAAAAAATGTATTTATTTTATGAGTACTCTGTTGCTGAATTCAGATACACCAGAAGAGGCATCGGATCCCATTAAAGATGGTTGTGAGCCATTATGTGGTTGCTGGGAATTGAACTTAGAACCTTTGAAAGAATAGTCAGTGTTCTAACTGCTGAGCCATCTCTCCAGCCCCCCATTTTTTTTTTTTTTTTTTGCCATGGAATGTTTTATGATGTGGGAGATAAGTATTGAAAGAAATCTAGAGCTGGTAGACATGAAGGGGGACTTGGAAGAACTCTTGAGCCATACCTGTTAGCTCCAGTTTTTATCAGAAGCTCAGCACAGCACTGCTAAGGCTTGTCAGAGTACAATTTGAAAGCTGTTATTTGGATCTAATAACTTTTTGTGGGAAGAGGGATTGAGACCTAAAGGTAGGGTAGATTATTCAGTATTAAACAATTTATAAAAAGCATTCTCCATTTTCCCTTACTTTAGTATATGCATGACTGTCATATTCTGGACAAACTGTAACCTTTACAATGTTAACAGACTCTGGTCATGGATTTGGTAATGTCAGCAGTCATTGTAAATCAGTCATTATCACTCCTTCCTCATTCTGTGAGGTTCAAGTGTGAGCTTGTGATCCAGTTTTGGCAAGCAAGAGGCAGTCGGAGGAAACTTTTATAAGGAGTACCAAGAGCTAGGTGTGATGGTGCATACCTACAATCCCGGAGCTTGGGAGGCAGAAAAACTGTGAGCTTAAAACCTGTGTGTGCTATATAGTGAGGCGGTCTTAAGAAACAACAAACTTAGTGTCCCTGGTTGAGACAGTCATTATATACTATCATAATTGCCTTCTTGTGACAAGTTCAAAGAAGAATAACACCCCAGATGGACATGACTAGTTATTGGTAATGTATATTGAGTGCCCAAATCAATAAATGCTAGAACCTGTGTTCTTTACTGTGTGCTCCCCTTTATGTGACAGAGGATATCCTTATTATTTGGTGGCTTAAGATGTGAAGTGTAAACATGAAGGAAGTAATGAGTGGGTATAGAAAGGATACTCAGTCAATTTTATGAAGCCTGTGTAAATGTGACCGATTTAAAGGTCTTTTCAAATTCTAAAAAAGATCACTCTGCCTCACTGACTATTCCTTCTTCCACTCCTTCAAAACTTTACTCTGTGCTCCCTGTTTTCTTCTCTTTTCACAGTTTTTCTTTCGGTGACTTTGTGCTCTTCCTTTAGTGTCAGCTCTATGGATGAGTCCATGCATCTGTTTCAATCCACATTTTCCCTAGGATCCAGCTTTCAATGCATTCCTCAGTTCCCTCTCTTTCTTTTCTGCCCTCTCTTCTTTCCTCTTCCTCCCTTTTCCCTCCTTCCCTTCCTCTGTCAGCTTCCTCGGGATTTTGATTTATTTCCTACACTAGCTTTGGATCTCCAGGCTTAAGCTGTCATCTTAGCCCAGCTTCTCAAAGAGCTGAACTACCACACCTATTCTTCTGCTATTTGTTTTAAACGGCTTGGAAGTCATCTTCTGCGATTTATTATAACATCTAAGCTAACTGGTCACTTTCTAGATTTTTGCACTCTGCCATTTTCTCCATGCCTGAAACAGAAGGAAGCGAAAAATCACTAGTCTGAAGGTGGTAACTTGGATGGATTCTATCTGATAAGGAAAGACTGGGAGCTCTTATGGTGCACAAAAGCTTAGGACAGGTCTTTTGCTGTAAGTGGGGTTTCTAGTGAGATTCCTGGAAGTCTGTAGGCTTATAGCTGGAAAAGGAGAAAAACCTTAAACAAACATTGTTAATCATGCAGAAATTCTTGATTTCAGCTGACAAGAGGCTTCAGTCAGAATCCTGGATGAGGGCCTTTTTTCCATAGTTCTGTAATTTCCCTGCATTTCTGACCTGCCTCACACTCATCATCTCTTGCTGGGGTTAGTACGTGATAACCAGCTAGCTAGTGTTCTTTTCTCTAGAGTTCCTCCACTCTTTTAAACAAACTCTTTTTAATCTATAAGCTTAAGATAGCAGCTGTTGGCACTTGACACATAGTAAGTACCTGATAGATGTAGAAAGAATGTTCAACTTTGTATTTCTCCTTTGCTCACCAACTTGAATCTCAAGCTTTGAAACCTTTCCCCTTTACCCCTATGTATTCAGCATTATTTCCTAGTTTTCTCTGCTTCTTGCTTTTCCTTGCCTGTACCTCTCCTATCCTTGAGATGTCCTTTGAATTTTTTACCCAGTTGTATTAAATGGAGTTGGAGCGAGAAACAGAAGACACATTGGAGCTGGTAATGGAAAAGTTTAATGGGAAGGGTGTTTACATAATTGTTGACAGAGTTAAGAAACAAGGGATGGTGAAGCATCCTACAGATAAAAGCAGAAGGGAAAATGCCAACCACAGTCACAGCTGAAGGGGCAGGGACTGAAAACAGTGGTGTAAGCCTTCATTTTTCCAAGCCTACTTTTAATGATGGTTCTTAAGCGCTTTAGCCCCTCTAGCCCACCACCCACCAGGGGTAGTGGGAAGGAAAGGTTGGTAGGGCACAGAAGTGGACCCGTTTAGAAAGGTTCTTTGGAGCAAATCCCATCTGTGTTGTCAGGAAATCAGCAGTTCAGTTCACAGGATTCAACAGCGGCAGCTTGATCTACTCACAGATACTTCACAAATATACCAGCAGTCCAGTTCAGTAGTGCCAGGATAGCAGCAGTGGTGGCACGACCTAACAGGAACAGCCAGGCCTCAGATGAATCAGCATGAGTCAGCAGAAGGGTTAGTATCTATCACCAGGGATGCCAGGAGAAGTTCTCACAGTGGAGGTCAGCAAAGACTTGAGAACAAGAAGCTTTGCAGAGAACTAACTATGCAAGCAAGCCCCTCTCACAGTCAGCTGAGTCCTATTTATTCGCCCTCCAAACATCATGTGTCCTCCACAGGTCTTGCCTCACTTCATGTCTTGCCTCAGCAAGTGAGTCTGTCTTCCCAAAACTCCATGTGAGTCTGTGTCAGCTGACATCACTCTGCCAATAGGCCTGAGTCCATGGAAGCCACCAGCACACCACCAGAAGTTTTTTGGTGCATTTCTCTCTATGGAGTCATGATAAATGGAGCTCAACTACGAAGTGTAAGGTGGACTAAAACATGTGTGCCATTAGCGAAGAATCCTTCATCGTGGATCCTCTCACATGCTTGCTTTAGTAAAACGTTCTTTTACGAGTCTGCCTTAGTGAAATACCCTCTCACCTGTGTCGCTTTAATGAAGCATTCCTTCACGTGTCTGCTTTAGCAAAATGTCCTTTCATTTGTGTCTACTTCAAGAAAATACTCCTTTACGTGTGTGCCCCAGCAAAACATCATCCGACGCAACTGACTTTTCAAAGAAACTAGAAGTTTCCACTTCACTGTGGGACTTGGAGAGAACTGTAGCTCCAGCACAGAAGGTTGAGCTGTGAGTTCCTGAAAATGCAGGGCTGTTACTAGATTGTGGTCTATAGGGAAGCAGCTATACACAGGCATCGCCCACAGATCTAACCCTACTCGGGTCCAAAGAACACAGGATTTCCTTTTCTCACAAAGATCAGGGATATAGGACAGAGCAGTGTGGGAAGAGCATGAATGTAGGAATGGTCAAATGAAGGGTATGCGCCCATTCACACAGTTCCCTAATTCAAGTCTTGCTTATGTCATTCAAACTTTTGTAATTTAATTTATTTTTATTTTATGTGTGTGTACAAGTGTTTGCCTGCAGGTGCATGTGCATGCCTGGTGCCTGAAGAGGTTGGAATAGGCTCTTGGACCCCCTGAAACTGGAGTTAGGGATATTTGTGAGATGCCATAAGGGTCTAGATTGGACTTAGGTTCTTTGCATGAGCAGCAAGTGCTCTTCACAACTGAGGTCTCTCTCTCCAGCTCTGTTTAGTTACTTTAATACAAGCTGAGAGTTCCCATTTGCCAGACAGTAAATTGCCTACTGCTTTTTAAAGAAAAGCCCTACTGCTAGACCCACACGATTAACGGTCTTTTATGCGAAGTGCATACTCAAAAGTGGTGTATGAACCTAAGGCCAATTCTCCTGGATTTTGAATGGGGATTTACACAGAAGTATATGAAGCTGTGACATATAGAGCTGAGGCATCCAGTTTTGGTGGGATCCCTGTTTTTATTTGGGCCTCCTAGGTACCACATTCTTGGGCTTCCCCACCCACAGTTGGCTGTACTCTCAACATTTGCTGTTGGTCTCTTATCTCTGTGGTAGGGTTCCTGAGGGTACAATTACTTGTTAGCTTCTGTCTTTCAAAAACTTCTTTCCATAAAGGACCTTGATAGATCAGTAAAATTATGTTGAGTACTCCACGATAAGATCTTTTCCACCAAGGGCTCCGTCCATAAGTTAGAAGTGTCACTTTGCAGTGAGCTGCCATTGAATGTACAGACTCACACTGGTACAGATGATGAGAATAAGTGATGGTTGAGGGCTCAGCCTTATGTAGGACATTTATGCTCTCTCCTTTAAGGCTAAGGAAGCTTTGTGGATGAGGAGGTGAAAGAAGTAAGAGCTAGAAGATGAGAGAGAAGGGTTGCAGGCTGTGATCTGCTAGGCATGAGCTAGCCATTGCAGTCATGGTCTTAGCAGGAGTGGTTGTCTGTACTGGGCCTGTGAGAGACCAAGCCTGCTGTCTGCAGCCTTGGATCAGGAAGGGACTTGTGCGATCATACTCCATCCTGCCTACGTGTTGGCTGCTGGTGGAGTCTGGGAGAGAGGCAATCATTATCTTTATTTATGTACACACAAGTGAGGCCACTAGGCTCCAGTGCAAAGTGCCAAGCCCATGAACACACAGACTGACAAGTTAAAGTCATGCGTCAAAAGATAAGACACACATGAATGTAAAAAAGAGACTTTTAAGAAGGAGGAGGGTGACAGTTGTGAGAAGGGTCTAAGAGATGGGGTGTATGAGATGTCCCAAGACTGTGTTCCAAGTAATGTATGGGATCTGCAAAGAAGAGCTTTAATAATGGATGTGCAAATATATATACGCATGTATATATGTATTCTACTGCTACGTGAATTATAATTTTAAAGATTTGGAAATTCTGAAAATGTCTTGCTTTATTGAAATTTATATGCTGAATTTGCTTTTTGTTTCTTATGTTAAGGAACTAAAGAAAGCAGCTTCAGAGTTGATTAAGTCCAAGGTCACCCGTCAGCATAAGATGGAGGAAGAAAGTATAGATCTAATAACTAAAGAACAAAAATATGAAGAGCTCCAAGAAAGATTCAACATGGTATTTGATTAAATTTATTCAACTTTATAAAATAAAACCTTATCAAAACTATGAGAACTTCAGGATTATTGCACAAAATATTTTTTGTTTTTAAGTTAATAGAGTAAAAATAATATATTATAATAAAAATAATAGAGTAAAATAATATTTCTTTTTAAAATTAATTAGATATGTTTTATCCTTAGCAAAAACTTAGTTTAAAATTTGGTCGTAACAGTTTTAATCCGCCAGAGAGTGGTGGCGCACGCCTTTAATCCCAGTACTTGGGAGGCAGAGGCAGGCAGATTTCTGAGTTCGAGGCCAGCCTGGTCTACAGAGTGAGTTCCAGGACAGCCAGGGCTACACAGAGAAACCCTGTCTCGAAAAACCAAACAAAAACAAAAACAAAAGCAAAAAAACAGTTTTAATCCCACTCAAATGTAGCTTCAGGTAATCTTATGGCACAATGGTGACTCTAAATAACTTGTAAGAGAAAAAAATTTATAGTTTTAACATTTAAGTTTGTACTAGTCTACATTGGGCTCTCTAGTTCACTGGAGCCAATGTTTCAACATAAACATAGCTACTGAATTGAATATAGAATTTACTGAATTTTACATTATAACTTTAAAATTCTTCAATTTTAAGGAATTGGAATTAAATAGGAAAATTAATGAAGAGATTATCCACATTCAAGAAGAAAAGCAGGTAAGCCAGTCATCACATATTTTGGAAGTCAGTTAATATTTTAAAAAAACTGTAGCGGGGTTGCAAACCCCATAGGAAGAACAACAATATCAACCAACCAGACCCCCTCATAGCTCCCAGGGACTAAGTTACCAACCAAGGAGTACACATGGAGGGACCCATGACTCCAGCCGTATATGTAGCAGAGGATGGCCTTGTCAGGCATCAATGGGAGGAGAGGTCTTTGGTCCTATGAAGACTCGATAAATGCCCCAGTGTAGGGGAATTCAAGGGTGGGGAGGCAGGAGTGTGTGGGTGGGTAGAGGAACACCCTCATAGAAGCAGAGGGAGGGGGAATGGGATAGGGGGTTTCAAGGAAGGGGGGGACTGGGAAAGGGGATAACATTTGAAATGTAAATAAAGAAAATATCCAATTTAAAAAAAAAAAAAAAACAGTAGCAGAAAGTAGACATGAAATGATACTTGCCTAGGTGTGGAGTAGGCATTCAGCTAACATGTACTGAGTAGATGTTTGTGTATTTCTAGCCAGTTGAATGTAAACTTCTGTTTTTTTACTTAAAAATATTTTATTTCTTTCTTTATTTGAGACAAGGTTTCACTGTGTAGCCCAGGTTGTCTTGGAACTGGCTATATAGATCATTCTTGACCTTGAACTCACAGAATCCCACCTGCCTCTGCCTCCTGGATTTAAAAGTGTGTGTCTTTATATTTATTTTTGTGTGTATATGTCTTACTATGTGCATTTGTATGTATGCACTCACATGCATGCTCTCTTATCTCTATACGAAGAGTCCAGAACTCTTCAGTCCCTCAGAGTTACAGATGCTTGCAAAATGCCTGGCTTGTTAAGTAGATGCTGGAGCCCAAGTCTGGTCCTCATGATTGCAAAGCAAGTACTCTTAATTGCTGGGCCATTTTCCTTAGTCATGGTCTCAGCACAGGATGGCTTGCAGTTGACTATGTAGCCCATGATGGCCTCAAATTCATTGGCAGTCCTTCTGTCTCAGCCTCCCAAGTGCTGAGATGATAGGCATTTCAGAAGTAAGTTAATTATTTATTATACCAGTAGTAACTGAAAATGTGTGTGTGTGTGTGTGTGTGTGTGTGTGTATGTGTGTGTTATTTTAGAACAATTTCTTCTCATTTGAACCTATTCCTATATTTAAAGAATAGTTTGGGGAAACTACAGTTATTTTAAAAATAGATTTATCTTATGTATATGAATGTTTTGCCTGTATATATCCATATGCACCATGTTTGTGACTTGTGCCTATGGAAGCCAGAAGAGGGTGTTGGATCTGCTGGAACTGAAGTTACAGATAGCTGTGAGCTATCATGTGAGTGCTGGGAACCAAACCTGGGTCCTCTGCAATAGCAACAAGTGCCCTAAACTTCCGGGCTGTCTCTTCAGCCCCTCCTCCTCCTCCTCCTCCTCCTCTTCCTCTTCCTCTTCTTCCTCTTCCTCTTCCTCCTCCTCCTTCTGTTCTCTCTTTTCTTTTTCTTGCTTTATCTCCATTTGATTGGTCTACAGAGTCATTTTATAATATTATAGTTCATGCAACAGTTTACTAGTGATATATTCCTCAGCTGTGGGTGAGTAAGGCAACAAATTTATTTCAGTTTTGAATTTTTTACCTTGTTCAATAATGTCTTAGAATCTGTGGCCCATTTCAGAAACTTAATTTACAAGTTAAGGGACTTTTAGAAGTAATACTTGATAGAAATTTGTGTAGCAGTAATCATTTTAGATAGTAAATTATAGAAGTGCTATTAGTTTAATATATAGTATGAAAATTAAGCTATAACAATAGTAGCTTAAAACCAGAAATATATTTGAAGAACAAACTTAGAAACATGATATATTTTTATGTTTTTGAAGGATATCATCATTTCTTTTCAACATATGCAGCAATTACTTCAGCAAGAAACTCAAGCTAATACTGAAATCAATGCAGAATTGAAGGTGCTAAGAGAAAATAATCAGGTTATATACATATATTTAATATTTATTTTATGTAAATTTATATCTAATATGCTTCCCCTGTTTAGTTGTATTTAAGTATCTTGTTCTGTCATTTAATTTGAAAAGTTAACATGCTAGATTCCTTCATTAATATAGTACAACGTTTGTCAAGTAGTACATTAAAAAAGAAAGCATTATCATCTATCATCACCATCATTTTATAAAACAGAACATTAAAAATATATGTATTTTAAAGATATAATCTCAGGATAAAAGGCAGATCATTATAAGAAAATGTAATGACATTTGGCCGTGGACTAGTGAGAAGTTTGTCATGGATCAGTGCTTAGCTGCAGACTGATGGCTAAGAACTACTGATATACAGCATAACAAAATATTAGTGCTGAGCTGTTGTTAAGGATTACACTGTTTAGATATGGCAAGTGTTTTCTTGAGGAGCATTCTAATTCCACCTGCACTGAAAGGATCATTGCTCTTGATAACGCCTGGTGGTTTTCGGTGCTCTACAGTTATGCTGCCATCCATCTTATGCTTTCAGAAGGAAATTTAGAAAGAACATAGACACCTAAATTCTAGTTGTAAGTTTAGTTATGTTCCTATAGTCATAGTATTAAGAGTAATCTTTATATTTTACTCTTGTTGTTATTGTATTATTACTGTATTAACTAGGGGAATTTACTGGCTTTTGAAGATTAAAGGATTTAGCAAATGATTTGTTGACCTCTGTCAATATCCATTTTTCACAATGTTTTTCAAATTTGTTAATTCTGTGGGAAATAATAACATATTTTCATGTGTGTTTATATTATGTGCAAGTTTATATTCCTGATAGAGTATAAACCCCATGAAGACAGTAACATTGTAACTGAAGGATCATAAGCACAGGAGATCATGTCAAGCATGCAGTAGGACTTTGTTAAGTGTTATTAAATGAATGAATTGTGTGGCATGAATAAACTTGGGCTCTTCCCAAGTTAGAGACTACCTGGTTATGGCTTCCAGCTAAAGATGATTAATTTAATCACTACATTCACTTCTGCCACCTTTTGAAACTGCTGTAAAATGGCGATAAATCCACAAGAACATGGAAATGATGAAAAGAACATAAAGGGCTAAGCTTTAAAAGTGAACAAGATGGACAGTGAGCAGTAACAGGAACTAGAAACCTAATCAAAGTGTGGAATGAAGCCTGCGATGTAGTTGAGTGGTAGGGTCTTTGCCTAGCATTTTAAGTTTCATGTCAAATTGATACATGCTAGAGTCATTTTGGATAAAGGAACTTCAACTGAGAACATACCTCCACTAGATTGGCCTGTGGGCAAGCCTGTGGTGCATTTTCTTAATTGATTGATGTGGGAGGGCCCAGATCACTGTGGGCAGGGCCATTCCCTCAACTGTTGGTCCTGGATGCTGTAAGAAAGCAGGCTGAGCAAGCCACGAGAAGCAAGCAAGTAAGCAGCACTCCTCCATCACCTCTGCATCAGTTCCTACTTCCAGGTTCCTGCCATGTTTGAGTTCCTGCTCTGACTTCATGGATAATGAGTTGTGATATGGAACTTTAAAATAAACCATTTCCTCTCCAAGTTGTTTTTGGTTATGGTGTTTTCTCACAGAAATAGAAAGCCTAAGACAGTGAGACATTAGATTATATCTCCACACTACTGAACAAACAAAACTAAACCCAGAAATAGTCAGGAATTCTAGTATCCTGTGTCTTTTGAAGTGGGATATGCAGTTGAAAAACCCAGATGAGAACATCTGTGTAAGGATCTAATGCAACCCCAGACTCCTCCTTCCACCCCACAGGAGTTGGTTCTTTCCTCTTGGAGGTGTATGGTTGGAATTTGAGAGAGAGAGAGATGAGGTTGAAAGGGATCGAATAATATTCTGGAGCCCCTTTGTAGTTAGGAAATTGGTTGTCAAAATAGTAGTGGCCTGAAATTAATCATGTCTCTAGCATAAATGACAACTATTGCAAATTAATTCTTCTTTCTCCTCCTCCTCCCCCTTCCCCTTTCTTTCCTTCTTCTCCCCTCCTTCTCTTCATCCTTCCTCCCTTTCTCTATTCTCTGTCTATCAGTACACTGCTGGAAATATTACAGTGAAAACAGCCTGCCAGTGAGCCGGTGTAGTCCTCCCATTACAGGACAGCCT
>JADRCH010000075.1:4763294-4820952 GCA_019843965.1 Rhynchomys soricoides
GGACAGCCTGCCAGTGAGCCGGTGTAGTCCTCCCATTACAGGACAGCTCTTCTAATTCCCAGAAAGTAAATGGGAGATTCCTTCCTGAGGAAACTAACATTCCCAAAAGGGAAAATATTAGTTCCTCCAGTCAGTGTTTTCTAAAAGAAATAGTTTAGCCAGAACTCCTACAGTGAAGTCTACTGTTAATGCTTCATTCTTAAGTACAAATACATAACTAAGGACAACTGGACACTTGAAGAAAATCTTTTATGTGAAAATCAGACAAAAATAGCTGCCTAAAAAACATGTAAAACCAAGACTGCTTAAAGGAAATATGCTTACTAATCCACGGGACAAGAGTTAGAAATCCATAAACACAGAATATGAGAAACTCTACTAAAAACATAAGTGCAATGCAAAGGTTGTAAGATAACGTGGAGATAGTTGTTTAGAAAGTAGAATCAATAGATACGTGGGTAAAACTGAGAAGTAGCTCAGGTGGTGAAGTACCCCACAACCACTGAAAAGCCAGCTGAGGTGCTGTGAGCTTCCCAGTGCTGAGAGGCAGAGACAGGCAGATCCCTGGGGCTCACTGGCAGGCTGTTGGTGCTCCAGTTTAATGAGAGATACTGTTTCAAAAAACAAAAACAAAAAACCCCTCCTGAGGAATGGTACCTGGAGTTGACCTCTGGCCTCCCTGTATACACACACATGCACACAAGGGAAGAAGATGGAAATGAGAGAAAAAGAACTAGAGAATCAGTCTAAGTAGTCTGGTATGTTTCAGAGAAAGGGAGAGAACCAAGAAGAAGGAAAAAGAATGATCAAAGAAACAATACAAAAAGTTTTCACAGGTCTGAGGGATATGAGTTCATTTTGCCTAAATACCAGTGTATATAATTGTAAAATATCCATTATGCATAAAAAGAGTATTTTAAAACTTCAGAAAAGTATGGCATGCAAAAAATTAGGAGTGGGAATAACATATTGACCTTAGCTTTCTCATTGACAAAACTGGAGGGTAGAAAAAAACATAGAATTGTATTTGCAGAGATTGGAAAGAAATTACCAGGGTAGAGTTTCGCTGCTCTCAGCTAATCTAATTTCTCAGTAGTCATAGGGGGTCCCAGAAACACTTACCATCCATGCCTGCTTAATCATGATATAACAGTTTGCTGTACCCAGAAAAGGAAGTAAAGTAAGAAAGTGGTAACCATGAGGTCTAGGAAACGGGGGACTGCAAGAGAGGGAATCCTCACTGATAACCTGGCTATGCAGTCACCTGCATAAATAATAAATCAATAGAACAATAAATCAAGTTGTAATGGGAAGGTAGAAGGGCTCCAAAAATCCGCAACATAATGCCTGAAGGAAGCCGTCTTGTTTAGATAGGTAAGAACCAGAAGGAATTGATAAAACACCTAGTATGCAGTTTTAAGACCATGATACTCTTGGTCATTTATCATTAATGTGACTGTGGTATGATCTCTCATCTCTTTCCTAAATGCTGATCTACTTTCTAAAATAGAGCATGCTGCCCATATAAATAGATACTGTAAAAAGATATTAAAATGTTAAAATATTGTAACTATTAATTTTTAGACCATATTTAAAAACTGCCAGGTTATTTTACATAACCATGAATTAAGGAAATGTGTGCTATGTGAATATTCACATTATCCTGAAATAGAGCAATAAAAATGGGTATTCATTTAGATATTTCAAAGTGCATAACTCCTACTGAGACAGAAAAGAATATTGTTCATAAGTTACACAATGCGTTTTTTAGAGGTGTTGCCCGAATTTCACAGATATATTTGCACATTGATATTCTAGATGTAATTGAGAACTTTTTAGAAAGAATGTTCTCAAAACTTTTAAATAATATTTTATATTAATATTATGATATAGTAATGGTATGGGAAGTAAACAAGAGATAGTTTGCCTTTAACAAAAGCAAATTCCAGAGCAGTTAAGTATCTGTTATAAGGTTCTCAGCTGTATGTGAACGACGTTTTGTGTGCAGGGAGTAATCTGATTACAGAAACATATAAGGTGCTAACTCTGGGGAGGAGAACTCAGAGAGGTCACTTCCACCTTTCCCTTTGATACTGGTTTTTTGTGGCTAGAAATTTTTACCAAGTGTACCTGGATTTACAAATGAATTAAATGATAAACAAATGAATTAAATTAAAATTCTAGATGTATAAGATAACATAGATATCTTTTTTCAGTTTGTTTGAAATACAAGTAGATAGAAAAGAAACCTAATAGGATTAATGATAGTGATTCATAGTTCCAAAATCCTAGCTTAGAAAATATTTGGCAATATTTTTATTCTTAAAAAAAGTGTTTTGAAAGAATGGGGATAGGGTGGTTCTATAACATTATTCAATAAAGTAACTAAGTGATGTGTTAAATAAGTTAGGCTGAAAAGTATTAATTTGAAATTGGAATGGTTTTTTTAAGGTTTTCTAGCCAGTTAACTTCTATAATAAACAGATAAAAACGCCCTATGGTAGTTAAAATCTTTAGAAGGTTAGGCTGGAATATGCTACAGTTCACGCTTTTCAGTGCTGTACTTTATATTACTTTTTCAGTACATTAAAACTTATGCAGTGAAACTGAGTAATGGCTATGTTTTTATGCCCTTTTATAGCCGTTTCTTCATCATAGCCGCCCCTCTTTCTTGTTAGCTAAACTCTAAGCACCTTTCTGTTAATTTATGAAAATTATTGTTGAGGTAGCACATTATCACTGATCTGTATGGCACTTTCAGCATGTTCCACCTAAAGGTCTGAGCGACATAAAACACATAAAAATTCATTAATGTGGTATTGATTATTTTTTGGATAATTAATTTTATTGCAGACCCTTGAAAGAGATAATGAGCTGCAAAAGGAGAAGGTAAAAGAAAATGAAGAAAAGTTCCTTAATCTTGAGAAGGAGCATGAGAGAGCACTAGGAACTTGGAAGAAACATGTAGGTTTATTAAATTATAAAATATTAAAGTATTTTAAATATTTAAAGATATTTAAAATAACTATTGAATGCTAAGAAAACACTACAAGACACATTTTCCTCAATTCCCTCTGATGTTTTCATGCATGGAAGACTATATATGTATGCATTTTATATAGACATATAAAGCAAATGTGACAATATAGAACAGCTATTAATATGTGACAAAGAAATTAATTTGCATTTTAGTAAAATGATTTGGTATCTTAGTGAATTAGAATCCTATGTAAGCCATGGTGGGTGAGCAAAGCCTCAGGAGTTTTGTTGAGATGTCAGAGCCATGTATAACGTGTGTGCAGGAGTTGGATTCTGTTGTACTAACCATGAGATCATACACTGTAAACAGCTACTTCCTATAAGTCACATTTACTTCTTTTACACTAAATGCTAATTTTGATAAAATGTGTAAAAAAAATATAGAAAATGATGTAAATTCAAGTTGCAAAGCAACATTTCACTTTAAAGAGTGATGATTCACAAAACTGCCTTTTCTTAGTATCAATTTTCATTGCCTTTTCAGTTCCTTAGAAAGGAATTAAAACAGTTGTATCTCAAGCTGTGACTTGTAGAAAGCATGGCTTTAATCACTCTTTTATAAAAGAATTAACACACTAGAAAGTCTCTATGGGTTTACAAAACTGTATTTTAGAAATATGTATTCTAATTTAGTCTACTGTACTAATTATATTATTTTCTTTATTGTACCAATAATATATTTGAATAAAAGTTTTTAAACATTTTCTCTAGATGATTTTATTTGATTTCTGATGTAGAAAACTCAATTTATTTGTAGCTATTAAACTTTTCTAATTTATGTTTTTAAGAGATCAACTTGGTCATTGATGGTTTTGATATGCATTACTCAAATCTAAAGAAAAAATATTCCATATTTATATCACAGTGCTAAAAATTGGTTAATCATATCCGCCAGGAAAATATACCATCAAGCAACAAGTACAGTAACCTCAGCTGCTCTGCCCCGCATCCCACTGCCTCCCTCCTTTAGGAGGCTGTGGCTGCCCGCGGTGCTGTGAGGATTAAAGCTGGAAAGTAGAGAGGAGCTGCAAACTAAATATAACAAGCATGGTGCAAAGGATCGGTTAAGGCAAACAAACTAACGTTCATTTGCTCTTCTGAGAGTACAAAATGGCCCACTTCCAAAGGAGGAAGGATAAGAATGGAGAAAATGGGGTGGAGAGATGACTTCAGAGTCACTTCAGAGTCCTCCACAGGGGACCAGGTGCAGTTCCCAGCACCCACATTGGGAAGTTAACAACCTCCTGTGACTCCAGGATTTCTGATGCTCAATTCTTGCCTCCATGAGCACATAGACATCTGCACCAAAGACACACATAAATGCCCAAATAACACTTTTTTTTTCCCTTAGAAAAAGGAGAAGCAGTTTTATTGGTGAGGTTGTAGTTTTCAAGTTTAAATAAAATGGTTTTATCATAAGATTTTAAGATTCTGCAATCATAAACTATAATAATGTTATAGTACTAAACAGAACATTGTTGAGTAAGAAAAAGCCACTTTGGTTTTGTAAGGATTTTGTTAAATGGAGATCAGATCTATATAGTCTGTGTATCTATCTGATTGTTATCACATGTGAGCTTTCTATGGAAAAAGAAAGCAATTGTGGGCTGCATGGGGGTGGATGCCCAGTTCCCAGATGTAAATGTGAGGTGCCAGTGTTTGTTGTAGCACTGAGCGTCCCACACCTCAGCTGGTTCAGCAGGACTGCACATGCAGTGTGCAGTGGTGGACATTTAAACAGCACAGGGGTAGCTTTCGTTGGATTTTTCTGACTAGAAGTAAATCTTATTTGTAAGGAGGTATTTAGCAGCACAGGCCCTAGGTTTATTTTGTATTTCAATCTTGACCACTCTTTTCTATCTGCACTGAGTTGGGCAAGTTACTTAATCTTTCTAAGCCTCACATTTTTCAAAAAGTATAATTATATAATTATGTTTGTTAAATACTTGTTACTATTTATAATGTTATTTCTTAATAAGAGTAGTTAATTTTGTTGTTATTTTTACTTTTTTATAAAACAATGTTTTCAGATAAAGTTTATATACTTGCTCATTTTGGTTTAATTTTATTCTAGGTTGAAGAACTTAGTGGAGAAATGAATGGGATTAAGAATGAGTTGTCATCACTTAAGGAAACTCATGTTAAGTTGCAAGAACATTACAATAAATTATGTGAACAGAAAAAAAATGAGGACTGTAAGAAGTTTCTGGTAAAATTTAAATATGTTTTGTGGTATTAACTGTTAAATTAGGACCATTGCTGGTGATTTTTTTTTCCATTTTATAAGTTGCTCAGATTTTAACAAGTTAGTACAGCCATATTGTCTGCTATACATTTTTATTTGGTGTTTCTGTGGAGATTAACATAAGGCTCAAGAGTCTCTTGAATATGGATTTTTAATTGCCCCAGGACTACATTTGTTGAGAACCCTTTCTTGTCCAGTGTGGTGGGGCACACCTTTAGTCCCAGCTCTTAGGAGGTAGAGGCAGGCAGATCTCTGTGAGTTTGAGGCCAACCTAGTTTACAAAGCAAGTTTCAGGACAGCCAAGACTATGCATAGAGAATCTCTGTCTCAAAAAGAAAAAAAAGGAAGGAGGGAGGGAAGGGAAGGGAAGGGAGAGGAAAAGAAAACACTGTTCTTTCTTCCCACTGTAGCTTGAGACAGTCTTGTTATGTGGGTCTATTTCTGGACTCTATATTGTGTTGGTCCTGAATTTATCAGACATAGAAATTGATACCAGTAACACACTGTCTACATCAGTGCAGATCTTAAACATCTTACCACAGAGTAGAGGTTCTTCAGTTTCATTGGTTTATTTTCAGTTCCTTTTTGCTATTATAGATTTCTTACATTTCCATTTTGCTATTACAGTTTATCAATTTCTGAAGAGAGTTCCACTGTTTCCATTGCCAATTTGACATAAACTAGTGTCACTGGGAACAGGAAACCTCAATTGAAGATCTGGCTCAGTTGAAGCCTGTGGCCATGTCTTGATTAATGGCTGAGCAAGTGAGCAGTGCCCACTTGGGCAGGTCATCCTAGGTTGGATAAGAAAGGCAGCTTCGGAAGCAACCAGTGAGCATTCCTTAGAGTTCTCTACTTCAATTTCTACCTCCAGGTTCCTTCCTTGAGTTTCTGCCTCAATTTCCCTCAAGATGGACTGTGACCTGGGATTCCTATGACATAAGCTTTTCCTCCCCTAAGTTAGTTTTGGTCAGTGTTTTGTCACAGCCACACTGTGAGGACACACACAATGAGGACACTGAGTGTTTCTTCCCAAGGCTGTTGTCATGAGATATGCCCCAGATTTGTTTTTTAGGGAGTTCATAGGTACATAGACAAGCTGTTGGTTTTGCTTTGTTGATTTTGCCCTCTTTTGCTGGATTTGCTTATGAGATGTGAAAGTATTCAGGGAGAATCTTTTGAGTTTTTTTTCTCAGTGTAGGATCACATCATCTACAAGCATGGATAATTTAGCTTCTTCCTTTCCCTGTTTGTTCCCCTCTCCCTGTCTTATTCTATTACTAGAGGACATGTTTTCAGTTTCTACCAGGATCATGATAGATAGCTCTACAGCCTTTCTGTGCTGTTCAGGAACAATCCTTTTGTGCTTAGTTTTTTCCAGGGCTTTTATGAAGGATGTTGAATTTCCCCAAAAGCCTTTTCTCCATTTATTTAGATGGTCCTATGATTTTTATCCTTGACTGTTTGCTGGGCCGCTCATCGGTGTGTATGAGAAGCATTCTGGTATCTCCAGGATACATCTTAGTTGACTGTGGTATATAATCTCTATGTTTTTGAGTTCTATGCCAGTTGTGTCTGACTGCCATCTTATTTACACAGCTACTGCAGTATCTGTATCCCACTGTTCTTTACACTGTGACTGCATATTGGGATGTAGCATTACATTCTGAGAAACCAGTCTTCTTTGAGTGGCTGATAAAATTCAGCAGTGAGTGTCTAATGTTGGACATTTTATTGTTGTTCAATGCTGGAGAGTCTATTTTATTATTATTTAAAATTTCACTGTGTGTTTTGATTTGTTTAGGTTTTCTTATATCTTCTTGGTTCAATATTAATACATCATATTTGTCTAGAAATGTTCATTTTTTTCTATATTTTTAAAATGTATTAGATTATAAACTTTCAAGGTAGCCCCTAATGATGATCTGGACTTCAGAGATATAGGTTATGTCCATTTTCATTCTTGATAATGGGAATTCAAGTCTTTTCTTTTTTCTTGATCAGTTTGGTTAGAATATTTTCCACTTTTCTGGCCTTTTCAGAGAACTAGGCTTCTTTGGTTTCCGGTGTGTTCTTTCCCCTCCACTTGCTGTTTTGATGTTGCTTTCTGGTCATACCAGTTACTTTGGATTATTTCCTCTTTCTAGCTGCTGATTATTGTACTTAAAATTTCAATTGTTTACTAATCTTGTTTTCTAATTACAAGCATTTAAAGTTATGAAGTTAAAGTTATGATGTCTCTCTTGGCTTTTTTAGCTATATAATGTTCACACTTATTCAGTGCTGTAGATTAAATCTCGGACTTTGCACGTGCTTGGAAAACATCCTGGCACTGAGCTACATCCCAGCCTTTGATTTTATTTAAAATAATAATAATAGGGCTGGAGAGATGGCTCAGCGGTTAAGAGCACTGACTGCTCTTCTGGAGGTCCTGAGTTCAAATCTCAGCAACCACATGGTGGCTCACAACCATCTGTAATGAAATCTGGTGCCCTCTTTTATTATATCTGAAGATAGCTACAGTGTACTTACATAAAAAAAAAATCTTTAAATGATGATGATGATGATGATTAATTTGGTTGTGGCAAGATAACATTTTATGAAAGACCTTTCATACCTTTAAATATATTAAGACTTGTTTTGTGATGAAACATATTTTCTATCTTGGTGAATACTTCACATACCCTTAAAAATAAAATCTGTTCTGCTGCTGCTTTGGTGAATGGTAGGTAAGTGACCACAAGGTGAGGGTGGCTGCTCAAGTGCTCAGCGCTGCTCAAGCCTCTCCCCGGGTTGTTTGTGCTCTTGTCCCATCTTGCGTTCCAGTGTTGATTCTCTTGTCCCATCTTGCGTTCCAGTGTTGATTCTCTTGTCCCATCTTGCGTTCCAGTGTTGATTCTCTTGTCCCATCTTGCGTTCCAGTGTTGATTTTTTCCTCTTTTCAGTTCTACTAGGACTTGCCTCATGTATTTTGAACTCAGTAGGCATTTGACTATGATTGTTACGACACGCTTACGATTATTACAACTTCTTGAGTAATTGGCCTATCATCTTTATTCTGGTAATATTTGTTGTCCTAGGTCTAGTCTATTTGATAATGAATATAGCAACTCCATTTTTATCATTACTGTTTTAATTTTTTTTATTTAAAATGTTTTTATACAATATATTTTGGTCATGATTTTTCCCTCCAGCTCCTCCCCATCTCCCTATGTACCCAACTGCATGTTTTTCTCTATCTCAAAAAAAAAAAAAAAAAAAGAAAAAGAAAAAGAAAAAGAAAAAGAATAACAAAAAAAGAAAAGCAAAAGAAACTTAAAAAAGATAAAACAAAAGATACTAAAACAAAAGTGATTGGTGTTTACATTATAACTTCATTTCATTACTTTAATGAAATACTAATTTTTGGTCTTTCTTTTACCCCTCCCCCCACACTTTTTGTTGTTGTCCTTGTTGTTTTTTAGACAGGGTCCTATGTAGCCCAAGCTGCCTTGAACTCACGGTGTAGCCAAGGGCGAATTTGAACTTATGATCTTCCAGCCTCTGTCTCCCTGAGTACTGGCGTTCCCAGTATGCACCTCCATGTTAGGCTCCCTGTTTCCTTTAGTTATGATAATAGTAGGAGAATGCCTTTACTTATTTATTCCAAGAGGACTATTACTTATATTTTATTATTATGGTAATGTATACAGCATAAAGTTTACTACTTTAACATTTTATACACACAGCTTAATAATGTTAAATATATTTACAATGAATACTGTTCTGTACCAATAAAATCATATATACAAAAATAGGCATTGGCCTGGATTTGGCCCTCATGCCATGGCTTGGTGATCTCCCTGCTCTGTAGTTTGTCATAATACATTTTCAAATAACAATATATAAGAGCTTCTGATGGGAATAAACCTCTACAGTCATGTTGTCATTTTCTCCTTCCTGTTCTTTGTGTTATTGATATAATACACTTTGCTTCTACCCAATTTATAGAACCAAACAAAAATCTAACAAAAAGGAAAATTATAGGCTAATCTTTGAGGAACATACATAGATGCAAAAATTCTCAATAAAATACTTGCAAATCAAGTTCAGGAACATATGAAAAAGATTACATATCAAATTGGCTTCACCTAAGAGATTCAGGGATGGTTCAACATGTATAAATCTGTAAACATAATCCACCACATAAGCATGCCAAAAGACAGGAACCATATGATCATCTCATCAAATGGAGAAAGGCCTTTGACAAAAATCTAACAACCATTCATGATAGAAGTTCTAAATCCCTCTCCACGGCTTTTCTTTTTACGTCAAGGCAAGTTTGCTGTAAGAGCAAAGATATTCTTTTTCTTTCTTACTCCTATTCATTCTTCAGCATAAGGCAATCTGGTTTTGTCACCGCAGCCCACTGACCAGTACACCCACTGACCAGTACACCCAGCAGATGCTGTGTCCAACCAACACTTTTCAGTCTCGTTAAGTGCTTATAACTTTTTGTCCCCTTTCCCCACCTCTGTTTTTCTCTACTGTATTGTACTGCCTTGTTCTTTCCCCTTCATTTCCTAGGCTGCCCCCTTAAACTGAGAAAAATAGCTCCTGGACTTAGGAACTGAGGACAGTGTGCTGTGAAGGTTTTATGTATATGACTTCATCTTTACAGCATTTTCATGCCATAGACGAAAACGCAGGCGCACGAGTGAGTGTGAGTTGGGCTTAGTTAGCTGACTTAGAAGGAGAAGAGAGGGATGCCACTTTTCACCGTGAAGTCTGCATTCACCCCTCCCTGCCCCCCGATCCTCTTCTGTGTTCCTCCTCACACTTTACAGCAGGGCCATGGGGGTTCTGCGTGGGTTTATAATGCCGGACATTTACGACATTTTACTGAAGTTCTGTTATTTCTTTTCTAATGTACATACTAAGCTAAGTATTTTGAGGGCAGGGGATGTTTTTTGTTCATTATTATATCCCAAAGTCTAGTGCAGTGCATCATGAGTCATATTTTGTGTGAGAAAAAAGGATTTTTTTTTTGAGACTGGTTCCACCCTGTAGCATAAATTGACCTAGAGCACCCTAAAGTTCAGGCTGGCTCCAAACTCCTGACGATCCTCTTACTTCAGCCTCCTGAGTGCGGGAAGTATAGATGTGTAGGACGACTCCTGGTTTGTTTGCTGTCTTGTAGTGTATAACATGCTACTTAGCAGCTGTGTGCTGTGATAGTGTGGTAGACACGATTGGCAGGCAGCATACAGAGCTCTCCACTTTGTTTAAACAGGAGGCTGTACAAAAGCAACTCATGAAACTGCTGACTAGCTGAACCAGTCCACCTTATCAGCAAAGTTTGATCAAATGTCTAACACATTTAAACAGTCTTTTTTTTCTATTTTATACTAGAACGTTCCAGAACTAAATAATGAAAATAGTGATGAACTATCCAGCAAAAAATTAGAAAATACCATCACACAAAAGTACAGTTCTGGTCCAGAAATATGGGGAAAAAATACAATGAGTCTTTGTTTGGATACTGAATACAGAGAAAAAGAGGAAAAGAAAGACCTACCTGTAGGTAGGTAACTGCAGAAGGTAACCTTCCCGTCACATTGATGAAGCACATGCTGGGCCTCCTCTGCCATTTGGGGGACTGACAGTTACAGCTTTGCTTTAAGAACTTTCTAACATTGTTGGGAAACACCCATTCGTATGTAAACAAGTAGTCTGCAAATGGGTCTTTAACAGGGTCTTTGCAGAGAGCATTCTCTGGGTCACCAGTACACTTCTGGTGAGCAGGCCACAGCATTTCTCTTGGTTTAGATGCCCAGAGTAAGCACTGACACTATTTACCAATTCCTCCACTATGGAGAATTGCTTAAAGTGGCACTGACTTTAAACTGAGGTATTCAACTGAGGGTAACCACTTGGTGGAGAGGTTGGAGAAAGAATGGTTGAACCAATATAGCCCTTCAAGACCTGCCTGAAATGTTCTAATTACTTTAACTATACTTATGACTTCTTATCTATAGTTAAAGCAAAGACAAATAAAACTGTCTTGAGTAAGTAGATATTCTATGAATTGGCCCAAAATTATTCCAGAATTTTGAAATACTTACAGGGTAATAAACAACGACAAAAAAATGATTGTAAAACATGAACAACCTAATTATCAACTTCTGAATGTTGTTAGACCTGGGTTGTAATGGAGGCTAGTATACATTAATTTTTATCAGTTATATCTTTATATGGGATTGTACTATGTACCCCCAAGGAAACAAATATAGGAAAAATAGAGAGCATTACCCCACTAGGTAATACCCATGCTGCTCACCCCTTATAAACTGAAGTGATTTTGATATTGTGAAACAAAAATGTTTTGGGCAGAGCCAAGAATTTAGCATCCAGACATACACTTGCTTTATATAGGAACTCAATATTTGAATAAAATTGATGTCATGTTTGTATGATTAGTGTCCAGGAGACTAATTAAGACTAAATATATTGTCACAAAACATAGGTGACACATTATAAACAGCTTTACTGAGATTCTAACATTTTATTATATCTTCTTCATGACAGATTTACAGCCTTTTGAAATAAGTGCCAAAAATGAAATTAATACTATGGTATCTCTGGATGGAAATCAAAGTGGAATGTCCCCACACAAAGTCCTTTGCCCAGATAAAGATGTAACTGATCAAGAACAAACCTCAAATGTTACTGATAGTAGAAAATCAATCACTGTGGAAGTAAAAGACAAGCTGTGCTTGGAAAAAGCCAGTGGACATTCCGAATTTAAATCACTAAATAATTTCTTTCTAGTGGTAGATGAATCACTAGAAACAGAAACGATATACCTAGAAGGAACTGAAGGATCAGGTCTTCTCCACAGTGGTGTGGATGTACCTCTGCACACTCGGAGGAACAAAGCATCCTTTAATGGCATGTCAAATGAGATGGCTCACAAAAGAGACTATAACACAGATGGTTCTGAAAGCAACCCATTCAAACAGCAATTCAAATTGCTTCCATCAGATCTGGAAAATGCTACAGAGAAGGAAATTACAAATCATGATCAAACCAAAGCAGGTTTAGATTCATTTCTAGATATAAAACTAAATCTTGATCCATGTAAGAAACATGGTTTACAGGATTCAAGTAATGTTATGTTAGATAAGTACCGAAAAATAAAACAAACGTTAAGAGAAGAGAGTCAGTGCAGCATAGAACCCTGTTCTTGTTATCAGCCAGCCAGTAAGGCTCCCCAGAAGCCTGGAGCAACCATTGCCTGTGCTGCAGTAATCAGCCCACCTGGTCCATCTGCTAGCTCTGGTAAAAATTTGACAGTACTTAAGAAATCAGAAGACAGTATTAATACTATGCCAACATCAGTGAAACCTGCCCCAAGCCCTGCAGAAAGAACTACAAGGACAAATATAAATGACATACAAAACAGTCCACTTAAGAACCATTTGGGAGCTTCAGAAAGCAGTGTGAGCATCTCAAACTTTAAGGTTAATCAAGGGGACAGTCATGCTTCACAAGCCAAAGATTTAAAACCTGCAGTTCCCCTGACAACTTCCTCAGAAAAACAGCTTCCCAGTGAGAATCAGATAACTGAAGCTCCAAAAAGTGGTCTCTTTTCCTTGGTGGATGTTAAGGAAAGACAGTGCATGTTGCTAAATAACAGAGAGGCATTAAATGACATCTTGTCAGGAGGAACATGCTGTGAAGGGAAGCTGGATGAACGTTTGTCTCCTGTAACTCCAGCTGCAGACTCAGTAAACACAAGTGCAAGGTCCGCCTTTGATCTTCCTACTCCAGATAAAACTGAGAAAACTCCAGGCCACATGAAGTTTGCAGCCCCTAGTCCTTGGCCAAAAATAAATCAAACTAAAACTATGGGCACTGTAACTTCCAGCATCCCTTTACTGCTGAAGGAGAGGCCAGTAGGACTGTTAGAAAGCAGAGTGATTGCTCCAGTAACTTTTGGTAAAAACGTTGGTGTGGATGACACAAGCAAAAACATGGAGCCAGGTAAGAAAGCAAGGCCATGCTTGAATTCTTTTTTTTTCCTACTACTTAACTATTCTGACAAAGAGTTTCCAGATTCGTTTAAAATGAAAAGAATATATGTGTGTTTGTGTGTATAAAATCTCCTAAGCAATATAGAATGGTTTTATTTAGATTTAAAAAAAATTTTTGAGACAGGGTTTCTGTGTAGCCCTGGATGTTCTTGGAACTTACCCTGTAGACCAGGCTGGCCTCCAATTCAGAGATCTGACTGCCTCTGACCCTCGAGTACTGGGATTAAAATTGTGTGCCACCACTGTCCAGATAGATAAATTGTTTTTAACCAACTCTAAGTAGTGATGTCAGTGTATATCACCAATTACATTGGGAAGTGTTGTTCTTCTTTGTTAAAGTATGGCAGCGGCAGCAGCAGCAGGCCTAGGCCTTTGAGTTTAAATTAGGAAGACCTACCTAATGAATCAATCTCAGTCTGTCTCTGTCTCTCACTCGAAGTAAATTGGTCTTCCCCTTTCTGTTTTTCCATTTGTACCTGTTCATTTACCAGTGCCATACATTCAACCTGTTCTTCATTTTACTGGCAAAAGAAGAACAGGAATTCATTTCATATCATTGGATTTTGTTGTTGCTGCTTGAAGCACTCTAATCTTTTAATAATTATGTACCTGTTATATTCATATTACTTTAGAGATTAGAGGGTCCATTTTCTTTTTAAAGTAGCACATGAATGACAGTTTAAAAAATAATTCCAGAAACAAAATATAACTTGATGAAATATAGATTTTGTAGAGAGACATGGGTGTTGGGTGCCAATATTGAGGTTCATATTCCCTGCTTTTGTTTATATTTTTACTACAGATATTTAAAAATGTACAACATATTGGGCTGTGAAGGCAGCTGGTGAAAGCACTTGCCATGTGAAAATAAAGACCAGTGTTTGATCTTCAGCACCCAAACAAATACTGGTGGGTGTGGCAGCCCTCAGGGGGTCCTTGGAGGGAACTGGCTGGCCAGATTAACTGAATAAGCCAGTCTTGGTTTCAAGTGAGCAACACTTCCTCTACATACAAAGTGGAGAGTGAATGAGGAAGATATCTGACATCAGCCTGACTGCCACACTTGTGCACCTACATACACAAAAACATGCATATGTTTTCCATCATACATACATCCATACATACCAAAAGCTCCATATGAATAGGTACTATGCAGCTGAAAGTTAAACATATCAAAGAAATAGTCTGTGATGAAAATTAAAAAAGTATGTTTACTCTGCTAATAGTAATTTCAGTCAAAGTTATTGAGCTTTAAGGCATTTTTAAAGATTCTTGGACAGTCTTATTGGTATTGAGCTGATCATCTTCCAGCTTCTGTTGTGGATAGCCCTGGGGCTGATTGTAATTCTGCTAATTCTGCCCTCCTGGGAGGGGCTTCAGAGAAGGAGTGAGTTACACCTGTGACTTCTTGTGAACCAATCCCCTAATGAATAAAAGAGCCAATCACTGGGTGGATAGGAGACTTCTGGGTTGAAGAGGAGGAGGAGAGAGAGAGGTACCTTTTGGAACGGGGACAGCATGTAGTAGGTAAGATGTAGCTAGTAGTCTCCTGGTATCATGGCAGATCCGCAAGGATTCGCCACCAGAGGAATCAGACTTTGATAAGGTTTACAAGATTAGTTTTCAGTTGATGCACCCAGAGACTGAGTTATCATTGTTTCTGAACTAAGTTTGTGTTGTGTTTTCCTTCTCGAGACGGCTCGTTTGGGTTCAAAAGAGAAAGGTACAGCAGCAAAGTGTGGGTTTGCCTGATGTGCACCACAGAGGCCATGGGGATATTGAAACATGGGGCTGGTGTGGCAGTGACCTGCCAGTGGGAACCTAGTGAGCTGGGTGGAGAGATCGTGGAGCTCTGAGTCAGAGCTCCATGAGATGAAAGCGGTTTGGCCAGTGCATAGCTGGCCAGCCCGCCAGGGTTAAGAGAACCAGGGCATAGCACGGGAACATGTGCTATATATTCCATCTTTTTAAAATACTTCCCGCAACTTCTCTAGTACTGAGGTCAGAGTGCTCAGGTTACAGATGTGTGCCACCATGCCTTGTTAACTAGATTTTAAAGGAACTTTGTGAATTTAGACACATTGAAGAAATGCAGGTCACAAGGAATGCTTTGTATGATCCACAAACTTAATAATAGGCGTCTTTCAAAAAGAAAATTGAGAAAAAGTTTAAAAAGAACACTAGGGGCTTAACAACCACATATATACCTTGTTTACTAGCACCATTAATGTAGGGAAAAATAAAAAACACCAAAATACTGTATAACTTCACCTTACAAAGTGCAATTTTAATGTCAAGCATAGCATTAGGGTCTGTGTGACACTCACCATTTTCTAAGCACATTTCAATGGCACAGAGATGTCTAAAATTCTAAAACTAAATATATATTCTTACTAAGCATGGCTTTTAACATTTTTCAGCTCTGTATTTAAGTAATTTTTGTCATTAAGCCCAACCCCCCATCTGAACAGCCTTTCATGGCAATTTTCTTAAACAGTTTGTAAACTCTTGTGTTTATTTTGTTCAGTCTTCTCCACCAATCTGAATTTGTAGAATAGTCACTATACATTTACGTGTGGGTAATGTGATAGCCAGGAAATAGCAGTCCGTATGTATGTGTTTAGGAAGGTGCTCATAACATCTTACCCTCTTTAATGATTTAGGAAAAGGCAACAATACAATCTTGTTTCTGAGAAGAAATACTGAACAGGAAAGTCCAGGAAACAGTAATATCCGATCTGAAATGGACATTGATTGTGAAACACAAAAACGTAAGATCAGAAAGTTCAGTTATTGAGTGTCTAGAGAATACAGTTCAGTTGTTGTCATTTCCTGTTTGTCAATCAGATCCTACCAGCATTAGCAGAGTTGCTGACACCATGAGTAACTGGAGCATCCATCTAGACCCCAAGGGACAGCCCAGTGAAGAGAGGAATGTGACTGCACAGACAGTTTATGATTCTTCTTTTCCCACAGAACATGTAAGTCAATTAAAAATATTGCTGAGCAGACCTCAGTGAGCGAATTCTGCAGATATGTGTAGCACTGTATGCATCTGGATACTATAAGCCCTAACTGATCTCCAGAATAATATCAAGAGGGCAACATGGCACCATTTTTCACAATTAAGGCTGATAGAAAACAGCAGGAAAAAGTCACAGTGTATAAATCATGTAGATACAAACCAGCCTGTTTTCGGGATCTGGGGCATCATCTTCCGTATTCCTCTCTGCCACCTCAACTTAGAAATAGTGGATTGAACCCCAACACTGTTCATTAATAAGCCATCAGGCCGATTATTTTAATTTGTATTATTTTTGGAAAATGTCTAAAAGGATAAAATCTCCATAATACAATGATAGGATGTATGCATCGAACAGTTTGTAGAGATCACATGGCTTCAAGGGGCCCATTCATCATTAAGAACAACCAGCCATAGCTCACAAATTATTTGGTTAAATTTCTAAGTTTTATATCTTAGTATATAGAACTTTACTTAGCAAGTCTGTATTGTTCAGTCTTTAAAAAGAACAAATCCAGACCAGTATTGGTTGGTGTAAGTGTTCAAAGGTGAAGCCATAGCCACTCATGAGACTACAGTAGCAGCACGTTCTGCAGATCCTTTGCTAACATCCCTAACGCAAGTTTTCAGCCATGTTCCTCATTTCCCTTTTCAAATGGGAGAAACCTCAAATAAAACAATGCTGTTCTTCCCACAGTAGTGAACTTGGCACAAGGAAGCCTGACTTCCCAAGCAGAAAGCAAGCTTTGGTCAGAACTGGACACGTCAGTGAGGCTAATAAATCTTAACATGGTCTGCCTGTCCTACCCTGTAGCACCTTAAGGGTCCACAGAAATTTTCTATTTCCCTTGAAAACCCATTTTTATAGTTAATCTGTAAATTGTGCCTGATACCTAATGTTCTACTACCTGCAGTTAATGTTTCTCAGGATCTACATTTATATATTTTTGTAACATTTTTAAAGAAACATGTTTACCACACATCCTGTACTTTACAGGTGAAAAAAATAACACAAATGTGGAATTTCTTGCAAGGTCATTTAGATATAAGTATCCACGGTGGACCTGCATCCTAGCTTAGTCCAAGGTTGTTGTTCTCAACTTTTCATAATAGGAAAAAGGCTCTAGATTTACCAGAGCATGTAAACCAAACTTTCTGTGTTACTGTACACCAAACATCAATATCCCTCTAAGCTTCCATTACTAGTTACCACATAACATAGGGGAAAATCCAAAGTAGATCTTCTAAGAGCAAACCACAACTCTTAGAAGACTAAATCTCCTTTCAAGGTAAGGAAGATGGTACAAGAGCAAGGCTATGCTCATACCTTCAGAGTCTGTCGATTACCTGTGCTGCAAGACAGTCTGGCCTGCAGTTCTAGTATTTACCTGGTACTTTACACAAAGTTTACCAACCTGTTATACGTGAAGGGTGATGTTACGGAGACTAGCAGCCAGGAGAGGAATTTTATTTTTCACCACATTTTTGTTTCCCACAGCAGTTCTGTTAATGTAGGTGTCAATCCAGTTTCTTTGTTGCTTCAGATGGGGTTGCTCTTATTCTTGAGTTAGGACAGTCTGCTGCAGTCTTAACTATTTACAGAGGGGAAGTTGGCAAGGGCCCAGAATAAAGCTATTAATTTACAGATCTGATCCCACAAAGGGTATTGTGCCAAACTAGGAGAAATATGAGGTGGAAAGAGGAAGTGACGAATTCTAAAAAGACAAAGGACAAGCAAAACTGCTCTGACATATCTGGGGCAGCCGGAACTAAAACCACTGCAGTGGGCTGCAGAGATCATGTTGGTCAAATAGACCAAGTTTACTAAGTTAAACTTGAACTATAGTCTGTACCACTCACTGTGGCCAGTCTCTGGTCTCACCCCTCCCACCATGTGGGAAGAACCCAAAGCACATGCTAATGCTCTGAGGCCTTTTTGTGATCAAGAGTCAGGATTTTGGAAAATTGCTAATTTGTTCTTTGATACCAATGAAGCAAGTGTTTTGGTGGCAAAATAAGAACACTAAATCAGCCAGGGGTGGTGTGACACCCACCTTTAACCCTAGCACTCAGGAGGCAGAAGCAGGCAGATCTACAGAATGAGTTCCAAGACAGCCACGGCTATACAAAGCCCTCAGGAGGCAGGGAAGGGGAATGGGACACTATCATACAGCTGAATCCCTTAACTTCAGTTAGAACTAGGTTCTACTTCCCCTACCCTCACATCCGTGTGTGTGTGTGTGTGTGTGTGTGTGTGTGTGTGTGTGTGTGTATTGGGAGTTAGTTTCCAGTTCAACCTTGAACTACGTTGAACAAACACAGCAGACATTATCAGTTGTATACACTTAAACGTACCTTTAACTTCATGCCACATTTCTAATCTTACAGTAATGGTCTCTAAAATCCTAAGCAGCAGAAGGGAAAACCAGGGTCCGGAAAAGCTGAATAGGACTTGCTCAGACCCTTGGATATTTACTCAGGGGGGTAGAGAATGACTACAAAATTTAGGCAGCATAGAAATTCTTAGGGGAACCTTGGTTTACATTCTAAACACCTAAGCTCGTTTAAAAATCCATTACTCTCCACTAAAATGAGATAACGTTACATGCCTGCCATGCTTACCAAAAGACCTTTGGTAATAAGCACCTTAATGTCAAACACCTCAAAGATTTTCACAGGAAATCAACAAAAGATAGACCCTGCTTTTGTGATAAGTGTTTCCTTTTAAGTAGCTTACTCTAGTCTAAAATATGGGGCATGGAATATGATGCTGTCCTCTAATTCTTAAGACCAGAAAAAAAATAATTGTTTCCACTATAAACTGCTATGATCTAAATCTTAAAAAGGACTTTTAGATTTATATCAAAATGCTTAATATTATGGTGGAACATTAGGATTTTTTTTTTTTGGTTTTTCGAGACAGGGTTTCTCTGTGTAGCCCTGGCTGTCCTGGAACTCACTCTGTAGACCAGGCTGGCCTCAAACTCAGAAATCTGCCTGCCTCTGCCTCCCAAGTGCTGGGATTAAAGGGTGTGCGCCACCACTGCCCGGCTGGAACATTAGGATTTTAATGTAAATTATTTTGTATTTACAAAATGTAAATAAGTCTCTCACACCAAAACCACAGTAACCATTACCCTAAAGCTATCTAATTTTCTGAGAAAGAAAAAAAAAAATAGAATTGGAAATCTTATCTGAGGAACAATATTTTTTTTCCATAAAATCACTTCAAATTTTTTGATAGGGATAAACTGGAAACTCTGTCCGTACTTAATTCATGATATAGTTAACATCCCACATTCATAAAAGGTACAGTTTTTGAAGCTCCTTTGCAAAACTGTTTATGAAAAACTTTAAAGACCCAGGAAAGGGGCCTGGTGAGATGTCTCAGTGGTTAAGAACACTGACTGCTCTTCCAGAGGTCCTGAGTTCAATTCCCAGCAACCGCATGGTGGCTCACAACCATCTGTGATGGGATCTGATGCCCTCCTCTGGTGTGTCTGAAGACAGGTACAGTGTACTCATATACATAAAATAAATCTTAAAAAAAAAAAAAAAAAAGACCCAGGAAAGTACTCACAGGAAAAGGCAAGATAGAAGATTCTATAGAATAATCAAGAACAGCTAGAAAAGGAAGACCGGCAGCCAACACCACATCTTTCTGAGTAATGAAATAACAATATTTAGTTTCTTCATATCTTTATTTTCTAGTGTTCTATCAGAACAAAATTCCTTAAGATGAGTATTGAGATTTAGTGTAGTGCCTTGGAAGCATGCCTCTAACTGCCTCGGTGCTCCTTCGGGCTCCTTCAAATTAGTGTTGGAAGCCTGACAGAAAGGCCATTTTTAATTTATATGTTTGAATTTTTAATCTTCTACTTTGACAGAAGTTACCAAACAGACATTTTTGAGAAAGGAAGGTATGGAAGACAAACTGACAGTTATCTGCATAGTTTTAAATTTATTTCATCACAAGTTCAAGACCTTTCAGAAAATATTTGTGGTATCCCTGGGACACAAGAGCTACTACATAAGCCTGGAATTCACACTAGGGACTGTTGCTGCCAAAGTACTACAGTAATTGTAAGTCAGCCATGAGCTTTAGTCTATGCTAACTGCAGGTGTTTTGGATTTTCCTTACTGTCATCTGCATGATAATTTTGGTGGCAAAATAAATGTGATCTTTCCTAGGTGAAAGCAGAGCCTTTGATTTCAACTGTGCAACAAAGCCATTCCCAGACAATCAAGGTTACAGACTCTCCTGATCCACTCACTGTTTCCCCTGGTAACAATGACTGGCAGAGCCTTGTGATGAACCGACTAACTGAAATTGAAAAGTTACTAAGCTTAGAAAGTGACAACCAGCCCAAAAGAAGAAAAGTAGAAGAGATGCTGGATAAAGTAATTGATTAATGTGGGTAAATGCTTTCACTAGTGAGGCTGATGCACTCGGGCGGAGGACTGTTCCTCTAAGCTTCATAGCTGTTTTCACGTCAACTTCTACTATGATGAAGACCCCAACCCCATCTTGTATTTGCAGAGCTAGGCGCCTTTAACTTGGCTTCCCTTTGTTTATTTCCTTCAAAGCACTGTTTGTTAGTTCCTTGTTTGTTATTTCATTTATTTACTTTACATCCCAGTATCAGCCCCCTCCCAGTATCACCTCACACAAATCCTCCCCCACCCCACCTTTCCCATCTCCTCTGAAGAGGTGGCGCCCCCTATAGGTATCATCCCAAAAACCCCCCATTAATTCCTTTCTTTAAAGAATTCAAATATGATTAAGACTAAGTGGCCCTTTCAAATGTTACTTTTTCTAGAGTTTGTGATATTCCTTAAAACTGAGAAAATAAATAGCCAGATTAGTCAAATTTTAGTTGATAATGTTTTACTATGACTTAGAACTTTTTTCCTCAAAGAACAAAATTATTTGCATAAAAATTCAGGTATCTGAAAGACTCAAAAGGCTATTTTTCACTTTGTTCAAGTTCTGTTTCCAGGCATTAAGAGTGTCGTATAGTTGTTGCCACTGCTGTTTTCCAAATGTCCGATGTGTGCTGTGACTAAAAATTAAGAACAAAATATTAATCAACCTTCTGAGTGCTGAGTATTCTTTCAAAATACTACACAGTTGAATCTTCCTCAAATTAAATTAAATACAGTTTGAAGGTGAAGGAGGACGTAAGCACGAGCTGCCTGTGCCTTGGAACTCGTTTACACACAGATCCCTGCTCACCGTCTATAAAGCAGGCGCGACGTCATTAGTATTCTAGCCAGTACTTAGCCATTAAATGAAATGTGCTGGAAAATAGGACTCTTTCATTAAATAAGCTAATCACATCCAGTCTGAACCTTAATAAAATTATGATAAACAGCCACGGTTTAACTATAGTCAACTGGTAAGAACACTACCTTGGTCCTCTAAACAGTTAAATGAAATAATTAGAACAAACTAAATTGTCCTACAGAAACAAAATATTACAGGCCTTACCTGACAACTACTTTTCTTTGGGTCTGATCGATTTTGCAGTAGACCATTTTAGTTCTTACAGCTGAAAGAGATGTTTTTTTTTACATGTTAGTTATATAGACAATTTCTAAGAAAAAAACAGCTAAGGTATGACCAAATTGACCAGAATAAAACTCTTACACTGCTGGTAACATTATCTTAAAAAAAAAAACAAAAAACAAACAAAAAACCCAGCTCTTTGAATCTAATAAAGAAAATGAAACCAAGAAGGTTATGTAATTTAGTGTCTGTCTGATGACTGTTGGAACAAACTATTCAGTGTTATAATGTTTTTACTGGGGATTCTAGTTGAAAATGCAGGTGTGGTGACTCACACCTATAATCTCAACACTTGGGAAGCTGAGAACAGGAGAGTTGTCTTGAATCAAGGCCAGCCTGGGCACAGTTTTGACCCGGTCCAAACAAAGAATTCTGTTCTGTCCTACAGTTACTTATGGGGAGAATTAATTTCCAAATAATGTATCACTTCTTTAGATGACTACTGGAAACTTAGATTATTAGAAACCAACCCAAGTATAGAAACCACGTTCTATACATTTTATTAACTGTACAATCTTTCCAACTTTCACAATGAAAAGGCTTGGTTTACAGTCTCATCACTCTGCTTTTAGTGATGTGTTTAATCCATATGACCACAAATAATGTCCATATTCCTGTCCTACTGGAAGCTGTGGGTTAAAATCTATGTTCTTTTTGTTTTGAAACAGTCGTGCTATGTACCCCTCAGCCTCCAAAACGTTAGGATTACAAACATGCATCAGCACACCCAGGGGAACAGCCCTGCTTCTATCCATCAGCGTGAGAGTTTGGAAAATAGAACAAAAAAACCCAAAGCCACTTTATTCTACTACAAATAAATTTGATTATCTGCCACACACATCCACCACCAGACAACCCGGCTTTATTAGCATAAGGCTCATTTCAAGATAAAATGATCCACATCGTAGATATTCTAGAAAGCAATGAGCGATATTCCATTATTGCCTTACCATCAATAACAAATGCTTCAACATCATCAGCTCCAATCTGTAGCTCTTGCTGCATTGTATCAAAAGAAATCTCCTTGTTTTCCACTGCCATTCCCATAAAGGTGAGGAGTCTCATTTTCGCCATATTTTGCTCATGTAATAAGCCTAAATTACAGAATGTGAACCCTGTTGAGTATCCATGCAAGGCTTCTACAATCACACTTAAGCAGTAGTTGTCATTATGTGTGAGCACTTACATAGAGCAAACCTGACAAGTTATGTTTGACCTTAGAGTACAAAGGAGTTTTTTCTAAACTATCCTATTTTATAGTAACCAGTAATAGCATACAAGTATTTAGGTCTTAAGCATGGGCTACAAATATGTTTTTAACAGATATGAATTTTTGATAAGGCCAAAAAATAAAATTATATAAATCATTTAATAATTTATGCATCATAATCTCTAATGATATACACTATTACAAGCTATTAAGATCACAAAACCCTTTAGACCCGGAAGTAAATATAATAAGCTATCTTCTTCTTAAAGTTACAAAGTAGAAATTATAGTCAGAGAATTTAGGCCAATTTATACAACAGTGTAACAACTCAAAATAATCTACAAATTCTAAAGATCTCGTTGGATTTTTTTTGTTTTTTTTTTTTTGTTTTTTTTTTTTTTGAGACAGGGTCTCTGTACACGGTCCTGGACGTCCTGGAACAGAGCAGGTTGGCCTCAAACTCAGAGATCTGCCTGCCTCTGCCTCCCAAGTGCTGGGATTAAAGGTATTTGCTGTTTGGATCTTTAAGGCTGTAAGCAAAGAATTACAGCAGAATGTTATGTACTTGTTTTGACATTACTGTGTTATCAAAACAAGTTTTAAAAAGCAACATTATCTCAAGTGTGTAAGTTATTTAAGCACACATGAATAAAATGACATAGCATTCATGTATCAGTGGAAGACTAGGGAAGCCCGTTAATATAGGACGTGATCATCTGTTAATTAGCTGTAATTGCGATACAGGCTTCTGATTTGGCACAGATTCAACAAAAACATGATCGTCATAACTCAAATGAATGAGGTACACAAGTATGTATTGCTGAGTTTAATGTTAATCTACAAGCATCAAAAAAATCAATTAGTGCACATTAACCCTAATTAACAAATGCAAATCAGATGATGATTAACTTTCTGAAGCAAGAAGGTAGCAAGTGGGTAACACCAGATTACATGTGGACATGTTAGGGCAATTTGGTTGACACAGATAATGATACAATTGGCCCAAGTTGTCAGTGTTAATTAAAAAAAAAAAATGTTCTGACAACTGATGCCACCTGTGGAATGTAATACTTATAACATTTCACAGCATTTCTCTTAAAGCAGCTATAAAAAAGCAAATTTCTAGTTGAAGATGTTCTAAACAAAAGGCAAATTAAGGAATTTCTTTTTTAGTTGGCACAGTAAATTAGCAGTTAGGAATTTGTTCCTATCAAATAATATTTAAAAATTCTCAAAATTCCCTTAGCACTTATATATGCATAAACAGTCCTCTGATTATAAAAAAAAACAATATAGACTTTTCAAATTCTGAGGGTCTGATTAAAAGCTGCAAACACAGATACGGGGTGCATGTGCTTATGGAGTAGGTGGGTAAAACTGTGGCCTCCACTATCCCTTCTCGACTTTCTTGAGAAAGGGCTCTAGCTGAACCTGGATCTGACCATTTAGCTAGACTGCCTAGTCTGCAGACCTTGCTATCTGCCTGTTCTGCACGACCAGCACTGGGTAACAGACACAGACTCCCCCAGCTTTTCCATGGGTGCTGCTGTGACCCTTGTTCTCATACTTGCATAAGTGCCTTTACTAAGACTCTCTCTAGTCCCTAAAAATACTCTTTAAAATAGTTTACTAATACTCTTGTGCAGGACCCCTACTATAAATGAAAATATATCAAAGGAATGAAAATTATTCCTGGAATGAACTAAATAAAATCATTTATTTCCACCTAAAAACCACATTTATAGACATTACTTTTAAACAAGGAACCAAGTGTACAGTCTTCAGGACTCCTGTTCTGAAAAAGCAAACTATCATGCAGAGGAAGGCTAAGTTACAAATCCGAGGCAGCGGCGCTCCGGTTCATGACCTGGGCTCCCTTCCCAGAGGAAGGCTCAGGGCTCTCCATCGTATTTCAAGTCTAAAGTTATAAAAAATCTAATTTTATGGAAACATTTATTCATTACTAATATGTCAAAACCTTAATGCAGTAATAAAAAAATGTGCATCATTGAGCAATTTCTGCATTGTCACTGACCCTTGTCTTAAAATGCTGCAATATAGAAAACGCACTTTTAATGCATGCAATAGCTTACGAACCAGTGCTCCTTTGAAACAGTCAATTACACATCGATGGGGGAGTGTCAAAGTGTTAATTACTACTCCTTTTGCCTTGGTGCATAAATAAAGAGGTTGCTGACATTAACATTCCATCACACAGCTTCATGCTGCAAAGCAAATTAACTGGGACAGAATGTGGTTTTCTGGGTCTAATGCACCTGGTAAAGTATTCTACACAGACATTCATGCATCTAATCTTGGTATATTTCAAACACCGTATGTTCAAATAAGTCAACCTTTCCCCAAACCAATGGCTGTACAGAATGTACAGGTGACAGGAATAAAGTTAACCAAACTACAAAATGAATTTAGTCAAATTCCTATAGTCCTCTTCAGCATCTACACCTCGTAGAGCCAATACAGTTAGTCATCCATTTTAATATGAAACACAAATCAACCTTCACTGTACTCTACTGTATTTTAATTGCTACCTACCAGGAAAAAAGTCCTTTTATTTCAGCTGACTTAAGCATTCAAACAAAACTAAAAAACTAGTTTTTTAAAAACATTTAAAACCTGTTCAAAGGCTGGCAAGATGGCTCGGCCTGGAAAGACACTTGCCACCAAGCCTAACAACCTGAGCATGATACCTGGAACCCACACAGTAGTAGAGGACAGACTCCTCCTGGTTGTCTTCTGATACTTATACATATGTGTGTGCATACACACCCACACCAATAACTAACATTTTAATAAAAATACAAAACCAAAGACACCAAAAGAACATCAAACACAAAATCAAGACTTCTTACACTGTCTTCAAACTGTAGTTCAGAGAAGTTTTACTACTGTGTAAATAACACTACACACTCATTTTGGCAGTGGAGTCAACCATATATGGAATATTATTTATTAAAGGGGAGAGGAACCTGATATAATTCCGCAACTATGGTTTATGTACATCAGCATGTATCTAAGCAATGATATAAATGCGTGTGTGTGTGTACGTGTGTGTATCTCAATCGTAACCATTAGCCTTTCATCATCAAATCTTAAAGCTTTTAAAAGAAGTACTTCTATGCCAGGTGTGATGGCTCCATGCCCATTCCTGTCTCTCACCAAAAAAGAAAAAAACAAATACAAAACCAATCCAATCAATACCCAACACTTACCAAGTGAATCTATGAAGTCTTTGTTATTCTGATAGAACTTGACGTACGATGCCAATTTAGCACTCACAAAAATGGTTAATAACTACAGAGATAAGAGACAAAATAGTATCAAGACAAAAGCTATATGAACACTCAATATTTTATGACTTCTAACAATAATTCTCCTTATTCAATGTAGAAGCCTTTACCAGCATACTGCCCAAACACCATCTAGTTCATTTTAAAAATGAACCAATCAGGAAGTACATTGAGCTCTGAGCTACTTAGCCCAAATTGGAAAACAATACAAAATAATTACTTGTGCTTCAAAGCTATGAACATGGGTTCGTTTGTTTCTGGAGAACATCTTGTTTTATATATATATATACACATATAGAGAGAGAGAGAGAGAGAGAGAGAGAGAGAACGCGCGCGCGCGCGCTTGGTCTTGAACTTGTGATCTCCTTGACCTGGCCTTCCAAATGCTGGCTATTTGACCAATACTTGGTAATGACCAAGACTGGCTATTTGGTTTTTTAATTTGGGGTGGTGAAATTAAGTAATAAAAAGAAATGTGATTAGCAAAGTTCAAAATGGCCAGGCCAAGACAGAAGATAAAGGAACAGTGTTCAGTGGATGGAGAAAGCTGGTTCTACCAGCCTGTCCCCAAGAGAGGGTTGGATCTCTCCAGTAACCTGCAAGAATACAAAACAAAGCAGGGCTGCTGCTTCAGTATGTAAGACTCTGGAGAGAATACAATTCACACCAAAAGATGAACAACTTACGTCATGGATAAGCTCGCCTTCCAAAAATTTGACTGGCTTTAGAGTAAGAAGATGGTCAAAAAGAAAGGCATTTGGATCCTTCAGTGCCCGCACAATACACCTTGAAAAGAAAACAAAAGGTAAGCCGGGCCTTGAAATCCTAGCTTGTTGCTGATTATTTCATAGATCATAAAATATATTTAGCAATCTAAGTTCAATATAGGAAGGACAGGATACAAATTCAGGTTAAAACAGGTCAATAGTATTTTATTGAGGGTGTCTCCTGACAGCTGTAATGCAACAGCAACAAACAGCTCACTGTTCTCATGACCACTTTCCCTTACAACAAACTGTTCTCATGAAAGACCCTTGAGAAAACCAAGAAACTCATCTAGCCAATGCCAATTGAGTTCTGTGGTGAAAGCTTAAACACTGGCAGTCTAACTCCAAAGCAGGATCCCCTGCCATGCCCAAGTACACGCTCAATAATAACCCTTTACTGAAATGCCATAAAAACCCAATTCTAGCCTCATTTTATGTCAATGACACAGCACAAAGTCCTTATTAGCAAATGGCTAAATTTTGCCAAGGAACCAAACTTTCTCTTAGTAAGTCTATATACCTTATTAAGAAAAACTGGCAGAGAGTGAGTTCTAACTCTTCCGCTGTACTTACAGCCTCTAACAACACAAGCCTGTAAGTAAACACCAAACGCTGTTTCACATGCACTATCAATCCTGAACATGCTACTGACTCGCTTCTGGACTGCTAGCTGTTGCTGAGATTACATCCATTGCTGAACTGAAGTCTGCAGCTCATCTCTAAGTTGATGGTTAAGTGCTCACTGGAGCAATGCTCCATATTACCTGTGGGCATCAACTCGAGCCTGGGAAGCATTGTCTTCTGTGTAACTCCCGAGCAATTCCACCATGACCTTTGATGCAGCATCACTAAAAAGAGGATCATTTCAATGTCTGAATTTTGGTAGTCACTCTCTTTACTAAAAATACTTACGGATACAGATATCAAACAGTGACCAGATGGCTGTTTATTTAAAAAAGAAAAAAACTCCCAGAACCTGTCAAACAACTAAGGAAAAATAACCAATGACTAAGTCCTATGAAAAAAATAAAAGGTGAGGGAAAAAAGAAAGGACAGAAAGTGGGGGTGACTTTGTAGAGTAAGTAACGTCTCTGAGAGTGTGTCAGGTAAGCTGAGACCCTAAAATAGAAAGTCTCCCTTGACTCTCTAGTCGGTGCTGTAAAAGCTAAGGTGGAAGGCAGGGCAAGATGACTTGCCAGGCAAAGGTATAAAGGCTCAAGTTAAGCTGTTAGGACAGTGTGCTATTGAGCCAACATCAAGCATTTCAATCACTGCTTAAAATAGTTTTCTGATGTAAACTATCCTTAAAATTATGTGGATGGTCAATCTTTACTATCATAAAGGGGGTAGAATAACAACTGAGCACATTTATTCAATTACGGGGCTTATACATGCTTATCCTGGCTAGGGATGTAGCTCAATGGTAAAGTGTTTGCCAAGTATGTGAAAGGCTCTGGATTCTAGCCCCAGTACAACCAAACTCAGCATTTATCTTTGCCCTTTCTTACTTGCTTTAACTGATGAATTTTCAGCTAGTTCAGAAACTGTTGCTAAGCTGAGAAAAATTGGGTTTTCCCCCTTTCTTTTTCTAGATATTTTTTCCTTCCTAACTGCATTCAACCTAAGAAACACAGTAGGAATTGTGTTTGCCTTAAGTTCAATGATGTATGTAAATTATATATGTAAGCAATATGTTAAAACATAGCCATGCGAGGTGGTTCAGGTTTAAGGCATTTGCTGCCAAGCCTGATACCCTGGGTGGTGTGTGTGTGTGTGTGTGTGTGTGTGTGTGTGCACAGTTATGTGGCACTTAACATCTTAAAACACAGTGCTATCTATAATTATAAAAATCCAAAGGAAAGCATTATGAAACTCACGTACGACCATAGTTTGTTATCTATTCACCATTCCAGGCACACTATGTCTTCTGGTCTTAACAACCACAGTATATTTCAATCTAGTACAACTACAAATCTTTTTATTAAAAATCAAATACTCCATTTAAACTGTACAGCATGGCATATGATATACAAGGGCTTAGCTAACTAGCGTCACTCTTTAAAATGTAGGCATTCACATGGTACACAGACATACATGCAGGCAAAATACCACACACAAACACACACACACACAAAAACTCTTGAAAAGTAGACCATTCTGAATGAGGATAGGCAGCTTCTTGTAAAGGATAAGAGAGTAAATGTTTTTAAATGTTTTGCGAGCTAATGGGTCTCTGCTCTATTCATTCAATCCTTAGCAAAACCACCTTGATAATATGCACACAAACGGGCATAGATATACACCAACAAGTTCTCATATACTGAAATTTGGATTCCATATAATGTTCATGTCATGGAATATTACTCTTCATATGGCTTTTTCTCCCTCAACCACTTAAAAATGTTAAAACATAGGTATATGAGGTGGTTCAGGTTTAAGGCACTTGCTGCCAAGCCTGACAACCTGAGTCTGATTCTTGGGATTCACACGGTGGCAGGAAAGAACTGACTCCCACAAATTGTCCTTTGGCGTCCACCTGTGCACCATGGTACATGTACACAGACACACACACACACACGTGCGGGCACAACCCCCCAGCCCCCCAAAATCAATTAATACATTTTTTAAAAAGTAACAACCATTCCCTTTATGAGACATATACAAGCAGGTACCAGCTCCTGTGTAGACTGGGAAATGCATGGTGATCCTGACCTGATAGAAGTTCCCTTGTCTACGGTTTGAAAAACAAGAATATGACACAGGGACAATATATGTGCAAGAGAGATACACAGAATACTTAAGCACAATTATTGTAGTCTGTCACTATAAAACTGGCGAGATAGCTTTCATTATTCACTAAGCACAGTAGGTGAGACTTTATGCTGGAAATACGTGCCACATTAAGGATTCCATACTGGATCAAAACAAATGGAAAGACTATATAACATGCCGCAATTTCAGAGAAAAATCATGCTCATCAGAGAACACAGAAGACTACTTTGAAGAGCGCTGTAGCAATGCAGACAAACAATGGTGATGTCTGCAGACACAGCACTGGAGAGGAAGAGATAACTAGAGACGGCAAGCACAGAGAATGGAGAGAGGCAAGTGAGGATGCAGTCATTATAACAGCTACTCATAGGAACAGAGACTAAGAAAAGAAATGTTAATTCATTCTGGTTACACTGAGTTTATGATACCAGGGGCTGTACACGAAGTTCAAACAGAAAACATTCACACATATAGATCTGAAGTTTTTCTAGAGCAGCTTAGGTTACAGACATGCATTTTTATCCAAAGGTGTGAAGAAGGGCCTGGAGAGATGGCTCAGAAATTAAGAGCATAAGCTACTCTTGCAGGGGACATGGGTTTGGTCCCAGCACCTACAACAGGAAGCTCACAGCTGACTCTAACTCCGGTCCTAGGGCACTTGAATGCATACATACCCTCAGGTACACACATAAAACAAAAAATCAGAAAGAAACTAAGGAAGGAAGAACGGAAGGAAGGAAGGACAAATGGACGAACAAACAAACCTGAGGTAAAAGACTAGTATTACTGGAGAGTTTGAGAAGAGTGCAGACACATGCTGATGAAAGACTAAAAACAGAGTGGCATACACTGCAGAGCTACAAAAGTTTAACTCTCAGTTCAGAGAACTAGGAAGAAGGAGCTCTTATATGCTTACAAGGAGACCAGGAAGTTTCATACTGCATGCCTTTGGAAGGCACATCCTCACCAGTTCAAGCTACTCACATCTCTGCCCCTCATAGCCACTGCTTGGCCATGATTATGTTAGCAACAGCTGCTCATCTGATTCATTTATACCAACTGCCTACTGGCAACTATTCTAGTAACAAGTCCCTCCCTGCATGAAGGATGTGTTCTAGTGGGGACAAAACTAAACATTAAATACATTGTAATCCTGTTGGCAAAAGGGAAATGTATAGTAACAGAGACGGGAGGAGGGCTGCTAGCTCCATCAGAGGCCAGGAAGGCCCTTCCAACATCTGGAACCACTGTGTGACATGAGGAAGGGGAGCCACGTGGATACATAGGTAGTATTCTGTGAAAACTCAGTGCCATGGGACTAGAGTTGGCTTTGTCCTGTTTCTCTGAATGAAGCCCATGGAGGGTTCTCTCTAGAGGAGAAACCGTCTGATCATCCATATTAAATAGAACTTTCTGGCAGCTGTGTTAAGAACAATTTGACAAAAGATCAAAATAAGGACCGGTTAGTGGGCAATTTAAATAAAGTAAGAAAGGACATTGGCTTAGACCCTCTGGTAGCAATAAAAGTGACATGGTTGACTTTAGATTTATTCAAATCCAAGAGGGTTTGTTGGTGGATATAAGACAAAGAGGTCAAAGATGAATTCCAAGTTTTGGTCTTAATCAACTGGAAAAATGGAGATAGTAATTTCTTGGGTTCAGGGGGAAAAATATCTACGGTTTACTTTTGGAACTATCAAGGCTAAGATGCCTTTGATACACTCTCTGGGAGATGTTAAATAGGAATGGATACCTGGAGTTCAGAGAAGCAGCAGAGAGGTCAGAACTCAAAACCATCAATGTGTAGATAACATTTAAGAGTAAGATTGTTCAAGGTAGCAGCACTCTAAGAGACATTTGAGGGAACAAATGAAGCTGCAGTGACTGGGAGACTTGTCCATGTTAGCTGGTCAGGGCATAGGTGCTGCCCAGATGCTAAGTGTACTGCAGGGACTATAAACTACCAACACAAAGAACCAGTCCACCCAAGGTACACTAGGTCCCTGGCTCCTCCACAACTACAGCAAGCAAGCAAACCCCAAAGAACAAATGCAACAGAATAGGTAGGCAAGACACAGAGCTGTGACCAAGAGAATACCAGAGGGGCCTCAAAATCTAACTGTAAAAATTGTTTCAAGGAGAGAAAAAGTGAGGCCCGTGAGATGGCTCAAAGTCAAAGGTAACTTGCCCTGCAAAGTGGACATCTGTGGAAGACCTTCAGAAGCCATGGAAAGGTGGAAGGAGAAAATGACTTCACTAAGTTGTCCTCTGGTATTCACTCACTCTGTGCCCCTCCCACACACGCTCCACCCCCACACTAATAATACAACATTCTAAAAAGAAAAAAAAGTGCTCAGCTGTGGTTAGGTATACAAACACCAGGACATATCCAGTAGTCCTGGTAGATGGTACTGACCTATCTCATTTCTCTGAGAATAGTCCTGGAACTCCATTATTTCCTTTCCATACATAGCAGACTGAGAGCCAAACAAGCAAGGATAAAGAGAAACCCTCCAGCGAGGAGGTACCCACCCCAGCAAGCTCCTTTCATTTACAGCAACCCTAACACTCATCACCTAAAAGCACTGCGTTGGGAAAATCAACTCAATCCCTGAAGACAAGCTTAAAGTGAAAAGGGCAACAGGGAAGACAGTCCTACTGCACACTGACAAGTGTCTGCGTAGCGATGAAGCCTTTAAAACTCCATGGGATGTCCTTAACAACCTGAGGTAAGGAGAAGTAGCCTACTGTTTGTATTTTGAATTATTACAGTTACGCTAAGTAGTCTAGTCTGCTCAGGGCCATACAAATAAACTCAAAGGTCTGAACCCCAGAGGCCTACACTAAAACACACGTGTCTCCTATAGTCTGCATGTGCTCCATCTGAAATAGTCTTCAAAGTAAACTACTTCCTCTCAACCTTTCTTTTACTGACAACTGGTTAAAATGCTGTCACAACCAGGCCACCACAGAGTTAACTACCCAGTGCTTCAGAATACAGAGTACAAAGGTAAGCACTGTTTGCTCATTATAAAACACATCAACCTTCACAACAAAGTCTCAGCTTCTCGTAATTTTTCTCAAACACTATGAAAAAATTTACAATGTACCATATTAATAACTGAATTAATCTTGCTAATACTAGCACTAAAAGATATTATGAAATTTGTGTAAGGAAATTAACTGAAGAGTAGTGTTTGTTTGTTTTTTTAAAAAGAAGTATTAAACACGTAAGAAAAAGCTAGGTAAAGCAGCTAGGATTAGCCTTCACTTAAACAGCCATATAACAAGGCTGACTTTGCAGGCACCTAAAGCTAGGATATTGAACAGAAGGTATTTTGGCCAGTGGGTCTGATGAGTTGAACGGAAAGAAGCCTTTATACCAAGACCTTGCCAGAACCCAAGAAGAAGATCTCATTCAATTCTGCAGCTCTCAGCTCAGAGCGACTCCTCTTTTTCATAGCCCACATCACCTCTCAACAAAAATGACAGCATCACCCTGGTACTATCAAAATATTAAATAACCTCGTCTAACATCATATACAGCTTTGGGGTTTAAAACTGTTTTAAAACAAAATTAGGTGTGTTTTCTGGAAAGTTTAAAGATGAAGAAATAAAAATTTAATTTAAAAAAAAAAAAAAAGGACAGGGACTTATGTACCCCAGGCTGGTCTTAAACTATGTATACACCTCACAGGACGACTCTGAACTCCTAATCTTGCTACCTCCCCAGCACCAGGATCAGAAGCACACCCCACCAACACCTGGTTTTAAGGGGCTCCAGGTGTGGCACTCAGGGATCCACTGCTCTCAGCTCTCTACTAGTTATGCTACCCAGTTACGTCTTTGCAATTACCTTTAACTTAGGAGCTAAAGATTCCTGATGACTGTGGGGAACAAAGTAAAGCTACTAGCTCAACTTGTCTTCAAGAAACATGCCCATCTACTTAATAAACAGCGCAGCAGCTGGGAGTCAGCGCAGCACTTCTGAATACCTTTTCTTACAATCCACGAGCGCCTCGTAGAGTAGTCTTAAGAGGGTGTGTTTCTTTTCAGTGGTGAGCTTCCAGTCAGAGATCCACTTTCTCACCTACAATGTGATTTGTGGAAGGAGAGAATGAATTAACAGAGCTGAGCTGCACATATTCAGTTTAGTGCACTCAGCACTTAGAAGAGGCAGGAGGATCAGTTCAAGTTCATCTACAACTACACAGCAAGTTTGAGTCTACTGGAGGCTATACAAGCTCCTGCCTCAAAAAACTACATCCCACACTTCCCAAAAGGAGAAACAAAGGTTCAGGACACACGGAGCTGCTACTATCTTAGCTAGAACACTCACTTGATCCAGTTCCGTTGGGATGTACTGGATGGCCCCACATGATGCCGCCACTTTGATGAGGCTGCAGTACACCGTGTACCTTACAGGAGTATTCTTGTCCATCCCATGGAAAAGGTTGCTGAGCCTGGTTAACAAACAACCAAAGTACTAATTGAGGTTATCTGCTCTCATCACAAATACAAGGCAGCACTAATAATAACGTCATTTTACAAAAGAAAGAACTGAGGCACAGAAAGGTTGAGTGACTGCCCAAGACAGAAAGCTGCTGAAGGTCCAATTCCAGAATTCCTGCTTCTAGCAATCACAATTTATACCATATCAACAGCCTTTGAATGCTGTTTCTTTAAAAAAAAAAAAAAAAAAAAAGTATTATTATTTTAAAGTGTGTGTGTGTGTGTGTTGCACAGTTGCCAGCAGAGACCAGAAGTATTGGACCCCAAGAGCTGGAGTTACGGGAAGCTGAGCCACCTGACATGAGTGTTGGGAATCAAACTCAGGTACCCTGCAGAGCCATCTCTCCACCTACGTCTTGCATTCTTAAACTTACAATTGCAGTCTCAGAGATGGGCGTTCGCCTTCCCGAAACTTGACCAACTTTTCACACAGACTTTCAATCAATGCTTCTTGCTTGTCTGGTTCCAGGATCAACAGGAGGGACACCACACTGTTCATCACACTTTCTACGTCTACATAGGCATCAAGAGCACAATTGCAGAGACACAACGTTAAGCATGTCTAATTCGGCATGTATTTCTGGTGTTTCAATACAAAGATGCTTAAAACACATAGTTTGGCTACTGTGAAAGTTTGAGAAGACCTTGATCTCAGGGAGAGCTTTAAGTATACAGCATCCTTGAATTTACACTTCACTAGCACCACTGTAGAGCCAGCATTCAGAAAGCAGGTACATGATTTACACATCCACGCTTTCTTTTATGATTTTTATTGGCATAATGTCCAATCATCTTGAAATTACTAGCTGGATTTTAGGTTAGGATATCTCAACTGAAGAAAACTTTGTACCTCATATTGAGAATTATTTAGAAATGAAGGGCTGTTAAATTCCTAACTGGTTAACTCATTTTCAAGTATTACAGATATTAATTGCACTCAAAATTTAATCTTTCAACTTTAACAAATATTTCAGAGTTCACAATACAGAAACTCCAGCTGTATCTCAATAAATGGGGAGCAGCCTAACAATTAAATATCACTTGAAATAATGCCCCTTTGATGTTCATCTAAACCTCTTCAGCTCATTTTAAAACCGTCAACATCTAGTATATGTAGTATATATATATTCAAAAGATTTCCCCAGAATGGCTTTACAAGTCTAACAGGAAAAAAACCCTGAAATTATATGAAAAGATTACATTAAAAACTGCTTGAAAATATTTAATTAAAAATATTTTCATAATGTATTCTTGATTGTATTCTTTCCCCTCCACACTGCTTTAAAAATCTTAAGTCTCAAACCAAAGCATATAACTGACAAGAAAAATTTTAAGGTAGAGTTCTCTTATAGAATTTGTAGAAAGAATTAAAACAAACCTTTATCATCTTCCTTCAGACACACATCACAGGCTTCAATAATCTGAGCTAAATCTACATGAAGTCCACCTTCCGAGTTCTCTTCTGAGATCTCAGCTCCTTTTGATTTCAGATAAGCTCGAAGCTCAGCAGCCTATGAATCAAACAGGGTTGCTAAATCTCTAGATCCACTTGTAAAACTTACTTATGACAAAACACAAATATCAAACCCATCTGCCCTGCTTCCAAAGTAACATACAAGTGCTAACTGCTCTCAAATTGTGTTGATCCCCCCCCCCCCAAAGTCCATGCTGGCATACAGTTCACACAGATCATATTCAGTTTCCTGTCACCTGCATCCATTGGACTTCCAGTTTGTAGCAAATGCTTTCTTATTTAACCTAAGTGGTCTCCACTGGGAGGGATGGGGACTAAAGAGAAGTCAATCTGATTTGGCAAAGTCAAAGGTTTTTTTTTCCCTCAATAAATGAAAATTTTTTGGCTGTCAAATGTATATATAAATAGCACTACTAAAAATCACAGTCATTATCCAGACAACAGGCTAGTCATTTGCTAATAACTTGAGAATCATTTGAGACAAGCATTTGGGGTGATACCAATATAAAAAGATAATGTCTGTCAGTGCAGCCTGCATTAAAATGTTTGTATATCAAATTGGATGCACTGTGCAACAAATATCTTAAAATGTAACATGGCTCTCTGAGTCAGAAAGCACTTTTGGTACTATCAAAATAACTATTAAATTAAGTCATTTGGATGTTTCCTACTTTATTCCCTAACTATGATCTTTAATAACTTTTTTCCTTTGATGGTTTGGCATTCATACAGTGAAACATAAATGTATATGACCTTTAAAGCTAATAGAATAGCAGCAGAGTATAACGCGTACCATCAGAAAATGCACAGGTGGCAGGGTGAGGTGGTGGGCAGGGTGAGGTGGTGGGCAGGGAGAGGTGGTGGGCAGGGTGAGGTGGCACACAACTGTGGCCACATCACTCGAGGCAGAGGTAGGGGGATCCCTGTAGGTTCCTGGACAGTCAAGGTGTGACAAGCCATTGTGAAACATTTCCCAAAGAGAAGGGGTGGGGGAAGGGGGACAGAAAATGCACGGATGTCAAACTGTCTGGACAAAGCCAAAAGTACCTTGGGGAAAATAATCAACATTTTTAATCCCACAAATGTGTTTAGCTACCTCAGAAACCTAACAAACCCATAGATCTATTACTTTTCCAAACAATAGCATAGTAATTTCATATAGAAGGTGGCATGGTATTATAAAAGATAGTTCGAAAACTCCAGTGTCATATTAGAAAGAACAAAATAACACCAGAAATCATTTTTTTCTTTATGACACAAATATAAGCAAGATTTAAAGAGCATTTGTTCACTTCCTGCTTTACAAACATTTTTCTAAGAATTAGTTAGGTTTAATGTTTTTATATCATTCTTGCTGACCATAAGACACTCGACAATATGGCCAAATGACAAAAAGGTCTCTATTCAGATGCTGGACAGAAGTACCTTTTCAGTAAATACTAGCCAATTCCCGGGAACTCTAGCTTTCATTGCTATCAAATATTCTTTTCTTCTGCATCTCTCTGTGTGCATAATTTCCTCTCCTTCTTTCTTTAACATATGGAAGCCCAAGTTTCTGTCAGTGGGTATTATAAAAGCGTATGCATGCACACGACGAAGGTCTTCAAAAACTAGTTTGGGTTATAGGAAATTAAAAGACTGTCACCCCAACAATTAAACTGTTACAAGAAAAACGAGAAGCCATCTGTCCTGTACACTGAAGTGTACCCCAATTAGTGAACTTCAAAATGTCCAGGACGGCCAGCCAGATGTTTATGCCTCACAGCCGATTTGGGACTGACAGGTGGGATTATGGGAACAGAAAACACGAATCAAGAAGCAAAATACAGGCCACCCTCGCCTGTGGCCGCCTAAGACTCGCATTTAGAAGCTCAAAGTTGCTTCTCTCAGCCACACGTGAACTTCGGAGACACTGTTCCCTGTCCACGGAAAGTTCTGGGTCGTCATCAGCGACTCCAGAGTCTTGATGCCCACCGGGCCAGTGTCCGGAACCTCGGCCGCGCACGCGCCGAGACCCAGGTTAGGAGAGCGCGCTCCCACCTCATGGGCTCGGTCCCGGGGATCTCCCGCACCCGCCGCCCCGCGGGCCCCGTAACCTGCACCTGGTCTTCCTCGCTGATATCAATGAAGGCCGGGACGCTCATGGTGAAGGCCGGGCTGCGGAAGACGCTCCGCTCCAGAACCACGCCGACCGGAAAAGGGATCAGTGCCGCACAGTATTACGCACAACCGCTTCCGGGTCAGCCAGCTAGGTCGGGTCTTCTGGGCGGGGCCCGCAATACTACTTCCTCCCTGCCGGCCTCTAGTTCCCCGTTCTCTGCTCCTGCTCCTCGCCGGCTCCTACCTGAAACACCCCCCCCCCCCCCCACCCCCCCACCCCCCACCCCCCCCACCCCCGGCAACTTAGGTGGGTTGGACTAAAGTGTCCTCTGCCCGTGTCCTTAAAGCCTTTGAACTTTTTGGGTTTTTTTTCTGTGTTATGCTTCAACCCAGTTTGCTGGTCCAGTTGCTAGCAATGTTCCTTGCTACTTAAGGGTGACTAGTTTTCAAAGAATGCTCCCACTTAACAAATAAGGACTTATCCAGAATACACAATACTGCAGTGTATGTTACTCAGTATATGTTAGGAATTGATTCCAGGATACCCTCCTCTAAGGATACCAAAATCTATGGTGCTCAAGACCCTTACATAAAAATGGCTTAGAGTGTGTGTTTATAACCTCGGCACATCCTCCTGAATACTTTGTCATCTCCAGGACACTTAAAATACCTAATCCAATGTAGATTCATTCGATGTACTTTGTTTTCTAGGGAATGACAAAGTCTGCATATTCAGTACAGATATTTTTCCAGAATATTTTAGTCTGTAGTTAATTGAATCTGGATGCAGAATTTGGAGCCATGGAGGACCAAGAACAGTAAGGGGGAAATGCAATTTAAAAGTGGGCTGAAAAAGTAAAGACAGACTTCATTAGAGAATATACACATGGTATACACATGGTAAGCGGTAAGCAAGCCTCTGCTTCAGTTCCCACCTCCAGGTTCCTGCCTTGTGTTCCTGCCCTGACTGACCTCAGCGATGAGCGATGGAGCTTAACCTGAGAGTTGTCAGATGAAATGAACCCCTTTTCCCCAAGTCGTTTTGGCCAATATTTTATCACAGCAGTAGGAAGCAAACTTGGGCTAGAGAGATGGCTCAGCGGTTAAGAGCACTGACTGTTCTTCCAGAGGTCCTGAGTTCAATTCCCAGCAGCCACATGGTGGGTGGCTCATAACCATCTGTAATGGAATCTGATGCCCTCTTCTGGTGTGTCTGAAGACAGATAGAGTATATATATATATATATATATATATATATATATATATATATATTTATTTTAAAAAAAAAGGAAAAAATAGGAAGCAAACTAAGACAATCTTCCTGAAGTACTGGGTTACAAAATAGAATGATCGGGAGATACATTCTCAAGGAAGAAAAGGAAGGGAGACTGGTTGAGTAGAGTGGAGCAGATTTCTGAGGGGAGAGAAGGAGAGTGTGTAAGGGTGAGTGGGTGGATGAGCCAGAACATATTAGGTGGGAGAAGATACCCAATGGTCCTGTAAACACGTTATACACTAGTTAGCTAGGCCAAAGCCAGGGCACTAAAGCTGGAGTACAGCCCTTGCTCATCACCACAGAGATCTTTGCTTTGAAGTTTGAAAGGTGACATTTTCTCTGAGATTAATATTTTTCAACTATGCTTTCATTTTCTTTCCCCTTTCTTGATCAAAATTTGTTTTAAATGTTAATGTTCCCAGATTTTTCTTCAATATTTTATTTTAACTCATCAATAAGTCTTTCTTTAAATATATATATTGTTGAATATTTTAAAACCCCATTTTAACATGAGTTTCCCCCCCCCTCCATTTTTTAACCAATTTCCTTTACTCTATGACTTAATGAAACAAAAGAAGGTGACTTTGGGGGACTTTTGAGAGGCGGGTAACAAAAGGAGAGACACAAAAGTATTGGAGTCATTAGACATTTGCTCACTCACTAAAGCATGTTGATCTCGCTGACATAATTATGTACCAGATATTGTTGCAGGTGCTTGACCTAACAGAGAAAACAAAATTAAAGCATGCAACTGATTGATTGTTTATGTTACTGTGGTGGAATCAAACCCAAAGCTCTGTGTGTACTAAGCAAGCTTTCTGTCACTAAGCAATAAACTGTCATATTAAGGATTACTATTGCTGTGATGAAACACCATGGCTAAAACCAAGTTGGGGAGGAAAGGGCTTATTTGGGTTACACTTCCACATCACTGTCCATCACTGAGTGAAGTCAAGACTGTGGCTGATGCAGAAGCCATGGAGGCTGCTGCTTACTGGCCTGCTCCCCATGGCTTGCTCAGCCTGCTTATAGAACCCAGGACCACCAGCCCAGGGACGGCACCACCCACAGTGGGCTGGGCCCTGCCCCATTAGTCACTAATTGAGAAAATGCCTTATACCCTTGCCTATAAGCCCAATCTTATGGAGGCATTTTCTCAATAGAGGTTCCCTGCTCTCAGATAATTATAATTTGTGTGAAATTGACATAAAACTAACCAGCATAGTCCTTTAAAGTTTTTCGATGATTTATAACTTTTCAATGATACTTTTTGTCAAATTCATTTCTTAATTGAAAAGAACCTTAGCATTATTTTTAATTAATAAAATGTTTTTTGATAATCTAAATTTTTTTTTTAACATAAATCTCCCTTAGACAAATGGTACAAAAAATGCTATCTACTATATGGCAGGAAACATTCTAAATGCTTTAAAAAAAGTTTAAAGTCATTTGAAACTGGAGTTAGCTGATTCTAACTTGACACCTGACATAAAATGGGGTCACTGGTTGTCAATAGCAGTAAAGGGTCACCCCTGCCGACACCACAGTTAGAACCTTCACTACTGTAGTGTCCTTCTCAATCTGTCTTCAGAACTTCCCAAAACAGAAGCAGCAGAAAGTTGAACAAAACCCTATATATTCTGAAAGGCAAAGCCATTTTTCTAGCTGATGTGGCTGTTTGTTTTGTTTTGAGGTGAGCTCTCACTAGTTCAGGTTGGCCTTGAACTCTCCGTGTAGCTGCAACTGACCTTGAAATCCTGACTCCATTGTATCTACTTTCTGAGTTACAGGCATACTTTTTTTTTTCTTGTCAAAGCAGGAACTCACTTTATTAAACTAGGCACTTGCTTAATGCTTACTTTTTTTTTTTTTTTTTTTAATGTGCCTGCTGGGGATTCGAACTCAGATACTTGTGTTTTCAGAGCAATTGCTCTTACACACTCAGCCATCTTCCTGGCTCCCCTTTTATTTTTAATTCTTTATTCTTTCTGATTAAAAATTCTGGAAAACTTGGATTTGTCATAGCTGCTTTCCTCTGTTTGGGGGATGTGTGTGTGTGTGTGTGTGTGTATGTATGTATGTATGTGTGGGAGGGGGTTGTGGGCACATACATGTCAAGGGGATAACTTCTTCTACTTCAGGGTCTGGGAACTGAACTCAGGTCCTCAGGCTTGCCAAGTGTTTCTACACATCTTGCCATATCACAGGCAGGCCCAGGTCTCTTTAATTTTTAAAAGGCACCACTTTACTTAGAAACTGACTCTATTGCTCTTGTCTTTCTTCTTGTTTTGATGTATAAACCATGGCTTTGATGGTGGAAGCTGCAGCAATCCAACTTGAAGGTAAAAGTTACTGTGTCAGGGAGAGGTGAAGGAGCTCTTACCCTGATAGCAGGAAGATGCTGTGTGGACCACGACTGCCTTTCGATGGGCTTGTTTTAATGGAGGAGGAAATAAACCCCATCTTGTTTTCATGTGCTATTCCATGGGCTTTGCCTCACAACAAAGGAACCTAATTTGGACCGACTCAGGAAGGTTTGAACTCTGAAGTCATCACTTTGAAAGTAAAAGGCCTGTTTATGTGAGCGCAGGTCACTGGTTTTTATTGTGTGTATTTATGGTGGGAATCTTGGGCTTCCCTAGTTGTTGCTAGGCAGTGTCGAAGTCAGAACACTACTATCCTTTTAGGATGTCAGAGTTTTACAGCTAATAATTAAGTTTTATACTAGCGAGGCAGCATACGATTACAGTCACTTTATAGGGAAACAAATAATGTTGAGTTCAGCTGATTGGCGCCTTACTGAAATAGATTACACATGAACTATGACAGAACCAGTTTAGAACGTGACATCTCAAACACACTGACCACAGAAAGGACCATCTTCCCAATAGCCTGTATATGAAGGGAGACACCTCAGGCTCACCTCTTCATGTGACGTGACATAGCCAGTCTTGGAAACATTTATGAATCTGTTGGGTCTGCAGAAGACATATTTATCATTCATGTTTTAACAGTGACTTTGAAAAGGCATGCGTAGCCCAGTGGAAGAATTTGCTGTTCTCATCAAGAGCTTTAGTGACAGCAGATAACACAAATACAGGAGATTTATACACCTGTTATTTTTAAATGTTAGAGGAAACAAAGAGGAAGCTTACTATTCTGAGCTCCTATTTGAGCCACACCAACCATAGCCTTGCTCTGCTTGAATTCGTCAAGGTTCTGAGGAACAGCACCAAGAGAATGCATGCGTAATTACAGGATTCGATTTATTAGATCAGCCTTCACCATCAGAGGCTGGGGAGGCTCCTGATGACTACAAGTTGGAAAGCTGAGGAAACCAGGGACTGCTCAGTCTAAGGAGCTGAAACCTTCAGAGTGAAGACTGGAGAGAGCAACTTGGCCCGGAAGCTGAGGGAATCTGCATGGATGCTAAGGTAGCTGTAGCCTGAACTCTACAGCCATGTCAGACACAAAGGGCTCAGCAATCACAGAAGAATCCAGCTTCCTCTTCTGCCTGTTGACCCATCTGTGGCCTACTGGACAGTCTGTGGTAGACCCTTTCCTCCCACTCAAGAATCTGCTGGCCTTATTGCTTTCTTCAAAAAGTATGTGTGTGTGTGTGTGTGTGTGTGTGTGTGTGTCTGTCAGTGTGTGTGTGTGTGTGTGTGTGTGTGTGTTCGTGTCAGAGGCAAGTAGATCCAAGGCTACATAATGAATAAGATCCTATCTCAAAAAGAGAAAAGAAAGGAAAAGGAAAGTGAAAGTAAAGAAAAAATTATTTAAAGTGACCCCACACGTTCAGAGGATTTAGGCAGCTGCTATCAGGAGACAGAAGAACCAACCAGCAAATATTCTTAACTGGGGGTTGGGGGTAGGTAGGGCTACCACACCTAAAAACTTCTGTTTATTGCTTATTTTTGGTTGTTGATGAATTCGTTTTAAAAATGGAATGTGTGAGCCAGAAGGTGGTGGCAAAGTAGACAGAGGCAGCAGAGGAAGCAGATCTCTTCGAGTTCAAGGGCAGCCTGGTCTATAGAACAAGTTCCAGGGCAGCCAGGGCTACACAGAGAAACCCAATCTTGAAAAACCAATAAATGAGTCAATAAATGAATGAGTGAATGAATGAATGAAATGTATGAACTCCTCTCCTGTTACAGAATATGTACTTTTAAACCTTTGTATTGACGTATAATATATGCTTAGAAAGACACACAAGCTGTGTAGCACACACTGTGGGTGAGTCACCATGTCTACACTGATAATAGCCATGTAAAATGCAGGATGCTATTTTAAAAAACAGTATGGCAGTTTTTTCAAAATGGTGAAATGGTAATTCTGTTCATAGGTATATATCCAAAAGAACTACAAAGAATATATTCATACAAAATCTGGTGCATGAGAGCTAAGATGGTAGCTTTGTGGTAGAGATGAAACCCTGAGTGCGGTTACTGGGACTGAAAATCAATCAAACAAACAAAATAAAACAAAACAAAAACCAAAAACTTTAGCCACATGTGTATATACATGTTTATGGATGCACAAAGGACAAAATGTTCATACATAGTAGCCACTGTTCATCGTTTGGTAAATACATAAACGTAGCATGTTTGCACAAGAGAATATTATTCATCAATAAAAAGGAATAAAAGACACATGCTACAATAAACATGAGCCTTGATAATAGGGTATTAAATGACAGACACCTCTAACACATGAGCCTTGGGTGGACATTTAGGATCCAAACTGTAGGTGCAGCAGAAGGGCACCATTTCCTTGCTTTTTTCTTGCAGCTGGGGTGGAGATGTAACATCTGGTCAGTAAAAGAACAAGCAAATTGTTTCATGGAGTGCTCTGGTAAATTCATTAAATAGAATCATATATACCTTTTGGGACACTTTAACATTCCCCCTCTTTCCTTCCTACATCGGGTGTAAACGGGAATGGGGAGTGAGACAACCATTTTGCAACCCCAAGGAAACAAATGGAGGATGAATTCTGTAAGCCAAAGAATGCACTCAAAAGCTAAAAGCAACCCTCATCTTGGCTCCCTGGGGAACTGCCTTATCAGCCAGGGGAATGAGTATTCAGACTTGTGATTTTCCAAGAACACACCGCTTATCTGTGCAAGCCACTATATGTCCATTTTCCTCTTGTCACTTTCAGCCAGCCTTACTGAAAACATGTGTGAAAATTGGAAGGCTTTGAGTAACAGGCCCTAAAATACAGCATTGGCTCAGAGAGAGGGGACGCTTTGATAATGAGGACCCAATTTCACAAGCTGCAAAGCGCGGGACTCTGGTTACACGGTATAAAAACATTCTCCATGGAAAACTGTCTCCTTTTGTTTCTTGGGACATAAACCATGATGTTTTATGTTGTTGTTAGGAAAGAGTAGATTTTAATTTATGTTGTCAGAGCCTGGTTACTTCTTGCTCCTGTCAGCAAAGCCTCAAAGGACGACGTAAATTCAGCTTAGAGCTGGCTACTCTGTAAGTAGAGATGACTGCTAAAACAGAATACCCAAGCACCACTATCTTAATCCATGTGTGTTGGCACAGCAAAATGCCCGAGCCTTGGTTTTTTATGATAAATGAGATTTGTTTAGCTAATAGTTCCAGAGGGCTGAGATCAAGGAGTCACTGTACCAGGACAGTAAACTCTCTACTTGCTGTGTCCCACTGTGGATGGGAAACAGAAAGGAAGCTGATGGCAAACAGAAGAGCCCAGGGATGTGGGGGTCAACATGCTTTGTCACAACTCATCCGCCCGAGAAACCAGCATCAGTCCCATCTGAGGACTGTGACCTCACAACCAAATTACCTTGTGTTGGGGTCTACCTCCTAAAAGTTACCCCACCTCAGCATTGCCAAGGTTTGGACATTAGTGTAGTCCCCTGCCTCTGGTTCCCATGGGGGTTGTGTGAATAGGCCCAGCTGTGAATTGCTTTATTGCAACAGAGCTGAAGCTTAGAGGACCTTAATAATTTACAAGGCACAGTAAACATGGCTGCACTTGGCTTGGTATGAATACATTGTCCCCATCTTCCTGGGCTGTTTGCTGTACAAACACCACCCATCCATTTTTAAAACCTAGACTACTAGGAATAGTCCTGGATTGAAATTCCTTTCTAGTCAACAATTAATTGAGCTATGGTAATTTCATTTAGATACTGGTTTGACCCAGTCACTGCAACTCCCCGTGTTATGATATCTACCGCCTACCTTAATCATTGGTATTACACACCTAGCCTCCAAAAGCACTGGAGCTTAGGATCGTGTACAGAACTACTGCCCAGGAAAGTTGTAAAAGCAAATCTGATTGTTTCTCTTCTTAAAATCTGCTTGCGTGGCTGAACATTGCTTATGCCAGCAACCCTCAAACTTCCCTTGCACCTTGGAAGAGCTTTGTAAGTTCCTCTTCTTTCCCACTCCACCCATCTGTCTTCAGGCTCTGCATCTTAGCAAATCTACAGCTGGACAAGGAAGCTCGGACAGAATCCGGTGCAGCTGTTTGTCACAGAGACGCACTGGCCTATTGAATAAGATCCCAATTCCTGACACATTGCAGGTCCCATCATATTGACTGCTTTCCCTCCATGCAGCAGCCTGGTTCAGATTCCAAGCTTACACATCAAATGTTCATGCTCCAGTGTCCACTGATGAACACACACATGAGCTTTTGACACTCTGATGAGACCTGTCTCTTCTGAGACATGTTGTGTGTCTGTTTAGCCCTCCCTCTCTTTCCAGAGGAAGGAAAAAAACTCTCCCCTGTTTGCCCTTTGTACACTACCATATTTGTTCTTTACCACATCTCTCCCTTTCCCCACTGGGCTACAAGCCCATGATAGTCATGACCATGAGTTAGTTATTAGTCTTTGCAACAAGGGATCTCTAGAAACGTCCTTGATACTCATGGGATTCTTAGAAACAGTCAAAGAATAAAAAAAGTTTCTGGGGCTGGAGAGATGGGTCAGCAGTTAAGAGCACTTGCTGTTCTTTCCGAGGTCCTAGGTTCAGTTCCTAGTACCCATTCAGTGTCTTTCAAACACCTGTAGCTGCAGTTCTAAGAGATCTGGCACCCTCTTCTGGCTTCATTAGCACCTACAAATGCAGGGTGGCACATAGACACGTGCAGGCACCGGCACTCACTGTTAATGAAAAAGTCTTAAATACTCATTGGGTAGAGCTGGGGAGATGGCTCAGAGTTTAAGAGCACATGCTGCTCCTACAGAGGACCTGGACTCAGTGGTGACTTACAACCATAATCCCAGTTTCAGAGGATCCAATGCCTTCTAACCTCTGTGGCAATAGGCACCCACATAGTATATATACATACATGCAGGCAAAACGGTCATCCACGTGAATAAGTCTTTAAAATGTTTCTGATAATTAAACCAAAACCACAATTCATACTATCTCTAGTTATGAGAATTCACTTCAAATTAAAAATAAATGGGGAGGTTGGGTTAAAAAGGTGTGTTTGGGGGAGCTATAAAAGAAGTTACCTCACATTTCTGCTGGTCTAGAGGCTCCCAGAATGAAGCAGGTTTAACATATCAGGTTGTGTGCCCTGGGGACCCTGCTGATGTTGCCAAGGACTGACTCCAAAAGGTCCTTGCTAGACCAACAACAGCAGAGTCAATCATTTCTGACAGCTTTCCTTACAAAGAGAGGCAGCTTGGAAGGTTTTATAGGAAAAGACTCCTGAATCTGAAACTGAAGCTGAAACCGAAGCTGAAGCAGAGTCCGAGTCTGAGTCTGAGTCTGAGTCTGAAATGCAGACTGGGCCCTTTCTGCTCAGAAGTGTCTCACATTCTGTGCAGATGCAAACAGATTCTACCCCATGCTTTTATATCGCACCCCATATGCAGCCTAATTAGACTATTCCGCATGTAACTTCCCAAACGCAAAAAAGGCTCCTCATGTTCTTCTGAATGAGTTTGACTTGTATGTGGTAGCCAAGTCTCCCCTAGTAGATCTCTGCAGAGACTCTAACTCTCTCTGTCTGCTGCCTTGCCTCCATCTTGCCCCTGGCTCCTGAATTTTTGACAGGTCCTCGTCTGCATCAGCAGCTCACACAGTACATACCTCTGTCTACATCATCGCACTTATCTACTCTGTGTTCTGTTATTTGTCCATTCTCCTGTCTCTGCCATAGAGTCTGTGTTTTCTGTGGATAGCCTCAATGCTAGAGTAGAGGTTGCTTAATTGATGCTGTTCTAGCTACTTTAATGTCGACTTGACATGAGCTAGAGTCATCTTAGAGGAGGGAACTTCAACTGAGAAAATGTCTCCATAAGACAGTGCTGTAGGCAAGCCTGTAGGATGCTTTCTTAATGATTGATGACTTAATTTAATGACTTAATTTCTTAGTGATTGATGGCAGCTCATTGTGGGTGAGGACACCCCTGGGCTGGTGGTCCTGAGTTCTGTAAGAAAACAGGTTGAGCAAGCCATGAGGAGCAAGAAGCGCTCCTCCATGGCATCTGCATCAGTTCCTGCCTCCAGGTTCCTGCCCTCCTTGAGTTCCAGGCCTGACTTTCTGCAGTAATGGACTGATACCTTGAAGTGTAAGTGAAATACTTTTGTAGTTTGAATAAGGATGTCCCATTCTCCCAAAGCCTCAAAGATTTTAATGCTTTGTCATTAGTGAGTGACACTACTTGACAAGGTTTGGGAGTTATGGCCTTGTTGGAGGAAATGTGTCATTAGGGTGGGCTTTGGGGTTTCAAATGCTCAAGCTAGGCCCAGTTTCTCTCCCTCCCCCTCCCCCCTCCCTTCCCCTCCCCGCTCCCTTCCCCCCCCCTCTCTCTCTCCTTCCTCCTCCTTCGCCCACCTACTGTGGACCCAGAGACAGAATGCTCAGCTACTCTCCAGCACCATGTCTGCCTGTCATGTTTCCATCATAATGATGATGGACTAAACCTCTAAGTTGTAAGCCAGCAGAAAATGCTTTTCTTTATAAGAGTTGCCGTGGTCACCGCATCTCTTCCCAGCAGGAGAACATTGACTAAATTGCTTTTGGTCATGGCATTTCGTCATGGTAATGGAAACTGTAACCAAAGCCAGTACCTTAGTCAATCAGTCGGTCAGTTAGTTTGCTTCAAGTTCAACAGTAAACCCAGGACTAGTTACTTGCTAGGCTTTGAATTACATTGTCACCCACTAATGAGTGCTGTGGAGGGCACTAAACATTTACATGCCAGATTGTTCCACATGCAGACTCAGCCAAAGACCCTGCGCTCATGAGTTTCCCATTCTAGCAGAGGAGGCTCAAAGACAATACCATTGGCAAATAATACTATGTGTTTGAAGGTTGTAAGTGCTATGGGAGACAAGGAAAGGGGCAAAGAACAAACAGCAGGATAAGGAGGGAACACTGACAGAAAGCAAGTCGTCTTTTGTAAGTGGTTGGCTTGCCTGGCATAGTGGTGTATGCCTGTAATCCCAGCACTTGAGAGACCGAGGTTGTGGACGTGTGGGCTTGAGGCAAGGCCTGGGTTACATTGTGAGACTCTCTAGACAATGGATGAATGAATAGTGAGTGACTTACCCAGCGCATGGAGAGCCAGGTAGGAGGTGATAGAGGGAGCTTTTATTTGACCTCCTTAGAGGAGCACAAGATGGCTGTTCCTACAAGAAAGGGTTGTGCATGTGTGTGCATGTGTGCAATATGGATGTGCAAGTGCCTTGAAAAGGCCAGAGGCATTAGGTCTGCTTAGGTTGGAAGGTGGCAGCAAGAATCTCAACTCCAAAGGACATTCCAGGCAGAGAAAGCCATGTGTCTAAAGGCCTGCCGACTCGAGAGCAGATGAGGCTGGGGACTGGCGGGATTCCGGGGAGCTGGGGGAGTGAAGGAGTAGAAGATGAAGCTGCTGGGGAGCACAGGGCCAGGATGTGAAGGGACCGTGCCCTGCTAAGGAGTTTGCACTTTACCCTGTAGACAGCGGGAGTCCTGTTGATGATTTTATGCAGGGGAATGACATGTTTATATTTATTTTGAGGAAGATAATTCTGGCAGATGTAGTGGGGTGGTGAGAGACTGGGCAAGCCACTTAACCTTGCTCGTCCTCTGCTTCACCATCTATCACATAAGACCAAGTGTATCTGCTCTTCCTACCTCGTAGGATTCTGGTAAGGAAGAGCTGAGATAAGAGATGGGAAAACACTCTGGAATGATACGGCACTATAAAAGTGAAAGCTGGCCCTGCTGTTATTTCAGCTGGGCCATGTGTGGGAATGTGGTTTTAGAGGAGTCTGAAGAGTCGAAGAGAGATGCAGAGGAGAGCCCACAGTCCTGTCTCCCTCAGAAAAGAAAACCAAATAAGCCTTTAATTTATTGAATCCCTATTTTGGCATTCTACTGAAGAAAGAGCTAACGGAATTTTTATGGAACATAGAGAAAATCAGCTCACGAACAGCTTGTGGTCTGACTGGAGGGACATCGTCCTCTCTGGTAACAAAGATGAGCACCCACTGCTGGGAGTGGTGGTGCACACCTTTGATCCCAGCACTTGGGAGGCAGAAACATTTTGTGATTCTCTGTGAATTCAAGGCCAGCCTTGTCTACAGTCAGAGCTCGGCAGTGGGACCCAGTCTTAAAACAATATCCCCCCAAAATAAATAAAAAAGTACTCAGTCCAGGGAAAAGTTGTGAGAATACAATCCAATCCAAAAACAAATTTGAGAAGGAGTGGAGACTGAAGGGGTTGAGAGTCTCTACAAGAAAATAAAGACTGGGTGGAGAGACGGCTCAGTGGTTAAGAGCAGGTACTGTTCTTCTAGTCCTCTAGAGGACCTGAGTTCAATTCCCAACATTCCCACCAGGCAGTTCACAATGACCTGTAAGCATTAACAGTTTTCCTTCCTGCTCACTGTGTGGCTAGCTTCCTGAAAACTCTTGCTGATTCTCCCGTCTCGCCTTTCTCTGTCCTGTAGGAGCTTGCTGTGGTCATAGACTGGGAACCTGAACTGAGTTCATCAGACTTGTATGGTAAGTGCTTTAGTCATGGAGCCATGTCGTGGGCCAGAAAGGAAGTTCTTAACATGAGTTCTTACAATGCACTTAGCACCTGGCCATTGCTTCACTTCATCTATAAGTTTTTTGTTTTTGTTTTTGTTTTTTTTAAAAAGACATACATGATTTAAAAATAAGAAACAAGTACCAGAAATCCAATAGAGTATAAAATGTGCAGAGTTCTGGGCCAGGCGAGAAAGCAGGTTTTCATTGTTTTTGGATATTTTCTTTATTTACACTTCAAATGTTATCCCCTTTCCTGGTTCCCCCTCAGGAACCCCCCATCCTATCTTCCCTCACCCACCCACCCACTCCTGCCTCCCTGCTCTGGCATTCCCCCACACTGGGGCATCCAGCCTTCACAGGACCAAGGACTTCTCCTCCCATTAATGCCCAACAAGACCATCCTTTGCTACATATGCGGCTGGAGCCATGGGTCCCTCCATGTATACCCTTTGGTAGGTGGCTTAGTCCCTGGGAGCTCTGGGGGGTCTGATTGGTTGATTTCATTCTAAAGCTGATGTGTCGGTGTGTGCAATGACAGTGACTAACTCTGCCAAGGGCAAGATGCAGCAGAAAGAAATGGGCTTTGCCATCAAGCAGAGCTGGGGCTCAGTCCAAGCACTGATGCCTTCAAGTGGATGCCCTTGTGAAGCGTAGCTCTTAGCAACCAGGGCTCCTGTAAATGAATGACAGCAATTCCTAGAAAGGAAACACTCGTGGGCACCTGTGTATTTAGGTTTGCCTCTTAAACCTTATTCAAAAAAGCATTTTTAGCCACCATGGGTTATTTTTCTCAGAGACTTCAGATCTAGAGAAAAGATGGCCACTTTCCCTCTGAAATTTGGGATTGGATTATGAGTGTGTAGGGTAGAAATAGAGCTTGGTAGCAGGAAAGGGTGCACTATAGCTAAATTTGAGAGTCACCGGGGTGAGTAAGGAGCACGGGGAGGCCATTGTCAAGTGTAAACAGAGGAGTGTCAATGGAACTGAGGAGAAAAATCAGATGAGCAACACATTCAAACGGCCTGTAACTCACCATGTAGACCAGGATGGTCTTGAACTCACAGAGATATATATGTTTGCCTCTGACTAAAGGCATGTACTACCATGCTTGGCCTCTTTACACACACACACACACACACACACACACACACACAAGCATGTGTACGTGGCACAGCTATAGCACCTATCTGAAGTTCAAAGGTCAGTTTATGGAAGTTGGTTCCCTTTTTCTACCCTGTAGGTTCCAGGGATTAAACTCAGGTCATCAGGCCTAGGGGCAAACACGTTACTCACTAAGCCATCTTGCTTGCCCCATAGAATTCCTCTTTAAGGAAAGACCATTCTTTTCTTTGAAAGAGAAACAACACATAACAAGACTCTCTAGTTATGTGGAGGCAAAACCAAGCCTGCTTTGACAGAGCAGCTCCCGGGTGAGTTGCTAAGTTGTTTTGTGTGACACTGAAGGATAGTGTCACTATGGCGGGAGGGGGTACTTGGGTAGAAGTTATCTTTCAGACAGAGCTTACACTTGCTGGGACCAAGAGAGAGATTCCAACACTCCTTAGTGGGGGACAGGTGGGCGGTAAAGCCTATTTATTGAGGTTCCAGTGCAAGCTTCACCAACCCAGCAGAAGACTGAGAGCTGAGCAGAGGTCTAGGCAACTTTTTTGCAAATGAGAATCATCAGTGGACTCCAGGTTCCTGCAATATTTTTGCACACACCAATGTCTGCAACTGCAAGTGTTGTGTTTATAAAAATGATAAAGAGATATATATGTTCTATGGATGTGTGGGGGAGGTAGGTGTGGCCAGATGTTAGCTCCACGTGGTAAGCTCACGTGATAGAAGTCTGCGAGTGGCGGCGGTGGAGGCGGCAGCGATGGTCTGCGGCAGTGATGGAAATTCTCCTGGTGGATGACGGCAGGTGCCAGTGGATGGAGTCCACGTGGTGTAGCAGCTGCTGCGGGTGGAGATGGGGGTCAGTCCTCTGGCAGCAGTGGTGGCTTCACGTCGTTCCTGGTGCGCAGCCTGGACCCCGCAGCAACCTGCAGAGTTTCTAATCCGAGTCATGAGGCACCAATGATGTGTTTATAAAAAGTGTAGAGATATATATGTTTTATGAAGGTGTGGGGGAAGGGTGTGCCTCAGCGGGCTCATGTAGAGGCATCCCTTCCTCTTGAGGGATCAGCCACACCATGGTATAGTATAGAAGTAGAGTTTATTCAGGGCATCGGGAGGGGAGTTATGAATGTAGTAGAGGCAGAGAAAGGCAGAGAGAGGGAGAGAGTAGAGAAGTAGAGGAGTGGAGGCCGCCATGATCACGTGGAGAGAGAGGGGAAGAGAAGGGGAGAGGCAAGAGATAAGAGAGGCAAGGGAGAGAAGCAAGAGAGAGAGGAGGGGCAAGCAACCCCTTTTATAGTGGTCCAGGCCCACCTGGCTATTGCCAGGCAACTGTGGGGAGGAGCATACCTGGCTGTTGTCAGGTAACTGTGGGGTGGAGTTTAGAGAGAAAGCTAAGGAGAAGTACTTTGTGAATTAAGGGAAGCAGGGACTGCAGCTTGGATACATTGTAACACACAGCAGGGGAAATTACAGTGAGCAGTGACGACCAGGGAGTAAGCTGGCAAACAAACAAACAAACAAACAACAACAAAAAGATCACTGATAACAGCAGACACTCACAGGCCTTACAGCAGATTCTATCCCAGGACTTTTCTAGAAAGTGACTCTTGTTGCTTTGCAATAGCCTAATGAGTTAGTATATAGTTCCTATTCCCAGGGTACAGATGAAAAGGAAACTGGTACAAAGATGTCATATACCTCAAGGCATCTGGGTACTGTAAGTCTGCCACTCAAGCCCGTGTAATCTGGCCCTCGGGTCTGTGCTCCTCCCTGTCTATTTCATGTCTCATTGAAAGGGACCAGGATGTCTGTGGTCATACAGGATGATGGTCTCCACTGAGAATCAGGGAGAAACAGTGACTGACAAGTAAGAACTGAAGAATGTAGGGACTTAGAACATTTATTAGTTATTTGCTTTACACAGACAACAACAAAAAGCAGAGTGGGGGGCTGGAGAAGTGGCTCAATGGTTAAGAGCACTAGCTGCTCTTCCAGAGGACCTGGGTTCTAGTCCCAACACTCAAAATCATCTGTAACTCCAGTCTTAGAGGATTTGATGCCCTCTTTCGGCCACTGTGGGTAGTAGGCACACACATAGTGCACAGCCATACGTGCAGATGAAACACCCTTACACATGAAATAAGATAATTTGAAACAAAACTCAATTAGGGTCATGAATTTGAGGTGATCTTAGGCTGACTAGCAAGATCCCATATCAGAGACAGAAAAAAGAGGGCCGAGGAGATGGGTCAGTGGGCAGAGTGCTCACTGTGCAAGTGTGAGGACCTGAGTTCTGATCTTCAGAGCTCCTGCAAGGTCGGTGTTGGAGAGTGTGTGCCTGTAATCCCGGGACTCCTATGGACAGAGAAGGCAAAGACAGGAGAATCTCTGGAATCTAACCCAATGTACACAGCAACAAACAACGAGGAGACTCTGTCTCGAATATGATAGAAGGTGGTGAGCAGTGGTGGCACACGCCTTTAAGCCCAGCACTTGAGAGGCAGAGGCAGGCGGATTTCTGAGTTCGAGGCCAGCCTTGGTCTACAGAGTGAGTTCCAGGACAGCCAGGGCTACACAGAGAAACCCTGTCTCGAAAAAAAAAAATGTGATAGAAGGTAAGGACCGACCCCTAAGATTGCCTTCTGACCTCCACATGCACATCATGACGTGTATGTTTCTTCCACACCCAAGAAAACACACACACACAGAATTATCTTTTAGTTTTGTAATAGATTTATTCTTAAAGGGTAAAACTCTTAGACAATTTAAATACAAGTCCAATAGAACCACTGTCAGCCATGATGCCACTGTGTGTTCTTAGAGTCCTTTTGGTGAGGAAGAAGGCTCTGATACTTTATTCATACACACCCTTCTTTTCTGCAATGCAATCTACAATTTCTTGTGGACTAACCTCTCTGCATCTATAGCAGGAGTTTCAAACCCAAACTCATCTTCGCTATAATAATCTCCACTTGGTCCAAAGTGTCTGAGCCCAGGTCCTTCATAAAATGAAATTTACTGAATGAGAGATTTTCTGAGTCAATCTTGTCATAGTTTCAAGACTTACATCACTAGGTCGCTGGGTCTCTCTAACATCAAAGTGGGTGTGAGTTACTGTTCTGGCAGCACAAGTGTGTGACCCTCCTTGGGTACCTGCACAGGCACCAAGGGGATTGCAGAGTCCCCAGTCTTTTCTGGGTTCCCTCAGGGCAGAGCTTGGTGCTGTGTGGGAAGCCTAGGCAGCAGTTCGAAGGCCGTGGACAGACGACAGACACAGTCGGAAAGGGCACCATGGCTACTCCAACCCAGGACGCACTGCGCCACAGCCTCCTGCCAGAGCTGCTGCTGGCACTATACCATATATTTTTTAATTAATTGAAAATTAAACGATAATGAAGATTGTATAGATTCAAGATATCTATGAATATATTGTATTGATAGAGCGTGTAAGGGTTATCACAGTTAAATAAACAACTCACCCAGGCTAAATGTCAGATTCCTGGAACTCGCTCCTCTTACAAGGCAGCTTGAGGGCTGGAGAGATGCCTTAGCAGTAAGGAGCACTTGCTGCTGTTCTTGCAGAGATCCTGGATTCCTTTCCCAGCAGTTCAAAGTTGCCTTAAAGGATCTGATGCTCCCTTCTGGCCTCCATGGGCACTGCATTCATGCAGGATACAGACAAGCAGGCACACACCCATATATATAAAATAAAAATAAACAGGATTTGTGTGAAATCAAAGTGGTTTGTACCCTTCGAGCAGAATCACCCTATAAGCATTTGTGTGAAATGACAACAGGGTAGCTTTACCCATGTGTCTTTCCTGCTCTTCAGGCTTGCTCCTTCATGGATAGAAATGTGCTGTATTTCCTCCATATTCCCAGCACCAAGTACACATTTATGAAAAGAAAAGTCTGGAACTAGGAATATGGCCCAGTGGGTAAAGGGCCAGCAGTAGTTGACCATGAGGACTTGATCTCAGATCCCCAGCACCCAGGTAGAATGCTGGGTGTGACAGTAATGAGAGAGAGAGGGGGGGGGGGGGGAGATATGATGCCTCTCAGGGCTCATTGACCAACCAGCCTGACAGAAGTTGGCAAACTCCAGCTTCAATGAGAAGCCCTGTCTCAAAAACCAGAGAAGCAGTTGAGGGAGACACAGGACACCAACTGCTGCCTCACACATGCATGCACTAGAGAGCACGTACGATCCGTGTACACATACAGAAACACACTCACACAGACACACACACTCACACACAGAGACACACATACACACTCACACATAGACACATACACACTCACACACACATACACACTCACACACACAGACACACTCTCACACACACAGACACACTCACACACAGAGACACACACTCACACACAGAGAGACATTCACACTCTCACACACTCACACAGACACACACTCACACACACACTCACACACAGACACACACAGAGACATACACTCACACAGACACATACATACTCACACCAGAGACACTCACACTCACTCACACACACACAGACACACACACACACTCACACACAAAATTTTTAAGCTAAATTTTTATTCAAAAGTTTATATAGGGCATAGTAATTTCCAAGTTTTGAGACCAGTTTACTGTGAGGATGGCATCAAGTATTGAGAGACAGCTATTTTGTTTGAAAATTTTTACATGAGCATATTCCCGATTTAAACACCTTTTCTATTTCTTCCTGATAAAAGTCATGGGAGATGGGCTAAATTTTGCTTCTAAGTTTCATTCCAAAGCCAAGGTATGGCAGAGTGTGAGTTGATATAAGGTTTACAACCTCCAGTATGATCAAGATATTTGAGAACAGGTAATAATAACCATCTATGAACTTGGTAAGATTTATAGTGTGTTTAAATCTTGTGTCTAGCCTTAGTATATTTGAAAACACATTGAGACATTCAAGTACAACTCACATAGAAAGTAAAGTGCATGGAATAGATAAGTAGTGCCCAGGTACTTAAATTTCAAATCTTACATTCTCTGTTAACAAGCCATTGGGGAATTCTGGGTTGTGACACTGGACAGCTTGTAATTTAAAATACTCTGAATGTTTGTGCTTGGATGGTCGCTACTGTGGTTGCTTTATGGTTGCTGATACTTAAGTCTAGAGCAAAGCCAAGACTTAACCTCAAAACCAAAAGACCAAAAAATTCAAATGTGCATAGTGAAGAAAATAGTTGGAAGCACTCGCATGTACAGGTGTCAGACTGGAACAGCTAGCAAGTGCTGGTCAGTGTTGTCTGGTCTGTACATCCACACTCCAACTCAGAATTGTTGTTTGAAATTAATCCCAAACATTGTACCACTTATATTAAGTATACATATGTATCACTTAATTATTTCTGCATGCAGCTCTAAGCAATAAGAACTCCCTTTAAGTTTGTCACAGCTAAAATATTAATCACAAAACTCAATTATAAAAAATAAAAAACCTTTTTAAAAAAAGTGAGCCAAAGACCTTAAGACACATTACCAGACATACAGACGGCAAATTAGCATATGAAAGGCTGCCCAGGCCATAGAAATGCAAATTAAACCAGGAATGAGGTTGAACTGGAGAGATGAATGACTCAGCTCTTCTTCCTATACAAGGTTCTTGTTGAGGACCACAGTTCAGTTCCTGTCACCTGCACTAGGCAGCTCCCAATCGCCTTAATTTTTTTAGACAGGGTCTCTCCTGAAACCTATACCTCACAGGTTTAATTAGAATAGATGAGCGGGAAGCCCCAGTTGTCCACTTTTGTCTACCCTACCCTACCCCAGAATGCTTATCACCAAACCTAGCTCTTTGCGTGGGTGCCGAGGTGTGTGTCTGCACTCAGGCCCCAGGCAAGCACTTTGCTCATGAAACCATCCATCCCCTCAGACAAAACTTTCAAAGATCTTCTTGTGCTGATATTTGTGTGCACGTAAGTTCTCAGTTCGTTTGGACAAATAATGCTCAACATACGGTAGAAGTATGTTTAGTTTTGTAAAAAACTACTAATTTTCCAAAGTGACCCTTATGATTAGAATTCTCACAAAAGAAAAAAATAAAAGAAGACGTACGCACGCATGCGCCTCTCTCTCTCTCCTCTCTCTCTCTCTCTCTCTCTCTCTCTCTCTCT
>JADRCH010000075.1:4820962-4866421 GCA_019843965.1 Rhynchomys soricoides
TGTGTGTGTGTGTGTACAGAGGCCAGAAGAGGGTACTAAATGTAATCTCAAAACCTCTTTATGAAAGGGAGAAGAGGAGATCTGACTACAGAGAAGACAGTGTGTTAATGAGAGACAGAGTTGAAATGATGTGGCCACCAGCTTCCCAGATGCCAGCAGCCACTAGAAACTATAAGGGACAAGGATCAAATTTCCCTGAGGCTTCTAGAAAGAACCAGTCATGCCAGCAGTTGACTTTAGCCTTGTAAAACGAATTCTGGGTTCTGACTTTCAGTATTACATGACAGCAAATGACTCTTGTCATTATGCATGTGTCGTTATTGTGTTATATGTCATTATTATGGTCTATGCATGTGTGAGCTTGTTGGAGCAACAGTAGTATTGAATAGTATTGAATCTATCTGAAAAAAAGAAAAAGAACGGGGGATGGATACAGGATATGTGTGGGGGGAATAACGGAGACTAGGAACCTGGGAGAGAAAGGAGGCTGCTGGGGTCTAGTGAAGGACTTGGGTTTAGATGAAGGCAGAGAGTGGTTGAGCTGCTGCTGTAAATCTTCACCAATTGTCTCTGCTTTAGCAACTGGGAGTTGGGCTCTGCTCTGAAGAAGGGTGCTTCCAGGCTCTACTGGAAGACTCCTGATTGCAAACGGCCAAGCCAAGGCTTTAAAGAGTGTGTGAAACTACAAGGCACCTTCAGGTGCTGAAGGAATGGGATTTAGCAGCCCTAGGTGCTCTGTGGGAGACGTGGAACAAAGACCTCCAGAGTCACCGTTCTTAGTACTGACAAAGGCTGTTAGCAGGTAATAAAAGAGCTGTTTATCATCCTCCCAGAGGGGAACTGTTCAAAGGCATTTCTTAGGGAAGAGAGAGGAGAGGTGACAGGCAGGAGGCACAGGCCTGAGGAAACCAGGTTTCTTTAATCTGAGGCAGCACCTGCAGGCTGCTCTGTGTGTTTTCCATGAGAAACTGGGAATGAGGCTGCTGACCTAACGCTTCGTAAACTCTTATCTCTGACTTATGGTGTCTCAGATAGACACACACTGGGCTGCATTTGGCTTCATGCTTCAGAAGTTTAAATAAATAACCCTTCCCTTCAATCCAGCAGCTATCAGGGAAAATGATATTGTTTTTACTCATCCTAGCGAGGGGAGGCCCATCTGAAGTCCCCACGCTTTCAAGCAGAAAGAGCATTTCTGCCAATGAAGCGTGTAGTGGCTTCCCATGCGGACCGCAAACTTTTTTAAATCACACACACAAAAGATGAATGCTCCCATCTAAACTTCATCTGCCTGTTATTTTCCCTAATATGGCCAGTGGCTTCCATAGAATGGAGACAAGAAAGGCGTTCGATAATGATGCTGTCTTCTCTTGGATAACGAAAAGTTTCTGACATTTAGGTGAAAAAGTCAGAACGCTTTGTCAGATGGGTTGTGCAATGCCTGAGAAAAGCCACAAACTCACATTGGTTTGAGGAGCTGCAAGGGGCCACGGCAAGGTCACTGTACTTAGGGGGGAAGAGAAATGGATGTTCTTCAGAAATTCCACCAAGTTCCTTTCATAAAAGTGTATCAATCCCCATTAAAAAACACAACTTGATGACCTTGACTTCCTTTGGCAAAATAACGAGAAAAGTCTGCCCTGAATTGGACATCAAAGAACTAATAAATTTAATGAGTTGTTTTCGACACTAAGGGCTTGCTAGCTGTTCACTATTACTGTGTCTGTGGTACGGGAAAAAAAAAAAAATCTGTCTTTCAAGCTCTGCCAAAAAGAATGTGCCCAAGGTCTATCTTACAAACAAGTAGACTAGTGACCGAGGTCTTGTGGCCACCTGAGAATGCACCTCACGGTGCTTAGAATAGGCTTGCTACATGTTTATACCTGGATACCCTTTTCTAGACTTCTCTTTGTCAATCTAAGGATGATGAGCCGGACATATGGCTTAGGTGGTAGAGAACTTGCCTAACATACATAAAGCTGTGAGTTTGAGTCCCAGCATCATATGAACTGGGAATGGGTGGGCACACCTGTAATCCCTGTACTCAAGGATACATAGAGACAGGAGGAGCAAACATTTAAGGTCATCCTTGGTTACACAGCCAGTCTAAGGCCAGCCTGAGACATGGGACAGTTTCAAAAAAAATGTAAAAACAAAATAATAAATAAATAAATAAATACTAAGAGTGCCATGTTAGGCTATACACTGCCAGGTTACCTTTCTCAGGGGAAAAGAAGTTAAGAAGCCTGGGACACAGGGGTAGGGCAAGGCTGGAAGACAAGGACCCAGTGCTAAAAGGCAGGATGAGCTAGATGATCAGGACAGGGTGACCTCTTTCATAAGAGTGAACAGTCTTTTTACATTATCTCGGGAGCTGCAAATTCAGATGTTTACAGCACATAAGGCAACTTATGTGGGTGCTATGGGTCTGGGGACACCGACATGCTGGGTAATAATGCTCGTCCAGGACAGACAGCATTTTCCTATTGGCACCTAATTGCAATTACTGTTGAAACACTGTGCAGACTGCACATTCTGCGTTTGGGCCACTGTTTCACGGCTCCTTCCTATATGAACGCTACTTTGTGGGGGATGGAGCAGGGCTTTATAGGATTCAATGGGAGTAGAGTTTGTCATCTGAAAGTAAGTGAGACAGCAATACTGGGTGACGGACAGAGTTTAGACTTGCTAAAATACTCATAGTCCAGGGCTGAGAATGCAGGTCAATGGTGGGGGCTTTCCTAGTGATGTGCTTATAAAAAGATAAAGGTATATATTTGTTCTCTCTCTCTCTCTCTCTCTCTCTCTCTCTCTCTGTCTCTCTCTCTCTCGTGAGGTGTGGGGGAAGGGGGTGCCTCAGCAGGACCAGACACACCACAGAATAGAGTTTATTCAGGGCATGGCAGATGGTAATAGAGGCAGAGGAAGGCAGAGATAGGGAGAGTGTAGAGAAGTAGAGGCCTGCCATGACCACATTGGGGGGGGGGGGGGGGATTGGGAAGAGAGGGGGAGCAAGAAAGCAAGAGGCAAGAGAGAGAGGAGGGGGCAAGCAGCCCCTTTTATAACGGGTCGGGCTTACCTGACTGTTGCCAGGTAACTGGTGAGGAGCACACCTGGCTGTTGCCAGGTAACTGTGGGGTGGAGTTTAGACAGAATACTAACACCTAGTGTACATCTTATCATAGATTCAACCCCTAGTACCACACATAGACAAGAGGGCGGAAAAGAAAACCTCAGAGATAGGCGGATTTCTGAGTTCGAGGTCAGTCTGGTCTACAGAGTGAGTTCCAGGATAGCCAGGGCTATACAGAGAAACCCTGTCTCAGAAAACAAACAAACAAACAAACAAACAAAAAGAAAAGAAAAAGAAAACCTCGAATTAAAAAAGCTGGAGTGGGGCTGTCGGCTCGGGTCAGTTGGTAAAGTGGTTGCCATGCCAGTATGAAGATATGAGCTCGACCCCCAGAACCCATTTTAAAAGCTGGATGTGGTAGTACATGCTTGTAATCCTGGCACTGGGAAGGCAGAGGCAAGAACTATAGGGCTCGCTTGCTAGCTACCTTAGCCTAATTGGTGGGTTCCGTGTCAGTGAGCAATCCTGTCTCAAAATAAGGTGCGCAGCTCTTGAGGAACGCTCATCTGAAGTTGTCCTCTGGCCTTCATACATGTGCATTCACCCCTCTCCTTCTACCTACAAAGCCAGAAGGGAATGTGGCAGCTTTTTGAAGTGTGGGTAGTATACACTAAAGAAAGGTTTTGGAGCTGGCACCTGCCGCCACAGTGGTGAGCCAGGGGAAAAGGCCTTTTGCAGTGCCTCAGAGGTCTACTAGGGAGCTTGGGGCGTGGGGCGTGGGGCGTGGGGCGTGGGGCGTGGGGCGTGGGGCATGGGGCGTGGTGTCTGGTGGTTAGAACGTGTAAGAGCCAGGGCTGTAGTAAGGTTTTAGCAGTAAGAAGCTCAAGAACTGAAAAGCTCCTCGATTTTTTTTTTTTTTCAGGGCATGCAGATAACAATGGTCTCATAATAAGCAATTTAGTATTAAAGATGCAATGACCAGTCTTTCGTTACAAACGAATGAAACTCAGAAGCCTGTGTGTTTAGCACTACCATGGAGCACATAACAGGTGTAAGACGTGATTTGTGGCTGGCTGGGAAATCTCTATTTCCCAAAATTTCCTCCGATTTGCCATTTTCCTTATAAATTTATTCCTTGGGTCAAGGTACGGATGGAAACAACCTCTTTTGATAGGTAGGATGTAAACCACCCGGACTATTCGAGGTTATTTACAGCAGCTAAAGTCACTTATATGCAGCTACACTATCCTTGGAACATCGTCTAACAGGTTTATTGATCTAGCATTCTTTGGGAGGAGTCAGTGAGAACACTGGAGCATTGATGGAAAGTCATTTACTGGAAAGGTACACCAGAGAACTCTAGGTACCAAGAAGTACTCAGGGCCAAGAGGAGCCTGGGAACTTGGAGAGTTAAACAAGACCAGTCACCAGAAGCCTTGAGTGCGGAGTTACAGCTGCCACCCTGTTGGCCTATGACCTATCTCTCTCAGCACCTTGACATTTTCAGAAGCATATTCAGCATAGATTCTCTCCAGGGGAGAAACCTTAGACCATCTTTTTTCCTGTGGAAGAGTGTGTTGAGGCCTGCTGGATGATAGCTAAAAAAATGCAAGTATTGGGTGCCTTAATTTATGAACTTTTCTTTACCAACTTATGTCAGAAATGTAAAGTACATTAGTAACTGCCAATGACTACTATCCCAAGTTATTGGCAGAAATCATGTGGGTTTTTTTTTTTCAGTGACAGTCAATAAAAGAACTTTTTAAAAACCATGCGGGGGCCTTATAATGGGCTAAAAAAATTATCAGAGGAGAGATAACAATTATCTCTGAATATTAAATAAGCAAATACACGCTGATAACCACAATAGCCTTAGTTCACAGTTTAGAATGGGGAAGTTACCATTATTTATTTATTTTGGCATTACACTTTCCAATTGGTTTCAAAGCAAACACTAGAGCAGTCAGTGTGTGAAAGCCATCCTGTGAGTTTCCGTATTGATCCGGTGGTGCTGATAGTCTTATTAGGTCAAGGTCAGAGAGGTTGTTCTCAGACATTTTGATGAGCAGTTTAAGGAGTGTGGCTGGTGAGGTGACTGGGGTAACTGGGGACAAGTGTCAGAGTGTAACTCCCTCCCCATTTTGCCTGATTGCTCACTGGGACTGTCAACACGAGTGGTAGAGAGCATAAATTAGAGTTTCCAACATAACCCACTGGATATAATGCTTTCCTTGCCAGTTAAAGTAATGCTTTCAAAATCAATAACATCCTCTTTTCTGACTTCTGCAAGACTTGCGTGTTGTTAATTTTAGGTATAATCCATGTATTAAAAACCGCCCTTTAAAAAATGTTCAACTTAGTGCTTTCTTTTTTCTAGAAAGTTGTGACTATGAATACTGTTTGTCTCTAGAACCTTCTTATCACCTCTTGAAGGGATCCTGTATCCATTGGCAGCTACTCCTCAATTTAGTTGACTTATATACAAGCAGCTAGAAAGAGGTTATTTAAGAAAAAAATCACCTGTGAGGGCTAGGTGCCCAAACTGTACCCTTTAGGTGGCATGAGGGTGCAGCTTTCTCTTGTAAGTCAGCCTGTTCTAGGCCCTCCATGTTTCAGATTTTTACTGATTATTATTATAATCTACATGGAAATCTCAGTTGCCACTAGAGCAGGGAAAAGCAATATAGTGAACCCCTGAAAATGTGGATATCTCATCCTTTAAAAATCTGCCCTAGAGTCTAATGTATTTTATCAAGTGAAAATAGTAAGTTAGTGGCCTCCATGCTGAGAAGAACGTGTACATTTGTTTGTGTTTATATTCATTGTGATAGTCAATACTTAGCTATTGATCTCCTTCATCTCTAAAGGTATTTCTTGGGTTTTTGGGTGTGACAGGTTTTGAAATGGCCACAACTTTCGGATACTTCTCCCTACAAGAGATGGGGGAGGGTGTCTTTGTCTCCTACCTTTCAATATGATGAACTTACAATTTCTTTGATCAAAAGAATACAGAGAAAAAATGTTACATGACCTCCAAAGCTCATAAAATAACGCTCAGATTCCCTTTGACACTGAATTCTTGTTGGCCATTCTAAGGAGTTTAGTCCTTCAGCCATGTTGCCAGAAGAGTCTCTGGAAAGTCTCTGGTCAACAAACCCAGCCAAGCCCACCCTACAGCTATCCCTGACAAGTTACCAGACAGTCTGCAGGGCCATCTTGGGTCTGAGTGATGAGCTCATCCCCCAGGTGGTCTCTGTTGATATTACATGGAAGAGCTTTTAGATCTGGTTTTTAGGTCTGGTCAAAATTCTGACGTACAAAACTGTGTGATACAATGAAGAGAGCCATTTTTCCAAGCTGCTTTTAAGGTTGCTTGCGACAGCAACAGATTCTGAACTAAGGTCACGCATTTGTCATCTGCCATAACATCAGTCCCTTGGACTGCGGACACTGGGCAGGCAGATCCCGTTCTCCCTCACAACTTCGAGTGAACCTTCCTTCAAAGGGAAATCTTGGTTGTAGCTCCTCTTCTCCTTTCCTCTTTTCCACCCTTTTGTTTGTTTGTTTTGCCTGTTGTTGCTAAGGCCTTTGAATTGTCAGGCATTGGTTGTTTTGATGAATGACTCAAACAATCTGACCCAAAGCTTATGCAAATGGTGTTGGAAATTTTACAAAAAAGTAATATCTCAAAAATTCCTTCCACTCACATGTACCCAATGAACAAATGTTCTTGAAGTCTTTTATTAAATTGGATGTTCATCTACAAAGTTAAATAGGAAATCGAGGTCATTGTCCTTGATCCGTTCACTTGAAAAATGCAGAAAATGGAAACAGAAAAATATCCCAAAACTGAAAACTTTAGTTTTCTATTTTTCTAAGTTAGTATACCTTTAACCCAAAAGAGAAAAGCCACAGAACACTGCCCACCACAGTGAGTTCTGAGCTAATGGATTATTTTTCAAATTTGAAGGAAATCTTTATTTATATCTTGGCTGCAGGCTTAAGAAGATTCATTTATAGCTGCAGACACAGCATGGATGATGTAGGAAAAAAATCAGTGTTGGAGAGCCCTGGGTATCTCAGGAACATGTAAGATGGATTCTTATTTTTCGTTACCCTTAGAGAACGCAGCTACGGTTTGGCGTCTATCAGAGACATAGCCTGGCATCTCCTTTCCTTCCCAACATTACAGACCTGTAAACTTCTAAATGATGGCTGGTATATGAAAGCAAAATACCTGTGTGCCGAGACTGCCCGTCGGAATGTGTATGGAGGGGGGAGAGGCTCAAAACACTGGAGGTAAGGGAAGAGAGGGAGGGAAGGAGCTGGCATGAGTATGGATGGAACAATCTTTTCTTGAAACACCACAAAGATAAAGTCAACAGTGCATTTACTGCTAATCAGTTAAGGATAGATGGCTTCTCTCCCACCCCCTATTCTAATTGCATTTCCTGAAGAAGGGGCATTAATGTATGCTTGCCAAAGTATCTAAATTGTCCTCATGAGGTTTTTAGAGCATTTTTAGACTCTCCACTGGCTCTAAAAGAACCCCATTAGAACTCCAAGATATGATATCTGAAGGAACCTTGATATCATGCACAACACTGCTCTACACTGTGTGGCTGTGGGGCCAGCAGCACTAGGAGCTTCTTAGAGATGCAGAACTTATGTCCCTGAATCAGACCTTCTAAGAAACAACCAAAGAGTCCAAGTCTTGGGTCATTAAAGCCCAAGAAGCACAGCAACACCATCTGCTGCCCCCTGTAGGAGGGAGCTGGTATTGCCTAAGATGATGAAGCTATCATTATAGATATGAGAAAGGATTTCAAGTTCCATTTTGAAGAGGGAAAGACACTATAAACCACAATCAAAACAAAGGCCATCACACTAAAAGCAAGAATGGAGATGCTTCAATGAGAACAGTGAAGCATCAAATTAATATCAAGAAAACAATGGGGCGGGAGTTGAAGACGTTTATGTCAGACCCAGTGACAGAGATAGGGGGGCATCTCAGGGATTAGTCTATATATTCTGTAAACAAGAAAGACTTTTCTGATCAGTTTAAAATAGTATCACCCTATGTATTCTTTAAAAGAATTATCTTTTTTTGGTGGGGGAGGAGATGAACATACATGTGGAGGTCACAGGTTAACGTCAGATGTCTACCCCAGTTAATCTCCACCTTATCTTCTGAGACAGGGTCTCTCAGAGTGCAGCCTGGAGCTTACAGGGTTGGCTAGTCATCAACCTCCAGGGACTCTCCTATCTCCATCTTCCAAGAGCCAAGATTACAAACGCACACCACTATTCCCAGCTTTTTACACAGGTGCTAAGGATCTGAACTCAGATCCTTATGCTTGTGCATCAAGGGCTTTACAGACTGAGCCATCTCCCAGCTTTTTAGCAGAGAGCAAGAAGTCTGCATGAACACTTCAGCACCAAGGTATTTGGTTGTTTGTCTGTCTTAGCATCTTAGCATGATTTTGCTTAAAGCATGGGAAACATATTTTTCAGACTGGTGTAGCAGGTGTTTTTCTTAATCTTTTTTTTTTTTTAACCCAGAAGAACTGCTGAGTTCAGAGGAAATGAGTGTGCTTTTATTTAAATTTCCTGAGATTAGAGGAAGAACATATTGCCAAACAATGCCTCTTCACTTCAAAACCTCGGCCCATAAATTATTGGAGGATATCTTATTAAAAGTCTGTAAAGTTTCCTATTAAGAACGGTTGATTACAGTCCAGGCCATGATGGCTTTGGTGCTTTCTCTGAAATACCACAGCTGTCGGGAAGAAATATACTTTCAGACAAAAGGTTTTGTTTCCCTAGCAATAAATTATTTTAGTGATATCTCCAGATAGATAAAACTTTCACTTATGTTTGAGTGAAGGAAGATCCTACTGATAACTTGCTTTTTTTATATAAAAAAAATCTATAAAAAGAAAACGAGAATGGAGATGAAGATAGCAAATTAAGTCAGACTTCCTTTAAGTGGAGCGAAGCAATTCTTGGTAAAGCCGCCGAAGATTATGATTTTGGATAATGAAATGATTTACTGGAAAACATGGAAGTGACATTCAATATGGCCACATCTTGGCCCTACATCAAGTTGGTATTTTCAACTTTAACCTTAGAGCCATTAAGAAAAAAAGAAAACCCTCACTCTAATAATATTTTATATAAATTGCTGGGGAAAAAAAAAAACAAAACCAACCCTCTCCATCAAATGTTGTGGGATTTAGAAGAGGCAGGAGATGCCTTGTTGTGGGGTTGATGTAATAACCCGTTGATCTCGTGGCAGATGAAGGCTTCGAAACAAAGCTATGATTCCCAACTCCCTGCCCCCCTCCCTCCTCACCCTGCTTGTCTCTAAAAAGAAGGACCTTTCTTACCAAAGTCATAAGAAAATGTACTCTATCGAACACATTTTTCAGAATTGCAAATGTCCATTTACTGGCTAGCAGTAATGATGGATACCAAGCAAATTACTAAAGAATTTAAATTTATTTTCTATGAACCTTTTCAGGAAACACTGGACTCATAAAACATTTTGTAAGCCAAGAAAATGGTTCATGGTCTCCCAACACCCCCCTCCTCCCCCCACTTCTTGCTCTTATTTTTCCTTCTGACTTTTGCTTTAAGCCAAAGTACAAGCCAATAAGAAAAACATAGGTATATTTCACCACTTCTAGAGTGGTGTTAATTTAGAAAGATCTAGTCTGTCTTCTACCCAGTCCCTGAAGAGATTCTCTTGATTGCTGGTGAAGCCCAGAACTCTGATGCTTCAGGTGTGCATCACTGCTGTTGTTCTGTTCTGATCATTCATCTATTTGTCAATTTTTGGTTCTTTTGACCAGGACCTTACAGCTAGGCCCACTCTACTACCAAGCTATATCCTCAGCCTGTAGGTTTTGATTTTAACGGTGCACAGAGTCGATTGTGGGATGGTGATAATCGGACTTCACAATGATAAGAGCTATCCCAAAGGCACAGATCACCGACTGAAGCAATATTTGTGTGATAGAGAAATCATAATTAACCATCACCTTGAGGTTAGGAATGACAGGGTTGTGACAATCCCCCGTTCGTGATCTCTTTCAGAGATAATAATAATTAAAACCCAACAACCAACCTAAGCATGGGTGGTGTGTGTCTCTAATCCCAGCAAGCTAAAGGCTTCAGGCAGAAGGATCTGAGGTTTGTTTGTACTATGTCGTTCCACTCTAGTCTTAAAAAAAAAACCAATACAACACAACACAAAACAAAAGGAAATATAAAAGCAGACAACACTTCCTAAACTAAATGGCTCCTTATAACTTTAAAAATAAAAATGACCAGGCAGTGGTGGCACTTTTACCTCAGGACTTGGGGAGTGGGGGTGGGCAGAGGCAGGTGAATCTATGTTAGTGCGAGGCTAACTTGGTCTATAAAGGGAGTTTCAGGACACCCAGGACTACACAGAGAAACCCCACCTCAAAAAAACCCAACCAACCAACCAACCAAACAAACAAACAAAAAGAGAAATGAGGTATCTGAGCCGGAGATAGTAGTGTACTGTACGCCTTTAATCCTGGCACTTGGGAGGTAGAGGCAGGCAGATCTCTGAGTTCTAGGCCAGTCTTGTCTACACAGTGAGTTCTAGGCCAGTCAAGGCTACATAGTGAGACCCTGTCCCAATATTAAATAAATAAATAAGTTAATGAATGAATGTGATAGATCTCAAAAATACATAACGTCCAAGTTCCTGCCTTATAGAAGAGATTCAAAACCAAAAATAATCAGATCACCACTGCATAGAATTAGCAGGTTTGTATTTGACCAACTTCTTGTGGCCTCTGCACCCAGTGAGTACATGCTGCCTTCCAAGGCCTGCAGTTGTTAAAAAGACATTAATCATTTAAGCAAGGTCACAAGCAACAAAGGCCAATGAGAGGTCAAAGTGCACAGGTCCAGTCATTTATCAGGTAGAAAGGGGCTGCATTTCAATATTTTGTAAAATATCTTTTTATGAAAAAGCTATCGGTCATTGTACTGGCTGGTGAACTCTGATTATTCTGTAGGACAAAATGAACAGTGACAGTGAGTCAGGAAACACTATATGGATTTGGATTTTGTGAGACCACCATGGCTTGAACATACGTTTTCAATTTCTGTAAGGATGTGATTATTATGTGGGAATGTCTTCCTGTCTAAAGAGAAAGATATGTCAAGATCCCCTTGCCTCTGATAAGCAGATTAGGATCAATTGGTTGAGGTGATCGAAGAGCTGGTAGCACTAAAGACCGTGCAGATTATGGTTTTCTACTGGCTTTGTGATGGTTCAAACGATCTTCTCTTCACAGGTCCGATTCGGACATTGTGGGTCACATTTCACTGATTTAATTGCATCAGCCTCATAAGCCAGTAAATCGCTCTTCTCAGTTTTGGACACCGTGTTTGCTGATGGCTCCAGATACATTTTCTGCATTTGATAACTTGACTTTCAGGGACCTCAATCCTTCCAAATTCAGAGAAGCAAGCCTTCCACTTCCCACTGTGTGTGACCCCGAGTTTAATCAAAGAGCACACTAGTCTCCGAGATTCTTTTTTAAACAGTTTTATTGAGATAAAATTCAGATACCATACAGTCTGCCCATTTAGAGTGTAATTTGATATTTTCACATAGTCAGACTGGTGTAGCCATCACCACCATTGAGTTTAGAGCATCTGCATCACTGCCGAAAGGAAATCTCCATTCCCCCAAATGCTCAGCGTACACGATCACTAATTTTGTCTTTTTTTTATGTACAAATGGAACCACGTTATACACGACACTGGGGGAACGGCTTCCTTTCAACAAAGTGTTTTCAAATCTCATTCAGCCTGTAGCAGGTATTGACATGCTAGGTTTTCACAGCCAGATAGTATTCCATTACACAGACATACCTGTTTTGCTTGTCCTTCCCGTAGTTGATGGACACTTGAGTTGTTTCCTTTTTGAGGGGTTAATGTGAATAGTGCTGCAGCTGTTAATGTATATGTACAAGTTTGTATATGGATCTATGTTTTTATTTATATGTATTTATAAAAATAGATATTATATCTATTTTTTAGGTAGCAAGTAAGTTACATTATGAGTCTGTATTTAATGTTTTGGGGAACTGCCAAACTATTTCCAAAGTGACCGGCCCATTTACATCTCCACAAGAAATGTTGGGACTTTGCAGCTTCCCCACATCCTTGGTAAAACTTATTACTACAGGCTTCTTGTTCATACTCTCTGAAGCATGTGTACAATGTCAGAATTAGATGCTGAAGAATCATTATTCCAGGAAAGGTTTTCACTTGGTAGAAAAATTATTTTAAATAATCAGGTCACACATTTAACAGATACCCCCTCTGTTATTTTGTCAAGAGTTTTATATCTTTCAGTACCAAAAAGGATTAAAATCCACTTTTAGAATTAATTACACCCCTGTTCTCACAAATTCCACTGGAAAAGAAGCTATTGTAGCAGTCACAGTTAGGAAAATCCAAGATGGGCTGCATGCTATGGTATCTGGTAAACAGAAACACTACAGAAGGTCCCTTAGCAGGCAGTGCTGAGGTTCTGTCAGTACTGTGACATTTGTCAATTACATGCTGTTAGTTTATTTTAAAGAATTAGCCAGTAGGAAATGATTTGATTCTTCCTTCTTTTTTTCCTCTTCTTCTGTACTAGAGTTTGAACAGAGGGTCTCTTGCCTGCTATGTGATGTTCATCCCTAGCTCTTTGAATGCCATTTTACTAGTTTGAGAGAGACTGGCTTTACTACAAAGTCCAGGCTGGCCTTGAACTTGTGACCCTCTTGTATCATCTTCTGGAGTCCTAGAATTACAGGGATGCATACCATGCCTGTCTGAGATGCTTGGATTCTAAGAAAGCAATAATAGCCATTAATAGGACACTAGTCTCTCCTATAAATGGACCAGAACTTATTTAAACATTTCTTGACTTTTGAAGGTATAGTTTCCAAACTCCTCTGTGGTAAGTCATGTTGCTAAGAGCAACACAAGCAATCTCCCTTGCCGATTGAGAGCTGAGGCACTGAACTTCCTACTGCTGGCTTTGGCCTTGTGGAGACCCAGCCAGAGATTATCTTGAGACTGTGTAAAATTGATGCAAAGCAGACCAAGCTTCACTTAGCAAGGGGCTCATCTGGAAGACCCCTACGAGTCCACTAAACAGGGACATTCCAAAGAACTCAATTTATCTGTCTTAAAAGGTTAAGCTCGTGTGTTGACCCTGCCAAGACTCAGACCTATGCTCCTGAAGGCTGCATGAGTTGAGGCTGCTGTGGGCCCTTCACAGCCGTTCCCTGGGGTAAGCCAGTGGTTTCGTCATCCCTGCCAACCTGACACCAAGCCTGCCGTGCTGTCTGCCCATTTGAGACTTCACAGTTAGGATCTCTCTTAGCTAAAAAGCAAATTCCACCATAATGTGACGATTAGAAGGAGTCGCTGCATCAAAAATGGCCTCGCCCTAGAGCAGAGATTGGCGAAGTAAAGAGAAAGCCAGAGGCTTAGGTCAGCCCTATCCTGTCCTTCACTAGCTTTGTGACTTTAAAAAAATTAATAAATATTCTATCAGGTTCTTTTTAATAAAATTAGAGTCTTATTAGATGGTTGCTACTGACTGTTTGATTTTGGATTCCGGGTCAAGGGACTGAGTTGCATATTTTGCATACCAAAGCAGACCAGGCCTCCAGGTTCTCCCAGCATCCCTCAGAGCATACCCTACCTCCAACCTTGAACTTTCCAGTCCAGGGGCTGGGTTGCCCTCCCCCCACCCCCCCAGGAGCTATTTCCTACATAATCCAAACATTTTGCTTGAAAGCTCTCTCCTCCTCCTCCTCCTCCTCCTCCTCCTCCTCCTCCTTCTCCTCTTCCTCCTCCTCCTCCTTTTCCTCCTCCTTTCCCCCTTTTTTCTTCCTCCCCTCCCCCCTTCCCCATGGCGACTTCCATGATCTCCGTCCTTGGGGCCAGTAAACTCACCACCTGAGAGCAGCTTCCCAATAAACCTGGCTTTTAATATAGTCTTATCTGGTTTAAATTGGCTCATTTCCCAGGCGGCGGAGAAATAACCCATCACTGACTTGTACCTGCAAATTTCTGTTCTCCAAAGCAAAAATCTTATGGGACTAAGAAGTTTCCGGAATTATCTGATGCATGTGGCTGGTGCTGCCAGTGCCTGTGTACCCATGACAGAGCTCTGCCTGCTGGCCTCCTCATAGTTTGTAGCATAGCTGCATTTTATAACTCAGCCATGCTACAGATCTTTTAAGACACTGTTATTAATCGAGAATTTCATGGGCTGTATTTTGAACATACTCCCACAGTTCCCCCTAGATCTACCCCACTTCCCTACACACCCCCAAAAAACCCTATCTAGTTTAATTTGTGCTGCCCATAAACTGCAGTGCAATCAATCCAACAGGGGCCACACCTTCTCCTGGTAGCTGTCAATTACTGATAATGCCTCAGGATGGGTGGGATTTCATGCCTACCTCCATCTTCAATCCTGGGATTTTGTCTGGCTTGAGCTTTTGCAGGATGTGAATACTGTCACAACAGCCATGATTCTTTTTATCCCCATTCTTCATATTAGAAAACTGAGGCTGAGTGGCATGCCAAAAGTCATCATCTACTAGGAGGAGCATCCAAGAGGAGAAGCACCCTGGTCATGATGTCTATATTCCCCCATATCACAGCATGGCCTCTACTTTCAGGTTAAGGCACCTCGGGGAACCATTACAGGCAGATTCAAAGATCAGGCTCTTACATGCACTGGAGAGAAGGGAACACTGGATTATATCTAGACTGTCCCATTGGTGCCACACCTGATACCTTTGCTGCTCCCAGTCCTTCCTCTGATTGCAATCACATCTGTCCCCCTGCCATTACTGGCTAGGGTTTTAAAGCCACTTTCTCACCTCCCACTTTTCTGCAGCCTGCCTTCTGTGCATCTTTTGTTGCTAAGGCCCCCAGTTGGTGGTGGACCCCAGTGGGGGTGGCCTCCAGCTCCTGGCTATAATACCCTTTCTCTAATCGAGCTCCTATTCACAGGAATAGGCTCACCCACACTGCACTGTGGGATCAGACCCCATTGCAATGGCTGATTATAAAGAGAACCCAGTGATTTGAGGCTGGCCCACCCCACAGAAGTGGATGGATTCTGCAGTATTGTCAGAACTACAAGGAACTGCGTTCTCCGAAGAGAAGGAGATGACCCTGTGTGCAAAGAGCCAGTCTGTCTGCTTCCTTCATTGTTCCCACAGTAGTGGCCCAGTGCCAGTAGATGAGTTACCCACAAGTCCAGCCCATGATAGGCCTTCTTTCATAGGGAAACCCACAGTCAGTGTGGCCATCTGGGACTTGCTCACCTGCTGCAGTCAATCTTCATTTCAGAAAACAGCAACCCCTGCTGATCTTCCTAGGATGGATTCCTTCCCTCAGACACCTGCCCCTGAAGGACAGGCGTTCAGAGACTCAGTCCATTTGAATTTGTGTTCCTTCATAGACTTTCTTCAGTCACACATAAACTATTTTAACCTTGAAAACCTTCTGTCAGAAATTCAATTTTTCAGAGACAGAAACTGAAATATAGATTGAATTTTTTCTATATTCCACAGCCTCTAAAAGCTTACAATTTTCTCCTAGATCGTTTTCATTTATAATTCACAGTAGTGCACAGTGTATAATTAACCAGAAGATTGTAAAATCTTTTGGTTTTGTTTTTTGTTTTTTGTTTTTTTGACAAATAATTGCCATTGAAAGAAAAAGACTAGAGGAACTTGAGATGCCTCAGTGGTTAGGGGACTTGCTGCTCTTGTGGAGGACCTAGGTTTGACTCCTGGTACCCACGTGGTTGCTCAGTGTCAGGGAAGCTGGCACCTCCTCCTGGCCTCAGCAGACACACACATGGTGCACACATTCAGGCAAAACAGTCACACACATAAAAATAAATCTAAAAATAGTAAAATTTTAGTAAGTGCAGGCAACTTCTTAAATTGACTAATCACATGCATGTAAATGCACTCACATACACCACACATTAATCTGAGTGCAGCTCAGTGAAAGGGAGCTTGCTGTTCGTGAGGTGTGTATCTTCTATCCCCCACAGTAGCAAACAAGCATCTTCTAAAATTAGGTTTATATAGATACCAATTGATATTAGTCATCACTAGACTGAAATGGTGCTTTTGTAACAATTCCTGTCTAATTTTTCTTTAAAATCTAAGCACCAAAGAATCTCACTCTGAGACTGAGGCTAGACCTTAGAAAATGTTATCTAATACTTCAAACTTCTGAAATTCATGTTAAAATACTTTATTGTCCAGTTTTGAATTTAAAAAGAATCTTGAGTTGGGTAACAACTAGATTTTTTTTTTTAGTACTAGGGATTGATCACTAGGCATACTATCACACTAGGCAAATACTCTAGCACTGAACTGTGTGCTCAGCCCTGTGTCTGCTGTTTGAGAGTGGGTCTCACTAAGTTACTCAGGCTTGCCCTGTGCTCACTCTACAGTCAGGCTGGCCTTGAGCTTTGATTCTCATACCTAAGTCTTCAGAGTTCCTGGGATTGCAGGCAGTCATACTTACTGCTCTGATCTGTTGCTGTGAAGAGGCACCATGACCAAGGCAACTTGTCAAAGGAAGCATTTAATTGGGAACTTAATTACAGTTTCAGAGGCTGAGTTCATGGCCACCATGGTGGGGAGCATAGCAGCAGGCAGGCAGCAATGGTGCTGGAACAGTACCTGAGAGCTTATATCTGATCCACAACAAGCACATGGCAGAGAGAGAGAGAGAGAGAGAGAGAGACAGAGAGAGAGAGAGAGAGAGACAGAGACAGAGAGACAGAGACTAGGCTCAGCAGCTCAGGTTGTGTCTTTTAATCTTGTAAACTCTTGTGCTTCATCTCTTAGGATAATGCACTTTCTCAGGTGTTAGGGTGCAAAATTTACATTTTTCCTCAATGCGTATCCAATCATTATTAAACATGGCTGTTCCTGTCCATTTCCGAAGTTGCAGTGTATTCTGCAGACCCACTGTGTTCAGAAAGGTTTGGGGATAGCCACGCTCTTATTGTCTTGTAGATGTTTCATCTGTGACAATTATTTTGTACTGTCACATACTTTATATTTTCTCAAATCCTTGGATCTTGTATTATCTTCAGTCCATTTATAGAACATATCTAACTGGTAAAAATGGTCTCACTCTTAAGGTAGGCTGAGTTGGTCTTCATAGAAAGAGATCAGCTGTTTTATGGCCTGTTTGGCCCCCCCGTTGTGTGAGTGTGTACTTTATTTAATGACATCATAACAGAACTAGCTTTTCCATTAATGTTCACATTTCTCGCTTTTACAGCTTCTTGTATCCTGCTGGCATTTCTGAAGGGTAATTATTGTCTGGAAATGGAACATCAGAATGAAATAATTTCATCTAAAAACTAATTCCTCCTTAAGCTTTCATTACCATATGCCTTATTGGATCTGCTTTGACTGGGAGAAGAGGCAGTGCAGCAAGAAGTTGCAGTTGGTAATTTGTCGGCATGATTAAATGGCAGTGTTTGCACAGCGGAAGTTTTCTGAGGAAACTGATGACCAATAGGAAATCCCTGAACATGCTTAATGGTTGTTAGATCCCTACTCACCTGTGTCTACCTCAGATATTTCTTGGAACTATTCTTGATTCTTCCAAATATAAAATTAATAGCATCAAATCCAGGTGTTTGATCCCTGCCGCTGTTCTATAGTGCCTATGGTTGCTATAAAAGTGACAATCGTTGGGGCCAGCAAGAGGGTTCAGTGGGGAAAGGTGCTTGCCCCTAAGTCTGGAGGAAGGAGGGAACCGACTTCTAGTTTCCCCTGACTTCTACATGAGTTTGTGCACCTACACACGTATATGAAAAAAATTAAGTGTGTAAACTTTTTGCATAAACACAGAAATCTGAGTTAAGCATTAAGTTCAAAGACTTAGCTGAGGGGCTGAGGAAAAGACTTGATCAGCAAAGTGTTTTCTGGGCAAGCGTGAAGACCAAACTCGAGGCATGGTGGCAGGTGTCTGTAACTCCAGTGCTGGAGAAATGGAGGTGGGCAGATCTCTGGAGCTCACTGGTCAGCTGAATCCATAAACCTAGCGGAATCAGTATACTCTGGGTCCAGTGACAGACCCTGCCTCAAAAAAAAAAAAAATGTGGAGAATGCCTGAGGAAGACACCTGATGTCAACCTCTGGCCTCTGCTTGCATTCAAGCATGTGAACACAGACATACACATTTACCACACACACTTCATACACACACTCTCTAACATGCGCAGAGATTTAGCAGAGAACGGAGAAGATGACTTTATTCTTTAGTTTCCCAAGAGCACAGGTTAGAAATTTCTAAGCCTTTGACTTTAAACAACCAATCCAAATCCTCAGTGCAAGACTGGAAGCTCTGTCAGTGCCTGCATTTTCTGTTGGCACTAGGAACCATTGACTTTTTAATCTAATATAACTGTGACTCTGCAGCCTAGACAAGCTTCTTTTCAAAGCGGATGGAAGTTAACGCAGAGAACCACAGACCATCAATGTGCGGAGAGTAAGTAATTGTGAAGAACCCATCCCTAAACAAGATATCCATACGACATTCCTGCCCTGAGGCTCAGGAGGGTAGACAGATTGTAAGAGCCAGAGGTCAGGGAGGAAGCTATGAACAGTGTCTTTGGACATGACAGGCAATTGTGCTTGTGGAGTCCTTGCAGCTGTGGTTGCCTGCAAACGACCTGCACAAGATCAGTCTAGTTGATGTCCAGCGTGGATGGTGAGCACTCAAAACCCCACTGAGGCATCTCAAGTTCCTCTAGTCTTTGGGTTATGATAACACCTGGTACATTTTATTGTGCATTTAGTTTTTCTTCTATATTTGTTAGTTCTAGTGACATCAGTGAAGGGCACACCTGCATTCATTCAGGGTTACAAGGGATGAAACACTATTCTTCAGTACATGGCTGTAGCAACCTTCGGTTGCCTGTGTATCCGAGAGACTGAATGTGTACATGCCCTGATACACACACTTTATGTCTGTTTTCCCAGACTCTTACTTGAAATTTGACCAGGTAGCTCATGTTTTAATGGCATAGTTTTATCAGTCATGGCATGGAAAGATGAGATGTTTTGGACTAGACTTCTACTTTGAACGGCTAGAACTGTGTGGTTTCCATACGCATGAGATGTGGGTGCGATCAATGGATTCCTCCGATCATACCTGTTTGAGTCTGAAAGACTGATGCTCTTCTTGTAGGAGATCCTGTCAACACGAAAAGACTTCAAGGACTGTGCAGATCATTTGATGATGGGGAGGTTCCAAAGGGGAGATCTGGGAAGGGGGAAACATTTGAAATGTAAAGAAAGTAGGAAAAATAAAAAAAATTAAAAAATTAAAAAAAAAATAAAAAGACTAATGACAAAAAGAAAAAAAAAAACCATTCTTGCTCTTGGATGGAACAGTAGTGACAGACAATTATTGCTATCTGCAGTAATGGTGAGAGACAAGGACCATGCTGTTCCTGATGGTCCCTTGGTACTGTATCTGCCAGGCCAGCTGGGCCGGAAAGAAATGGGAATGATCAGCAACAAGCCCGGAAGGGAAGTTGAGCATTGCCACCCAAAACGTGTAATCATCTGGGAATGCTCAGTACAGATGCTTACAGCTTAGCAATCATGAAAACTGCATTTAGTTCATTAATTGATAATCCTATTTATTAATTAATTTTGATTTCTCTTTTGAGAGCCGGCCTCACTATGAACACCAGATTGGCCTCAAACTTATGACCATCCAGCTTCAGCTTTCTAGTGCTGGAATTCTAGGTGTATGCCACAATATATGTTTTTGATCATGGAGTTTTTGTGAGTAAATAAGTGAGCACATGGGTATGCATACGCACATACATGTGTGTGTAGAAGCCAGAGGTCAGTGTGTCTTCTTCAATTGCTCTCTTATATTTTCAAAGAGACAAGGTTTCTCACACAACCCAGAACTCATCAGTTTGGCGAGACTGATTGGTCAATGAGCCCTAGGGATTCTCCTGCCTCTGCTGTCCTAGCACTGTGATTATAGATCTACACTGGCGAACTTGGATCCTTCCTCGGTTGTGGAGATCTGAACTCAGGTCTTCATGCTTCTGTGGCAAGCACTCTATCCTCTGAACTATCTCCTCAAACCTTGGTCAAGCTGTTTTGTTTTGTTATAAAGATGTGGTAATCAACAGCAGTTGTCTTAGATGGGATTTTCAAGAAACTGGCTCAAATTGATATTTTTCCTGCAGGCTTTCTTTGGAGAAAGTTCTTAAGAACAATACATTCTTGAGAGCTCAAGGGAGGATGGATTGGGCATAGAGAGAATTGGAACCTGGATATTGGGGCAGCCAAGCCTGCTCTGAGTCCAAGGCCGTCCCGGAGCAGGGCTGAACTTTGCAGGGTTGCACTGGAATGCGACTTTATATTGTATCCTGACTTCTGCCTTTGCCATCCACCCATTAGAGGACAAAGTTCATCCCCAGGGGGGAGCCTAACTTGGAAAGGGCAGTTTTCTGGAGATGGCGTCTACTATGAGCTTCAAAACACTGTCAACAGATACAGGACACACCGTGAAGGTGGGTCCAGGAAGTACTCCCTAGTTCATTAGAGCAGCAATGGAGAGAGGGAGAGGAGGGGAGGAAGGGAGGGAGAGAGGCAGAAGGGAAGAGGGAAGGAGAGAGGACGCTTCGTAAAAAAAAAAATCAGTCACTGCTTCTTACAGCTCAAAGAAAGAAAGGTTTATTTTGGTTTATAATCTAATGCATTAAACATGCCTGTACTCTGTGACCTGCAGATAGATAGATAGATAGATAGATAGTTAGTTATTGGACCTTCCCTCCCCTCTCCCTCTCTCCCTCCCTCCATCCCTCCCTCCTATCCTGTCTGCTTCTCTCTCTCTCTTTCTTTCTCTTTTTTCTTTTGAGATTGAGACTCACTGTGTAGTTCTGGTTGGCCTAGAATTTGCGATGTAGACCAGACTCGCATCAAATACACAGAGATCAGCCTGCTTATGTTACCGAATGCTGGGAATAAAGGTGAGTACCAGCACACAGGTACTGTTGTTTATATTTTATGAGAATTTTGAACTTACAGCCTGCACACCGTGTTAGTGAACATTTGCCATGCATTATTACCTTCATAGTGATATCACTAACTAAGGAAAACTAAAGCACAAATCTAGTGAAGAAAAAACAGGTTACTTAATCATGAGGTTATATTTCTGTGTTATTCACAAAATAATGATTTTAAAAATAATTCTAGGGCTGTAGAGGTAGCACCCATATCAGGAAGCTCACTACGGCCAAACTCCAGTACCGAGGGATCTGTTGCCTTTTTCTGGTTTCTGGTCTCTGTAGTCACTTGCATGCCCCTAGTGCACATATAGACAATCAGACATGCACACATACACATAAATAAGAAGAAATAACTTTTGAAATTAAATAGTAGTAAATAAAAGTTCCTAACTTACCTATTCACTAAATTAAGATTATAGGCAGATCAGTCCAAGAGCCTGACTCAAATATGTCAGTATTCACCAAGAATGATTGTTCTATCTTGTTTGTAAATACTCACATGATCAACATAACAAGTGTTAATTTTTGTCTTCAACGTCTTTGTATATCTAAATATATATGAGTACTTTTCAGTATTTTCTGAAAATAATTTTTAATAGAACTTTTAAAAGGATTTCTCTATATACTAAAGATATGCTGGTCAATAAATTAATAAATAATATAGTTTCAGTGATTTTCTACTCCCTTTCATTCTGTATTGTGCTCTGATATGGATGATAAATTGTTCAGTGACTTCTGTTAGGTACATGTACTGGTTACCTTTTTGCCAACTTGACACATAATAGAGCCACCGGGGAAAAGCTAATCTCAACCAAGGAACTGGTTCCATCAGACTAGGCTGTAAGGCTTTCTTGGGGGGGGGGGCAGGGACGGTTGTTTGTTTGTTTTGGGCTTTGTTTTTGTTGTTCTTTGTATTGTTTTGATTTGTTTTGATTGATGGTTGATGTACAGAATCCAGCTCACTGTGCAGTGTCATGGATGACTTGGCAGATGGTCCTGGATGGCATAAGAAATCAAGCTGAGTGGGCCATAGACAGCAAGCTAGTAAACAATGTTCCTTTGTGGTCTCGCTTCAGTTTCTGTCCTGACTTCTCTAAATGGTGGGCTCTAACCTGTACGATACAAAAAATCCTTTTCTCCCCAAGATGCTTTTGGTTATGGGTTTATCACAGCAAACTCATAGTGTATCACCCAAATCTCCCTAACTGGGTAGTCATACACTTCCATTTCTGTTTAATATGCACTCTGCTCCCATAAAATGGAATTGCTCACTTTACACATCTACACCTTCACATTTCTTCCTCTGGGGGAAAATGTATGTTAATTCCCAGTTCTCATTCTCCCACCCAGTTATTTCCATGTGCTGACTTCCCATCCTTCCTCCAAGCCTTGCTCCCCCATGAAGCCGTTCCCTCTAGCCAGATCTTTGGGCTACCCCACTTTAATCTCTTGGGCAGTTGACAACATTTTTATCTGCAGTTCTTAATCTCTTCTTTCTCCCAAAGGCTTGTTAGGTCAGAGGTTACAGTGAGTCTTCACACTACTCAGAATACCTAAAACAAGGCTTTACTCATTAAACATCTGCGAGGTAAATGAGTATGTGAAAGGACCAAAAAAGTGCTTGAATGAATGAATGAATGAGTGAGTGAGTGAATGGTCTGCTTAGCACCGGTATTGAATACAGTTCCCACCCATTACATTGGAGTTATTGGCATGTATGGTGTAGTAAAGCAGATTATGGCCTTGACTTTTTAAATGTGATTAGGATCACTGACATTTCCAGGTTGATTTTAGGATGAGGTCTGTGTTTATGAAGCCGTTACAGATCCTGGTTTCCTACTGCTGATTTCTCTGATTAAAACACCTTTGACATTCTTCACAATGGAAGAGAAGAGTTCCAGAGCCTCTGGATTCAAGTTCCCATCTATGGCTTCCATTCCCAGGGGGACAAGTGGGTCTAGCTGGTAGTCAGGACACCGATGTAGGATGCCATTGTTAGCAGATCCTGACACTGCAGGGCTCGGACTTTCTGTGTGTCTCCTTCCTCCATGTCACCTTACTCAGGGCACATGTTCATGGCTCAGAAGAATTCACTGTGTTAACAAATGAGCGAACAATCTAATCATCAAAAAATAAACAGGAAGGGCCGCCCTTTTGTCCAGAATTGTGACCCTGTGCCTTCCAGGGATGTGGGAGCTGTCTTGTGCAGCCTCCCAGTGTCCTAACTTTAGCTAACACTACTTTTAGCTTCAGTCATATGCATCTACCAACCAAGACTATCCTTTGCACACACCCCCCCCACACACACTAATGGCTCAAACTTACAGCGTAATTAAATCAATGACACATCAGTCAACAAGCACCGATCAGGTACCAAGTAGATATGTGTGCCATACTCCTAAGACTGACAATGAGCGGCTGGGGAGGTGTTTCAGTGGGTAAAGAGCTTGCCATTTAAGCATGAGGACATGAGTTCAGATCCCCAGATCCCACATGAAAGCCAGATGGGGTAGTGCTGTAATCCTAGTACTCCTGTGGATGAAGAGAAGGCAGGCGAATCCCTGGAAGCTTCCAGTCTAGCTAGCCTGGCATGTGAAAGAGTGATGAGACTCCGGCTCAAACAAGGTCGAAGGCTGGGAGTGACCTTGGGAGATGCCCTCTGACCTCTGCTGGTGCCCTGTAGCATGCGCACATCCCCATATGTACCCGAACACTCACGCCCCACCCCCTGCATGTATATGCACAGATTGCACGTGGACAGGCACACACACACACACACACACACACACACACACACACACACACACAATGAGAGAGAGAGAGAGAATAAACCTGAAAAAAATGTGAATGAAAATCAGTACACTGTTTTTGCTCTTTGCCAATTTTAAGCCTAATTGGGGGAGGTGGGGGTGTAGTATTGAAATCTTTGCAAAAACAAGAGAAGAAATTACAAAACCTGCACAATTTCAAACTGTATGGTTTGGAAGCGTGGAGTTGCTGAGTTCAGAGAAGGACTAGATGGAGTTAAATAAAGAGCTCCCACGGGTAGCTGGTGTTTGTTGGAAAATGCTGTGTAGATTGTTTCTGCAGACATGGCTCAGATGTCACAGCCTCAGTTTCTCATTGTGGCCTCGGGGATGCTTTCAGGCTGCCATGCATTCTCTTTGTATCTTGCCACCTGTGTGAAACACGGGACTGAGAAAAGAGCTCCAGGTGTGAAGCTCTCCGTCAGATAGAGGGTATCTAGCAGGTAGGACCAGCAAAGACCTTACCTACCGTAGGCAAAGGTATGGGGTGAGTCAGAAAGTAACAGAGTGGAGACTGGACACTGTAGAGAAGAATAGACACTGGTCGTAAGGAGGGGTCACAACTACGAAGATGCCCTGAAAGCCATCAGGAAGGATGCTTTGGCAGGTCAGCAGGGAGGTTGGGATAGCTTTGCACTATGGAAATTGCAGGCATGCTAGAAGCCCAAGGTGGTCAAAGGTGGAGAGAGAGGCAGGGTTTGGATGCAGAATGAATTAGTAAGAGAACAGGAATAATTAACACCAAATATATATATATATATATATATATATATATATATATATATATGTGTGTGTGTGTGTGTGTGTGTGTGTGTGTGTGTGTGTGAGAGAGAGAGAGAGAGAGAGAGAGAGTTGCTCAGTCAGAGTAACTGAATCCTGATAGTCACAATGATCCTGAAAGAAATGAGAATGTTAAAAATGGCGGCAAAGGACAGATGGACAGACAGACAGTGGGGCAACGATCTGCTCAGGGACTCTTCTGATGCGTGGTGCAGAGCCACAGGTTCAGTTAGGATCAAGAGGCCTTTGCAAAGGCCATGGGCATTTACCAGCAGACAGTGAGATGGCTCTCAGGAATGTAGAACAGAACGGTAACCTTGAAGACGCTATAGGCAGTAAACGCTGTGGTGCTATTATAGTCTCTAGAACAGCAGTTCTCAACCTGTGGGTCCTGACCCTTTGAGAAGGTTGAATGGCCCTTTCTGTGGGTCATAGATCAGATGTCCTTCGGGTCACATATTTATATTATGATTCATAACAATAGCAAAATCATAGGTATGAAGTAGTAACAAATTATTATGGTTGGGGGTTACCATGACATGAGGAACTGTATTAAAGGGTTGCAGCATTAAGAAAGTTGAGAACCACTGCTCTAGAAGATCCTCAACTCTGTTACTTTTTCAAAGATTTATTTACTTTTGTTTTATGTGGATGTGCTCTGCCTCATGTGCATATGTGCATCATGTGCATACAGTGCCTGCAGATGCCAGAAGATATCATCGAATGCCCTGGAACTGAAGTTACCATGGGTTGTGGTGACCTCACAGCTCTTTGCAAAACCATGCATCTGTAACTTTCATTTTCTCAAACTTTATTTTTTTTAAAGATTTATTTATTATATGTAAGTACACTGTAGCTGTCTTTAGACACACCAGAAGAGGGCGTTAGATCTGTTTACAGATGGTTGTGAGCCACCATGTGGTTGCTGGGATTTGAACTCAGGACCTCTGGAAGAGCAGTCAGTGCTCTTAACCACTGAGCCATCTCTTTAGCCCCCTCAAATCTTATTTTTAATGATGGTTCTTAAGCTCTTTAACCTCCCTTTAGCCGACCACCCACCAGAGGTGGTGGGAAAGAAAGGCTATGGGGCAGGGAGTGGACCTGTTTAGAAAGGTTCTTTGGAGCAACTCCCATCTGTGTTGTCTGGAAATTGGCAATTCAGTCCACAGCTCAACTGCAGCAGCTTAGTCCACTCAAAAACACTTCACTGATACACCAGCAGTTCAGTTCGATAGAGTCAGGATAGCAAACAGGAATCAGCAGTGGTGGCATTACCTAGCAGAGACAGCCAGACCTTAGCACAAGGCAGCAGGAGGAACCAGGAGGAACGCCAGGAGAAGTTCTGAGCTGTGTCTCTCTTAGGGACGCCAAGATCAGGGAAGACTTGAGACCCACAAGTGTTGCACAGCTAGCTCTATAAGCATGCCTAACTCCCACTCCATCACTGTCCATTGAGTCTTGTTTATACCCTCCAAACATCATGCGTTCTCCACGGGCCTTGCCTCACCATGTGTCTTACCTCAGCACGTGCATCTGTCTCAGCTGACATTACTCTGCCAATTAGCCCATGTCTACAGAAGTGGCAAGAAACTGCAGCACACCACCAGAAGTTTTTTTTGGTGTGTTTCTCTCTAAGGAGTCCCGACAAATGCAGCTTAACTATAAAATGTGAGGTGGACCAATACATGTGTGTCCTTAGCAAAGACTCCTCATCACAGGTCCTTTCACTGCTTGCTTTAGCAGAACATCCGTTCTCCTGTGTCTGCTTCAGTGAAACGTTCCTTCTTGAGTCTGCCTTAGTCTTTCACCTGTGTCCACTTCAATGAAACATTCTGTCACATGTTTGCCCAAGCAAAACACCATCCAATGGACTTTTCAAAGAACCCTTACATTTCCACTTCATGCCTCTCAGCAGTATTTAAAAACAAGATCCAGAATTTAAAAACAAGAGGAAGATGAGACAGGAGGCATAGGTGGAACTCTAAGTGTTCCTTTGTGTTTACTTTGTGTTAGGTATGTGCTAACATAAAAAACGGAGGAGTAATCAGTAGTTTCAGAGTCTATGTGGCTTACAGGCATGTCTCATCACATGCTGCAGACTCTGTCAGAGTTTTTAGAGGTGAGATTAGAGCTTGGGGTGAGGAGATAGCTCATTTGGTAAAGTACTTGCTGTGTAGACATGGGGACCTGAGTCTGATCCTAGTGTATACACACACACACACACACACATACACACACACACACACACACACACACACACACGCAAAACTTTGCTACTTTTTCCTGTAGGTCTAGGCCATCTCTTAAGTCTGTATTAGTAAAACCCTGACTTTAAAAGGCTCACCCTCTACTTGTCTACAACAGGGTGGAGACTTGGCGGTAGGCGCAAGCCCTGTGCTCTGAAGCACTACAACTTTTCTGAGGCTACTTTGGGTTCCACCTCAGGGCCCCAAGCCAAAGTGGCCATGTGTGTGCTGCTGTGCACGGCTCTTCAAGTTCAAGGATAGACCTGATTCTCTTTTTTAGCTCTCTCAGATCTCTAGCCAGCTTACACACTTAGGAAGTCGCCCTGCCCTTGTGGAGAACAAACATTTACAAAGGATAACCTGGAATTCTGTTTAGGGAGGCCAGTTCTGACAAAGACACCCCATCAACAGTGGAGAGGGAGTGCCTCTTTCTGCAAGAAGGACCTTGGGTCTTCTGCGGGGGGGGGGGGGTGCGTGTTCCTGATGATCTAGTTAGCAATGCAAATAAGAAATAATGATCTTCCCTCTTCTCTTCTATAGAAACAAGACCCAGTGTCTTTCCCTCATAAGTATAGTTGGTAGTGAATACGGTCTTTACCAAAGTTCACAATACCATTCATCTTCATGTCCAGGGTTTCCCTTCAGAGCCTCAGTGATCCCAAGATGTGTCAGGAATGTACTCAATTATCAAATCCCAGTGAATCTGAAACCTGATACTGTCTTCTCGGGGTCTGATTAAAGCATGGTTTTTTATTAGGGTCACTAAAGAAACAGTTAACTCTCACTGTGCGAGGTTGCCTGGACAGCTATTTTCTTCTTGTGGCTGGGTACCTGTCAAGTATCTCAAGCAGATCAGTGAGCTGGTGTTCATCATGTGTCTTCGGGGGTTAAAATCTGACCATGAAAAACATTCCTTGTAACACTTGGCCTGCACATTCCAAAAAAAAAAAAAAATCCCATCAAGGGACTGGCAGTTTTAAAATTAATTATTTGAGCTTGAACAATTCAAAAGCTCCATCCAATTAAAAAAGGTAATTTGGGACAGAGGTTATTGCCCATCGTGTCTTCTAATTACTTTTCTGTATTTTGAAAAAACAAAAACAAAGCATTAAGTGCTGAGATAATGAACTTGGGAGCAGTGTTCTGCAGCAAATCCCTGGGAGATGGAAAAACAGCGTGACTTCCAAACAGGAGCATCAGGTCGTTCCCAGAAAAACCTGGACTGTAGCAGACAGCAGCTCCAACAGCAGGCTCCTCGGAACACTTTCACAACACACTAGCCCCAGACTCACATCAGGTACACACAGAGAAAGACAACACAAAGGCACTTTAGAAGAATTAACTTTACTGATATTTTAATTTACACATTTAACAATACCACTTAAACTATATCCTTGAATAATGTTTTTTTACATTAAAAAAATCATTTAGTGTGTGTGTACACATATAGGCACATGCATGCTGCAACACACTTTTTGGAAGCAAGAAGACAACTTTCAGAAGTCCATTCTCTTTTTCCATCATGTGGGTCCCATGAACCAAACTCAGATCCTCAGGCTTGGCTTGTAGAAAGCTCCTTGACTCACTGAGCCATCTTGCCAGCTCCTTGAATGAGTTTTGATAAATACACACAGTTGTGTATGGAACAGTATGACCAAGGTAATGTCATATTTCTGTCACAAGAGTCCTCCAGTCTCCACCATCATCCATTTTCCCAGCCTCTGGCAAACACAGGTCTGTCCTCTATGACTTCAGATTAGAATTTCATATCAATGGAACCCTGAGGCATGGACACTTTTGTATCGAGATTTTTCTTACTTAGCAAAATATTTTCTAAAATCCCTTCACTGTGCCATGCATTCTTACTGTCAACTGAGTCACATTACATGTTCGTGTGTGTAAATGCGGGAACATGAAATGGTTAGAAGACAGATGGTCTTCCAAAATGCAATAAACACGGTGCTGGAGGGATAGTTCAGTGGCTGAGAGTTTTTACTGTGCTTGCAAATGAATCAGAGGTTACCAGAATCCCCATCAGGCAGCCCACTTGTAATTCTAGATCCCATGTTCTCTGGCATCTGCAGGCGCCTTCATGCACGTGGTGCAAATAACTTGAAGCAGGCGTGTATACATGTACAAAAATAACAAAACTTTTGTATAGAAAGCAATAAACTTATCTGGTTCCTTCCAGGCCTCTACAGTGGCTCAACTGTCCCAGCACACACTAGTCAGTGGTTGGGTTATGCTTGTCGGACACAACACAGACAAGACTCAGACCATAAACTTTTGAGACAGCAGCTCCAGGATGCACAGCTGCTCCTTCAGTGGAGTCCTTAGAACCCCACTAAGCTGTGGTGTTCTCTATTCTTCTATCCACATTGTTTTTATTATATCTTTTCCCCCTTTCCTCTTCTTTCCTTTATAAAAACATTTGGGTTTGTGCCTTGGAATAATAGAAAAATGTGTCCACTCAATTTAGTTCCTCCTCTGTGGATCTTATCAGAGTAACCAAGGGTCTTGAGGACCTGAGGGGGGACAACCATAGTGGGTTCTCCAATGCCATATTGTGAGGAGGTTTTCATTGGCTGTGGTTACCCTCTGACCTCTCATACAGATTGATTTTTGAGGTGAACTGGCCATCAAGTGTTAGAAAAATTGATAGTAAAGCAGAATGGAGACGGTAGGAGATACAAGTTGTTTGAATAGAGCCTGGAAAATCTTATTGCCATTCCCAGCTTCCACCACATCCCCCAATTCCTCCCCTGGGATAGAGTTCCCTGAGACCTGGCTAGAGCCTTTGATGGTCCTGAAGATTCTGTGTGAAGTCAGATCAACGTTGCTAGTGCCAATCTGCAGGGGAGAAGACAGTAAGTCAACATGCAGCATGATGTCTTTTTTCTTCCCACCGTTGCTCTCAAATCCATATAGGAGTATGCGTAGGAAAGTTCCCTTTCTATCAGGAAAGTGATTTGCTCTCAATCTGTCCCCAACAGTGTTTATCATGTGGTTATCAGGGTGGTTCTTGTGGGCAATGATTTCTACTTTAGAACTTCTGTCCTGGAGAGGTCAGAAAATCTTTGGGGTAGCAGTTTCCCTCCCCCCACTCCAAGAACGGAGTTGGATTTAGAGGCGTCATATGGGACATAAGGTGTAGTGTGCCAAGGCAAAGTGATACAGGCTAGCTCTGTGCTAATCTATGGACCTGGCCCTCTGTGCATTTAAAATAACGGGCAGCCTGCACTTGGTGATATTTTTTTCCACTTCATATTACTTGTGAGATGTAAGTCATAATTCAAACCCAGTGATCCATTCATAGGAAATGGTCTAGAAATAAGTGGAATGTTTCTTTGTACAAACTGCTACGGTAGCGTGCTATTCTGGCTATGTAGCCAAGCTACTAAAAACTCCCCGCTGTCAGTCTCTAAGCTAGACAGAGTTACTGCCTAACAACTTCCAATTATCCTTGGCCATTAATGCATTGGTCTACTCAAAAGATATTGATTGGGAGTCTTCCATGAGTGGCTTCTCAGAAGGTATCTGGATATGGTGGTCCTTAAACAGATGTGAGTCTCACCCTCATGGAGCCTCAGTGGTGTGGGAAAACAGGTGAGGAACAGCCCAAACACACATCTATATATATTCTCACAACAGTGACATGTGCTGAACAGGAAAGAGACCAGGATGCACTGCAAAGGACAGGAAAAGGGGATTTACGTACATATAACGCAGTATGTAGTCGTGGAAGGGTTCCCTGAGGATGTGACATGTAAGCTGAGAGTCAAATGTGCAGTTACATAGGAACAAGGTTTGAGTGAGTACAATTCATGAAATGAAAACAATGGCTGAGTCCTCTGGGAAGGCTTAGTACACTTCCTTCAGTACATTTTTAATGCATATCATATACTGTGAATGTACATCTCATAGTTGGGGTGAAGTTCACTTGCGTTCAATAAATATGTCACAGGTGTGCCCCATCATTAAATATTCTACTACATGATTTTTAATGACCTTGTAAGATTTCTAATATGGGTATACTATAATGAATTTAGCTTCTCTATTTGAGATATTTGAGCCTAAAAGCTTATGTAGTAATGTAGATAACCACCTAATCAAACCAGACATGGTGGCACATATCTTTAATCCCAGCACTCAGGAAGTAGAGACAGGCAGAACTCTGTAAGTTTGAGATTGGTCTGGTCTACAATAGTGAGTTCCAAACCAGCCAGGGCTACATAATGGGATGCTGTCTTAAAATAAATAAATACACAGATAATAATAAACAAAAATTAATTTAAATACCAAGGGATAGAACCTACCTTTTCATACATGTACTTGCTCATTTTTAAGGAAAAACTCCTAGAAATGAAATTGCCAGCCCTAAAAAAACATATCTGTATGGGGCTTGGAATGTGAGCCAGTTGTATAGAAGGCACCGGTCCTCTGGGCATCTCAAGAATTAGGTGTGCTGCAGCATTCCAGTACTTGGATGTGGAGTCAGGAAGGTCAAAAGTTTGAGATCATCCTCATATATGTAAAGAGAGAGAGAGAGAGAGAGAGAGAGAGAGAGAGAGAGAGAGAGAGAAGTGAAGAGAGGAGGAGTCTTTTTCACAACAGGGTGTAGAGCAAAAGGCAGCATCTTGTGCCAGCCTACACACACATGAGTTCAGTTTGAGCCATTTCGATGGAACCAGATTTCCAAACAGTGAGGATGGGGCTGCAGAGAAAGCAACAAGTCACTGTTCTATTAAGGCTGGAATAGTTGATCTGCCTCTTGGAACCTGGAGGAGCTTGAGTGTTAAGATATTTAACATGTGGGACCCATTTCCCCCAGCTGTAAAACAGGGGCAATGACAGAATCTGCCCCACAGTATTGGTGCAGAGGTTAAGAGTAACTCCACAGAGGACAGTCAGCATGGTCTGCCTGGAGCAGGAAGCAGCTGGTAAATGTGAATGCTATTTCTCTTGCCACCCCACTGATTCTCACAGGTGTAGGTGTGGACATTCTCATGGGCACATGGAAAAAGGGACATTCCTGTGCCCACAACCCATCTCTGAAAAACTTGATGAAGTACCCACTCAGTTTTTCTTGGGAATTGAGGGTATGATCTTGTCTTGGTCAGGATTTCTATTCCTGTACAAACACCATGACCAAGAAGCAAGTTGGGGAGGAAAGGGTTTATTGAGTTTATACTTTCATGCTGCTGTTCATCATCAAAGGAAGTCAGGACTGGAACTCAAGCAGGTCAGGAAGCAGGAGCTGATACAGAGGCCATGGAGGGATATAACTTACTGGCTTGCTTGCTTGCTTCTCCTGGCTTGCTCAGCTGGCTTTCTTATAGAGTCCAAGACTACCAGCCCACAGATGGTATCACTCACAAGGGGCCCTCCCTCCTTGACCACTAATTGAGAAAATGCCTTACAGTTGGATCTCATGGAGGTATTTTCTCAACTGAAACTCCTTTCTCTGTGATAACTCCAGCTTGTGTCAAGTTGACACAAAACCAGCCAGTACAGATCTCAATGTTGAAAGGTGAAACTCTCCTACATGAGATGGTCTATCTTTAATCTGAGATGGTCTATCTTTAATCGAAGATGGGGCATCTTTAGCCAAGAGGGGGCTTAGAAACTGTTTTGCATCTAAATATTTCATTCTTTGCTCATGACATGGGATTAAGAAGTTTGAAGGTGGGCTTTGTTACTCTCAGGCTCAGAACTTGTGACTCTCTGAGTTCTTTCTCTCCTGCTGTAATAGAATAATATCACCTCTCAGAGGGCTTACAAGGATTCCACACACTAACACAGCAAGGACACTTGACCTTTGCAGTGTAGGAGATTGGTAAACATCACTGAACCCAGATCCTGTATCCACATCCCAAGCAGCAACTAGTGAGGATCTGGGCACATAAAACTTAAAGCACTAATGAGAAAAGACATCTGCTTTGAGGAATAGCCCTCTCTTTTATTCCTATAATGATCAATTGCCTTTCCCTTTCATACGCTGTCTAAAAACCCACAGTGACCCTGACTTATAACCAAGATAAGAAAATCCGAATGATAAGGACACTCATGAATCTCCTAACACATCACAAGGTTACAAGAGTGATTAGTTTGACTCCCCATCTTCCACCTTTGTCAGCCCAGAGAAACTCTGAACTGGTCAAAAGGTCCAGGGGCATCGGCAACCCAGTAGACCGGGATAGAGGGAGTGTCTGAGTTCATAGTAGTTCTCAGAAGGTGTCAGTAAACAGAGAGCCACAGCTTCTGTGAAACCAGCTGTGAATGGTACATTCATCCCACTGGGAGCAGTGACCTTGTCATTGTGCCAGAAACTTCTTCAGCAAATTCCAATTTGATTTTAGATTTTTACTGGGCTGAGGATCTCATACATGTTAGGCAAGTTTTCCCACTAAGCCCTTAGTTTATACAAAAAATCTCACCATGTGGCTCAGGCTAGCTTTGAACTCTGCTCACCTATCAAGTTCTGTGGTAAGAGGTGTGTACCCACATTTTATTTGTATTGTGGGAAGGGAGCAGTCAGGACTGGAAAAGGGTCCAGAGCATGAGGAAATAAGAAAAATCTTGGGAGAATCAGAAGCAAAAATTCACAAGCAAATGGAATTGTGCAATTTCTTTCATAATCATTTTCTAGCTAACTTCTAGGATAGAAGAAAATGGTTTCATTCCCTTGCTTCTAAAGTAAGGACAAACCTCCAGTTATCAAGTTCTGAAGCCAATAGCTGGCATTTAAGCTGTCATTTTATTAATACCTATACCCAGGTGGTCCCAATACTGGATTCTAACAGGCATGTGGAACCTTCCACCTGGGAGGGAGCACCATCTCTATTGTGTTTACTGGAACTGAAAAACCTGACATTCCTCATGTCTTTTGATTTGCTTGTTTGTGAGCCGATATGATCTTTGTGTGTGTTTGCTTTGGATGATAGGAATTAAACCCAAAGCCTCATACACACAAACTGCCTTTTCTCTCCTTTCTCCCCTTCCCACCTCTCTCCCACTAAGCTACACTTCCAGCCCACATCTTGTGATCTTTTAAAACGTCACTCTCGAATCCTTTGTATTTATCTTGTACCTAATTAACACCTCATTGTCTTCCTTTGGTCTGTGGCTATCCCTTCCATCTCTTTTCAACAGCAGGCAGAGGATCCTGCCTGGTGTAGAAGAGATCATGATAAATTCTCTGCTTCATCCCTCTTTTCTGAGAAGAGTCCTCCCTAGGGCTTTCTAGACATCGGAGCTCCAGCCATTGTCCTCCTGCCTTTCCTCATGCTCACTGAATTCTTCAACTCTTTGTTCAACACCTACACCTTCTCTAGACAATGCTTTCACTCTTGCCTGTCCATCCACTTGGAAGGTTCTTTCCACAACTGCATTCCTACCAGTTGTCCTTCCTAATATTTCCAACTTCTCAGTAAAGTCTTTCCTAGTTAAGGCTTCAAACCAGAGAAGCAGAACAAATAGGTTACTGCTGGAGCCTGGGGGAGATTTTATTATTAAAATTGAACTGTGTGATTGTGAAGGCCAGCAAGTCCACTGATTTGCTGGACACAAGCTACAGCTCAAGAAACCTGGTAGTATAATCAATAAAAGTCCAAAGACCTTACAAGGAGTCACTGTATCACACAGAAAAGGATGCCCAGCTCATACAGGAAGTAAATCCCTCTTTCTCTCTTTTGTTCTCTTGAGGCTCTTGGGGAAGGGAGGGTGGATGATACCCATCCACTCTTGGGAGGAGCTCTTCCTTTCTTTACCTATAAACTCAGATGCTAATCTCTTCTAGATTCATCCAGAGATCTGTGATCCTGCAGCCTTGACAAGTTAACATTAAAATAGTATCACATAGCTGGAGAAGGTGGTACACATCTGTAGTTCCAGAGCTGGAAGGGCTGAAGAAATGGAAATTTCTGATTTCTTTGGATATTCAGTTGTATTATGTGATGTGTTTCTGGAAACTGTCTTATGAGAGGATATTTTTGCTGAGAACAGACACATGGTATTTATCTGGGAGCTGCCTGGAAAAGGGGCACCTGATGTTTTGCTAGAGCAGATGCTTGAGAGGGCACGTGATGTTTGGAAAGGGTTGAAGTCTAACCCAGCAGACAGCCGACGATGCTGTGGCATTGGTTTGCCTTGCCACTCTTTGCTGGTCTTTGTTTGTTATGACCTTGTAGAGAGAAACACACCAAAGAACTTCTCGTGATATTCCAGTGGCTTCCTGCTACTTTCTGGGACTTGGGCCGTTTGGCAGAGCCTTGAGTTTCTACTGGATTGACCTGCTATTGATTATTCATGAATGGTGTTTGTGAGTGGATCAAGCTATTACTGATGATTCATGTGAACTGAACTGCTGATATCTGACAATGAAGATTGGAATCACCCCAAAGAACTATTTCTAAACAGGTCCACATCTCCCTTGGCCTATTAACCTTTTCTTTCTACTATCTCTGTAGAGCTAGAAGAAAGGTTAAATTGTTTAAGAACCCTTAGTAGGTTTAGAAAAGTCTAAGCCTACAGGCCGAGTCATGAAGATGGAGTGTTCAGTTAGACTTGGTTACATAGTAAATTCAAGGGCAGGCCTAGCTACACAGCGAGACTCTGCCCCTCACCAAAAAGTAGGCTGGGTGTTGGGGATATAACTCAGTGATACAATGCCTGTGGCACCACCTAAGATGTAAATAAGTAGTTTAAAACATAAAATGTGTTGTCATAGAAACTAAGGTTTAAGTGGTGAAGCCTAATTGGAAGAATGCATGGCATGTTTATGAGAGGATGTCTGGCACTCAGCGAGAGTTCAACAAATGATATTTTTTTTTCTCTTGTCTCCAAATTTCAGACTTTATACCACAGAAAATGAGTATTTGGAACGTGTTTTCTGTTGAACACTGTCTATGGTCCACTGTTCCTACATGTCTACATGAGGTTATAATAAATTTGATGGTTGTATTTTCAAATCCTTAAAGCTATGAAATGAATACTTTTCTAATATTATGGGTTCTGGGGCAAATGGATGAGTTTCGACAGGGAATTAAGAAGGGAAAAGCTTTAGGTCAGTTTCCAAAAATTCCTGTGTTTTCATTATTCTCTTCTCTCTCCTTTCCCTCAAATCCTAGTCTTATCATAATGTGAAGGGAACGGTTAACAGAATTGGGTCATTTGCAGATAGATAGTTCTAGAGTCACTCAAGTCTTTATCGTTTAACACTTACGTTTATTGTCCTTACTAAATATCAATGGCCATTCCTGTGGGCTGTCTTTTTTTTAGCTTGTACTATGCACCTCATAGCCATAGCATGAGTCAGGACCTCATATTAAGATATTGACTGTTTATCCAACCTTCCAGATGTGGGTTCTTAAATGTTGCATTATAATTGTTGAGGTTGTAAGTCAGTATATGACTAGTGACTTAAAGGTCATCTCTTGGGCTGGAGAGATGGCTCAGTGGTTAAGAGCACTGACTGCTCTTCTGAAGGTCGTGAGTTCAAATCCCAGCAACCACATGATGCCTCACAACCATCTGTAATGAGATCTGATGCCCTCTTCTGAGGTGTCTGAAGACAGCTACAGTGTACTTACATATGATAAATAAATCTTAAGAAAATAAGTCACCTCTTGGTTTTTGTGTAAACACATATACACACAAACATGTGAATGCACATGTGTGTGCGCATGCGCGCACACACACACACAGTATGTACAGGTGTTTTGCCTGCATGTATATCTATGCACTAAATGTGTGCTTGGTGCCTGCAGAGGCCAGAAGAGAGTATCAGATCCCCTGGAACTAGAGTTGTAGACTGTTGTGACATGTGGTTACTAGGAATTGAATCCAGGTCATCTGCCAGAACCGCAGGTGCTTCTAACTGCAGAGGCATTATTTCTAGACTCTCTTTGTATGTTTTTTACATTAATTCTTAAACATTTATTGGGCTTATGATATGTATTAGCTATTGGGGCAGAAAGACAGACAAAGCATAGGCCCTCCCTTGAAGAAGATTATGTCTGTTGGTTCATAGTGATCTATTGTTATTTTACTTATTGATGTCTAGTGATGTGTTGGAATACTATCCTTACTATGGACTCTGGGGAAATTGCCTTCTAAAATGGGTGTTTGTTTATATCTGTATACGTATATATGCATACACATGTATTTATATGCATGTATATATTTATACATTCATTTTCCACAAGTAGGTTTGGGAGATTTAAACTACCTTTGACTGTAGCTCTCTACTCCTGCTTACATTTTGGGAAGCTGTGCATATTTTGGTTTCATATGGGTTTTAAAATTAAACTTTTGGCTTAGCACACAAAGTGATGGGTTTTCCTATGGTGTTTTCGTCCATGAATGTCATTATGTTTTGTTCTTATTTGTCTCCCTCCCCATTCTTCTTCTCCATTCCCTCTATTTTTTAAATATTTTGTGTATGAGTGTTTTTCTTGTGTGTACATCTGTGCAGCACATGTGTGCCTGGTGTCAGCAGAGGTCAGAAGAAGCCTTGGATCCCCTGGAAATGAGATGGCTGTAAACTGCCCTGTGGGTGCTAGTCCTCAAGCCTGGGTCTTCTGAAAGAGCAGCCAGTGCTCTTAACCACTGAGCCATCTCTTTAGCTCTCCAGCCCCCTACTGCTGGTCCCCTTCCTCTCCAAAAGCCACGCTGCATTCTGCTTTCTATTACCGTCCCTGCCTCTGCCTCTCTCCTGTTAGCTCTCTTTCTTCCCTCTCATGGTTCCCTTTCAAGTAACACACACACACACACACACACACACACACAGACAGACCCTGTAGATTCCTCGTGTGAGAAAACAAGTGCCATTTATTGTTTTGAGTGTGACTTATTTTACTTAACACAAAATTCTCCATTTCTATCATTTTCCCCCAAAGTTGTGATTTCTCTTTTTCTTATTAATTAATTAGTTTGTTTGTTTTACAGATGAACCAAGTTCCAGTGTGTGTCTGTGCCACATTTTATCCATTCATCTATTGATGGGGGTGTGGCTTTTGGAGAGGAAGGGAACCAGCAGTAGGGGGCTAGAGGGCTAAAGAGATGGCTCAGTGGTTAAGAGCACTGGTTGATGTTCTATTTTCTGGCTATTGCGAATGGTGCAGCAATAAAATCGGATGTGTGGGTCTCTCTGTAGCACGTTAACACTTGTTCCTGGGTATATAGGAGTGGTGCAGCTGAGGCATGGCAGCTCTATTGTTCTTTTGAGGAAGTGTTATACTGATTTCCACAGTGGCTGTATTACTCTATGTTCCTTTTAGCACCGAACAAGGGCTTCTCTCTCCCCACACCCTTACCAGCATTTGCAAGGTGTATACATTTTTACTAGGATAAAATCAAAGCATTTAATTAGCATTTCCTTAAGGGTTTTTTTTTCTTTTCTTATGTTTTGTATTGGAGGGTTGTAGTTAAAGGTCATTTAAAATGTTAAAGTTAATTGGGTAATATAATCTAAACTTTTAATCCCAGCACCCAAAAGAAGGTTGTTACAGTTGGAGACTAGCCTGGGCTACAGTGTAAAACTATATCTTTGTGTGTGTGTGTGTGTGTGTGTGTGTGTGTGTGTGTGTGTGGCAGTGCTGGGGTACAAGGCTAGCAGTGAGATTGCTCAGTGAGTAGGGGCACTTGTTCACAAGCCTAATTGTGTGAATTTGATCCCTGGATCCCACAAGGTGGCAGGAGAGAACAAGTTGCCTAGAGTTGACCTCCACATATGTACTGTGGCACACTGTGCCTGACTCCTCCCCCCATATATACACACATAAATAATTTGATAAATACACACACACACACACACCCCAAAACATTTTGAAGTGGAGTCCCTGACCTCAAAGTGCGTTATACCCTTTATATGCTATAGCGAACTTTAATAACTGATGTTTGCTAAGTCTTCTCTTGTGAAACTCAATAATCCTATTGGAAAATTTAAAGACTCCTTCTTTGGCCCATAACTGAAGACATGAACTATGGTATTCTTCTTTGTAGGGCTGGGGGCAGAGTCAGAACATGTACAGTTAGGCAAGTTCTCCATGACTAAGCAGGTGCTCAAGCCTGCTTAACGATCTTCTCCAGGTGTCCTGTATTACTCACAGTTAATGGTATGAAAGCTAATGATCTCCTTAGCTTCATCTATTATTTATATTTGCGGGGTTATTTTTGCATTATGTAGAACAGAGCTTCTCAGTCCCAGTGATCTTGATTTTGGGCTGGATGATGCTTTGTCGTGGGTCACCCTGTGCATCACAGTTGCATATCACATCCCTAGCTCCTCCCACATCCCTAGCTCCTCCCACATCCCGAGCTCCTCCCACATCCCTAGCTCCTCCCACATCCCTAGCTCCTCCCATACCAGATACCAGTAGCCCTTGCAGCTCCCAAGTTGGGACATCTGAAGCTGGCTCTAGATATTGCTCAGTTTCTACTAAGAAGTGGAATCTCCACCTGTTGATTAATCAGTGCTCTAGAATTTTTAAGATATTTTAATCCTAACAGTGAAAAATGTATTCCTAATCTGTTTCAAACTTTATGGGGAGTAATGCTTCTTATTTTTTTCCAGAAAAAAAATCTATAAGTTTAGATAGTTTTTATGACGTTCAGAAAATAGAATTTTACTAAGTAATATATAACGGCAACAATTATTGTTTTGTAGTGATATAGAATACATTCTAGGTATTCTGAAAGGATTCCTACAATTCAATGGCTCTCTTAGGACCAAGGCTACTAGATGGTGGTGGTGGTGGTGGTGGTGCATGCGTGTGTGTGTGTGTGTGTGTGTGTGTGTGCGCGCGCGCGCATGAGCGTGCCTGCTTGTATGTCTGTAAAGAAGCAGGGTAGACGTGTTGTATAACCCTGAATCTGGACACTTAACTCATAGAAGGTTAGTAAACAGCCCTAGGTTTTCTTTTCAAAGACAAGGAACCTAATTACTAGACTGGGTACAGCTGAGAAATTGCCCTGAGGAATTCTGGGTAGATGGATTCTTCAGCATTCTTTCAAATGACCATCATTTTTCTTTTGTTTTCCTCCTCCACCTACTCTATTAGATTCCTGCTTTCAGGATTTCAAACACAATAGTTAAGAGCCCCTGCTCTGAGCTTCCTGTGGCCTGGAGAAGTCAGGCTTTGTGGAAAGAGGTGAGGATGGAGGCTTGGCAAGAAGCTAGGAGATTATGTCTGAACCTTCGAAGACAGACTGGGGTCTGAGATCCCAGACAGGTGGGTCAGGTGAGGGGAAAAGGGAAGCGTACACTTCACACTGGAGCTGCTCAGACTCCAATGGTCTGTGTGGGCCAGGGGAAGGGGCTGGAGGCACCTAGGGCTGGTAGATTTATGTCAGGAAAGCAGTATAGTAGGAAGAGATTAGGAACAATTTCAAAGGGTGTTTGAGGGGTCGCTTCTCCATCTGAGCGTCTGGGACACTGAGCTGTGTCTGTGAGGACCTGGACTGGTGCCAGCAGGGGGAGTCAGGGAAGCCCGAGGAATGGAAGGTCACCGGCAAAGAGGGCATTTGGTAATTGTATCCCTGTTTCCTTGAAGGTACCAGTGTCCTTGGTTCTCCAGCTTCAAAGTGAGCTGCCTCTGAAGTGGGGGGGACACTCACACCTGCTGTGCTGCTGTGTGGCTGCAGACTCAACAAGACAATAAGTCTGTTGACATTTTCAAGGCCACATTCATAATCCAGGCCCTGGGAAGTTTCTCTTCTTTGTTTCTTTCTAAAAGAACATGAAGACATTAGTGTGCCCAGGACTGTCTGTACTGGATTCCATGGAAAGGTTTTACTTTACATTCTGATGCTCTGTAGGTTCTACAGTCTAAGCCACCACTTCACCCTTCTTCTTCACCATAAAGGGACCAGCATGCCTTACAATTACCCAGGGGTCAGTAAGCAACGTAACTGGCACAGCTGCTCCTTTTCTTTCCACGTATTTCTCTTTGGAGATGCTGCATCAACCATGTTAAGAAGGGTCCACAAGGTTTTGCCGTTCATAGTCCTCTCCTAGCCCTTGATTCTGATAGGCCTTTATAGAGCGGACAGAGGATCCTGTTTGTCTACTGTACAATGAGTATGATCTAAAAATGGATTTCCAGGGCTTAGGAAATGACTCAGTTGGTAAAGTGCTCGTCCCACAAGCATGAGGACCTGAGTTCAGATGTCCAGCACTCATGTAAAAAGCTGGGTGATATGTGTCTATACCCCACTGCTGGAGAGGCAGAGACTGGTGGATTCCTGGACCTCACTGGTCACCTGTCCTAGCTGAATTGATAAGCTCTGGCTTCAATAAGAGATCTGCCCTAAAAAAAACAAGCTGAAGAGCAATTGAGGAAGACACTGCATGTTAAACTGTGGCCTCCACCCGATGCACACTCCCGCACAGACTACATACAACTAACAGAGTGTGAGTGGAATTTTACTGACTAAATAAATGCCTCTGTTGCTTCCTCATCCCAACTCTCCACCGACTGCCTGGACACTTCCAGGGTGAAGTGGATAAGTTCAAAACCATATTCTGATTTAAAGCTCCCTTTGCTCAAAGAACAGATGACCAAGGACTGGGTCCCCGTCCCCTGAAGCTGTTCACGAGATGAACCGAATACATGGAGCCTGAACACAGATGTTTTTATGTGTTGTTTTTACCACCCTTGTAGACCAAGACTTCTCCAGAAAACTCGGGTGTTGACCAACACCTAGAAACTAGGGAGAGAGAAATGTTTACCATGTTTTTCTGGCCTGAAAATGATAAATATTGGATCCATAGACAAAATGCCCCTTCAACACTGTTTTCCTCTGATATGGTGAAAATCCACAGTTTTACAGATGACACATAAGTAGCAAATCTTCTCAGATTGAAGGGAGAGTCCCGCACTCCCCTACCCCCTCCCCTCTCTTTATTGTTCTTAGAGTTTCTACTCCCTCCAACAAGAGGGGTGACAACTATGTCACCTAGAACAGCATGAGTGCTCCTGCATCTCTTGGGATACTGGGATTCTGAGCTCTTGGCTGTGATTTAATGAGGGGACCCATGGGGACAGCCCCAGGTGCTATATCTCATATCCTTGCCGACTGCCAAGGGAACATTTAGTCTGTTGACTTTATTCAGTTATGCTAGTCTGGCAACAGTACCTGGGACTGTATTTTACTCCGATACTTAATTTATTTGGTGTGGAAGGCGCGCTCTTCCACTTTAGCTGTCTCATAGCAGAAGATGAAAAACTATTTCATTTGCAAGTCGTAAAAACTTTAACAGACTTGTGCCTTAAAGAGCAAGGGACTCCTCTGACTGACAAAGTATTAACAGGGGCCCAAACAAGCACTGTCGATGTAGTTTTCCCTAGGAGAGAAATTGTGATGCAAACCTGATTGCAGTCAAGTCAGCATGGGAAATAATGGCTTCCTTTGGGTGCTAACCAGTCTAAAGGGAACATGATTACGAACTAATTAGGGAGGGGGGGGGATGATGGGGCCTTTGTCACAGTCCCCCTCATCTTCCCTGAGTCCTTCCCAATAATCCTGGGGAGATAGAAGTATAGCACTGTAGGAAGAGATAGAACATGAATTCTAGTTCATGAAATCACTACCCAATTAGTGAAATGTCTTTGTTTTATTTATTAACCCGACACTCGGTAGGGTTCACAAATAAAGAAACCCAGACCGAGTTTCATTAGAACAGAAATGAACAACAAAAATAAGCAATGTATTGATTCTAGTGGTCCAATGATAAACCTGGAGTCACTAACTAACTAACTAACTAACTAACTAACAGTCTCCTGCCATTTCACTCACCCTTCGTATCAAGGGTTGATCTGAAGCAAAAAACAAGCACCACAACCCATAGAATGTACAGGAATAAAAATTCATGCTTCTTCTTTTGCTTATTGTCAGGCAAAATGTATTTTTTTAAAATTTTCTTTCTCTGCTAGGAGGTAGTAGAGTTTTAATGAAGAACGTCGATTCTGCAGTCTGGCTGCTTGGTTTGTTTTCTTGACTATGACTTATTAGCTGTGTGATCTTCATGAAGTTACTTAATGTATCTGTGCCTTGGTTTTTCTCCTCTGTGAAATAAGGATGTCATTGTCCTCACAGAGTACCTTTGAGAAAATGTCCACAAACTAGAACCTGACACATGGTGACTGTACCATGAGTGTAAACTTTAACTGGTCATTTACTGTGTACTTGGTATTTGTTTCCTTATTTTGTTATAATAAACAGCTCTACGAGGTAGTCATCTCTATTCCTATTTTGCTGAAACAAATTCCAGGTCTCATTCTAGAAACAAAGAGAACCCAATTTAGAATTCAGGTCCATATATAGCTTGGATAGATCAAAACCTCTAGGAAGCAGGCTAAGGCTGGCCCAGCTGTGCAGGGAGCTTATTGGGGCATGCTCCATGAAGGCACATGCTGGGGGGAGGGGGGAGTTGACCTGCAACAGTAGTAAATAGGTCTACAGTAAAAGCCTCTGCTCAACTTTCAGGAACTTAAGCATTGACATGGCCCTTTAGAGGTAGACCCGTTGGGGCACAGGCCTGAGCACTGGGTGTGGCTTTAGGCAAAGCAGCCCTTTCATTTCAGGATCTCAGTGGAAGGCTAGCAGCTCTCATATCACAAGCAGTGACGAGGCTTTTAAGTACCTGGGCAGCATGAGCAGTGTCCGTATAGGTCCTCAGCTTAGGGAAAGATGCTCATAGTTATCCTGTGGGTGGTAGACACATAGATATTTGCTATTTTTGCCATTTTTGTCTAAAATCCGAGACAATTTGGGGAACTCCAAAAGGGATTTTTGACTTAAAACAAACATGGCGTGTGCTGGGAAGAGAGTTAAACCACTAAAAATGCTTGCCAGGCCTGTATGGGGACCTTAGTTTGGTACCCAGAATTTACATAAAAAGCGTAGTGCATTTGTCATTCCAGCACGGGGGAGGTAGAGACAAGCAGAACCCTGGGCCTTGCTCACTAGCCAGTCTAACCAGTGTGTACCAGGTCCCAGGGGAAGACTATCTCAAACACAATGTGACTAGCTCCTGAGAACTGACATTGTTCAGAGGTTGATCTCTGACCTACACAAACACCCTGTGCCCCCTCCAAAAACCCCGAGCAAACAAACAAACAGCTCATCTATATCAGCTGCAAACTAGCACCAAAACAAGCAGGTCACCAACTGGCCACAGGCGTCACACTTTAGATGCACTTCACAGCTGGCTTTGACTACACGCCGAACACTAAACTATCTCAAGTTTTTTAAGAAACCTAATGCTGGTGAGAATTTTTTATGATGTCTTCATGAATGTTAAGCTGGAGTCACAGATTTTAAAGGTAGAGGAGCTTGAGAGAGCTGAGCCTTTCCTCTGGGTTGGAGTCGGGGCAGTGAATCAGTCCAGGTCACCCAGCAGGTCAACGGTTACACAGGACAGGATCAGGACCATCAGCTCGAAAATGGATTTCTCAAGCAGAGGGTAGCTGTTTGCCAACTGCAAAGAAATTATACACACAAATTTTTGGCTGGAAACTTGAAAGGATGGGTTTGGAATGTTATCTTAATGCACATTTCAGTCTTGAAGTCTCTTGTCATATCCAAGATAAAGCACTCTGTTTATGTTTTATTCATTTCCACGCAAAATGACTTCTGAAGCCACATGCCAAGAATTCTCACTGACAGGGTGTAGTTCACGTGCCTTTGACTGTATTTCTTTTTTCTTCTAACAATACCTTGTTTTATGATTAAAATACTCCTCTCCTGTGGTTATAATTTCTCATCATATAACTGATACAGTTAGAGAAATACGGGATTGAGTTCAAAATTCTTTTTCTTTTCTTTTTGGTTTTTCGAGAGTTCAAAATTCTTAAGGAAACAATTTTAGATTTGAGAGCAAAAGTCTTATTATTGAAATACTTTCAGAAAACATTATCAGACATGTGGAACCACTGGGTCTTAAAATGTATTGCCAATTTCACGTTAACTTATCATCTAAAGTGCACTGTTCTCTGGCATGCGACTAGATCCACAGCCATGAAGATTAGTCCTCAGGCAAAAAGCAATAAAATGCTTAATTTGTCAATGTCTCCTCAGTACACCACCTAGCTGGAGTTTGACACTTAAAAACCCCAAGCGTTTATCTCTTCTGGGGTATCTTCTAGTCCTGATGGTCTGTGATACACATGAGAGAGTGACCAGCTGGTGCCATCGAACAGTTAACGCCCACTGCATGCAAGAGTCATGACTGTGTAGAAAAAAAGCAATCAGAGTAAGTCAAGTGTCCTGGGACTATAACGAGTGTTGCAGGCAGAAGGGATAAAATAAGGGAAAAAGCACACAACTTTAACGGCACACGAACCTGATAAACACTGTAGAAAAGGGGGGGGACCTGATAAACACTGTAGAAAA
>JADRCH010000075.1:4872733-4915120 GCA_019843965.1 Rhynchomys soricoides
TGCCTCAGCCTGCCTCAGCCTGCCTCAGCCTGCTCCACCCTGCCTCAGCCTGCCTCAGCCTGCCTCAGCCTGCTCCACCCTGCCTTTTAACTACATTTTCCCTAATGCTTAGGATCAAACCCAGACATGCTTTTTCATTTATAAAGTTGGACAGCAATAGGACCCACTACTTGTTTCATAGAATTGTTATGAAAATTAAGTTAAAATTAGAAGACTCTTACCAGCGGTATCCAGCACATAATAATCACTGTCCATTTTAGAAGACATTTTATATCTAATGTTTCCAGTATTTGTTTATGTTGGAGTCTAAGCCAGATGCTGGGTTTCTGTCTGTGCTTAGTGATCTTCAAACTTGATGAAACTTTTTTGACTTTCCCCTTTTTAACCAAAAGGGCCTATTTCCAGAGTCTAGGGCGTGGCTCTCAACCTTCCCACTGCTTCCACCCTTCAGTACAGTTCCCCTTGTTGTCACCCCTAGCCATATGATTGTTTTCATTACTACTTCAAACTGTAACTTTACTACTGTTATGTGTAACTTTAATTTTTTCTAAGTCTACTTTTAATGATGGTTCTTGCATGCTTTAATCTCCCCTTTAGCCGACCACCCACCAGAGGTAGTGGGACCTGTCTAGAAATGTGCCTTGAAACAACTCCCATCTGGGTTGTCTAGTTCAGTTCACAGGTCAACAGTGGCAGCTCGGTCCACTTGCAAAGACTTCACAGATATATCAGCTGTCTAGTTAGGTAGAATCTGGATAGCAAGCACAAATCAGCAGTAGTGGCTCTACCTTGCAGAGACAGCCAGGCCTCAGCCTCAACACTAGTCAGTAGGAGGGACCAAGAGGGACACCAGGAGAGGCCGTGCCTCTCTCAGGGAGGCAAAGATCGCAGCTAGCTCTATGAGCAAGCCAAGCTCAGTCTCCATCACTGCCCGTAGAGCTCTTTTTATAGCACTCCAAATATCATGTGTTCTCCCGGGTCTTGCCCCAGCACCTGGGGCTGCTTCAGTGAAACGTCCCTTCACCAGTCTGCCTTAGTCTTTCACCTGGGTCCGCTTCAATGAAATGTTCCTTCATGTGTTTGCCTTAGCAAAACACCATCCGACACAACTGACTTTCCCAAGAACCCTTAAGTTTCTATTTCAGTTATGAATTGTAATGTAGATGTCTCACATGCAGATTATCTGACATTGTTCTCTGTGGGGTCGCAACCTACGAGAACCGCTGGTCTAGTACATAGTGCCTAGATGGCGGATCTCTGTGGCTTTCCACCTGTGAAGATGCATCTACTTCTGCTGAGAGATACCGATGCCCTTTAACGGGTGCCTGGCCTAGTGCAGAAGTCTGAGAATCTTCCTTCCCCACCTTGCAGGCACTCAGGCCCTGATGTGTTGCTTTAACAGTTTTTCTCTCAGGCAACCTAATTCCCTAACACTCTGCTCTTCACTCTGGTTTCAGCTAGTTTTCTTGAAGGACTGTTCTTAACACAGTAATGCATTTAAAAATGATCCCAGTCTTTTGTAGTTGGCCAGGTCTTCCAGTATTTAGTTGTCAGTGTTGCTTGAAGCTACCTCCTGCTCAGTATCAGTCAGGGCGGGTGGTCTCATGCTGCAGCAGCAAACAATCCCAGTCTTTAACTACAGAGATAAAAATGTTTCCTACTCATGCTCAGTAGGGCTCTGAGTTACAGGAGAGAGAAAATAAGACTCCTCACACACTGGCCAAGATGTTTTATCTGGAAGTAGCGCATACATCTTTTCTGTCAATTGTTGGTTGGTCAAAGCAAGAGTGATGGGTCCACACTTAGTCCAAAAAGGTTGAGGAATTTGCCTAGGAAGAAGGAAACTGGAATGCCAGTGAACACTGCTGACACTTCCCACTTTCCTTTTTCACTCAACCTCATGAGCAGTTCAGTGTTTTGAGATATTGTAGGTAACCACGCATTTAAAATCCTTTAAAAGTATTCTGTAACGAGCAACCATCGCTGTCATTGTAAAATGCCAGTTTAATGGATCATGGCCCACATGGGTGGGGATTAAAACAAATTTTATCATTCACAGTTTCAAACAAACCAATTTGAGAATGCTCAGCGATTTCCTGACTATAGAAGTAACACACAATTATTGTTCACATATTTTTCAATTTAGGAAATGAGTAAGGTGTGACCAGAGCTTTAATGGATGTGCATTCCACAGGGGAGAGGGAAGTAGCGTTACAATGAGCTTCGAAGGTGTGGGAAGTAGTTACAGAAATGGTTGTGTTCTCCGGCACATGGGGCAGAGATGACAAATGAGAACAGGGTTTAAATGCCAACAAACACTGAGAGTTCCTTATATGCCAGGAGGGAATGTCATTTGGTAGAGAATAAAAAGCCACTGAAAACTTCTGGGGGTGGGGGTGGAGAAATAAAATGTCAATCCAGTATTTATTGCATACTTTCTTAGGGCACTACTTTAAGAATTAGGATTATGAAAGCGAATAAAACACAGTTTGTTTCTTTACTTAGCCCACCCTCCAGTAACAGGATTGAAAATGAACCTAGGAAGATTGACACAGACATCAGAGAGATCAGATACATGCCTGAAGAAACTACATTACAGCGTTCCCAGCCAGAGCTCAGGAGTTCTCAAAGCAGCAGAGTGGTGATGGAGATGACAAGGAAGGGTTGCATCAAGAGGTCTTTGGAGATGGTATCATAGAATGCTCCCACTTCCCAGATATGGAGACAAGGGAGAAGAAAGGCAAAAATCATTTGAAGGTTGTAAATGTAACCATCAGGTAAAATAACACCGTTAAGATTAATTAAAAAGTCAGGAGGAGCACCTAGCTGGGATGGAGAGCAGAAGGTGAGGTTTGATTAAATGTATGCTGAATTTGAAGCCCCTCGAGTACCTTCTGGTGGAGGGATCCAGCAACAAGCTGGATGTGTGGAATCAAAACTCAGAAGAGCTGTGGTCAGACACCAGAGTCCTTAGCACAGCACTGATGGATTCTTCCTATCCCTTTTCAGAAAGGTTGGCAGATAGGTGCTGCAGAGCCATGCTTTGAAGCTGTAGGACGAACACGTGCAAATGACAAGGCTTGTCTTTATAGGAGTACAAGACTACAAAACTATTCCTACATGTAAGTTTCATCATAGTGAACAAAGCTCCATCCATCCAGATCTGGTTTTTCATGTCTTCAAGGCTTGTCAGTTCCCAGTGTCCTTGCTATGAACTAGTTACCCTTTAAACAGACAATGCCACACTGGTATAGGGGAAGGGAGTGTTCTCACTGGCTGGCAGAGGTGGCATCCAAAGCAGTCATCAGGTTGGAATGTGGTGGAGATGGAGGTCTAATTAGATCAGGAAAGAGGGCTCGGAGCAGAAAGCATAGAGTCTGGCATCAGACCAAATGACTAAGGTCTTTAATGGTTGCTAAGGTTCAGCATGGATATTATTGTTTTATTTTGTTTTTGTTTTTGAGACAGGATTTCTCTGTGTAATCTTGGCTGTCCTGGAACTCCATCTGTAGACCAGGCTCGCCTTGAACTCATAGATAACTGCCTGCCTCTACCTCCTGAGTGCTAGGATTAAAGGCACGTATGGAATACCTGGTTAGTTAGGATATTCTTACAAATAACACTTGTGCCAAAGTTTAGTATGGACAAGTCAGCCTTCACTGGGAAGATAGTTAGACAGTTTGTATAGCTGAAATACTAAGTTAGTAACCTTTCTCTTCACCTCAGCCAGGCATCCACACTATGTAATGCTGGCATGGAGTTTTTAAGCAGGCAAAATATCAAATACAACCTTTCTTTGTGAAGGTTTTACCTTTGGTATCTTATGGCACCAAATTTAAAAATGGCTCAGGTGGCAACTTATTTTTGTGTATTTTATCAAAATAAAGTTTGGGTTAAACAGAGTAATCATTCTGAGTATTGGTATGTGCATGTTAAACAAGAAATAAACACAGTATGCATATTATCATTTTAAAGACGTGTTGAGCTTTGAGGGACCGTGCCATGGAAAGAAAGGACTAGGGGTGGATGCCAAGAAATGATAAGTCTTTTAAGGCAGGGTCTCACTGTGTAGCCCTGGATGTCCTCAAATTCAGGCCAGCCTTGAACTCATAGAGATTGCCTGTCTCTGCCTCTTGAGTGTTGGGATTTAAGACTGGTGACACCACATAGGGCCTAATAATGACATTTCTTGTCTAGCTGAGAGCCTAAAACAAAAACAAAAACAAAAAAACAGAAACAAAAACAACCACCCACCACCACCACCACCAAATTATTCCCATTGATTTTTACCAGGACCATCTGTGTGACTACAGGGTTGGAACTACCAGCTGGAGCCTGTGGCACAACGTTTGGTACACTACGGAAGACAAGGACTGCCTCTCCCTCTGAATCCATCAGTAGCCAATAGTTCAGCACAGAAAAGTAGAGTACCACAACCGCCCTGGAATCCACCATGACCTGTTGACAGGCCCAGTCTTGTGCCCGATGCAGGCAGCCCAGCTATGGTGCATTTGTGATAGACAACTGCATGGTGGCCTGAAGACAGCGTTTCTCAGTGCTTCTCTGTGTTTTCAGCAGGGTCTATTCTTCCTTCTCCCTCTTTGGTGACATTCCTTGAGCCTCATGGAGGTGGTATAAATGTCCCATTTAGGCACTCAACAGTCACTTATTCCTTAAGCAACCCGCATCTCTACATTTATTGTCCTTGACAGGAACATGGGAAAGGAACTCCAGAAGTGAGAGGGAGACAGATGGGAGAGGGTGAGTGAACTAAACATGCTTCCTACATACATGAAATCAATCAAAGAACAAATTTAATCAATAGAAATGGGAAATTTGAATCTACAAAAATCTAATAAGATTTTAAAAAGCTATTGTGTGACACACGTGTTCTATCATTCAGTCCTCTAAGCACACAGCGGGCATTTATGGGCCGATGGAGAAAGCATTTTCAAGGCTAACTCTCCCAGAACATGGGAGATCTGATCTTGGAAGCACAAGGGCTTGTTTCCTTGGGAGCTTCCCGAATTTGTGGCGAGCAAGAATGAAACGCCATCCCCCAGGTGTAAGCGACACCTGGGATAGACCCCATCCTGTGTTATATTTGCCTTACACAGACTTCAAGGCTATGCCTTGCTCTGGGCAGAGCTGGAGTGGGAACTTTCTCTCTGCAGCAAAACAAAGGGTTGGGTTTGGCGGCAGCTAAGACAAGCTTGAGACTTGGCACATGTACACTTAGCCTAGCTAACCCCAGGGTCTCTGGACTGTGTCATTTCTGATTGGCACAGTGGTTAAATATTTTAACTGTAGTCCTATCCTTGGGTGTCTTCCTCAGGAAGACAAGTCCTTGCAAGTGTAGAATACAAGGGTACTTTGGTTTAGGAGAACAGAAGGCTCACACAAATTCACTCAAACTGTGGTTGCTTATTGCTTCTAAATAGTCTTCTGGTTACTTCAGGTGCAGTTGCTGTGTGCAAATAAAACCGTCTTCCTATCACTGGCTCTCGGCTCCAGCTCCCATTTGCTAACCTTCTTTGAACCTTCTCTCCCTTTACTCTTTAACAGTATTTTCCTTGGCTCACAACACATGCCGTGACCAATTTCATCATCAGTAGAGAAAATAAGAACAGAAAGTTTGGGGCTGCAGAGCACCGACTGCTCTTCCAGAGGTCCTGAGTTCAAGTCCCAGCAACCACATGGTGGCTCACAACCATCTGTAAATGGGACCAGATGCTGCCCTCTTCTGGTGTGTCTGAAGACAGCTACAGTGTACTCACATATATAAAGAATAGAAAGTTTGAACCCCGAGTGTCCAGGATTCTCTCTTGCTCCCTCCCTGTGCCTCCTTGGAAGAAAACTGGACATGAAGGTGGATGCCGACTCTCAGCAGCCAGGAGAGGTAAGCATTCTCTCACTTCTCCATTTTCCCTACACTCTCTCTCTCTCACCCTTTTGCTACTATAATACTCAAGTATTTGTGCAAAATGAAGTCATCATTTCATAAGCATTATCTGTACATCTCCCTCTTAAGGCCAGGAGATGGATTTTGCTTTCTTATGCATAAGAATGCATAAGAATGTGGACCCCATTGTCCACAACCCCCAGCACAGAGAAGCCTGGTATGCTATAGCTATCAATCATATTCTACATAGCACTAGCTCTCTCCCTGACCCACCTCAAGGAACAAATGCATGAATCAGAGAATGCATATGTGACCCTTGATCTGGGAAAGTAGGACTTTCACGTACAATTCTGACCTAAGAGTCTTAGGGACTAGGAGTCAGAAAGTTTGGTCACTGGAGAGTCATGTGGAACTATGGCCTCTAATTGTGACCCTAGGGACCACGTCAATGCAGGAAGTTCATCATTCATTTGATGACTTCTAACCTGTGCTGGCTGTGGCTGTGAGTGCCTGCAGCCCTGCAAGAGAAATCTACCAGAGAAACAGAAAGAGGTGAGCTTGTGGGGTGGCTAATCTTCATTGTTAACTTGACTGCATCTGAAATTAACTAAACCCCAAGCAGCTGGGCACGCTCATGAAGGATTTCCTTGGCTAGATTATCTGAGGTGAGAAGACACACCCTAAATCTGGGCCACTTTTTCTGGGAGCTGCCTACATAAATGGACACAGAACTTCTTGCTTTTTGCCTGCTTGTCCTCACTCTCCATGACAAGCTCATTCTGTTCCTGAGGCACTCCTTACTGGTCTTAGAACCTATGTCTTTAGGGTTACAATGAAGAAGGAAGACGGGGACTCCCGGTACCAGATGAGACATCCAGTCTTGTAGGATGAACAACTACCAGATCTTTGGCCATTTGGACAGGAGATAACCATTGCTAGACTACCCAGATCACAGCTTGTAAGCCACTCTAATAAATCAGTTCTGTTCCTTTAGAGAACCCTAACTAATCCATAACAGTGCCCAAGGCAGGACAGAGGGCCTGACAGCTTCATGCCCACTGCTGTAACTCAAGGTCAAACCTAAGCCCAAGTTATGCTGTGGCCTAACTCGAAGAATCAATCTTGCATCAGAGGCTGATTTGTTGAGAGGAAAATGTGGTGAAGCTGGAGCAACAGAGGACAGACTAAAGTCACAGGGACAGAGCAGAGGCCTGACCATCACACCACTGTGTTTATCAGCAGACACTTGAGCTAGCTGGTATAGTCATCATGGAGACACAACTCAGTATTGGTCTATATCATAATGACTCTACAGTTCTATGGCTATAGTTTGTCCCAGCTCCTGTTCATACCATTAATGGTCAATCCTGAGCTGCTCTGACATGCATGAAACCCTTGACAATATTAAAAGACTCTCCTGTGCTCGCTTTGGCAGCACATAGACTAAAATTGGAACGATACAGAGAAGGTTAGCATGGCCCCTGCACAAGGATGACACACAAATTCGTGAAGAGTTCCATATTTTTGCAGAATTCTATCAGACCTTCAAAGAAGACCTAATACCAATACTCTTCAGTCTATTCCACAAAATAGAAACGGAAGGAATACTACCCAAATCATTCTATGAGGCCACAGTTACACTGATACCAAAGCCCCACAAAGACACAATAAAAGAAAACTTCAGACCAATTTCCCTTATGAATATCGATGCAAAAATACTCAATAAAATTCTTGCAAACTGAATCCAAGAACACATCACAATGATCATTCACCATGATCAAGTAGGATTCATCCCAGGGATGCAGGGATGGTTCAATACCCAGAAATCCACCAATGTAATCCACTACAAAAACAAACTCAAAGAAAAAAATCACATGGTCATTTCGTTAGATGCTGAAAAAGCATTTGACAAAGTTCAACATCCCTTCATGATAAAAGTCTTGCAAAGATCAGGAATTCAAGGAGCATACCTAAACATAGTAAAAGCAATATACAGCAAACCAGTAGCCAACATCAAACTAAATGGAGAGAAACTCGAAGCAATCCCACTAAAATCAGAGACTAGACAAGGCTGCCCTCTCTCTCCCTATCTATTCAATATAGTACTTGAAGTTCTAGCTAGAGCAATCAGACAACAAAAGGAGGTCAGAGGGATACAAATTGGAAAGAAAGAAATCAAAATATCACTATTTGCAGATGATATAATGGTATACTTAAGTGACCCGAAAAACTCCACCAGAATCTGCTACAGCTGATAAACAACTTCAGCAAAGTGGCCGGATACGAAATTAACTCAAGCAAATCAGTAGCCTTCCTATACTCGAAGGATAAACAGGCTGAGAAAGAAATTAGGGAAATGACACCCTTCACAATAGTCACAAACAATATAAAATATCTTGGTGTGACTCTAACCAAACAAATGAAAGATCTGTATGACAAGAACTTCAGTCTCTGAAGAAAGAAATCCAAGAAGACCTCAGAAGATGGAAAGATCTCCCATGCCCATGGATTGGCAGGATTAATATAGTTAAAATGGCCATCCTGCCAAAAGCAATCTACAGATTCAATGCAATCTCCATCAAAATCCCAACTCAATTCTCCATAGACTTAGAAAGAGCAATTCTCAAATTCATATGGAATAACAAAAAACCAGGATAGCAAAAACTATTCTCAACAATAAAAGGACTTCTGGGGGAATCAGCCTCCCTGACTTCAAGCTGTACTACAGAGCAGTAGTGATAAAAACTACATGGTATTGATACAGTGACAGGCAGGTAGATTAATGGAATAGAATTGAAGACCCAGAAATGAACCCACACACTTATGGCCACTTGATCTTTGACAAAGGAGCTAAAACCATCCAGTGGAAAAAAGACAGCATCTTCAACAAATGGTGCTGGTTCAACTGGCGGTCTACATGTAGAAGATTGCGAATTGATCCATTCCTATCTCCCTGTACAAAGCCCAAGTCCAAGTGGATCAAGGACTTCCACATAAAACCAGATACACTGAATCTAATAGAAGAGAAAGTGGGGAAGAGTCTTGATCACTTTGGCACAGGGGAAATGTTCTTGAACAGAACACCAATGGCTTGTGCTCTAAGATTAAGAATCGACAGATGGGACCTCATAAAATTACAAAGCTTCTATAAGGCAAAGGACACTGTAAATAGGACAAAACAGCAACCTACAGATTGGGAAAAGATCTTTACCAATCCTACATCCGATAGAGGGCTAATATCCAATGTATACAAAGAACTCAAGAAGCTAGACGCCAGAGATCCAAATAACCCTATCAAAAAATGGGGAAGAGAGCTAAACAGAGAATTCTCAACTGAGGAAACTCGAATGGCTAAGAAGCATCAAAGCTAATATCCAATGTATACAAAGAACTCAAGAAGCTAGACTCCAGAGATCCAAATAACTCTATCAAAAAATGGGGAAGAGAGCTAAACAGAGAATTCTCAACTGAGGAAACTCGAATGGCCGGGAAGCACCTAAGGAAATGTTCAACATCCTTAGTCATCAGGGAAATGCAAATCAAAACAACCCTGAGATTTCACCTCACACCAGTCAGAATGGCTAAGATCAAAAACTCAGGTGACAGCAGATGTTGGCGAGGATGCGGAGAAAGAGGAACACTCCTCCATTGCTGGTGGGAATGCAAGTTGATACAACCTCTCTGGAAATCAATTAGGCAGTCCCTCAGAAAAATGAACATAATACTACCTGAGGACCCAGCTATTCCACTCCTGGGCATAAACCCAGAAGATGCTCCAACATGTAATAAAGACACATGTTCCACTATGTTCATAGCAGCCATATTTATAATAGCCAGAAGCTGGAAACAATCCAGATGTCCCTCCACAGAGGAATGGATACAGAAAATGTGGTACATTTACACAATGGAATACTACTCAGCTATTAAAAACAATGACTTCATGAAATTCACAGACAAATGGATGGATCTTGAAAATATCCTGAGAGAGGTAACACAGTCACAAAAGAATGAACATGGTATGTACTCACTGATAAGTGGTTATTAGCCCAAAAGTTCGAAATACCCAAGAGTCACTTCACAGCAACAATAGGGCAGAGTGTGCGGTCCCAGATAGAGGACTTGGAGAAGGGACTGAAGGAGCTGAGGGAGTTTGCATCCCCAGGGAGGCAACAGTGGCAACTGGCCTGACCTCCTGATACTCCTGGAGACTGATCCACCAACCAAAGAATACACATGGAGGGACCCATGGTGCTGGCCACATATGCAGCAGAGGAGGGCCTTGTTATCCATCAGGGGAAGGAGAGGCCCTTGGGCCTGAGAGTGTTAGATCCTCCAGTAGAGGAGAATGCCAAGGAGGGAAGACGAGAGTGAGTGGGTGGGTGGGAGAATACCCCCATAGTGGCAGGGGTAGGGGGGAGGAAATGGGGAGGTTCCAAAGGGGAGATCTGGAAAGGGGGAAACATTTGAAATGTAAATAAAGTAGGGAAAAAAAAAGACTCTCCTGTCCCCACATCTGCTTTTCCATGTCTTTGAAATGTCTGGTTCTAACTTTCAGCCTATGTGCATGCTTCTATGGCTTTGCCAGCTTGACACATAAAACTATCTATGGTACCACCCATCTCTGATCCTTAACAGTAGTGAACAAGGGACAAGTCTTGCTGACTAAAATCTAGGGATAGCCTTAACCTTTTGCTCACCAGACATGCTGAACTCTCACATGCATCTGCACACCTGCCCAAGAATGTTCTTCTGAGCCTCACCAGCAACATCCCCAAGCTAGAAACACTCAGAATGCCTATCAGCATTGTGCACCCCAAATACCAGTGTTACAATTAACAGGAGCTATGGTTTTATCCAGGAGGGAGGGCCTCACATACACAGATGGAGCCAAAGAAACAAAAAGAAAGAGGTTTTGGATTCCACTTACAAAAAGTTTCAAAGCATATGTTTTGAACCTCATTCTATATATTAATAGATGGTGTCTACTCAAGGGCTAAATAATGTAGAAGTGAGTCCCACTCAAGTCAGGATAATAATTTTTTTTCTAAGGGTACAAAAGAAACATTGTCTCCTGTTACCTTGTGATACCGCTACTGATTTTGTCACTACTGGCTAAGCTTCACTTTTCTGTATGAGTGTCACACTTCACACTGAAAAGGTTGAACAGTTTTCTCCGAGGTTCACCCATATCAAATCCTGGGGAAAAAAAAAAAAGACTGACCTACACATCACACAACTTGTGGCTAAGGAGCTCGGTGTCTTTACTCTGGTCTTGTTGCCCAGTATCTTCTACTTGAGACTTTTCCATCTCACCTCTTCCTCCAGGACAGATGTCTCCATTTCAGCACTGTGGCTAGATTTACAATGTAACCAGTTTAACAGTTGGGAGTCCTGAAATTCAGCCCCAGCGGAACTTGCAAAGCAGCTGCAAAAAAGATGAATGTCTCTCCTGGGATCAAAAGCCTGGAGGGTTTTCGGGGAAAAGTTCAGTAGTGTGTGCGTGCAAAGCCTATTTTAAGCAGAAGGCCCCATTAGGGTTGAAGCATCCGTCTATCTCATCATTAGCTGGGAGAGCCTTAGGCTTTGAAAGACTCCTCATTGCTGGTCAGAAACCTAGAGACAGAGGGCAGGCTGTCAGGACCCAGAGCTTCCGGGATTCTGAGATGGCTTGCAGGGCAGGTGTTGGTAGTTCCCTTTAGCCTCTTCTCATACCTGTAAGTCAGTACTTGGAAAGGTGCAGTTAAATTCACTTTCTACCCACTCCCCATCCACACACCCCCTCCCTGACCAGAGAATAACAACTATCCCAGGGAAACCCAAAGAGAAGCTATAGACACCTCACATCAGACTGACTGTCACGGATGCTGGCTTGACTCAGGCTGTTTGAACTCTTTTGGAGTAACATTTATCTACAACGGGGTTATTTTATAGATTCATTAAACCTACATTTTCTCTTAGGCTCCTTTCTCCCAGCTCCCCTCAAACTCTTCTTCTACTCACAAACTCTAAAAAACCCCTTAAGCCCCAGAAATAAATCTCCATAAACTGCCAAGCATCCAATCAGGCTTTTACTGTATCTCTTTGCAATTAGAAGAAATTTACTGCTTGGAGAGATGAGGGGAAATATGTAAGGTACTCCTTGGATAAATATACTCCAGTGAGAAAAGTAGAGGCTCTGTTAAAATTATCTCTGTAAATTCAACAAGAATCAAGGTCACGGGAACCGCCACATACCAGGGAACGTTAATTAATGGGCCTGCAGCTGGTGGTACCACTTGGCTGCTCTGCTCCAGCTGCCTGCTCTATATTTCTCTCGTTTGTAGGACCATTCTTGGCCCAAATCCCATCTCTCTTTTTTATTCCAAGTACATAAGTCTGTCCTGGAAGGAGTCCAACTTTTCACAGCACTAAGGCAAGCGCTGTTTCTTCAGAGTATTTTTTTTTTTTTATCTGCTTTTAAAAGGAAGGCCACTCCATCACCTCTGCAGCAGGATTACTGGCAATCAGTGATGGGGCTGTGGTCTGAGGTCAGTGTTCTGGCGTTGTGTGCTAAGCCAGAGAGGTGAAGCCCTCTTGTATCTTCTCCTCCAACAAACACAAATGACAATTGAAATCTCCTCCTATCTTCGTTGCCTGTGTAGGTTTTGTGCTAGGGTAGGCTGGAGGTAAGGCAAAATGTAGTCAGCATACACCTACCGCCTCTGAGCTGCAGAGGCAGGAGGAAGGAAGCAGGACCTAAGAGGCCAATGGAGAAGAAAGTTTTCCCAGGGTCAGAGGAGTATATGCCATTTAACTCTACTGGGAAGGGTTAAATGAGTAATCATGTTAACCAGAACCCAGGAAATGTGTTAATTACAATGTAATTCCACAATATCTGGCCCTTACCACTACGCTTTGGAAAAGTTGCACACCTATAAACACACACACACACACACACACACACACATAGAGAGAGAGAGAGAGAGAGAGAGAGAGAGATTAAAAAAAAATCTGTGTTTGAATCCTGATCAAATACTAAGTAGCTGTAACAACAGGCAGTTTAGTTAGCCTGTCTACACTTGATTTTCTCATTTGTAATACAGAACTATTAACAAGGTATTTGTCTCAATGCTTTCTAAAGAAGTGCTGCAGATGGAATCTTAGACACAGCACTGGGCATGTTGGTAGCTCCATAACTTTCTTCCCTGTGACCACTGGGGTCATTAGCTATAGCTAAGTGTTTCCATGGGCAGCAAAGGATGAAGAAGTGAGTTAGCCTCTGAGCTGATGGAGACATGGTCCCACTTGCAGCCTGCCTTGTTTGTCTTCTCACTTGGAAGCATTCTCTCCTTCAGCGTTACATTCTGGAAGGACTGGGCGTTCTTCCACACAGTGACAGACATGCGAATCTCGCCCAGAAATAACAGTGAAAAAACCTGACTCTGCAGTTTGCAGGAATTCTCCAGGTAGTCATTAGGCATGAACTCAAGGCAGCGCCCTAGGGAAGGCTGTCCCCACCCCCAAGACAGGAGGGCCATCAGTCCACTCGGGCATCTCTGCCAGGGAGACTCTGCTTTACTGAGCCTTTAAAGGAAGGAGGAATGTTGGGAAAACATTAGAAAGTTTCTCTATTACTTCTTTCCAAACTGTAAAATGATATTTGGGCCTTTTAAATGACTTGGGAATTTTTCTGAAATTAAGGAATATGGATCTGATGGAGGCCTTCGGGGATTAAAGTTTTCCTTCTCTTTGAAGCATTTCAAACAACTTTAATCTGCTCTCAGAGTGCAGCTCAATTCGCCACGGCATTCTTAAGGTATTGTTGCCTTCTTCACGGCACTGATACTTTTGCCTCTTGTTTTAAATGCATTTGCAGAAATAGTCAGGGTATGAGAAAAAGTTAAGATTGCTCATGTGAAGATTGCATGGAGAGAAAGCCAGGCTTCTGAATGCTTAAAAGGCATTTAATATTTTTTTTTGTTTGCAGTATAAGAAAAATTCAGCAAGTAGCTGGAGAGATGGTTCAGTGGTTAATGGTGTGCGTGCAAGGTCAGTTCCTGGCATTCACATAAGGTGGCTCACCTGCCTGTAACTCCAGCTCCAGGGGAATCTGACACCCTCGTCTGGGCTTCAAGAGCACTGCATTCATGTGTACAAAATTTCTTTCTTTTCTCTTTTTCTCTGTCTCTTTGTTTCTCATGTCTCTCTGTCTCTTTTTCTGTGTCTCTGTCTCTGTCTTTCTCTGTCTCTCTCTGTCTCTCTGTCTGTCTCTTTCTCTCTCTCTCTCTCTCTCTCTCTCTCTCTCTCACACACACACACACACACACACACACACACACACAGAGTTTGGACACCTTCAAATTCTCTAACAGGATCATGAAATACCCAAAGCTGATGGGCTCCCTGCTCCCATCCTTTGAACCCTCTAGGAAAAATGCTCCACAGTCCTGTGATAACTTAAAGGCACTATTGGGCTAAATTCAGTTGAATGCCTGGCATCCTATTTCGACGTTCGTTTGTTTATACATTAGCGGCGGCAGCCATTTCTAGTCATTTTGAGTCTACAGTGTTGTCTGACTGAATCTTCATTAACCCAGAACCCCAAACCTATGCATATCTTCTCTTTTCGTCTCCACAGAACATACCAGCAGGATGCTCAGAATTATTCTAAGGACACAATTATCTGCAGGGAGGTGACCTGCAGGCCACTGACAGAGAAGAATGATATGGTTTGGGGCAGAGTGGCTCGTATGGTAGAGAATTGGACTGTAGTCTGGACCATAACCATGGACCTTCATTACTTCATCTCTGTGCTCAGCTTTGAGGTGAATGGAAACACACTGTATCCAAACATTTTTGAGTGGTTACACTCACTTTGTATACTATTCCTAGTCCCATTCATGCGAATCATACCTTAGCCCTTCATCTCTTTTTATCCCAGGCTGTTTAGTGGTATAGGTACAGCACATCTCATCAGTCCAATTGTTAGTGGAGACTTGGTTTTGTGAAATTTACATGATGACAGACTCATCCATAGAAAGACGTGTGGCTGCTCTTATTTCCGCTGTAGGCTATACACGATGTATACAGAATACCTGGTCTGTTTTCCTACTGGTGAGGATGGCCTACTGAGCCTTTATTAATTTTCTTCTACCAAAGACAGTAACACAATGGAGTCGGTTTTATGAAAATGGCCTTATTGTGGCTCACACTAGTGAAGGGCCACGATCAGGGGACCTCATCCAATGATAACCTTGCTGGCACAATCCCAAGGTAGGTGGATGGCATTGCCTTAGCTTCTTTTCTCTTGGTTGTGACAAAATACATGACAAGAAGCAGCTTAAGGAAGGAAGGTTTATTTGCAGCTCAAGAGGGTGCAGCCCATCTTGGCGGGGAAAGCGCAGCAGCAGGAGCCCAGGAAGCAGATTGAGAACAGAAAGTAGAGCTGGATTCTAGAAGTTCAAGGCCCTCTCACAGAGACCTGTTAGCAAGGCTTGCCTCCTAAAAGATTCTACAATCTTTCCAAACCGAGTCAAGTGTTAAAATGTCTATGGCTATGGGAAACATTTCACATCAAACCAAAGCACTTAATAATAAAATCATGAGGACAGTCAACAGGGTCTTTGCTATAGGTCAGGTAGAATAGTTCTCAGACTTACAGAAATCATCTTCGTGGTCTTTAAAAGCAACCTTAAGTGGTTGCTTTTATTTATTTTATGTCCATTTTAAAGATTAGGAAACTAAAATCAAAGTCAAACAGATAATCAAAAGGGAGCAGGATATGAGCATAGGAAGACTGGTTGATCTATGCTTGGAGGACTTGTCTGGTAAGTCCTGGTCCTGCCAGTCAGGGTGACTGTGTGTGACAAAACTTTTCCTGAGAAGATGCAACACAAGTCTACGCACACCAGATGCAGATCCCATGACAGACCAAAGCACAGATATCACCAAAGTCCAATTTGGTCAACCAATGAGTTTTATTGGAGTTACTTACAGGAATATGGATTAGGAGCAGAAATGACTCACAAACAGTTGCATCAACAAAGCTCACCCCTGCATGATTGACAGCTCACAAAGCTGGGGACTTGGAACACACTGCACAGCCTGCAGGCAGCTTAACAGATAGAAGAATGAATATGCTTTCTTTTAGACCAAGTGACTCTGGTTTAGGCCTCTTCCAGATAGCTCAGGGGGTTTTTGCTTCTTTTAGGCAGTCTGTCTGGTCCCAGCCTCTTCTGCAGCTCAGTGAGTCTCAGAGGGACTCTCTACTTCATTGTTTAATCTGGCAGGGAGGGGCCTAGTGAACTTAGTCAGTTTCAGGGACTTCTGAAGCTATTTTGAATTGTTTACCTTCTGGTTTAAGGAGCTTTCCCCTAGGGAGGGAATGTTCCAATCTTGAGGAAATCTATACAACAGAGGTATAATTTCAGGATGGATCCTCTTGATGGAGTGGCTGTGGGATATAAGGATGCAAACGTGATGGCTCCAGGTGGTTCTTGGCACACCGTGAAGGCTCCTCAGGGTGCAGGTTGCTGGCAGTCATCATGGTCTACCTGTGCCAGTAGGGAGAGAAAAAATCATGGTTGTTAGAAACAGATGAAGCTGGGCAGTGGTGGCGCACGCCTTTAATCCCAGCACTTGGGAGGCAGAGGCAGGCAGATTTCTGGGTTCAAGGCCAGCCTGGTCTACAGAGTGAGTTCCAAGACAGCCAGGGCTACACAGAGAAACCCTGTCTCAAAAAAAACAAAGACAAACAAACAAAAAAGAAACAAAACAAAACAAAAAGCCAGATGAATTCCTGATGCTATGACAGTGTGGACTTGGGTACCAACATAGAGAAGAGAGACACTCAAGGTAGAGTACATGTTTGTTTGTTTGTTTTAAGCTTTGGAAAGGTGGCTTTGGGAATATTTAGCACCTTCTAGGGATGGTGCCTAGTGTAAGAAGCCTGTGCATAAGAAGTAACTGACTTTGCTCTGATCCTGGTAGACATAGAGCTAGTGTCCTCAAACCATTCACTCTGCCTGGCTTCTGAGTCCATGATGTGCTGTGTGGATACAGATCCTGTGCATTCCAGATCAAGACCCATCTGATGAAGCAGCTTTACTTCAGCTGATGTAGAGTAGTGAGAGACATAGACATAAGGGGTTCAAATGAGCATATATGCCAGCCTTGGGGGTCACAAGATTGGGCTGAAGAGAGTTAGTTAAACTAATTACTTGTAAAAGAGACTGTAAAGGAAGAGAAGGGAAGTAAAATGTTATGAAATACAAAAATCATACATACCCATATATGGAATATTATTTATTCATAAAAAGGAATGGTCTATTATTGTGTGCTACAGAACTGATAAGCCTTAAAAATGATATACTCAGTCAAAGAAACACACAAATGGCCATATGTTATATGGTTGCATCAGTCTTAAAAGCACAGGTGGAGAGATAGTATGCAGACTATCAATTGGCAGGGGCTAGGACAGTGGTCCTCACCCTTCCTAATGCTGTGACCCTTTAATACAGTTCCTCACATTATAGTGACCCCTAACCATAAATTATTTTTGTTGCTACTTCATAACTATAATTTTGCTACCATTATGAATCGTAATGTAAATACCTGTGTTTTCTGATGGTCTTAGGTAGCTCCCAAAGAGGTCACAACCCACAGATTGAGAAACACTGGCTAGACAAAAGGGGAATGAACAGAGCTTGGAAACAAGTTCAGGGTTTGCATGACTATGGTGAAAATATTCTGGAATAATACATTAGTGAAGGATGCAAATATGGGTAAAGGGGCTTGCTACCAAGGCTGAGGATCTGAGTTCAATCCCAGGCATTTACTTATCTCTAACCTCTGCACAAACATGCACATAATAGAAAAAAATTTAAAGTAGTGGTTCATGTTATGTCAAGTATGTCTTGGGGTGGAGGATCAAAATCCAGAAATTAAGCACTAACTTCCAATATCCTAAAACAAATACCTAAAGGTTCTAAATGTTAAAAATTTTATATTTTTCTCCATCTTCTATAATTTTCTACACAGCATAAATTTCTATTTCAAAAGGCTTTTTGTTTTAAAACCATTAGCCATTCACAGGAAGTTGCAAAGATAGTAGGCCAGGTCCTAGTACCGGGTTTCCCCTCAGTGGTTATAATCTTACATTACTGTGTCCAAATGGAATCCAGGAAGTTGACATTGATACAATCAATGTTTGCTGTTCTAACCCTGAGAGATTTGTTAGTACTGAAACAAAGAATCACAGCCATTTCTTCCCCAAGAAGCTCTCTTCTTGCTGGTCTTTAATTCAGACCACTACCTACAAATCCTAACCAATGGCAACTGATAAATTTCTCCATCTCTGCCATGTTGCCATATATAGGCTGTTTATAACTAGGTAGACAGAATCATAAAGTATTTGACTTTCAGATCAGCTGTTTCCAGTCAGCAGGATGTCCTGCTGCTATTAACACTGGTGGGCAGATGTTTGTATAGATATGAGCTTTTTTTACTCTGGAATAAAAGGCAAGAAATATGATTGCAGAGTTGTATCATGGATAGGGTATAATGCTTAGTCTTTAAGAGAGTACCAAACTAGCTTCAGTGAGGCTGGACCATTTAACACAGTGATTCTCAATCTTCCTAATGTTGTGACCCTTTAATACAGTTCCTCATGCTATGGTGACCCCCAAACATAAAATTATTTTTGTTCCTACTTCATAGCTGTAATTTTGCTACTGTTATGAATCATAATGTAAATATTTGTAGTTTCTGATGATCTTAGACAACCCCAGTAAAAGGGTCATTCTGCCCTCCAGAGGGGTCCTGACCCATGGGCTGAGAACCACTGATTTAGGATCTCACCAGCAACACAGCCCTGATCCAGCTCTCTGCATTGTTTTTTGGGGAGGGGGCACAATGACATTATCTTAGTCAGGGTTTCTATTTCTGCACAAACACCATGACCAAGATGCAACTTGGGGAGGAAAGGGTTTATTGAGCTTACACTTCCATGCTGCTGTTCATCACCAAAGGAAGTCAGGACTGGAACTCAAGCAGGTCAAGGAGCAGGAGCTGATGCAGAGGCCATGGAGGGATGTAACTTACAGGCTTGCTTGCTTCTCCTGGCTTGCTCAGCTGGCTTTCTTATAGAATCCAAGACTACCAGCCCACATATGGTACCATCCACAAGGAGCCCTCCCCATCTTGATCACTAATTGAGAAAATGCCTTACAGCTGGATCTCATGGAGGTATTTTCTCAACTGAAACTCCTTTCTCTGTGATAACTACAGCTTCTGTCAAGTTGACACATAAAACTAGCCAGTACAATTGACCCCTTGTCAACTTGACACACAAACACATCACCAATAAGTCTCGACCCTTACTTCCTTATTCATCCCCAAGATCTAAATAACTTTAAAAGTTCCACAGTCTTTTAAATTCTTACATATTAACATTTCAGTCCTTTTTAAACATCCAATCTCTTAAAATTCAAAGTCTTTTAAAAATTCAAAGTCTCTTAACTGTGGGCTCCACTAAAATACCTTTTTTCTTCAAGAGAGTAAAATATCAGGGCATAGTCACAATCAAAAGCAAAATCAAACTCCAACCGTCCAATGTCTGGGATCCACTCACCATCTTCTGGATTCCTCCAAGGGCTTGAGTCACTTCTCCAGCTCTGCCCTTTGTAGCACACACCTTGTCTTCCAGGCTCCAGATGCCTGTACTCCACTGCGGCTGCTGTTCTTGGTGGTCATCTCATGGTACTGGCATCTCCAAAACACTGCTGTCTTCTGCTGCAACTAGGCTTTACTGACAGCCTCTCATAGGCTCTCTTCATGGTGCCAAGCCTCACCTCCTTTGCATGACCCCTTCAGTCCTTGGCTGTCAATTGCAACTGAGGCTGCACCTTCACCAATGGCCTTCTACAGCCTCTCACAGTGCCCAGGCCTCAGCTGCTCTTCACGACTCCTTCATGCCTTCAAAACCAGTACCACCTGGGTGACTCTTACACATTACCAAGTCCAGCCACAGCACAAGGTACAACCCTGGCTATCTCTGGAATGCAGCCTCTGTACTCTCAGAAAATTCTTCTCAGAAGATTTCACCCCAATGATGCTGGTCTCTTCTTAATCACTGCTAATATCTTAGCTCCAGCTAATCAGCATCAATAGTTCCAGCAATGCAATGGTTTTGCTTTAGTAGTTCTGGTATCTTGTAATTCACAGCTGATCATTCAGCCCCTACTAATCAAAACCACAGAATCTTCACAGTCAAAATAGCAATGGCCCTGATAAGAGTCTTTAATCTTTCCTCTGAAATTTCACAAGCCAGGCCTCCATCTTCTGCACTGTTCTCAACATTATCTTCCAAGCTCCTGCACAACATCCTACAGAGCTCTTAACACCGAATGGATCTTCTAGCCCAATGTTCCAAAGTCCTTCCACAGTCCTCCCAAAACATGGTCAGGTTGTCATAGGAATACCCCACTCCTGGTACCAATTTGTCTTAGTCAGGGTTTCTATTCTTGCACAAACATCATGACCAAGATGCAAGTTGGGGAGGAAAGGGTTTATTGAGCTTACACTTCCATGCTGCTGTTCATCACTAAAGGAAGTCATGATTGGAACTCAAGCAGGTCAAGGAGCAGGAGCTGATGCAGAGGCCCTGGAGGGATGTTCCTTACTGGCTTGCTTCTCCTGGCTTGCTCAGCTGGCTTTCTTACAGAACCCAAGACTACCAGCCCACAGATGGTACCACCCACAAGGAGCCCTCCCCATCTTGATCACTAATTGAGAAAATGCCTTACAGCTGGATCTCATGGAGGCATTTTCTCAACTGAAACTCCTTTCTCTGTGATAACTCCAGCTTCTGTCAAGTTGACACACAAAACTAGCCAGTACAGACATGATCTTGCTGGGTAACCTAAGCTGGCTTGGGAGTCTTAGTTCTCCTGCCTCAGCCTTCCTACAACTGGATGCCCCTATGCATTTGCTTCCACTGTTCTAATAGATATAGAGTGATCTTTCCATTTCTCATCTGGGGAAAAGCTGCGGACAACCTGCTCATTGGCTTAGTTTTTATTTTGTAATTTTTTTCTCCTTCTAACTTTATTGTTTTCAATATCAAATTTTGAGAAGTACATAAACACAAAATAGATTCTAGTCAGGATGTATGGTTTGCAGAGATCGCCCTCCCACCCCATCCAGCAGGTCATCTCTTCATCTGCTCCTTTCAGCAAATATTTTCTTGGGGGAATTTTAAATATTTTTTTGTGAAATTTATTTTTACCAATTGTTCCTTTTGTGCATGTGGGTTATACTTTTGATATTGTCTGATAACTCCCTTCTCCAAACTCAGGTCCTGCAGATTTTCTATGATCTTTTCTCGTAAGAGTTTTATACTTGGGCCAGGCAGTGATGGTGCATGCCTTTAATCCCAGTACTTGAGAGGCAGAGGCAGTCAGATCTCCATGAGTTCAAGGCCAGCCTGGTCTACAAAGTGAGTTCTAGGACAGCTGGGCTACACAAAGAAACTCTGTCTTCAAAAAAATAGTCTTTATTTTTAAAAATAGTCTCACAATAGTCTTTATTGTGAGAACAGAGGGAGGGCACGGATGCCACACCAACTGCATAGAAATCAGAAGACAGCTTTGGGGAACCAGTTCTCTCCTTCTACCGTGTGGGTTTCCCGGATGGCACTCATGTTACCCAGCTTGTGCTGTAAATGCCTTTATTGTCTGAGCCATCTTACCAGCCACTATGAATTACTTTTCAAAAAGGCATTTTTTTTCTTTCTTCCTGAATATTCAAGAAATGTGTGCACAATGCCAATTGTTTGTAACATGAAAAGAAGTTTAAGGGAAAATTAGACTATCCAGGCAACAACCTCCTGAAGTATGTATTGGTATTAGACTTCAATTTTAATAAAAATGTGAGTTCTTTTTATAACAGACAACTGGAACCCTCCCACAGCGAATCGCACCAGGGAGAACCAGCCCAGTGCCGAGGGAGAGGTGCCTTGCTCAGTGCTGAGCTCAGCTGGGGGAGTTGCTATTCAGACAAGACTGAGAACTACTGACCCAAACGGTAAACCCGGTGTTTATGAACTGCAGCAGTTAGTCACAGACCGTAATTACTGCACCAGATAAAGAAGCTATTTAAGAGAGTAGGTTGCTACAGCCGAAAAAGAAACAGAAAAATCTTTTTGAAAATCACCGGCTTGTAACCAAGGAGAACATCAGGTTTGAGGGCGGAATGGATTGGTGTGGGCCTCTGGCATGGAGACAGAGGCTGACCCAGCACAAAATCAGGCAGGCCTTGGCTCCGTTCTGTTTAGTTGCAGAGCAATCTACTGAGGTTTCCTTTCTCTAGCCCTAGCTTGTGGGGCCTTCCGACTGGTAACATCCTCCCATCTGACTCACTTTTGACTCCTGAGTGTATGGGAACTCTGCCTCGGCGTCATACCTTGACCTGTCTGCATTCTTGGCCAGAGGGGCACTGTAGCTGAGAGAAGTGTAGCTCTCTACACTTAGAACAAAGTGGTCTCTTCTTTGTTTGCTTGTTTTGTTTGAAATGGTACCTTGCCATGTAGCCCAGTCTAGCCTTGAATTAGTGATCTCCCTGCCTTAGCCTCCTGAGTGCTGAAGTCATAGGCATGGGTCACTAAGAATGCCTGGTTAGTAGGTTAGTGGGTCTGGGAACATGGCTCAGAGGTAGAGGCATGTGCAAAAGTTCATGGGAATCATCTCCAGTAAACAAACTAAAATTAAAGTCAGTCAGTCAATCAATCAATCAATCAATCACGGGGCATTAGGAATCCATAGACATCTCCTAAGCTCCCATGAAATCTTCCAGATAGATAGTTGATAATAAGTGAAACCTGACAGAAATTCTTTTATGAAGTGAAGGAACAATTCTGCATTTTTGTGTTTGTATTTCATGTTTGCAGCCTTTGGAACATTATTCAAATTTCTTGGCCATGTGTTTGCAAAGAACACCTTACTTTTAGTTACCAAGTAAGAACCATTGTTGTATGTTAGATATTATTCTGCTGTTAATCAAGCAGTTCCCCTGGATGATGACAGGCATGTAAAAATTCTACAAATGATTGGATACAAAGTTACACAACCAAAATAACAGTCAAGAGAGCATTGGTTAACTGAAATTGTGATTACTCATATAAAAACTTGACATTGATTGCCATGAAAAGGTGCCTACATATACTGAATTAATAAGCAACTTATCAATTGTCATGTAGAATTATATGTATATAAAATAACTTTTTTGACTCTAGTTTAACTCATAAAACTCGATGGCAGCGCTGGAGAGATGGCTCAGCAGTGAAGAACATTTGCTGCTCTTCGAGAGGACCCCAGTGCAGTTCCTAGCACCCATCTCAGTCAGCTCACAACTGCTGTGACTCCAGCTCCAAGGGATCCAATACCTCTGCCCTTCATGGGCACCTGGATTCATGTGTAAGTGTCCACAAGCAGACACACCCCTGCACATAATCTTTTTAAAAAATAAATTTTTAAAAAATCAATGGCTAAAGATATTCAAAAAGACCAATGCATGTAAGTTGAAATGTGAGAATTCTCAACGTTTTAATCCCAGAATCCCTTCTGTGTATAGCAACTTTCTGCGGTGGGGCAGTGTATTTTTTAACAAAGAAATTTCAGAATGAAAGCAGATTAGAAAGGCTTTGCAAGAAGTGAATGAAACCCGCCAGCCTCCTGCTGGCCAGTTCTCCATCCTCATCACAGCATGAGGAGGGCCTAAAGAAGAGGAATCATTCTTTTTTCACTCTCAGCACATGGGTTCCCACAGATAGTGACCGGAGGCCAGGCATACAAATTAGTATGTTCTCCAACTCATGTGAATCAATCCGAGTTCAAGCTGTCGTCCCATTTAGCAGTGAGTGGCACAGGCAGCTGGCCCTGCTCCAGGTGCTTGGAGTGTTCATCTCTCTGTCTGTCTTTGTCTGTGTCTCTGTACTTCTGTCTCTATCTCTGTCTCTGTGTCTCTCTCTGTCTGTCCCTGTCTGTGTCTCTCTGTCTCTCTCTCCCCTGTGTCCTTCCCTCCTCCTGTAGGATTTAATGATTTAATAGTGACCTCCAAGGGTATAATGTAGCATAGCCATAGAATGTATGCCTAGCAGGTAAGTCCAAAAGTTCAAGCCCTAACATGGGAGGAGGAGTAGTTGGACTGTATCATCCTTGCTTTTCACCTTAACTGTCCCTCGGAGGACAGTTAACTGTCCTCGGAGGGGAGAGACATTGGTTAAGCTTGTGTAACCCCTCTGTTCTCCATCATACACCGCATTCTACTGATGACAGAGTTTACTAGAGGTTTACATTTAGTTTACTGATGCCTAACCTCAGGCTCCTTTCTCTTCCCAGACTGTAAACCAAAGCAGGGATGTAAGTGTTTCAATTTGCCCTTGTGTAGCACACAGATAGCCCACAATAGACACTTCATCTAGTCCAAGATAAAACAGATAGTATTAACAGTGTTTTCAAGCCCTTCATTGAGGTGGACTCTAATTTCATCAGCTTTTAGATGATGACAGGACCAGTCATTTCTTCACTCACTCTTTCATGGAGTAATCTGTACATTTTCACTGGGCCAGGTGTTGGCTTGGACTTAGCTGGGTACTGGCCATAGTGGTGACTTGCTAGATTCATCAGTCTAGCAAGAAAGACAAAAACAGACAAATATGATCCAAGGAGATGGGGGTGGTGATATCAGTCCAACAGAGTTTTGAAGACACACAGAAAACTCTTTCACTGCACCCTGGCATCCATTCCAACCCAGTTACTTCTTCCTTAACCTTCAAATGAGGCCTCTCTAGGTTTGTGTAGAGAGCTTGCAGCTTGCTTTTTAAGCAGAGGGTACACAATGTCAAAACTGATGGTGCAACAAGAGTCTGAAAATTAGTTTTATACTGGCAAAGTCCAGTTGTTTAAACTCACTGTTGCAGGCTGGGGAGGCAAGTCGGTGGGGAACATGCTCATTGAGTTTGTACAAAATCTCCAGCTCTGCCTAAACCAGGCAGGGTAGCTCATGGTTTGTGATCCTACTGCTCAGGAAGTAGAGGCAGGAGGATCAGAAGTTGAAGGTCATTCCAGTCCTAATGGTGAAAGGAGACAAGCTGTGGATATGCAGGACAGCCCCACTCCCACCCTGGGAGAAAGTACAGTTGCTCTTTCTTCGTCCTTCCTTCTTTTTTCCCTCTCAATTTTCTTCTTCTTACACACGCAGATCAGACACGAGACATGGACAAGCAAATGTTTTCTGACTGGATGACTTCAGCAGATTAGTGCTCCTTTGAAAGTGATATTGTTACAACCAGTGCATGTTTATGTGTAACACAGACAAGTCTGTGGGGGGAAGGCTCAAATCCTGGCTATGTCAATTAGTAAAGGTAAGAAGTTCAGCCTAGAGCTGCAGACCCCAAGGCTTTGGGGAATCTTGATATGGTATAAGGAGGGAATTGGGAAAAAAAAAGAAGAGACATTTCTTTAAAGGTTATTTATCTTCCCCCCCCTTTTCCCCAGGTCTCCGGGGCTTAACTCCTACTCCCTGAAAACACTTCCTCACCAACCCAGCTGGGATGGCTGTCAAGCAGGGGTACTTTGTTAATGATAGCAGTAATAAAAAAGGGGGGGATCAGGTGATTAGAAACTGCTGGTAAATCAGAGGGACGTTTCATTGTCACGGATGGGAAAACATTTATTTCGGACTCACAGAAATGAATTAGGGGGAAGATTCTCTCAGTTTCCTTGGGATTTCAAAAGATATTTTAGGGGGGCTTGGGAGATGGCTCAGTCAGAAAAGTGGACATGGTATAAGCATGAAAACCTGGATTCAGATCTTTGGTCTTCCTATGTAAAAAGGCAAGCACATGGGGCACATGCCTGTAATTTCAGCACTGTACAGGTGGACACAGGAGGATCCCCAAAGCTTTTTAGGCAGCCAGTCTAACTAATCAGTGATCTCCAGCCCCAGAGAGAGAGATACTGTCTCAAAAAATAAGGTGGAAAGCAATGGAAGCCAATCTACCACTGACTTCTATATGTGCTTACCCTTACACATAGGCAAATACATGGATACTCTACTCAGACATCTCTCTGTTTGAGTGCTTAATTCTCTTCAGAAATGCTTCATTATGAATCATTAAAATGCAGTTGAAAATCAGTTCTTGCCAGGTGGTGGTGGCACATACCTTTGAAGCCAGCATTTGGGAGGCAGAGACAGTTGATCTCTGAGTTCAAAGCCAGCCTGGTCTACAGAGTGAGTTCTAAGACAGCTAAGGCTACAGAGAAACCCTGTCTCTTGATGTTTTACAGTTCCAAACATCCACATTCGAATATTTATGCTAGCATTTTCATATAACGCAGCCTAAGAAAGGCCATTTCAGAGCCAACGGGTGTGCCATTAAAAAAATGAAAATGAACTCCACCCTTCCCCAGCAGCCTTGTCATTTCTTATCAGACTTTGAGTATTCTCCAGCATCTGTAGATACTCCAAATGCATGACTCAAAGAATGTTGGGGGAAGAGGTCTTTGAGATCATCTGTTCCAGTCCTTTTATTTTAGGGGCCTGAAGCATCAAAGCCAAATGTAGGGAAGAGGGGAACACAACATATTGGTGGCAAGGCTGGGATCTGAGCAGTTCCCTTGCCCTCCCTCTCTCTGTGGGTACATCAGGGGCTGCCCTTATCTCTACAGTGTCCCCAGGAAGGTGGCTCTCCCTCCTGTTCCCAGGCCCCCTCTGCCTATGGTACTGTATCTGTATCAGCCAGCCTGGCAAATCAGCAATCTTTTGAGCAGAGCATCCCACACCTTCACAGTAAGCAAGACGGGAACACAGGCTTTTTCTTGATATTTGTATCCAGAATAGAACACAATCAACTCAAAGGCTTGATACAGTTTCAAAGTATGCCTTCCTGTCTCCCTTATGCAGAGCACAGCCAAGTCACAGACCCTGACAGAAGTGCCTAGCAAGCTAAACATTTTGCCTTGAACAGAAGCCACTTTGGGAAGACAGAAGCAAAGGGTTTTCTGGGTAGGGGGCACCCCTTGACTCCAGTAATTCAAGCTAGTGGGCTGTGGAGAGATTTAAGGCATGGGGCATGCTGGAAAGGTGGGCTATCTCTGGAAATAACTGCATGTACTTAGTCTACTAAGTACATGACCACAGATGTTCCCGTATCTCACCAACTCCTGGAAGAGCTAATTGAACATGGAGATTATCAGACATTTCTATACTTGAGTCCACTGGGGGCAAATCTAGGGCTGACAACAATTTTACTGCCTCTATTTCTAGAATGTTCTCCTCTTCCCCCTAAGTCCCTGGTGATGTCCTATACCCTCTCAATAGGCCTAGAATGAATGGTCTCCACTTCCTTCAGCTCTGCCTTACTTTCATGAGGAATATTTTAAAAATCTCTTTTACTCCACAGATGTGGGTTTGTTTGTTTGTTTGTCTGTCTGTGTGTTTTAAAAATCAACCCAGCTGGACACTGTAATGCTCATTTTCAGACTCAGCACTTGGGAGGAAGAGGTAGGCTGATCTCTGTGAGTTCAAGGTTAGCCTGGTCTACATAGTGAGTTCCAGATCAGCCAGAGCTACACAGTGAGACCTTGTCTCATGAATGAATACATAAATAAATGAATAAATAAATAAATGAATAAATAGATAACCCAGACCATTTTAATTCTATTTACTTTTCTTTTTAATAGAATTTTTTATTTATTGTTAGGGTGTGTCACAATTTGTGTAGAGGTCAGGGGACAAAATGCAGGAGTTAGTTTTCTCTTTTCACCCAGTAGGGGCTGTGGATCAAACTTAGTTTGTCAGGCTTGATGGCAAAGTAATCCATTGGGCCATCTCACGGCCCCTCTACTTTTTTCTCTCATCTCACAGCCCCTCTTTCTGTTCTATTATGAAGTTTTCACGATTCTGACACCAACAAGCTGAAATGCAGGTAGAAACTGAGTCTCTTGGTTTTCCACGAATGCCAGAAAGTCCTGTTTCTAACCCTCCCTGGGACTTCCTTTTAGTCCTGACTCCCTTTCTTCCCCTACCCCCTCCCATCCCTTCTCTTCCCCTTCCTTCCTTTTTCTGATATCTTTTATCTGAAAAGAAGAAAAGACATCACAGTAGGAAAAGACTGGAGGAAGAGAAGCAGAGTAAGCTTCTGCCTCATACTGGGTTAACCTGGCACTGTTAGGCTCCTTACTCGGTCATCCTAAGCACATAGGCATGTGCTATCCCTTGCATGTGATTCACCAGCAGACCTCGATTTCACCCCTCAAGATTCTCTGAAGTCTGTCTACTTCATTGCAGTTAAACAATCTTCTCCTGTCTAGATCCCATCAACTGGAGTGTGTGTGTGTGTGTGTGTGTGTGTGTGTGTGTGTGTATGTGTGTGTGTTCCCATACTGTAGTGTCATGTGAACCCTAGTGCAGGAGAACAGCCATGACACCATTGACCAACCACATCACGCCACATGTCATTGCTAATGCTTCCTGTCTAATTCATCAAGTCCTCACAGTTCTCTGCTGCCATTGGAGACCCACTTCATCACTACTCTAAAATTAAAGATAGAAACATCAAGCCAAGAGAGGTCTCTGATTTGACCAAGGGTGTACAGCAATTTCAGTGACCTACTTTAGGAAACATACTTAAAAGACTGGGAAAGAAAAGCTGAAGTAACTAGTCTATGCTGTAGTGCCAGGAGGAACACATTTTGGTGTAACCTGCAGTGTGGACCCTGGAGGATGGCAAATGAGTTGCTTCTTAGTTGATTGGGAATGGGTATCTGCCCACTGTGAACCGTGAGGGGTTAAAGATGTGTCCCTGGTCCTGGATGGGCTGGGGAATGTCCTTGTTTTCTAGTGCTGGCATAACAAGCAACCATAAAGTTGGTGGTTTAAAACAGTACAAACATAACTTTTAATGGATGTGGAGATCAGAAATCCTAACTGGGTCTCTGGTTAGATTTCAGTAAGACACTGGCCACTCTGTGCTTCTTTCCTGGTCTCTGCTGCTGGCCTTCCCAGCTCTAGGACTGTCCTCATTCCTTGGCTTGTGGCCCCTTGAAGTGACTGCATCTCTCATTGTGTTTATGTCCTTGGATCTCAGCCCCTGACCCTCCCTCATTGTCATAAGGAGTCTTGTGACCATGTTGTGCTTACCCAGGTAACTCATGATGGCCTCTGTTCTCAATGTGTCAATGTGTTATCTCTGCAGAGTCTCGCTGCTCCAAGAAACATATTCTCAAGTGCCAACTAAGTATCAGGATGGGCATATCGTGGGGGAGGCTATCATAGTGCCTACCACATGGAAAGGCTGTGTCCTTTAGCCTTGTGGGAGCAGTCTGGAAATAGATCTAGCCCTGGGGGTCTCAGAGATTTCTATTTCACTTCTGTGTCTTTCACATCTGCACACTGTATGTATGTAGATCTGTGTATGCATGTGCAGGGGTACAAGGCTGTCAGGATATGTGCATGTGCACATATATATGGAGGCCAGATAACCTCTAGTCTTGGTCTTCAGGTACCAACCATCTTTGAGACAGGATCTCTTTCACTGGTCTGAAATTTGTCAAAGAGGCTTGGCTGCCTGGCCAGAGAGCCCTAAGCTCAGCCTGTCTCTCCCTCTCCTGTTCTAGCTACAGTGCCTGTCTTTTAAAAAACCACACGGGTTCTAGGGATCAGACCTTTACCCTCTAAGCTGTAACCCCAACCCCCATATACAAATCTTTGCTGAATGAATAAATGGAAGTCACAAAAATATACCAGATAACAGGGCATCTATCTTTGCAATATAAAGAGCCACAAATATAGGTTTTTTGTTTGTTTGTTTTGGTTTTTCAAGACAGAGTTTCTCCTAGTTGTCCTGGAACTCACTCTGTAGACCAGGCTGGCTCCAAACTCAAGAGAGTCGACTGCCTCTGCCTCCCAAGTGCTGGGATTAAAGGTGTGCTTCACCACCATCTGGCTCATTTTAGTTTTTTAAAAAAAAACTTATTTATTTATTTTATGTATATGAATACACTGTAGCTATCTTCAGACACACCAGAAGAGGGCATCAGATCCCATTACATACGGTTGTGAGTCACCATGTGGTTGCTGGGAATTGAACTCAGGACCTCTGGAAAAGTAGTCAGTGGTCTTAACCACTGAGCCATCTCTCCAGCCCCTCATTTTAGTTTTTAATCCTAATGGTCTATATGGGAATTAATGGTAGAAGTGAGGTTTATGTGAATCCACTCTGGGTGCTGGAAGGATTTGGTGTACTGGTCGATCTTTTCTTGACTATCAGAATGTGAAACAGAAATATGAAGAATCCACTTTTCCATAAAAGACGGTGCAGAGGAGGAGTGAGTTCCCAGTTTAGCAACTGGCTCAAGCTTCCATGGTATCCCCTCTCCTCTCCCGCATGCCAGACTTGCAAGACTCAGTCCTGAGTGCAGTCAGGTCCCTTTTTAGAGGTGGGTAACGTTTCCACTTTGCTCAGGATTTAGCTTAAGATTCACAGGCCTTCCAGAGGGCAGGAGGGTGAACCTATTACCTACTCTAGGGATGGGCTCCATGAGAAAGTGCCTTTTTGTCAAAAAACAGTATTATTAAAAACATTGTGAGGAAACTGTCAGTGGCTAGATTCTGGCCCAGTTTATCACTAGACATCTGCAGACTTTCCCTTCCTGGGGCCTGTTCTCATGCAAGGCCTTGTGAAGCTCATTGCAAGGCAGATTTATGAAACATGGCCCCAGCCGCTTACATTCCGTGTGGTACAATTTACACATTCTCGTGGGAGTCAGGGTGGGGAACGGCACACACGCTAATAGCTCACACGTAAACCTTTTCCCAGCTCACTTTACACATACACACACACACACACACACACACACACACACGACATTTCAAGGTCATGAATGAATGCTTCCTAATTTCCATCTTTAGAGGGCTACCCATCTCAAAAGGGTAGCGAGAGGTCTCTTAGTCTACACCAGCTTCCTGGCCATAACTCTATTTGAACACTTCTCCAAGAAGACAAAATAACTTTTCCCCATAGCTCTCACAATCTCTTTCTTCTTAAATCTCTGAGGTTTTGTGGTTGTACGGGCCTAAATATTCGTATTTTACTATAATTGTGTTTAAACCCTGGCAAAGGTTCTCAGAGGAAAGTGTGCTCAGCGGGAAGAGTTCAAGCCCTGGAACCTTCATGCCCTTTATGGACAATAGTGACTCCATCAAGATGTCCTCTGGCCTCATAGACCCACAATGGCACATGTGTACCCAGTTACAGACACAGACATACTAAAATAAGTGTTTAAGGCTGGAGAGATGGCTCAGTGGTTAAGAGCACTGGCTGCTCTTCCAGAGGCCCCAGGTTCAATTCCCAGCATCCACATGGCACCTCACATCTAATACTCCTGTTACAGGGGATCTGACACCCTCACATATACAGGCAAAACACCAATGTACATAAAAAATAAAAATAAAATAAATATTAAAAATTAAAAAGAGAAACAATATTTAACAAAACAGTTGAATTCAAAAGACCAGCATGAAGTGGGTCGCCCATCTTGCTAGGACCCCTGATCGGCCATCTTGATGAACTGGCCTTCCTCAACACACAGGATGTTGGCTTCTTGGCAGGAGGCAGAAGGTCCTAAGTCTTTGCCTTAATTTTTTTTTCTGACCTGAATGGTCTGTCAGAGTCTGTCTTTGTTCCATTTGTCAAAACACCATTGTTCTCTCCCCTCTGTGGTGGTTTCATTCCCATTGTTTAAAGTATCAGAAGTCAAGGCAGCAGCTAGAAGGCAGGAGCAGGGCTTGTTGACTGCATTTGTGGCCCAGAGCCAGGCTCATCTCTGGCGTTTAGCAGACCGTGGAAATCTTAGCCTGCCAACCAACTCTGGCTCCATTACAAGGTTACAACTCACAAAAGAGTCTCTGTCACCAGTCACTCTGTGCCAGGGCCCGCCACAGTGCACTGGATGGTGAGTCCCAGAAGAGGGCAATCTTTCCTCCCAGATCGGCTATCTTTATGGACAACAATAAGCTCATCACAAAGAAAGCACACCATTCTGAAGAAAGCACACCATTTTGCTAAGAGAAGTATCTGATAGGCCTGTTTTTTTTTTTTTTTTTTTGCTTTGTGTGTGTTTAAGAGATTGTGTTTTCCCATTGTTATGAAAACACACTCAGTGTTCAAAGTTAACCTGGGACCTTATTTTCATAGGGAGACAGAATAACCAGGGCATTTTAACTCCTGAGAAGAAATAAAATTCTAATGATCCTTCAGTTGTGAATTGTGTCTTTAACAGTATTTGCTCAAAAATCAAATTTTAAAATAGAATTTAAAATGTCATACTTATCTTGGGTGTGGTGGGACAGGTTTATAATCCCTGTACTTGGGACGTGGAGGCAGGGAAGTCTTGAGTGTGACACCAGCCTGGGCTGTGACACCAGCCTGGGCTGTATAATGAAATCTTGTCATAAATAAACTGAAATTAAAACACAGAACAACAACAGTGAAAACCCTGATTCTTGGGTTGAGTCAAATACTGCATTAGAGAAAAGGGCTTGCTTTTAAAATTGGTGATTCTTTTTCTGATTCTATAAGTTGTCATTTAAAATTTTGGTTGAGATCATTCATTAAATATGTGAATATCTTTGAAAATAATCATGGGAATTCAGTTGGGCCATTGGGGAGATTCCTAAAGAGAGGGTCCTGTCGACTTCCTGAGAGAAAATAGTGGTTTCATCTGTGGGTGTGGTGCAAAGGATGCCTTTAGATTTCTGAAACCCAACAATCGATGTGGAAGAGCAAAGAACAATGTCTTCAAAGACAGAGTAAAAATAATTGCTGTTCTGTAATGATCAAAACAGTTACACACCAGTGAAGAGAAGGCTAAAGTCATTTTGAGACATGTAAGACCTAAATCCATGTCCTCGTTCTTAATGATTTTCTGACCCAGGACACTAATCTGCATGGACCATATTGATGGGACCCAGACTTCCATTTTCAAGAGTCTGGCCAATGGTAAATACTGGCTGAGTATGCTCAGTACCATTACTGAGCGGCTGAGAGGGAGGAAGGGAAATCTGCCTACTGTGCTTCTTCCCAGAGGCCAGCCTTACTTCCAGATGGACCTCTCCACTCTCCCTAGTAACTTCATTTGCTCTGTCTGGGTTCTGGAAATTTCTCTTTCCTCTTGTCTCTTCTCTCAGTCACTGGATAGGGACAGGCTCCTTGCTGGCCAGAGCCTGGAAATGCAGCACCACTATTGGTTTTACTTAATCTTATCTACATTTTAAGAATTAGACTGTGCATTTAATATCTCTCAGTGGCTCTACTTGAGTTTATTTCTGTCTCCTGCAGGACCCTAATCCACATGGATGACTGGAGGACCAACGGATGCTTCACTTACTTCTAGCATCTCACAGTAGTTAGAATTAACTACAGTAGTTAGACTCACAGCCTCCTGTGCGCTGCCACATCCCATCTGTAAATCCCAGTTTGCACAGATGACAAGCTCTCTGTGTCTCATATGTTAAAAAAGGAGATTGAGTTGAGTTATCAATTGTCATGTACTCTACCACAGAGTCACATCTCTAGCTCAAAAACAGGGTTTGTTTTTATGAGCTATTTTTTTCTCATGTGTATGTGTGCTGGCATGTGTGTGGATACATGGGGGTGTGTGTGCATGTGTGTGCATGATGGAGAGGCCAGAGGCTGACATCAGGAGTCTTCCACAATTGCTCTCCATCCTGCTTATTGAGGAGGAGTCTCTTAGTTGAACAAGTCACCAATACAACCAACCTGGCTAGCCAGCTTGCTGTAAGTATCTCCTGACTCTGCCTTCCAAGTGCTGGAATTACAAGTGGACCCTAACTCCCACCCAGCATTTCCATGGATTCTGGAAATACAAACTCTAGTTTTCATGATTGCGTGGCAAGTGCATCATGTAGCCATTTTTCAAGCCCTGTTTTTATGAAGTTCTACTTGGCATTTCTATGAGGATCACATGATGTAATCTTAGAAAGCATGTCGTACAGCGGCTGTCACTTAGCAAGTGCTCCATAAAAAGTAGTTACTGTTATTTCCTATGATTATCTCTGTGCTATTGTCAGCCTGCTCTGCAAAGGGGCCAAGTGACCAGAATAAAGCCCTGAAGCATTATTTATACTTCTTAAAGGTTCAGAAGGGAGCTTCATGTCATGGGAAGCTTTATTGACGTCTCTGCAATAGCCTTTGGGTGAGAATGGTGTTCGTACTTCCTGTGTTGAACCCTGGTAGGCAGGGCCGGTGGCCTCTGACTGCTGGCTTTGTGTTCTGCCCACAGGCCCCAAAAGGGACAGAACCAAGACATTCATTTTAGAGGTTTGGCTGATTCCCAAGTACCTGACCTCTTCTCCTTTGGAAAGAGAAGGACATAGAGTTGGAAACAAAAAACAAAACAAAACAAAACCCACCATGGGATTCCTAAAGAAACAGATTCTTTTTGTGATTCCCACACCTTGCATTGGCATTGTTCTTCATTGTAATTAGCAATACAACAACAAAAAATTATTTCAAGGATGCAGAATGGGGGACGTTAGAATTTAGTACAAATAGGAAGTGAGGAGCCTGGCCAGTGCAAACTGTATGGAAGAGCCATCCTGTGAGAGAGCAATGGAATTCCACTCCAGGCTGCTAGTCTGTGAGTGATTGGCTGGCTCACAGCTGGGTAAATGATGCTAGAGGCTGATGCTGGTGTACACCCCTTAGTCATCCCCACTTCCTGTCCTTTGGAATTCTGAATTCTGAATATTCTACCTAACTCAGCAACTGCTGCCCTGCCTACACTGTGTGGAGAGCAGTGGCCATCCAGTCCTTGTCAAGTTCACGGGTATAACGACCTCTTCCTAAAAGGGCAGTTTTCAAGACCGAAGAGAATGGCTGAGAGCCTCGAGCAGTAAGTGGTGGCCGGTAAGAGCAAGGATTACTACGAGAAGAAAGGGGGGTCGGGAGGGGAGGGGGAGACGAGAACCCACATTCTACTTCTCTGACGCAGCCTCCCCACGGAGAGCCATCTGAGACACATAGGGGTGAGTTTGAAAAGTCTGAACTCTTTTAAAGAGGATCACTGAATTTCCCAGTAGGTTTGTTCCTGTTTATAAACTTCAGCTTAGAAACACGTCCTGATTGTGGCAATATTTTAGTTTTGACATCAAACATCATCAGAGTTTTGTTTTTTTTCCAGCCTCATCCACAGCTTTGGTCACTCTTGCCCAGTAATTCTGAGGTCACCCGAGTACTTGTATTCTAGGGACCTTCCAAAGTCAGCCAAGGCAGTGGTTTTGAAAACTGCCGTTGTTTGTCGACAAAAGTACATTAAAACAACCAAGGCACTGACTTCTGCTCAGGATGATTATTTTTAATGTCTTACTGGACACGTTTAAAATGCTTTTTTGGTCCTGTGGGAACCCAGTTGGGAGATATTGCTTTTCTTTTCTTGTATTTTGTTTTAAGTCTTGGGATGCGATCTTTGGTAAATGTCTGTGATGTTTGCACATTGTGTAATACTCCGTCCAAAGGCTGTTGGAATTACATCAGCATCAAACAGGCAACAAAGATACAGGGTGGAGAAGACAAGCCATTTCTTTGGGATTTTCTGATTATCTTCCTTTGACTTCACTACTCAGCGAAGCCTTTCAGTTTGCTTGGCCTCTCATTCCCATTCTTTCCCAAACCAGAACAACTTCTGCTTCAGGCATCAGTGGATATTTCTAGAAAAGATACCATTAACCTGCTAGGTATCCCAGTGAAGTACAATGACGTTTTCCTAGTTCTGACAATACTGCGATTAGCTAATTATTCACACACTCGCCAGAGATCCTCTCTGTGAAATTTGAGTGGCTGTTAGTCTTACTGAACAACGCAGGGCGGAGCCAAAGAATTCCTAGGTCTGGTATAAGTGAAGATTTTCTGTAATGCTTCTTTTTAAAACATTGATTTATTATTATTATTATTGTTGTTGTTGTTGTTGTTAAATATATATTTGGAGGTCAGAGGACAACTTTGCAGAATTAATTCTCTCTTCTACTGTGAAACACTGCTTGTCAGGTTTGTGCATCACATGCCTTTACCTACTCAGAGCCATCTCACTGGTGCCCAAGGACACTTCTTGTAGGAGAATGTGCCATAATTATGACCAAATCCTATAACAAAACCAGAATCTGAAAGCCAGTATTATATGCTCCCAGTTTGGGTACTGGGCTTGTAAAAGTTACTTAGCAAGGGAAAGCGAATGCTCTCTGTAACACAAAGTGGGTTCTCCCTTCACATAGGCCTGGCTTGGGCAACCCATTTCATCTCCTTTCTGAGGAAGAGGGGTGAGACTGGGAGCTCTCAAAAGTCTTTTAAATTTTGTAACTCTGCAAACAAGACTCAAGTTAGTGAAAACATGGTTTCCATGTCACATTCAACTGGGTAATACTCAAGAAGGTGCCAGGTTGAGTTGGGAAAGGTGAGGGCTTGGCTACTGAGCCTCCTCCTACCACAGAATCACTCGGTGGTATTTCCTCTAATACAATGGAGGCCAGCTACCTCCAGGATTCATCTTTCACAAAAGATTGGTGGATACAATAAGACAAGCACTCCATTCTATGGTACTGTATGCACGTAACCCTCCTGCCGTGAGCAGGTGCTGCTCCTCTCTCTCTCTTTTGAAACCTAATTTCCAAGCACAGAGCTGAGTGAGAGGCAGGATGGGTATACTACTTCCCTCTCTGACTTATCTGATGGACACAGGACTGCAATTCAGAAAAGACAATTATCTTTAAGGAAACAGGGCAAGCTTGACTGAACAGATGTCCCTGCTTGTCCGATAATAATAACGACACAATGTGTTTATTTGGAAGAGGACCCAATTATTCATACTGACTCCAAGGTCCCAGTGCAGAATCCTGGATTCTGATCCCTTGGATTTATCACACCCACCGGAGGATTCTGGCTTTCCAAACCTCTTCCATTAGAGTGGGTTTACCCTGCTCAAATGATAACATCTTTCTTGCCTTCAACTTCTTTCAAGACTCGATTTGTGAAAACAGTGCGTGAGAACACAGGACAGTGGGCAGTGCTGGTGGGAAGGTAGCAGTAAACATGTCAGGTGTACAGACTAGCTGATAATATTTATTTGGTTCTCAAGAAGGAAGAATTGGGATTTGATAAATTATGATTATTTCTCAATGTCTCAGATTTCTCTAGTAATGCACATATGCTGGCAGACCTCAGTGGATCTTGCTAATTTATTTGTAGATCATCAAAGAAACACATAAAATATAAGTCTCTAGGCAAGTGAACTGCCTGGGAAGCTGAGTTGGGTAACAGCAGGATTTTCCTGCACCATAAGTAAACATGTCAACATGGTGACGAAGGCTTTTGTACTACTCCTGGCTGAACTTTGTCTAATACCGAGGGACTCAGCTTTGTAGTCTTTCCTCAGAGTGTCTCGTGACTCCAGAGAAGGACATTCTGCAACCTGACACAGAGAACCAGGTCAGAATATTTCTTAACTGAGATTCCTACAGTGTCATTGAATTACAGCAGGGGTTCAGGATTTTCAGTGCCTTGAGAGGTTGTATTTTAAAGTGGGCACACGCTTCTTTAAGCCTTTCTTTCTTGTAAAGTAAAAAAAAAAAAATTCCTTTGAGACAGAGACTCTCTCTATATCTATCTATCGATATAGATATAGATATAGATATAGATATAGATATAGATATACCTATATATATATATATATTCCTTGGTTGGTCTGGAACTCACTATGTGACCCAAGCTGGACTTGAACTCATAAAGATCTACCCTTTCTGCATCCCAAGTGCTAGGACTAAAGGTCCACTCTACCATGTCAGGCATAAAACAAAAATCTTAAGTAAGCAACATACTCTCATTACTTACCACTCCAACCAAGATACTTTAGAAACACAGGGTGAGCAGTTTATAATTAACTGGGATCAGTGGCTCAAAATGACACAGTCCTGCCCCAAATGAATGATCCTCCAGGTATAGAGTAAACATTACAGACAATGATTATTCCATTCTTGTGTAGGAGGTAACTAGAGACAAATATGTACCAGACATAGACAACCACAGCTAAGTTATGTGCTTCTTGTTTATCTTGCATCACACGTGTTGATTGGAGTGTAACATTTAGGATCTCTTGGGAAATTTTATAATTAGCCTCTGTATCAGTAGAGGAAACCATAGCACACTTTGGGTGTGATTTCTAAAGCGATGGGCTGTCTCAGACCTGGAAGACTGATCACATTAGGAGGCCCACTGCACTGTGATTTATGGGGTCCTAGGTAAACGCACTATGGAGCGGTGTTAGATTTCCAGTGAGTCTGCCTTGTTTTTCCTGAGTGACTTCTCATAAACGTCTGTAACTCTTGAGCAGCAAGCTCATACTATACTTCAGCTTGTTTACAGAACTGTTAATAAATGCTACATGGTAGTTCCAGGAAGAGGGTCAAACTGCTTTTCCTCTGTGTTTGTTGAAAACACTTTCCTGCTTCATTGGGAAAACTTGGGCTTGCCAGAGTCCTTGAGAGATGCTGGGTATTCTTTAGATGTTGTAAATAGCAATAATAATGGGGACTCAATAAAGGGCACAAAGTCAAAAGTCAGACACTCAGTCAGTGAGATGGCATGACTGCACAGTGCTTTACACATGAAACAATGAGATTGCAACATGGGCTGAAAGCATACGGAAGGTGGAAATGCATTCTGTGTGTGCTTGCACACCAGAAACAAACCGTTCTGTGAATGCTGGTTCAAGATGCAGCAGGCTGACTTAGTTATTTTTAGTCAAGGTTATTATCTGATTAGCCAAACCAAAAGTTTAGTAACTGAAGGTTATTAATGTCCTATTATATGCCAGGTACCACACAAGCACTTCATAATATGTATTTTTTAATGTACTGGGATTTTAGGATTGTCGCCTGATTTTTTTTCATTCATTCATTTGTTCCATCATTCAATGAACATTTGTTGATCCTTTTTCCTTTTGCCAAGCATTGTGTAAAATGTAGAAGTATAACCAAATCATAATGCCTTTTTTCATGGCTGTATCAATTTGTTTTCAGAACAAATTTATGGAGTGGTGCTACCATCCACTCCAGTTCAGTTCGGAAAATGATGGTTCTGAGAAGACAGAAGTCATCCAAAATCAAGAAATAAGAGCATAGGAGGACTCAAGCCTTAGCGGCCTGACCTGAAACACCAGCTCTTTCTGCTAATAGGTGTTGGTATAGTAAAAGTTCATGGGGGACTCTAATCTTAGCTTCAGAAAATGTCCATGGGGGACTCTAAGCTTTCATGGGAAAATGCTAAGCTTCAGAAAGAAGATGGTCAGAGAAGAATCTCTATCCCAGGGACAGTGGCACCCAGTCTGTCTTAGGTAGTGTTCTAAAAGTTTATTTGTATGCTCTCATTCACTTGTCCTATGAGGAAGTTGAGCTGTAACAGCAGAGTCTGGGAAGATGGCTCAATGGGTAGAGTCCTTACTCCGAAAGCATAAAGACCTGAGTTTTGATCCCCATCATCCATGTAAAATAACCAGTTTGCCATTCTAGCTAAATCATTGAATGTCCCATTCAGGAGAGACTCTGTTTCAAAAAATAAAGTGGAAATTGATCAAAGAAGACACTAGAGTTGACCTCTTGTGTCAACGCACATGCAGGAGAGCACACCTGCACACACATACACATGCACACGTACATGCACTTGCATCCCCCCCACATGCTCGTAATCACATGCACATTCACACTCATGCACACACACACTCACGGGCGCGCGCGTGCGGTTGCACACAATGTAATTTGCACTTTTTCCCAAGGCATCTTTTTTTTCCTTGTGTCCACATGCAGCAGATGCTGGTCCTCTGCACTGTCTAGCTAGCACTCTGGCTTCTATTCTTCTCATTTACAGATAGCAGTACTGAAAGATGAGAAGGTTTCCTTATTTCCTCAAGGTCAGAGGCAGGCCTGGAGCTTCATGGCTTTATACCTGCCCCTGAATTCTTTGTTATTATGGACATACCATTCACATCTGATGTTTGTATCGTCACTGCAACCCCTACTTATAAGCCTATGTGAACTGCCAGCCTTGAAAAACCTCCACTTGGTTTTAAAATAAAATCCCCTTATTTCCTGCTTTAGGACGAACTATTTCAGTTTCCTTTGAAATGCTAAGCGTTTTGTTTAAGGCTAAACTCTTTTAACCAAGTTTTTACTTCCTGCCCTTTTCTCTGCTCTAACCCATAGTTTTAAGCTTGGAACAAGCTAGTAACAAGCAAAGCAAGGCAAATTATAATATATCTCTAGGAAGAGTAGCCAGCCACTCTTTCGGAGTGCTGGCGCCAGCTTTTCACAACAGAAATAGGTAGTGGCCTCATTTTTTACCTTGAAGAGAGGACAACTAAGTTTTTTCACATTTAAGTGACTTTCTGAGTCACTGAGCTGGCGGCAGTGCTGATTTACCTAGCTTTGTCTCAATGCCTGTAACTAACATTGTAAGGCTGTGAAGACTGTGCAGAGACATTTCTAGACCTTGTTCTCCAAATCCTTCAAACCAGCTCTATTTGTGCCTAGGGTAGAACACTCTCAAATGCATTCAAACAGGGCAGAAGGTGACCAGAAACTAGGGCTCTAGATCATTCCCCTCCCGATCCCCTTCCATCGGCTGTCCAATCCTGTAGCATCCCATCTGTTTGTTTTGTTTTACAGTACTTAGATTGACTATGTGGAAGTATCTGATTTGTTTCACAGAGAGCTGCCTGGGTGCTTCCTGGAATGGATGGTCCCTGAGGGCAAAGGAGGGCTATCTCCTGTCACTACTGAATTCCCAATTCCAACTACTTTACTGGCAGGTGAGCTGAGCCACTGTACAGTCACTATAAGGCGCTTGAATGAGTAGCGCTAGACAGATGAACATACACACTTCTTTAAGGATGGAGAGGAGTGTCTTGATTTAAAGAAAATCTTGAGGACACTTATTTCTAGAAGCTAAAGATGCCCTAATTTGCCAAGATTTCTAGTCATGTTTATGAGCTGACACCTTGAACTGTTTTGTAAAGATGATTTGATTGTATGTGCGTGTGTTGTGAGGTGCATGTCATAGCATCAGTGTGGGGAAGTTAGACAACTTCCCCAGAGTTGGTTCCCTGGTCTCAATGCAGGCACAGAAGTCAGGTTGTCAAGCTTGGAATTAAGTGCCTCTCCCAGCTAAGCCCTCTCTCACTGGCTCAATTTGTCTGATTTCTGTCTTGGTAACTTCTGCTTGGGAATTCTGTCCATCTCTCTTCCTGAATCCCCCTAACATTCTCCTCCTCATCCACCTCCCGTGACTACATATGCTCCTGCCGATGAGCTGGGCACAGACAGAGACCCAGGTGGCTCTTCACTAAAGCAAATCTGTTACCTGCAGAAAGCACCAAAGACCTTTCTAACTAGATTTTTATGAAGCTGACTAGTCTTAGGAAAACATTGATTTTTTCCCCCTCTGCACCTCACTCTACCAAACATATCTTGTAGACTTTTCTACAACCCCCCAACAAATTAGTACTACTACTACTACTAGTACTACTATTGCTGCTGCTGCTGCTGCTACCACCACCACTGATAATAATAATGATAATAAGACAACTCTGCTGAAGACCAAAATGCAGACTGTCCAGAGTTTCTGTCCTTGTCACAGACTGGAAGCCCAAACAGTGTTAACCTCCCACCTGAGACCACCTTCCATGTTCCTAATTCAACATTTGGATAGTTTTACATTTTTGCTTAGGGTGAGAGTGAGAAGGGATACCTTGCTTTATATGAACATTCATACACCAGTACCCTGGCAAGGGGCTGACTTCAGGCTTAATACGTCCAAATGATTTATAACTCGTTTTGTCTAGGCATTTATGCTAATAAATTTAACAGATTCCCCAGTTCTGTCTGGTCTTTCATTTCTTCTGCGAGTCAAGGTGAGAGAAAAAAATAAAAGAGCATAATACTAGAGGAAAGAAGAGACTGCTCCGCTGAATTAGAACCAAATACAATTTCAATGCAAATACAATCTTTAATTAAAGTTAAACTGAAGAAAGGGCGGGAAAGGGAGGGAGGGAGCTCCTGGTCCGTATACAGTTCTGCAGTTGTACTACTTATCAAAGGGGAAATCACAAAGTGATATTTAGATTTAGCCAGTTTTTTGAGGGATATTTCATTCATATTTAATTAATTCCAATGCTGACAGAAAAGTGACACTGATGTCGCCAGGAGTAAAGGGGATAAAATGAAGCCCTGCCTATAAAGGACATTATCTCTTCTAGATTAAAAACAAAAACACAAATACTTTGAAAGAATTTTCTGAGATTAAAGTCTCTGTCTCTCTTTAAACAGGTGTAGAATAAGTCTTCTTCTTCTTCTTCTTCTTCTTCTTCTTCTTCTTCTTCTTCTTC
>JADRCH010000075.1:4915130-4929294 GCA_019843965.1 Rhynchomys soricoides
TCTTCTTCTTCTTCTTCTTCTTCTTCTTCTTCTTCTTCTTCTTCTTCTTCTTCTTCTTCTTCTTCCTTTTTTTCACCCCCCCCCCATGTTTGCAAAGTTGAATCTGGGGTCAGGAGTTCTAATTGTAACCTCAGACTGGAATTCCAGATGGTGCGCTCTGGACTGGAAGCAACTCTCAGTTCATCAATTTCATGGGCTTCCATATCTGCTCTGGCCACGGCCTGGTCTCCATCCCCTCTGTGGCATTAATGCAGAACAAATTGAGACATATCCTCTATATAATTAGTTCCAGAATTTAAAAAGATTTACGGGATAATAATAGAAGCAGTGCTGCTGAATCCTTTCATTGGGGGCTCTTGGGGAGCTGGGGAACCCGTGGTGTGGCGTCAAAACACTGCTGCTCCAGGCACCACGATCTGGGGGGAAAGGGCAAATTTTGCATCTCGCACCAGGCAGCCTAGGTAGTTCTAGCCTCTTAACCAGTCCAGGGAGATGAATTTGAAGCCCAGATGGAAGGTTGCTTAAAAAAAAAGAAGAAAGAAAGGAAGAAAGAAAGAAAGAAAGAAAAGGAAGAATTAAATAAAGGATCGAGACAACTTTCAAATGAAAGAAAAAGCCTAGGAGTGAGCTGTATCACAAAAGGCCCTCTGGTGTTTATATTTTTTTTATTTTGCAAAAATGAATCTTTTTGTTTTTGCCAAATGCGCCAGTCTGGAACTGAGCCCTATGCGGGTTTTCCCCGCAGCCCTGAGCAGATTGCTGACTTAGAAACGCTGGGAGAGAGGAACAGCACTGGTGGGTTTGTCCTGCTCTTGGGGCTCAAGACGGCCGGCTTTAGGGCAGCGGCTAACCCGGTGACTGGTGGCTTGGAGGTCCGGTCACTATTCGCGCCTTCCCTGGTTGTAGGCGCGGGCTGGCGGCCTCAGCCACTGACAGATCGCAGGGCTCCAGCGTGTTTATTCAATTGTCAACAGCCTCTGGGTGACCCGCCAGAGCGCGGCCCTGGCGTGCGCTCTGGTCTCTGGGGCCACGGTTGTAGCCGCCAGGCTGTGCTCAGCCAGATGCAGTTGACAGCCTCGGGATGAAAGACCCGGTTGAGATCTTCGCTCCCCCTCCCTTCCTTCTAGATGTGATGTTTTTCATCTTGTAATAATTATGCGCCTTCTAAGACACGTATTGAAGCCACTTAGACTGCCAGTGTCTCTTTTCTTATAAATTCCATCAGTACTAAAGAAGCAGAGACGGTAGTTTAAACCACCCCGGAACGAATTGGAAGTTGAAAGTTGTGGGTTTTGATTGAGCTGGGCAAAAATCTTTCAAATCTGTCTTTGAACAATAATAGTATCAAAATCGAGTGGTTTTGTTGTAAACAGAACACTACCTTCCTATGTGATTAATCTACAACCACGAAGGTAGAACGCTACTGTCATATTTTCTCCTTTGACCAACAATGTGGAAACTGAGGCTCAAAAACACTGAGAAACTCGTCAAGGGTTATGGAGCTGTTGGTAGGTAAGTGAAGTGAAATCTCACTTTCAAGCCACCTTGCTTTTAACTACAGCGCCGTACTATTTGCTTTTCCTATCTCTGTTGGGCCTCAGTTTCCCCCGCTGACTTGAGTTTAATCGCTGGCTTTGCCTACGGACAGTTTGGAACGTGATCCTTTCTGAGGCCCGAGGCTGCGCCATTCTGGTGGGAAAAAGGAAGAGTGTAGGAAGCACCCAGTTAGCCGTGACCTTCGTTTTTTCTGGAACTCCGGCGGGCCTCAAATGAAGGAGATTTAGGGTGGGCGGCAGGTGCGACACCCCCTGGTCAGGCCGTATGGAGCTCTTAACAGTCAGCTCAGGGTAGCCAAGTCAGGGTAGCTAGGTGTCTGCTGAGGTACCCAGAGGAGAAAGATAGGACAGTGGAGGAATGGGGTATCCTGTGACCCCCAAGAGTTTGCGGGTCCTGAAGCACTGGCTTATTGGCGCTTGGACTTCTAGACATGCGATTGGTAAGGGGAAATCTAGTCTGACCAGGGGTCCTCCAACTGCGCGACAGGTTTCCTCCCCCCCGCCCCCCGGACTTATTTCTCCACCCTGATAGGAATTTCTTGCTACTTTTATGCTAGGAGAAGTTGGAGAAAAAGAGCACCCTGGGGTTGAAACGTGGAGTCCTGGGTTCCCCTCAAAAATTCTGAGAAAAATAATGACAGAGGAGTTCCAATTTCCGAACGCCCATTTCCTCTCACGCTAGCCCACCTCACAAACTACCCCCAGGCAAACCCGAAAAATTTAAAAGTGGATGCAGAGGTATGTCCATTTCCATTCTTGAAACACAATACTCTCAGGAGCTCAAAGCATACGGGACATCACTTCCATCCACATCTCCCTCCCAAAAATTTTTCAGGAGACTAAAAAAGAAACTATCTCCATTTTCCTTTGGTAATGAAACCTGACTCTTCGTGCAGGGCTCCTCTTTCTCCAAGTTAAGGGAACTGATTTCGAGTAGAAATACGAGGTCAGGAGGAGGGAAGGAGGGAAGGAGGGACAGGGGCGTGGGGCTTTCAGGGAAAGCTGGGCTTGAGAGGTTGTGTCCCAAAGGGCCTGTCTTCCCAAGAAGTCCAATGGCCCTGGGACCTATTACACAGTTAGTGACAGAGAACAGGGAGGTTGGGAGAAGCTTGTGGTGAGGGCCCTCTATTTCTTTTTTAAAAGAAAGAAGGAAGGACAAGAAGAGGGGGGAAAAATCTAGTCCGTTACAAATCAGTCAAAATCCCGAAGCAGCACGCACGGGGTCCACTACGGTGAAAATGAAGGGGTATCAACGGATAATGCAGCACTGTTAACCCCCCTTAGGATATTCTATAGATTGTGTATCCACAGGAGGAATGGGTAATTGCTCAAGGCAATACTTTCTGAGCCTTGGGTCCCAAATCAAATTCACGATGATTCTGGATTCACGAATCCGTGTGAGTTAAAACAAATGTGCAGCAACTGGTGAATGCACTAAGACCTTTGAAATGCTAGGTTTCTTCGTGTTCACAGACAACATCCTTGACTTTTTTTCCCCCCACAGGTTTAGTTGGAAAAAGCTTCAAGCCGCTACCTGGTTCGGGATGTCTGACTTCAACCCCGCGGCTTCCCTGGCGCCTGGCGGTCCCAGGCTGCGCATTCGCTGCTGCCTCCAAGAGACCCCGAGTCTGTCCTGCGGAAACCCACTACACTCGCCACTTCGTACGCCTCTACTTGCCTACGGGTTCTTTTCTCCATGGATTCCACTGCTTTAGGAAACCCAAACTAATACAAACCAACCCCCAAACACCTGTTCTAAGACTAGGGATTCCCAAACAGCTACAAGGTGGAGGGAGGAGGGAGAAGCCACTCTCAGGGAACTCTCTAGGCTAGCAGTGCGAACATGCCTCTAGCCACGGGCCAATGGAGCCTCTCCTCCGCTCATTTCTAGGTTAGAATAACTGGTTTGCATCTTTTGATCAACCATCGCAGGCCCATTATCATTCCCTCATCACTAGGGGAAGCCATGCTTGGCGAAGCAGCTTTGCTTCTCCATTCCCATTTCTTTTCAACAAGGCGCCAGAACTTTCGCCACATTCAAAGTAGGTTCTGGACATATCTGCTAAGCGCCTCCCAAGGCATCCTCAAAACAGTTGAAAAGTTTCCCTAGTTAATATAAGGTTTAAATGTCCTTTGCCAAAAAGGGCCAGTATGTGTCTTCTATACTGTAGGCAGCACCTGCCCTCTGGGTTCTAACCGTACCGAAGAACCAACTACCAGACAACCCGCTTGTCACAATTGACGTCACACTTCGTAATTACCCATCCCAAACAATTTCATCTTGAATCTCAAGCAATGAACCCAGAGGGACCAACCTCCTAAAGTGACCCCGCAGTTAGGCGCTAGAGTTCTGGACTTGGGAGGAGATAAGCCTCAAAGTTAGGCTCTCGGCCTCAGAACCCAGGAGAGTTCTCTGGGCTCTCTGGTTCCCGCCCTCTTGGAGCCCACCTGCCCCTCCCTCCACCCCACCCTCTCTGATTAACAACCCCGACTCTTGTCCTACCACGGTCGGACGCCGAGGGGACTCACTACTTACCTAGAGGGCCTTGCCTCAAGGCGCCTACACTCGGGAAGGCCAGCTGAGGAAGCAGGGGGAGGCTTGCCATACAGGCCAGCTGAGAGCACGTGGCGGGCCGGAGAGGAGGGTGACTCGGAGATGAACGCTCCCTCGGGCCCGCCCCACACCCCCCGATGAGAGTAACCCGGACAAGCAGCGGGCTTTGCTGAGCTAGGCTAGGGCTGCTGTGTGAATGGAGCGGCCGAACATCCTGGCTCCTCCTCCTTCCCTGCTGCCGGCCCCTCTTATTTGAGCTTTGGGAAGCTGGGGGCAGCCAGGCAGCTGGGGTAAGGAGTTCAAGGCAGCGCCCACACCAGGGGCTCTTCGCAAGCAGACCGCCTGCCCGCTCCCCCTTTCCCTTTCCCGCCCTCCCTCCCACCCACTCATTCACCCACCCACCCAGAGAGAGGACGGCAGCCCAGGAACCCGGGCCCGCCGCCTCTTCGCCGCGATCCTGGACTTCCTCCTGTCGCAGGAGCCGGCTTCCACGTGTGTCCCGGAGCCGGCGTCTCAGCACACGCTCCGCCTGGAGCCCGGGTGCGTTCAGCAGCCCGAGCAGCCTGGGGACCAAGGCCCCCGCAGCACCTGGGCTAAGTCCAGCGCCGATCGCAGAAGCGGAGAGCCGTCCGCATCCGAACCGCAGCTCATGGGTTCCGACGTGCGGGACCTGAACGCCCTGCTGCCCGCCGTGTCTTCGCTGGGCGGCGGCGGCGGCTGCGGGCTCCCTGTGAGCGGCGCTGCGCAGTGGGCGCCCGTGCTGGACTTCGCGCCTCCGGGCGCCTCGGCTTACGGGTCGCTGGGCGGTCCCGCGCCTCCTCCCGCTCCACCACCGCCTCCGCCGCCACCCCACTCCTTCATCAAACAGGAGCCCAGCTGGGGCGGCGCCGAGCCGCACGAGGAGCAGTGCCTGAGCGCCTTCACCTTGCACTTCTCGGGCCAGTTCACCGGTACAGCCGGGGCCTGTCGCTACGGCCCCTTCGGTCCTCCCCCGCCCAGCCAGGCGTCCTCGGGCCAGGCCAGAATGTTCCCCAATGCGCCCTACCTGCCCAGCTGCCTGGAGAGCCAGCCCACCATCCGCAACCAAGGTAAGGATTGCAGACAGCGCAACCTCCACGCGCTGTAGTGGTTCCGAGACCTGGTCCCAGGCCACTTCTCCCCTCCTCTGTTCCTCCCTGATGCCGGTTCTTATCCAGCTGTCTTCCAAAGGAGTCTGAAAGTAGCGGACAGGGGGTTGTGGGCTCGGTCAAATGCTAGCGCCACCACGCCACCACTGTTGGAGCACACCACTGAGCACGACCCCAGAGTCCGATAGTTCGCAGGACGCGGGAGGACATCTGGGGCCCCGGGGTGTCCTAGAGATTTTGGAACTCCACAGGAGAAGGAAGAGGGGATTGGTTGTAGCACGTGACTCTACACCAGGGAAAAGTCTGATGCATAAGGCCTCACCAGGCTTTGACTCTTCAGATGGCTCGGGTAGACGGACTAAGTAGAAGACTCCCAGGGGGACTGGCATTTAGGGACCCCTGTGCTGCCTCTGACAAGCCCAAAGAGCTGACCCAAAGAACTTCCAGCTCTAGATAGGCTCTGGCTCATTCCAGGCCCACCATAAGCAGTAGAGCGCTTTGGAATGAGGGATTAACACTTTGGGAGACCTAGTCAGTGTTCGCGTGTACCTTGAAGAAGAGGTTGGGGTTTCTCCTGGAGTGCGATAGTTCGAAAGCCACGGGGATGGAAAAAACAGCCTGGCTGGTCCGACTCCAACAGATACCGAACCAAATCCCTGGAGTGAGGCTGGGAAAAGGTGGCCTTCTTCCTTTTGGTGCTCCTTGGATGTTTCCTAGTCATGTACACCGAAGTTAGGCTGGGGAAAGATTTCATAAGGCTTGGGATGTTAAAACAAGAACAAGTGTATTGGCGGGTCTTCACCCAATGTACAAATCTATTCTTTTAACTCTCGCAGGAGTACCGACACCTCTTTCGTTAGCGCCCTGGCGGATCTATGGTTCCTTAGCCGCTGACGTTTTCTTCCTGTGTTCTTATTTGATTTCTTTGCTGTTGAGAATCTAATTTCGTTTGAGTCAATGTTTTAGGAAAATCTTTATTGACACAGATGCTTTTCTTGAAATTCTGATGTCCTTGGCCTGGGTGTTTTTGAAATGTGTGGGAAGGGGGAAGGAGAGCCGGTACCATTTGGGGAAGGTGCAGGAGGTGCCGAAGGGTTCTCGAGGGCCTTTTGAACCCAGCCTAGAGTGCCTGGACCACCGGAAGCCCTAGCGAAACCGAAACCACTGAAGACGGGTACTCCTGGTCTTGAGGAGAAACCTGGAGCGGACTCAGGGGGTCCCTCCGTTTTAGGTCTTTGATAAATGAAACGAGAGTTTTGAAGAAGAGATGTTGGGGAAAGAGCTTGGTGCCTTTGCGGAGACTCTCGGATCTCGCCATCGATTTCTAGTAGGCAGGTGTTACCTTTGGCAAACCCCCAGGTCAGTTTGCTCGCCTCTAAGAGGAGAAATGAGATGGACAACCGGGAGTTTGGGTTAGGCCAGAAGTTACAGGCCAAACGGGAGGAAATCTAACCAGAGTCTAAATACAGAACCACATCCAGCCTAAACCCCCCTGGGTCAGAAAAGAAGCCACTGTCAAGCACGTGTATGCCTTGAGTGAGCATGCTTGTTATTTGGAGAGGCTCACTGACCTATAACCCTCTGTCCAGCAAATACCAATGGGCCACCATCTTTTTGTCTTTCTAGGCTTGGTGTGAGGCTTAGCATTCTGCCCGGCACATCTATTAGAAGAAACCCATTGTGGAAGGTGGGTGGGGCTGAGAATTTAAAGCCGGAGGGCATTGCCAGTACACCTGAGTTGGTGGAGGGAGGAGCATCCAGATTCTGGAGTAGACAGGTTGGGCTGCTACAGAAGAAAGCTTGAGAAATGAGGACGGGGCCCAGCAGGTAAAGGCTTCCCACCACACCCAGGTCTTCTCAAACCAAGAGAAAGCCAGTGGAGAGATGTCTCCAATGTAGGGATATAGCCTGGAAGCGGGTTCCTTTCTGGAAACTCATCTCTTTCTTTCTTAGTTAAAACAAGTGGGTCATGTAAGCAGAGTGAGTGGGCTTCCTTGGCTCCTGGGAGCTGAAGTGAGACATCGTGAAGCTGCTTACTTCCCTCTCCCCTCCACCATGACAACTAGGAGGGACCCTCAAGATCCAAGATTCTTTGAATATTCACTCCTTTTACTTTAGGAGTTCCTATGGATCCTTTCAACAATGCAGGATGTGCTATGGGGTTTTTGATTAGGAGAAGTTGTCAGCTGTCCCTGGAAAATGTGAAAATGGCCATCAGCTTGTTCAGACTCCACTGCTGAGAGGAATTCAAGCTGTCTCTGGCTACCTGTTTGCAAGCCTGGGAGAGCAGCTATTCCCCTCATTCCTTCCTTCTCCAGCTTCTTCAGAACATATACCCCTCCACCATTTCTTCTATAGCCGATACCATAATCTTTTAAACATTAATTTAGCAAAAAGCAAACCTTAATTGGTGGGGTGCAGTGGAGCTGTAGATTACCTATTATGGCTAATGACTATAGGACCCTTCACGAGAAGCACTGAGACCTAAGGCACCACTTAATACTGGGCGCTGAAATCCAATCACTCGGAGATTATTAGGTTTCAAGAGGCCTTTTAGTTCCTGGCAGAGGTAGGACTTGAACTCACATTTTTCTCTTGTTTTCTCCCAGAAATTTTGGCTCCATGGTTGAAATGGGTTTTCTCTGCCCAGCTGAATAGGCCCTGAACTTTGTGAGATGGTTGGGAAGTCTGTCAGGACCCAGAAGCAGGGGTGAGGATTTTCCTAGTTTGGATCAAAGCAGGGCTTGCCAGTCAGTTCTGGCCCCCGCCCCCCACCTCCAGCCCTATAGTGCTCCTATCAGTGACAGCTTAGGTCCTGGGGATCTCTGCCCTACTGGTCCTCCAGGGGAGACTAGCTGTGCTGGGGCCAAAGGCGCCCCCCTCCGGTCATTTCAAAGACAGTAGTAGGGTGGGAGTGAGGACTCCACCTATCCCTTGGCAGCTGGGTTTTCCGGAACACCTTCCTGGCTTAGCCTGCTGTAGGATCTCTCCCTCAGCGCTTCAGGGCCAGGCTGGGGCAGCCTGTTCCGGGCTCCTCCGCAGTGGAGGGAGGGGAGGAGAGCTCAGAGCCTTATTCTCTTTCACGCGATGTCAAGGTTGTTCTCCCCTCCCTGGTCCAGATCAACCGTGGGAAAGTGGCTACCTCGGCTGCGAGGGCCTCTCCCTCCGAGGCCTGGACAAGAAGCCTTTGAACACTCTGAAACTTAGCGAAGTCAGCAATCTCTCCGCCGGCCCCCACTCCCGCCCTCTTCGAAATGGGCTCAGCTCAGTCCCCGGGTACAGCGGGTTCCTAATCAGTCCGAGCTCTGATAAGCTTCTAATTAAAAGAACTCTCCCTCGGATCCCGCTGCTTTCTCTGCTGCCCCTCCCAGGAGACCCGAGGGAGGGGCTCAAGGTTGCCGCTGCCCGCCGAAGTTTGTGGGTCTCATCTATGAGAAGGCAGGTAGGAAGCCTTGCCAGGTTCTGCTTCCTCGAGACCGGGTTCCAGACTGCGGAGCTGAGGTCCCTGGCGTGGGAGCTTCAGCCGGGCACCAGCAGCTCTTGTTACCAGCGGTTAAGCAGCGAGTCTGAGATTGTGCGTGGCCTGAGATCACTGGCTACTCGGCTCAGGAATGGAAAAGGGTTCGTTTAGAGAAAATTTCTTTATTGTTCCCCCCTTTTTTTGTTTAAGGACTTCCACAAACTCCGTATTTCTGTTGGGAACACTCGGGTGGGTGCCTGGACTCATATTTCGTTTGTAAGCTGTAGATTTCAAGCAGAGCCAGGCCTTGTTTCTCAAAAGGAAGACTCTGGAAGACTATATGTACTTACAATCCACACCCAAAGAGCTATTAGGGTTGGGGATTATCTTTCCTCACTTCAGAAGCAGAAAAACTCAAGGCTCACCCAGGTTGAAAAGCTGGCTGATTCCCCAGTCACTAACCAGAGTTTTCCGGGGGCACTCAAGCCTTCCTAGGGTACTACTTGGTAATTCCCATGGTACTCCATTCTCTACTTCACTGTAAAACACCACAATCGGTATCTCCGGTATCTACATTGACTGCTCCGGAGTAACCCCCATAGGATAGAAGCTCGGGTTTTTGTTCGGGCAGTGGGTGTCCCCCAGGTATTTTGAAATTAGAAATAGCTGGCCTGTACTGAATGAATGGTCTCTGCAACCCCTTATTGATTGAAGGACCTCGATCCTTGGGTAAAACCATCACATAACATAACTGAGTCTCCAAAGAAACCAGAAATTTCCACTTCAGGTGGGCACTTTGTTCTTCTTCTAGCCTCTAGAATTGATTGGGATTTAGAGACTGCGCAGTAGGAAGCCACTGGGGCTCCTGTGATGGCCCTGAAGGGAGGGGGAGTAGCCAGTCTGTGAGGGTCCGCTCTCATTTGCATTTTATACTGCAAGTCCTGGCTCCTTCTTCCAAGCTTCACCAAGCAGGGAGGAGGCCCTACCCCAATTAAGTCCCTAGAAGGATCCTTAAGATGCCCCCTTATTCAACAATTTGAGCTTTGGCAAAATAGGTAGCCAATGTGTTTATAGAAACTTAGTAACAATATCATGAAAGAATAAGATTTTCAAGACTCCCCTTTGATTTGAGAGATAGGGGAGATCACCAGCCTCAGCTTCTCAGCAAGAAAACTGAGGCAAGGGCCCGAGACACTGCTACACAGGGACAGGTAGGGACAGTGTCCTAGCCTGTAGGGCAAGAAGGTTGGTCATCACAGCAATGGGCAGAACTTAGGCGTGGGAGGGGCAGAAGGATTCCACCTAACTGGAAGGGTCTTCCCCCCCCCCCCTTCAAGTTTTCCTAAAGGTTTGGGTGTCTTGGTGACAGGCTGTGCAGCCCAGAGAGGTAACATGCCCTGGAAATTACTCTCTCCATTTAAAGCGCAGACCATTGAACTGGCTCAGAGTAATTAATGAAAGTTGGTGCGCCAGCCATTGATTTACAGCCCTGAGTCAAAGCAGGGTCAGAGGAGGAAACCCAGTCCTCTAGGCCTAGCCGCCCCAGTGCTAGCGCTACGGTGTTGTTTGTTTTTAAGAAAGACAATTTCTCCGCCAGGCGGGCGATGGTTTTTACACCCAACTTTCTGGAGGCTCTATTTCAGCAATGGAAGACTGGCACAGAAAAACTGGGGGAAAGCGGGTAGTTTGGAATTTTATTTGGGAATAAGGATGGGATTAGTTCCCACCACAGAGTTTGGTCCCCTGCTTCAAACCTGAAGTCCTAGAAGGCTGGGGTGGTGGCGGCAGGGGTGGCAGGGAGGGGTGGCAGAGGACGACTCTACTGCTGATGCGAATGAATTCGGATATCGGGTACCGGCTACCACCCGGGTTCGAGTCCTGCCAATGCCCCTGCCTTTTTAGCAACCTAATTGACTCTGTGCTTTTTTTTTTTTCCCTGTCGCTTCTTCAGGATACAGCACTGTCACGTTCGACGGGGCGCCCAGCTATGGCCACACGCCCTCGCATCATGCGGCGCAGTTCCCTAATCATTCCTTCAAACACGAGGACCCCATGGGCCAGCAGGGCTCGCTAGGTAAGTGAGTGGGAAAGAAGCGGGTCTTTACTGGATGGATGCCTCCATCTATATTACCGCATCGTATCCGAATTTTTAGTCCCTAGCAAATTGGGGAAGCGAGTAGAGACATTTAAAGGGACCTTAGAAATACTAGCTTGTTTTACTCTACTCGAAAGATCGAGTAGAGTCTCCTCCGTTCAAAGTAGGCTAAGGAAAAATGCCCCTCAGACAAGGCTACCAATGCCAGAGAGTGATTGAAATGCAACCTGAAGTGAGGAAGTAGTCCTCGAGTTGAGGGCGGGCGGCCTCGCTGTCACACGGCTGGCTCCAGACCTCACCATCCGAGATTCAGCACGCTCCTCCACCCTGCACCAGAACCCCTGCCTGTTCCTCACACTGAGTCTCGCTCACTGCTGCCCTTGGCTCTCTGGCAGGCGAGCAGCAGTATTCGGTGCCACCGCCTGTGTATGGCTGCCACACCCCTACTGACAGTTGCACTGGCAGCCAGGCCCTGCTCCTGAGGACGCCCTACAGCAGGTAAGAATGTGCGGAGCACCTAGACTAGGTCCTGGAAATCCAGGCGGTGCAGGTGAGCTGGCGGGCGAGGGAAAGCCTGATCCTGGGCATCGCTGACAACGGGAGGCAAAAGTCTTTTTTTAGACCCAGACACTCAAATTAAAGCAGGTGCCTTGGGTTATTTCTTTGCATATAAATGAAGGCCTTTGTGTTTGGAGATAAAAAGGGAACTGCTGCTTTGAGGGGTTGTATCTTTTCTTTTTTTTTTTTTTTTCTTTTTTTTTTTCGAGACAGGATTTTTCTGACTGTCCTGGTAGTTGTTCTGTAGACCAGTCTGCCCTCTAACTGAGGAATCCGCTTGTCTAGGTCTCCAGAGTTCTGAGATTAAAGGCATGTGCCACCATGCCCAGTCATGAGTTATTTCTTAATGGTCTTTCCTGGGAGCCCTTTAACTTGTCCCCGACCAAAAAAAAAAAAAATCAAGTCCGTTCCAACCCTGTCTTTCTAGTTAAAAGTCTTCTGTGTCAACTGACCACACAGGCCAAACTACTTAAACAGTGGGCCACATCCTTCCTCTCACCCTTGCCCTCTAGAGTTTTGGCCCGTGGCAATGCTTTGTGGACATGTTTTGTGGATGCCCTGTGTGCGCTCTCAGACCTTTACTCGAGATGGTGATCACGGAGATGTCTGCGCAGGCACGCAAACCCTTCTTGCTCCTGGGAGAAGGAAGTTAGACTTTCTTCCTTATTTAAACTCTGCTCCCTCCCACTTCTCTGGTCTCTAGTTCCTGCTCTCCACCTTTTCTTCCCCAAATTTATTCTTCAACTTTGGGTGAACTTGGCGGGCATCCCGAGTCGCAGATAGCGTTGCTTAGTAACTGCGATGCACACACACCGGTCCATGACAGGCTGGAAGGTGCTGCGCGCCTTGTCTTGGCTGCAGAGGATTGGGTGCGCATTACCTCACCACTCCCTCCTCCCCCCGTACTATGGGGATCCTGACACCGACTGCCCCAAACCCTTTCCCATCCTCCCGCCCCTTGACTCCGGGAGGCTGACGTCAAGGGAAGGAGGTAGTGAGGTAATGAAGGAAGGAAAAGCGTCTGTCGTGGGAGATTGGGTGGGGGAATGGCCGCGCCTGGGGACCTCCAGTCCCTGAGGTGGAGGAGGGGAACGTCCTTGTTGTAGACTCTGGAGCCTGCAGTGCAGCGATACAAAGTAGGGCCTCAGGTGCATTGACCCTGGGGCTGGTGTTTCTCTCCCATTCTGGAATTGAGGCATAAAGCCCGGTCTCTTCTAATTTTGCCCTCTGGAATGCTCTGACTTCGAAAACGTTCCTATTTGGCGTGAAAAATCCGTCCTATCTAATAGAATCTTGGATTTCGCACTACTTTTCTTCAGGCAGGAGGTAGAGAAACGTATGCACAAGGAGCAGAAAGGGGCAATTGCATTCTCCCCCTCCCTATCTAGAAAGTGACCCTGGGTGAGCACTGCAGAGCCAGCATGCTACCCGGAGGCCACAGTCTCAGTGGGGCCAAATCACCAGAATAAGTACAAGAGTGGCATACCGTCGAGGCTGGAAGCCTCTTCCCTTATGGGGAGTGGTGGCAACAGCTACAGACATCCTTCCTGTCTATCGCTAGAGTGTCATCGCTGTTATTCTAGTGTTATGGGGAGTGGTGTTTCTGGAACAGTTCCTGGTGTGGAGACCTTGGTCTCCTTGGTCAGGAAGAGCATGGTGTGGGAGTGGGCATTGTTGAGATGGGGCCTGTACCTTCTTGGGAGCTGGGGACTGGCAAGATGTAATTCATTCTCTCTCTCTGCAATCCCTTCTTGCTCCTGGGAGAAAGAAGTTAGACTTTCCCTCCCTCCCTCCCTCTCCTTCCCCACTGTGTGTGTGTGTGTGTGTATACTGAGGAACTCTGAGAAGGGTGTCCATCAGAAGGGCTGAGCTGCCACAAGAAAGTATCTTGGATAAAGTGATCACAATCTATGATTTAGTATCATTTTTCCAAATGAGGTTGCCATTATGAATTTTTTGGTTTGGGGACAATCTGTGATGGAATATGACTTTGGGATGAGATGGGAAAAGTCAGTCTGATTGGTACAGATTTTGTCGCTGGGACCTTCTGCATGCTGAACATCTCCTCTACCACTGAACTATATGATCACACCATGATCATATTTTATATACAGAGCACACAGAATTCCTAGCCCAGCTTCTACTGGCCATTGTTGACAGTAATTTTGTGAGATCCGCATAAACATCTGCTTATTCTTTTATTCTTTCTATGACATCCCAAAACTTGCTTTGATCTTGTTTTTAACACTGACCTCCTAAAACCACAAAGGTTTCCTAAGTAGAAACACAGCAAAACCAATTGTGACTTCTGTAAGGAGAGAGATTGCGCCCTTGAAGCATTCACTAGCATCTTGGATGCTTGCCTTAGATTCACAATACTGGTAATCTCTCGTCCAAATACACATAATTTTCCATGGAAATGATGAGGGCAAGTGTACTAAGGTAGCGTTTCTGTTTCTAAAAACATCTGAGGTGTGTCTAATCACTTACATGAATGTAATGTTTAAGAAGCAGGGAAAATGGGAGCAAACTTCGTTTGCTACATGGCTTAGCTTCTGAATTTTAGATGGTCAGTGGTGTGGCTACTTACTGGCCTTTGGCTCAGTACCTTTTTCCTTCTAAAGTTGGGAGCACCTGGGAGAGAAAGACTTGCATGTATTTTGTCTGCCTTGCTGCATTTGATACCCTGAGGCAGACTCTTCTGATGCTTCCCCCACTACAGCCCTCTCTTCCCTTTGTCTCTCCAGGATTGGGAGTCTATTTTTCTTTCTTTCTTTCTTTCTTTCTTTCTTTCTTTCTTTCTTTCTTTCTTTC
>JADRCH010000075.1:4933873-5050763 GCA_019843965.1 Rhynchomys soricoides
TGTGAACTCTGAGGTACAGACAGATGTGAACTCTGAGGTACAGACAGGTGTGAACTCTGAGGTACAGACAGATGTGAACTGTTAGGTACAGACAGATGTGAACTGAGGTATAGACAGATGTGAACTGTTAGGTACAGACAGATGTGAACTGTGAGGTACAGACAGGTGTGAACTGTGAGGTACAGAGGGTAGAACAGTACATTTGCTCAGATTTTCATAGACTCAAAACATAATCCCATTGATTCCTAAGGGTCTCTCTAGAGAAAGATTACAAAGAGAAAATATTGTTTTAAAATTAGTAGTATTATTTTAAAATTATTATGATGTTATTGTGAGAGTATGATTATTATGTAAATGACAGTGAGAATGAGGCTCAGATGCCAAATGTTTCCAAGGAGAAGGACATACCAAGTTTCACTCAGAAATACCACTGTCTCATAGAAACATAGTGTAAGAGGTACGTGTGTATGAAATGTGCTAGTAACCACATTAAATAAGAAAGAAGAAGCTTGTTTTGAAACACTGTACTTAACCCAGAGTAACCCAAACTTCCTCTCGGTGAGGCTCTATTTCCGGTTTTCAATAGCCCCACATAACTAGTGGTTGCCATTTTGAACAATGCAATACAGAGTTTTTATTAAATATCTTGTAGGAAGATACACACATATATTCATAAGATACATGAGATATATATTCTGTATTGAGAAAATTTTTTCTGAGGACCAAGGAAATGCATTTAAAGATATTTGTCTTTGAGATCCGTTGGTATTGATGCAACTAGGAATCAAGAGGGTTGTGCATTCAGTCTTAGACAATCTCTAAATGTATGGTTAGGTATTTGGGAATCCATTCATTCATCCGTATGCATTGACCTCTGTCACTCACCCTTGAAAATGGTCATATTCTGAGTCTTACATAAGGATTAAATCAGTCCAGAGGGACCCCATGTCCCAGTGGGGCTCAGGAAAATTGTCAACTGCAGCTCAGCGATTTTAGTTGGTGAACAATTTTTTAAAAATCAGTGACAAAAAAATAGAGCTACCCAGGGAATACAGGGCCAGTTGGCTGAGATTAATGGCAAGATTAATAATGGATTGCTTGATGAAAAGGCACAGGAGAACAAAAACCAGTGGAGAGACTGTGGAGGAGGCCACTTATTAATGAACTGTCAGCCCAAAGAAAGTTCAAGAAACTCTGCTGTGGTAAATGCAGCAGGCTGGCACTTCTAATAAAAGTTGGGGTCTTTCAGGAATTAATTATATCAGCCTTACAGAAGGAATTCGTGGAATTGCGAAACACAGTGGCACAGACCAGCACCGGCTGCCACTGCAAACGGAGAAGCTCCAGGAGAAACTAATCTTTTTTCCCCCTCCATTGATATGCAGGATATTGTGGTAGCATAATCACCAGTCGGACCCAGGGATGAACGATGGGCCCAGATATACACTGGCTAATGAAGCTACACATACTTGGAGTTTGAAGTCGGTTTATTTTTCATATGCAAAAATTTCCTCCTGGAAGCCAATTTCCTCCTCAGCCCATGTTCTGGCCTTAAGGAGTTCTAAATAATTTGCAGAGAGATTATAGGAGAGTCAGATAGGCTCTTCTGTTCTATATCAAGCAAGATTGAGAGTGAGCAAGCACAGTATTCAGTGATTCAGAGCACTGAGATTTCTGTCACCTCTCCACAAGTTCTCAGTTCTGTTCAGTTGGCCCAGAAAACTCTGAATTAAAAACTCTGATTGCTGGCTCATGCCTTTAATCCCAGCACTTGGGAGGCCGAGGCAAGTGGATTTCTGAGTTAGAGGCCAGCCTGGTCTACAGAGTGAGTTCCAGGACAGCCAGGGCTACACAGAGACCAAAAAAAAAAAAAAAAACAAAAAAACAAAAAAACAAAAAAACAAAAAGAAAAACCTCTGATTGCCTGTGCCAGATGAAGCAACAGAAAGGAATGTTGGAACAAGACAGGAGATTGTCCAGGATTTATGATTTGGTATCAAGTATTAGGTATCGAACGTTTCTTATCTCTGCTCACTCCTGCCATGAAGGTAGGGTGAAAATTTTCTTCTGTAATACATTTAGACTGAAGCTTACCAGACAAGCCATTAATCTCTTGGGCCACAGATTTCATAATTAACCCTTTCGGTTCTGCCCTGCATGTCTTCCTAATAGAGCTTGATCATTGTAGAATTTTGGCCATTGAATTATGTGTTAGTAGTGAGAGACAGAATGGAAAGAGAGCAGCTCTTTATTGGTTTGCATAGAGGTATATTTTCCCCCTTTGAAGTATTAATGTAAATAATGGGCTGTTAAATTTTTTTTTCTTAAAACCTCACTTGACTTGCACTAGGATTATAAAATACATGCAGAATAACTTCTCAGCCGTTAGCTGAGATTATTGCCCTGTTTCTTTTGGTCATCATATCCGTGGGCATTAGCCCATTCATTACCCATCACTCTGACCTTTTGGACTCCCATAATCCACATGACACTTATCCTTCTGATTAAACAAATGTAATGGCCTTTTTACCAATAATTGATCTGCTGTCAGTTTACTCTCAGCTTCAGGCTTCTAACTTTACTGTTGAGCTGTCCAGCCTGTGCTACCTTTCAAAGCCTTACTTCCTCTACCTCTTCAAGGGGGGAGGGCCCCTTGTGGGTGGTGCCATCCCTGGGCTGGTAGTCCTGGGTTCTATGAGAAAGCAGGCTGAGCAAGCCAGGAGAAGTGAGCAAGCAAGCCAGTAAGTAACATCCCTCCATGGCCTCTGCATCAGCTCCTGCTTCTTGACCTGCTTGAGTTCCAGTCCTGACTTCCTTTGGTGATGAACAGCAGCATGGAAGTGTAAGCTCAATAAACCCTTTCCTCTCCAACTTGCATCTTGGTCATGATGATTGTGCAGGAATAGAATCCCTGGCTAAGACAACAACTAAATCTCTCTCTCTCTCTCTCTCTCTCTCTCTCTCTCTCTCTCTCTTTGCTGTGTGTGTGAGCTTGTGTCTGTGTGTGTATAAACAAAGAGATCAATGGTATGAAATGAAAATCATTTCAGATTCACATATTCATTATCTTAGAAGGCATGTGCTATAAAGTAAAAACTTCATTTCACTTAAAGAAACAGATCTGTCCTTGTGTATGTGGCTGTGTTTCTAACTATGGGTGTTTTTTCACAGTGACAATTTATACCAAATGACATCCCAGCTTGAATGCATGACCTGGAATCAGATGAACCTAGGAGCTACCTTAAAGGGGTAAGGAATTTATACCTGTTTAAATCACTTTCAGGGTATTTATAGCTTCTGAAGGAAGAACAGGCCTAGGCCTAGAAAGGGGGGCCTAGCTCACATTGGCACTCAGAGACTTTCCTCCCTCTCCCAGTGGGAGGGGCATGCTTAACATTAAATTTTCAAAATGTAAACGGGATGTTTTTGTCTGGACCAAGGGAACGCAGAATATTGGGAACCCTTAGTGTGGCCTTTCTTTGTTGAATATTTTAGAACTCTTCAAAAATGTTGTGCCCATGAAACCTCATTGAATGTTTATGTTTCACTGGTGCTATCACAGATGTTAACCATTGCACTATCTTATCAAGAAATGTTTTGCATGTACAAAGTCTCCAATCTGAACTGTATTGGTGCGGCGTTGGTTTGAACAGTCCAAAGTTAGATGTGTCCACTCCTGGCTGCACTGACCAGGAGTCAGTGTTCACACAAGATAAACAAGCACTGTAGGGAAGAGCTGCTGCCAAACATGTACAGAGCTTCTCTTTGCACCTAAAAATAGAAGCAAGGATGGCAGGTGGGGCTCACATGTAGTTTTAGCAGCAAGGAGCTCACGGGTAGTTTCTAATAAGTCTGAGGAGATGATGTCAGGTGCTCTTCTAGGCTGCTGCACTTCGGCTTCCTAACAGGCTTCTGGAATCTAGGCGCTGTCACCTGTGTCGAAGACGAATTGATACATCCTAGAGAGTCAAACCACTTCTCAGGTTCCCATCCGGGCAGTGGGAGAGCATGGGTTCCAGGCCCAGATCTGATTCCAAAGCTCAGTCTCTGTCCAGCCTTTCTCGGGCTTCCTTTGACCCCAACCAGTGTGACTGGGGGCATATTTCTGTGCTCTTGATAAAGCCATTAGCTTCAGAACTTTTGACTGGATTCTGGGCGCCAGTGGCTTGCCGGGACTGTGCGTCCTCCATTCTCCATTCCGACTTTTCTTCTCTTCTAGAATGGCTGCTGGGAGCTCCAGCTCAGTGAAATGGACAGAAGGGCAGAGCAAGTGAGTGGACAATGGCTTTGTTGACTGATGTCTGGGGCAACGCAGGAGTTAGGCCTGACATGGGGGTTAAGGGAAGTAGGTGGGCATAGGGAAGACCTGTCTGCCCCCACCTCCGCCTTCTCCTTGTTTATTGTAGACTTATCACGGACCACATGGAGTTGGTGTTATTCTTCTCATCAGCATACGTGCAAAACAGGTTTTAAAAAAATCCACGCAGCAGGAAGTCGGCTCGTCCTCTGTTTCACAGAGCGCTCTGTGGCATCAAATGTGTTCTTTGCAGCTCAGTCAGGTCTTTGAGCCTGGGTTTACTCAACCTTACATTTCTCTATAAATTTACGTTTTCCATGACTCAGGGCAGAGTTTGCAAAGACACCCATTCCCACTCGTTCTTAAGCTTCTGTGCATTACCAGCACTGCAGCTGTACTCTGGGGGCATTTCTGGAGCTGCGTCTTTTGATTTTGTTTTCTTTAAACACCAGGACCGGCCTTCATCCTCCGTCCTTTGTTGATTCTGTCCTCCTCACTGGGTCTCCTTCAGTGGAATCGCTTTCTGTCCTCTGAGGTCTCTCTCTGTCCTTCAAACGTTCTGCCATTTTATCCAAGTATCTACTCCTTCCTGTGGTTCTGAAAACAAACCAAACCAAACCTCCATAGTTTAGAAATGCTTCTCTCTCCATTTCCAGTAACTTTTCTTATTTTTTGGGTTCTACCCTCCACCATACAGAATTTAGTAATTCTCCTCAGATGAAATGCCAGAGTGTGATTTTAATGTAAGAAGTATGTTTTAATTTTAAAATAGTCTCCATGCCAAAATACAAGTTTCATGATTTGTTTGATTCCAAAAATTATGGATAAAGAATCTTGGTATGTATTTGTTTCTGAGTCTTTCCACAATTAGTTCATTATTATTATTATTATTATTATTATTATTATTATTATTATTTTGAGATAGGATCTCACTTTATAACCCTGGCTAGTCTGCAATTCCCTGTGTAGACCAGACTGCTAGGAACTTATAGAAATCTACCTGCTTTGGCTCCCAAATATGACACCATGTCTGGACTAGATTGGGTATCTTAAAGGACTTTATCTGTGTAAAATGTATCACTTGGCAGGGGTTGGAAGTTTTATCATCAAGATGAAGCTAAGAGTTATTGGGTTACACACACACACACACACACACACACGCACACACTTTAAGGATTCATCACTTTCTTCTTGGAAAAACAGTTCTGGCATAAAAATGGATTTTTGACTACTGACTTTATTTGGAGTGCTGTGTGAAAAGAACTGAGTTTTCCTCCGTGATGAGAAAGATGAGGCAGGTGGATCTCTGTGAGTTTGAGGCCAGCCTGGTCTACAAAGCGAGTTCCAGGATAGCCAGGGCTATGTAGAGAGACTCTGTTGACCCCATGTCACCCAGCTGCCCCACCTCAAAGAAAATATTTTATTTTATTTCATGGCTACTTTGCCTGCATATATGTCTATGCGCCATATGCTTATAGTGCCTATAGAAGCCAGAAGTCGGCATTCAGTTTCCTGGCACTGGTGTTACAGATGATTGTGAGTCACCACATGGATGGTGGGAATTGAATCCATGCCCTTTGGAAAGAGCAGCTAGTGCTCTTCACTGCTGAGCCATCTCTGCAGCCCCTCATTACCTATTTTTGTGTTCCCTCATGTCCCTTGGAGTCACATCGCTTTGATCATCTTGAAGGGGAGAGTCCTGTATTTCAGTTTCAGTTAGAGAAGGCACTTTGTGAAGGCCTTTTCCTTTCCTCTCTCATAGACAAGCAGAATTCAGTGCGTGCACGTGTGCGTGCGTGCATGCGTGTGTGTGTGTGTGTGTGTGTGTGTGTGTGTGTGTGTGTGTTACATGCGCATGAGTACACAGGAAGCCAAAGCAGGATATTGGGCACTTTCTTCTCTCACTCTTCACATTATTGCCTTGAGAGAGGTTCTCTCACTAACTGGGAAAGCTCACCTCTTTTGATTAGACTGGCTTGCCAGCAAGCTCTCTAGCTCTGCCTGTCTCTGGCCCCCAATGCTGGGGTTACAGGCACAAGATGCCATGCATGGGTTTTTGTGTTGACTGCTGGGAATTTGAACTCAGGTCCTCATGCTTGCAAAGAAAGTACCCTTACCTACTATATCATCTCCTGAAGCAAGATTTTTTGTATTTTTTAAAAAGTAGGTTCTTAGGACAAGACATTTCCGAGCCTTGCTGAGCATAAAGTCTCCATTTTGAAAACTTCTATTTCCGACCGATGTCTTGTCCTGTCTACTTTGTATTGGTTTGAAAACATGTTCTTTGTGTATTCTTATCGGCTGCTGACTTCCTCAGGCTGCTGACAAACCTCAGCTACCCTGTTGGCCTCTGTTTTGTCTCTTCTGAAGAAAATAGCCTACAAAATGGAGAAACACATCAACCTTGACTGTGGTCCAAGTTATTAGAACAAGGAGGAAGTTACTCTCTGGGGACTGGGTAGTGGGAGTGGGAAATCCAACACAATAGAAACTCAAAAGGAGTGCTGAGCAAAATCAATGTCCCTTTGCTGGCCCATGAAGTTTGCAGACTGTTGGGAACACACAGTATTTGACCCGTGGATGCTGGAAAAGAAAACCCAGAAGACTCTCAAGGAGTGATGTATGGGGGAACAACGCTGTGTGTTTTGGTGGGGCCAAGGCTGTCAAAGCTGGAGAAAATCCCCACTAGACATGGTCTCATCTCTGAGAACCTCTGCCAAAAGAGATAGCTGAGGCTCTGGCTGGGAGCTCCTGCACAGCCCCGCACCTTCCCTCAGTGCCTGTGCACATAATACCTGTCCCAGAGATTTACTTTTTGAAAACAGACAACCAGCTCTTAAGTAGCTCCTGGCACTTCAGATACCAAAGCAAAGGTGGGGAGACATGATTCCAGGAATACAAACAGCTCTGTGAATAGAACATTCCTGAGCTTGCTCTTTTACCCCCTTGCCCCATGCTGCTCCTTTCCCTCTTCCAAATGGCTCAGTTTATGCTGCTGAAAGCAACCCCCTCCCTTTGGGGTTGCTGGGATGGAACTCCTATCTCATACATGCTAAGTAAGTTCTCTGCCACACTGCTTTGCTTTGGCCTTGCCTTGGACCTGGCAGAGGTCTGATAGATCTTCTATTTGAAGAGTGGACTCCTGCGTTTGCTGAAGACAGAGACCCAAGCTTTCAGGGTAGAGTCCTCATCCCTCTAGCTACGGGAGGACAGGAAGACTTGTTCTGCTTTCTTGGTTCTACACTCCCCATACCTTTCTCTTTCAACATTTATCAGTTAGTGCATTTAATTTTTAAATTCTTTAAGTAGATGTGAAAATCAGAGCATTCAAAAAAACGCAGTGATGTGGGAAGACAGCCGTCCCCACCTCCACCCCAGGAGTGGCCCAGTGGGGCATTATTAACATTGTGCTGCACACTCCTTTAGACTTCCTATGTATACACTTACCCCTGTACTGTTTTCTCTCTTAAGAAATGATTGACTCCACCTATTAAATCCAGTAATACATATTGACAAGCCATCATCAAATTGGAGTTTCAGACCTTGCGAGAGTGTTGATTATTGGAAAACAGTTCTTAAAATTATCTTAAAATTATTTCTAATTTAAAAATATTGTTTTGAGCACTGTACTTTTTTTTTTTTGCCTCAAAACTGTTTATAACTGTTTAGTTTTAAGGTCGAATCATGTTTCTTCTCATAACCACGAGAGGAAAATGACAGGTTCATTCAGATCAACATAAGACAGAAAAAAATGGTAAAGGAAAGTGGTACCAAAGAGCCAACTTGAAAATGAAGATGGTGGTGGCTTCCACACTTGGAGATGGCGTGAGGTTAGGGAGTGTTCTGGTGGGTGTGATGGGAGAACGAACTCTGTGTTCTCTGAAGAGAGGGCACAGCACATGAGGACGGAAGGTCTTATGACTCAAGGAGCACTTCAGATCTGGCTCCTCCTGCCTGAGACCACCATTATCTTTCTCTTTGTCATCTGCCCCAAGACAAGATAATTTCCAGCTAGGAAGATGAAATACAGACTAAGAATGTACACTATTAAAAAGCCATCCAAATGTTTCTCAGAAACCAGGGGCTACTGCGTATTTCAGTAGGTGTTTCTCTACTGAAAACAAACACATCCATTTGTCTTAGCTTTCTTCCGAAATCCTCACTTTTAAAACAAGACACAGATGGATTGCCCCATAAAGCAAAGATGCTCACTTTGTCTAAGATGAAATCGATTTTCCCCCTTGATTAGAAAATAACACAAGTTTCTCATTAAAAATAATTCAGGCAGTGCTAGAACATTACAAAGAAATCACCTGTCATCTCACCACATAGATAATTTTTAAAAGGCAACATTTGTTGTGTGTGTATCTGCAGAAGGAAAACGCTGGAGACACATCTCTATTCATAGCAATTATATCCCTGGGTGGCTTAGAGAGGGTGGGGTGGGAAGACTGATGGATGGGTTTAAGAGATTCTGAGGAGCTAGGGGGTAGGCAGTTCAAGGGTGTGTGCTTGCCTAGCATGACCAAGGGCTAATGGGAGGAGATGAGTGGAGATAGACCATAAAGACTTCTTCAGGCAGGTCTACAGAAAAGGGGTCTACACCCAAAGACAAGGGCTCTGGTTGATTGGGGAAGCAGGTCAGGAAAGGGTGGTTGTCTTTCCTTTAAATTTTCTTTTGGCTTTTAGGTAGCAGGAAGCATAGTATATTTGTTTGCTGATAGGAATGACCAAAAAAGACTGAACGGATGTTGGGAGGGGATGGTGGAGCAATGTAGGTGTGTGTGTGTGTAGGGGGGAGCCCCTTAGGCTCTGCTGAGAGGTGTAGTTAGAAGTGGGATAGTAATTTAGCAATGGTATTGCTTTGCCGGTGCTTTGTTTATACATAGTCTTTCTCGTCACATGTACTATAGATATTTTCTCTTTTGTATTTTAACTCTTGTCATTGACTATTTTCTTCCTATTAAATGATTTTTATTAGTTAGGCATTGGTGGTATCTGCCTTTAATCTCAGCACTAGGGAGGCAGAGGCAGAGGCGGTTGGATCTCTGGGTTTGAAGCCAGCCAGATCTAGAGTGAGTTTCCGGGCAGCCAGGCTACACTGAGAATCTTTGTCTTGGGGGTGTGTGTGTGGATTTTTATTGTTAGAGTATAAATTATAATCTCTTTAAGAGTATGATTCACTTGAATTATTACATAGGGTTTCCTTTGTTTCTTTGCCTTGAGGTTTTTTTGTTTGTTTGTTTTTCTGTCTTTGAGATAGAATCCAAGCCTTCCTGCATGACAGTGCTATCCAAGGTCAATTTGCCTACATGTATGCCTGGGCACCAGATTCCATTATAGATGGTTATGAGCCACCATGTGGTTGCTGGGAATTGAACTCAGAACCTACTGGGAGAGCAACCAGTGCTCTTCACTTCTGAGCCATCTCTTCAGCCCACCAAGGTCGTTTTGAAAGGTGGTTTGGAAGATATTTTTTTCATCTCCCATGTGCCTCTATTGCAGCTGGAATGCAAGAGTCTCCAGAACCCCATGCTGATTCAGAACCTGAGTTTTGAGGACCATTGGTTCTTTTCTAGAAGTTTTCATACAGTTGGAATAGCTTTTCTTAGATGCAAGAGCACATGGCTTTGCCTATCATTTAGGTTTAGGGCACTGCTTTTCTGGTAGAGCCAGTAGAGCATCTGGCCATAGAGCCAAACCATCAAGAATACAGAAGAACCCAGAAAGTTGGATGAACTAGGGATTCTGATAAACTAGCACCCCATTGACAGCAATGTATAAGGAGAGTCTTAATTTTTCTTGTGTGGTCTGATGAGGTGGTCCATGAAACTAAGTTCCTGAGTCTGCGTATTCATGCAGGAAGGGAAGTTCCTAAAAGTTCTACAAATGCTCTGCTAAGCATCCAGGGCCAGTGGAAACTGGGTAATAGAGTTTCTCATAGCCCTGTTCTGAGTGTGAAATATGATGAGATTAGCCAGGAGAAGTTTGAGTACCATTGCATGTGGTGAGGGTTTTGATGGCTCTTAAGGCTGATTTATACCCTGGGGGGACTGGCTACAAACCACCCAGTCAGTGTCCATTATTAAACAGGACTAGGCTGCGTAGAGAATGGAGATGAATAAGCCATATTTATAAAGAAACGTTCCAAATGGGAATATAGTCAAGGTTTAGTGAGAACCGTGTGGATGGAATAATACTCCATATTATTATTATTATGTGGAGGGATCATACTCCAGTTACCTTTAGATGACTATTAAAAATGCCCCTTTGCATAGGTAGAGTCCAAGGAAGAATTCAGTAGGTTATTTTATTGTATTTTTATAATACTGGTTTTATTATCCTTTAATTATGTGTACATGTGCATATTAGTGCAGGTGCCTGCAGAGTCTAGAAGAAGGTGTTGGGTCCCCTACAGCTGGACTTATAGGCAGTCATTAACTGATTTACATGGGAGCAGGGAACAGAGAACAGGCTGTCTTAACCACTGAGCCATTTCTCCAGCCCCAGGTTCATTGTATTTTAAAAAGCTTGTGTGGCTTCATGAATTTAGAATTGTCTTTGGTCTGTCTGTATTGGTTGCCTTCTCAGGCAGGCTCTCTCCACTGTGGCAAGAACAGTTTTGGATTCTGGCACCTATAGCTTCCTAAGGAGGAGAGCTTTCTATTGGTTCTTTAACAAAAAAGATTCAGGAAAGGGTCTCATCTTCGCCTGGATTAGTCTTGTGACTGGGACATGCAGTGGTCTGGTTGGTGAGATCTCGGCCATGTAGTCTCTCTCTGAGAGTGTGATTAGAAGAGAAGGCTCCTGGAAGAGAACAGAAGACTGTTATCCAAGGGAGGGGGGCAGGGGGGATGTCTGTGGGCAGCAAACCAAGAGGTATTCAATGAAGAAGTTTTAGATGCTAGAGTTGTTGGTGGTTGAGTGAGTGTGCTTGCTCTCCAGATGTGGGGCTGGACGCCATGGGATGTGTAAGCCAGGATGGAGTAGGAGTGGGGGATGGGTGGTAGAGCATGCTTTCTCAGTCTCATAGGAAAAGGACTTTTATTAAGTTATTATTAAATTAAGTATATAAGGCTGGAGAGTTGGCTCAGGAGTTAAGAGCACTGGTTGCTCCTGCAGAGGATCCAGTTCAGGTCCCAGCACCCACATGGTGGCACACAATTGTCAGTAACTCCAGTTCCAGGGGATTCAACACCCCATTTGGCCTCCTCGCCACACCAGACACCAGGCATATATACAGACAAAACACTTATACACATTAAGTAAACAAAACTACTCAAGGCTGGCAGTGGTGGGACACGGCTTTAATCCCAGCACTCGGGAGGCAGAGGCAGGCGGTTCTCTGAGTTTGAGGTCAGCCTGGTCTACAGAACAAGTTTCAGGACAGCCAGGGCTACACAGAAAAACTCTCAAAAACCAAACTGTATTCAAGCGAATACAAAGAACCACAGGCAACTGAGGAATAGTGAAAACAGGAGACATGGTCTTCTTCAGAGAAGAGCACACCAATTGTTTACGCAATACCAACTGGTCAGCACTGAAGACCTACATACAAGTATTATAATACAGACTGAAGAGAGTGTATTTACTCATTTAGTAATATATATGTGTATAATTAGACATATGCGCATGTAACAACAATTAATGAAAAAAGAGGCCATGAATTTGAAAGAGAGCAAAAAGGGGTCTATGGTTGGAGGGAGGAAAGGGCAGGGGAACAATAAAATTACAGTTAGAAAAATATCAAACGAGGGGCTAGAGCTAGCGCAATAGTTAAGAGCACCTGCTGCTCTTGCAGGGGCTGTGGGTTTGGTGTTCAGCACCCACATGGTGGACTAAACCCATCTATAATTCCAGTTCCATGGGCTCTGATTCCCTCTTCTGAACCAGGTGCTCGTGTGGTACCTGCTCACATAAGATAGCTCAGTAGGTGACGATGCTGCTGCCAAGCCCAAGGACCCAACTTCAGTCCCCAGAACTCGGCGGTGGAAAGAGAGAACCAATGTCCACAAGTTTTCCTCTGACCTCCATACATGGGCTTGACACTCTTATGTGCATACATACACATAAACAAACAAATTAATTAGTTAATACATTATTTTCATGAAAAGCAAAAAAAATTTAGTTCTTTAATCTCTAAATTGAATCAATACTTCCCAAGGTAAAAAATAATAGCCAGTTCTTTTCTAAGACTATTTTTGAGGAAATTCTCTGCTTCTGAATTATCAGATAGTAGGTGTGTGTGTGTGTGTGTGTGTGTGTGTGTGTGTGTGTGTGAATTCAGTTGGATTAGCTTGGTTGTTTTCTAGTTAAGGCAGGCTCACCTCTCTAGCGTTCTCTTGATGTGTACAACACAGAGCAATCTTATGTTTTTCCTACATGTGTACTGTATTTACACAGTTCCCCCTCCCTCCCCTCCATCCAAATCCACCATTTCCTCCCACACTCTTTTTCAAATTCATGGCCTCCTATTCTTTAATTATTTTTGTATTACACACACACACACACACACACACACACACACACACGTGTGCGCGCACGCGCACAAACTGCTAAGATCCCTTTGTGTTGCTCATATGTTCACATGTATACATATTTACAGCTGATATCTATCAGGGGCTTGCTTCTGGAGAATACTGATTCTCCACTTCTCGGCAACCATTAAAAACCTGTAGCTTTTCATCTCAGGGTGAGACTTTGTGACATGCCCCAGTTCACATTGGTATGTCAATGGGTGTCATTTGGAGGTCCTGTCTATAAGACTTCATGTGTGCAGCTTCCCTGTCACAATAAAAGACAGTACCTTGCAGCAGACATCTTGGTTCACTGGCTCTTACCATCTTTCTGCCCCTTCTCCCAAGATGGTCCTTGAGCTTTTGGCATAGGGGTTGTGCTGTAGATGTATCAGTGGGATTGGAGTAGACCATCGGTGTGTCCAGCATATTATACATCAATGTGTTACAGTCACTAAAAAACTGAGTGGAATTTCACAAAGAGGTGAATGTGGTTATATGGCTTTGCTCTTTATACCTATGTATGACTGTGGATTCTACCTTGCTCTCTGGTGACCACAGGCAGACAGAATGAAGTAATACTCACAATCTATATGCTTCTATGACAGGTTGTCATTAGCCGTGAATGTGGATAATCAGAGAGCCCTTCATTTCCCCGCTAAGATCTCATATGTATTTATGAAAGTGCATTCTGAAATTCCTCTGGCTTCAGGAAGCTGGATTTTAATACACTGATGCTCTACTCTTAAGCATTCTGTGGCGACTACCACCAGGATTACCAGGGCTGGTTCCTGGGCCTTTTGGGCTGAGGTGTTGTTCTGGGGCTGATCAATTTGAGCTGGCTATGGTTCATCTTGCTTTGGGCTGAGCATTCCTTAGGAGGCTTGTGTTGTTTGACTCTTGTGAGTGTTCTCTCTTGAAGCCTTTGTCTCTGTAGATGCGGGAGATAGCAGGCCAGGTGCTTGGTAGCTATTTGGCAGGCTGCTGCCTCTGTCAGACTTGCAACCTCAGACCTTGAAGCCCTGCACCTCTACAATCTGATAATTACAACTCAAGGCTTGGCTAGTTGTGGGCTTCTTTATCTTTAATATCAAGGATATTTTGGTAAGTGAGGCAGAGCTCAGTCTCATCTCGGTGCTTCAAGGAAGCCCACAGTTTCTTCATGTGGCTCCTTTACTCTTTTGTTTCCTTAGATTGCTTTTTAGACAAGGGGATGATGGGCCTCAAGGCTTGCAGCAAAGTTTATTGTCAACACCAAAAGAAGACAAGCACTTATTTGCATGTCTCTTGGTTAAGCCCTGGGCGTTGAGGATGAAGAATGCAGAGAGCCTTCTGGGTAAATTCCATGGTCTGATACATAAGAGCTAGAGGTTGTCTGCATGTTTCCCTGATGAGCTCTGTAGAGGTGAGAAAGCAAAGGTGATGATGGTGTGCAAGTGTAGGGTCTTGCACACCTGGTCAATAACTAGAGGTGGGGGAGAAAAATCACAGGCCACGATTTTATATTTATATTAAATGCTAATTGCCTTCAAAAAGCTCATTTTCTCTTTTTCCTTTCTTTTCTTTTTTTAACTTCTTCTGTTGATAAGGGATTTCAGGGAAGCTCTGGTTTTCTTCATCTGGAAAACCTCAATTCCTTTTTATTAATCTTCTTGTGCCTGTGGAATATCAGAATTAATCATTTCTTAAGAAGCTTCTCTTTGAATGTTTTGTGTCTTTCCTGAGCCAGACCACAATGTACACATTTTTAGAAAGAAGAGGGTTTATAATTTGTGTTCTGTGAAGGACACTTTCCTCATTCTGTAAGCTTTCTAAGGATGTGCATTGATGCACTTTTTAAAGCTGTGTAGGAAAGGCAGACTGTCTCAAGACACATTTTATACCTGGGGAAGCTGCTGTACAGTTTACACTGCTGCGGGGGAACAGAGGCAGGAGGTGCGTGCTGGGCTGGCAACAGCTTCTGTATGGGTTCCATGGAAAGAAAAGAGGTTGGTTTGGTTAGAATTGTACAGTTTGGACTGCTCAGTCATCTGTAAGTGGGCATTTCTATCAGTTAGCATCTCTCTCTCTCTTTCTCTCTGTCTCTCTCTGTCTCTCTCTGTCTCTCTCTGTCTCTCTCTGTCTCTCTCTCTCTCTCTCTGTGTGTGTGTGTGTGTGTGTGTGTGTAGGCCAGAATCCAATGTCATGCATCTTCCTCAATCACTACCCACTTACCTCTGAGAGCTGCTCTTTCACTGAACCTGGAGCTCCCTGATTCAGCTAGGCTGGCTGGCCAGAGAGTCCCAAGGATGCTTCTCTCTCTGCTTCCTTAAGGACTGGGATTACAGGTACACTTTGCCATGCTAGATTTACATTTTTATTTTATTTTTTACACCAGTGCCGGGGATCTAAACTCAGTTCTCCATGCTTCTGGAGCAAGCACTTTACTGACTGATCCATCTCTCTTCCCCCAGTATTGGGCTTATTTTTATACCCAGCTAAATGCAATCTCACAGTAGAAGCCACAGTGTGCTATACTCAACTTATTACATCCATTCCCTTCTCCTCTCCTCCACTGCCCCTGGCTACAGTGTTAAAACATCAAAACGTCTGACTTGAGTCAGACCCTGGAGGAAAGAGCTGGAGGTTATTCAAGTGTCATGGTGATAGAAGATGAAGCTGTGCCACAAAAATTGTCCTGCTTATTGTCAAGGGAGAAAAAATGTACTGGGCTGGACTCAGACCTCAACTCTGCCATTAACCTCTTCTCTGACACTGGACATATAACTTAAATTTTTCTTAAAATCCAAAATACTTTGTAATGAAATGACATTGGTAACTCTGGAAGCAACAGTGAACATTTATTTAATGTCCATCCTGTTCCAAGTGTTGCACAATGCTTCCCTGACCTGGTTTGGGCTTTTAGCAGGCATATAGGGCTGGCATTGTTATTTTCACTTTACATGGAGCAGGAGCCATGGAGACTCAGCATTGGACTAAGGTGATGGGTGCATCTTTAATGGTTACTAGATCTAGGCAGTATTTAAGATCAAAAATACAAGTTTTATTGATCACCATCAACAGACTCATGGAGTAAATAATTTTTATGGGTGTGGGTCACTGAGTGTTACAACCACAGACCTCCTGGATATTGTTGGGATATGGTTACTTGGTGATATTTAACTTTTGCTCCCTGAATAGTTCATCTCTTTAATCTTCAAACAGAACTTCAAAATAGGTTATTAGCTTTATCCTGCAAATGATGAGTCTTGGATACAGAAACAATGAGATGACTCACTAGCCACGTGGGGAAAAATTAGTGGTTAATGTAGGCCTGGGACTCAGACTTTTGGATTTAAGAACAGTGTGTCCTCAGAGTAATGTGGAGATGTAGAATCCAGATGAATTTAGCTTTTTCAGCTGCATCTGCAAGAACTGGAACATACTGGTTCCCTCGGTTTGATAGGCTAAATACCCAGAGATACCCAGATCCTAATTTCTGAAGCTGTGCATTTGGACTTACATCGTAACAGGCAAAATGATTCAGCTAAGGTCTTGAGATGGTGATAGTGGGATGATCCAGGATTATCTGGAGTTGGGAGAGGGGATCAGTTGTCTACATGCAAGAACAGTGTCCTTAGAAGAGGGAGACAGTGGGAAACTGGACTACAGGAAAGTAACAGGAGGCAAAAGATGGTAGAGTGTGAGTAAAAGGGAGCAGGCTCAAGACATGTGAGCAAGTACCAGAACTGAAAAAGACAGAGGAAGAAACTTCCCTTGAAGCCACTGGAACACAGTCATCCACCAGTCCCTTGGAGCTTAGGTTGATTTTGAACCTCCTTTATTTGAGACTGGGTTTCACTCTCTGTCCCAGGCTGGCTTTGTACTCACTATGTAGCCCAGGTTGGCCTGAAAGTTGCAGTAACCATCCTGATTTACTCTCCCAAATGATGGGATTCTGTGGCCTGGAGCTGTGAGAGGGTAAATTTGCTTTGATTTAAACCACCCCAGTTTGTGCTACTTTATTACATACAGCAGTCATGAGAAACTAATGTTCTTGAACTAGTGGTAAGGCAGAGACGGCTTTCTGTCTGTAATGTCAGTGTTTAGTCCTACTGTTTAATGGGCCAGTGAAGCTGAGAAGCTAAGAGCTGACACCCACAGTTGGAAACTAGATTTTACTCTAACAGCCATGGTCCTTCCTGCTGTGTACATGTAGCATCTCTGGGGCTGGAGAGATGGCTTGGAAGGTAAGAGCACTTATTCTTGCAGAGGACTTGGTTCTCAACACCTACACTTTGCTCACAGACTATTGTAACTCCAGTTCCAGGGGACCATGGGCACCAGGTATACATGTGGTGCATATACATTCACATAGATGAACACTTATACACACAGCCAAAAGTATAACATTCTTTCAAGTTTTCAGGGACTAGAAGAGGCTGGTATCCAGTTTTCAAAGGATCAGGCATGTCTCTACCTCTAATTGGCATGCAAGGAGAACACAGCAGAACCAAGATGGAGAATTTTTGGTTGGTGGTTTATGCTTCACTGATTGGCCTTGGAAGCAGGGGATGCAAATTGGTAGCTCTTAGAACAGAAAAATGTTTTAAAAGGGACATTATTTTAATGAATGCAAAATTCAGGGAGTCTTGGAGAAGCCTTCAAGAATGGGACCCCATGCTAACACTAAGTTCACACGACAGAGATGTGATACACAGGCCACATGTCTGGGTCACTGTCCATTGAGATATTATTAGTTGTTTGGAGTCTTCATCATTTACTTCTAATTTACTTGGACCCATTAGGGGTGTTTGAGTTTGTGGCTCTGCTTTAAGCAAAAAGAAGCAAGCCCACATTTTGTCATCAAACAATTGTCCACTTGTCTGATCCTCTCAGAAACTGGTGGAGAACGAGAGAGGTGGTGGAGGAGTCGAGACTAGTAAGTGCCTGAAATTAAAAGAAAAGAGCCATTGCATTCTGGAGACCCAGGAGCAGTAAGGCAAAGTTACTAAGCTGGAGCTTTCGGAGAATATGAGGAAGAAAATAGATCAATAAGAACCAAAGTTGCTCAGTCATATACAAAATATAATAAGCCCGAGTCTGTTCCTATTTTGTGGTAGGATTACCATTCTGAGAGAAGGTAACTGCTATGGTGAATCTGTATTACAATGAGATATTTTGGTTATTTTAGAAATTCTGTGGGCATGATGGACAGGGGTTAAATGCTTCCTAAGTGGTTTATCATTGGCTGGACAATAGTACCAAAGATGGTCTAAAGTGTCTTTGTCAACCTAGTGAGTGATTTCTAGAACAGAGTGAGCCCTTTCAGGCTGGGAAAAGTAACCACATTGCCTTAGTTTCCTCTTTCACACCCTCACCTGTCAGTACCAAGGACACTGCCTCTTTCCACCTGGATCCATAGCTGCCAATCACATCTTACTGCAAACCTCTGTGGCCTTCTAATGATATTAGCCATAGACCCCTTTCCTCTGTCATTAAGTTGAAACAATTTCTTATTCTTAAGAGGAGAATTAAGAGGTAGCAAAATAGGAGTGCTGATTTATGAAGCAACAGTTTCTTAGCTCAAGAAAGGCCAGGCTTAGCCATGCTGGGGTCATGTACTTGGCTATGTACACATCACACTTTCCCTTCATTTCCCCTGTTATCCAGATTGGATGGTAGGGAACCCATTGCATGCATCTGTACTCTGAAAAGGGAGGCCCTTGTTTATTTGTCATGCTGGGGTCCACACTCTGCTCTAGAACCCACTTTCTAGTTTCAGCTCTGTAAATAACACTTCCTGTCTCTGGGTTGTCTTGTGATTCTTTTATTTGGAATGTGCATCCTTGCTGCACCTCTTGACATTCTTGACAGGCTTTGTAGCTCTAGGCCTTTGTGAGTCTTATCCTCACTTGAAGTTGGTTTGGTTCATCCATAGCAGAGTCATGGGCTGTGGCAAGGAGAGTTGTCCCGGTATAAAGCTGTTCGTCTAAGCCATCAGATGGGTCTTAGCACCTGTGGTTTTGTTGACCACTATCATCTTCCCAAGCCTTTCTGTCTCAGAGTACCTTCTGCCCTGGCAGACTGGACCCTATCTATAAGACTTATTTTTCTATGATGTCATCCTTTAAATTGTCCCATGGAGAGATCTTCTGGAATCCCATCCCCTCAATATTCTAGAGAAATATTTGTCATATAACATGTAATATGTATCAGCAGCTAGTGAGGGTATCTTCTGTGTGCATATGTGTCTATGAATATGCATCTGGGGGTGCATGTGTATACTCACAGAGGCCAGAGGACCTTAAAGTTATTCTTAGAGCCATCTACTTTGGTTTTTGAGACAGTCTCTTCATTGGAGTTTGCTACCTAGGATAGAGGCTGGCCAGTGAGGCCCAGAGACCTTCCTGTCTTTATCCCCCCAGGGCTGGTCTTACAATCACACATCACCATGCTAGATTTTTACATTACTTCTGGGGGTTGAACTCAGTTTCTCCTGCTTGCATGGCATACACTTTACTGGATGAGTTATCTCCTCAACCCTGGGTAGGTGCTTTCCAAATGTAGAGATCATATGGGGATGGAAAACAAATGTTTTGGAAGCCAAGTCCAAAGTCTGAAAAATTTCAGCAGTTGGAATGACTCCCTGAGACAAGTCTGACAGAATCTGAAACACCAATATGTAGTGCTCAGTTCTTCCCTAAAACATTACACCTTGAGGTTCAGGCCATGGATACCATCCTCAGTTTATGCTAGTTAGGGATGGGATAAGGGAGAATTGGAGGTTTTATTAGACCTAGAAGGGACACTGTTGATGGAGTGCCATGGAACTATTTATTTTTAGTCCTGCTAGAAATAGTCTTATGTTCACACTAAACTGAGCAGCCCAAGCTCCTGCCAGGCAATCTGTGGACCACAGCCACAGTGATACACACTTGACTAACACATTGATTCTGAGTGACTTGATTTGGATGTAATTCATGAGGCCCACATCTTTAGCCTCCTGCATACATGTTACATGTTCCTGATTCTAAAGTTCTTTAGAACCCATTTCACTTGTTACAGTTGACACAACTCTGTAGCCTGGAAGACCATCTCCCCAACACTGAATGATTATCATGTAGAAGAGAGTTTAGACTCAGGCCATCCCGGGAAGCTTATGGGCTCCATGCCTGCTCCAGTTTCTAGGAGTACAGCATGCAGAAAGGAGAGTAGAGTCTATACTTAAGGTCAAGTTTAGTGTTGAGCAGAGGAGATACACAGAAATGGCTCAAACTTAATAACATTTACTCTGTGGTTTACCAATAGTGAGGGATGTTTCAGCCAATTGACCCCAAATGAAATGGTTATTTTAAAAACTAGTTACCAGTCATGCGCATGAACTAAAATAGAGTCCTCCTTTGAGTGGAGAAGAAGCAGATGACCTTCCTAGGTGCTTTTTTTTTTTTTTTTAACCTCTTTTGATCTACAGTTCAAGATAGCCAGCTGGCTTTTCTTGGTGTGTGTGTGTGTGTGTGTGAGAGAGAGAGAGAGAGAGAGAGAGAGAGAGAGAGAGAGATTGGAGACAAGACACTGGTTAAATGTTCATGTATTGTACTTGGTGTTCTGGGAGGCCCACACTGGGAAGCAATCTGGCTTGCAGGAGTTCTACCATGTGGAATTGTACGGGGACAGAAGAATAGATAGGCAGGGGCCAACTGTTTTCCTTATTCACAGACCTGGTAGAAGAATCTAGTGATAGAGATTCTTAGTGATAGTGATAGAGGCAGGCATGCTTGTGTTTCTAGTGGCTTCTTTTCTTTACTGGCTTGCATGAGACTCTGAGGGTCAATGCTCACTGTCACTGGACAGGCATCTTGCTGAAAATTTGTTTTCCATGCTCCCTGTTTCTACCATTGGAGAACTCAGCTAATACGGGGAGAACAGCTGTCAATACAGATTACTAATTCTCCCCCCATGAAAAATGTGCAAATCACAACTTGGCTTCATGCAGATGGTGAATCAAGTAAAATAAGTGTCTCCCAGCTGTTGAAGGAGTGTCCTATAGCCCATTCTGGCCCAGTCTTCTTTGTGCTGCTACAGAGTCATTGCAGCCACGCTTCCTTTCCTGTGTTTGGAAGAGTATGTTAGGAAGGCATCACGCCTCACTTTCCTGCTGAGCACATTCTGGGGGGAAGAAAGACAGATGCTGTCTGACTTTGGTGTTTCTCCCCATCTTTTGTATGCTTGACCCCGGTTTAGTTCTCTGAGGCTCTCCCCTTCTTGGCAAGATACATCAGATCGCTTGATGTAGGATATGCAGTCATGGTGTAGTATATAGGCTTGGGAACAGGAGAGCCACCTCCTTCCAGAAACTGTCCAAAAAAAAGACAAACCTTTCTTTCTGAAATGCTTGATCCACAACTCAATGTGAAACTCCACAACTGGAGTGGCCCTGGGCTGTGTGGACACTACAGCCTTCCTGGCAGACACTTCTCTTTTCCAGGGATTCTTTCCCCCAGGGAGTTAGGGATGAGTCAGCCCTAGGCCTTCCCCAAGTCCATCAGATAGAGTGGGCTGATCCACTAGGTCACCTGTCTGTCCCCTGGTATCCACGGTGCTGGAGTAGCAGAGGTGGAGATTCTAGTTGATTTTACTGGGAGGCTTTTAAACAATGCTACTACCAAGTTTATTATCATTGTTATTATTTTGAATGTTGGTTTGTTTGAGAAAAGGTCTTATGTAGCCTAGGCTAGTCTCAAACTCTTGATCCTTCTGTCTCAATCTCCCAAGTGCTGGGATTATAGGTGTGCACTGCTGTGCTCAGCTTGCTCTGAAGCATTTCAAAGAAACTTTATTGATTTTACATGCCATACAGTTCCCCATTTAGAGTGTACAGGGCAATAGTTTCTGATAAAGTTACAGACTGTGTAACTATTCCTACATATTTAGGACATTTTTCAGTAATTACTCCCAGGTTTTCCTCAATTTGCTTTGTCCCAGGCAACCAACGGCTACACTACTTACTTTGGACATTCTGCGTAAAGGAATTCTGCAGTGTATGGTCTTTTGTGCCTTACTTCTTAACCTCACGATAGGATAGCAATACTTCACATTTTCTTGTCATCTAATACTCTACTGTGTAGATATACTTCATTATTTAGTTCTTTATCAGTTGATTGGTGAGTTGATTCTCATTTCTGGCTTGTGAGAATAAAGAATGCTGTGAATGGTATATACAAGTGTTTTTCCCCCTGGACATCTGCTTTTATTTCTCTTAGGAATACACCTAGGGTTTCTGGATGATATGACCACTTTTTGTTATATTTTGATGGGTTAATGGGTATTTTTGAAGTAGCTGCCTCCTTTCACAGAGATGTGCATGCTCATTCACCATCCCCAAAGCGACTCTCAATATAATTCTGATATATTGCAAATGTGGTCCAGAATTTTTGTGCTGGCTGGATTGGAAATAAAATCACTGCAGAAAAGATTCCAGGAGTGTACCTTGAAGAGAGAGTCTTTTCAGAGTAGAATACCCACAAAGAGTTAAGTGGCCATCAATGAGTGCTGGACAATTGTCCTTCATGGCAGGCTGACTCAACCCCTAGGAAATGTGCTGCTTGGGGGTATCTTGGGACTACAAGTAAAGCTGGAGGGATGTGGAGCTTCAGAAAGAACAACCTGAGAGCTCCCAGGCTGTTTGGGGGCAGGGGTATTGCTCAGTCAGTAAAGTACTTGCCATGCAAACATGAGGACCTCAGTACAACCTCCCAGAACCTATCTAAAAAAACAAATCCAGGTGTGTTTATAATCCTAGCCCTGGAGAAGTGGAGACAGGAATCTCTAGAAGTTGCTGGGCAGTCAGCCTGGCTGAACTGGTGAGATCTAGGCTCCGGGAGGGACTTAGTTACAAAATATAGAGGGAAGAGAAGCCAAGGAAGACACTGGATGTCTAGTTAGGGCTCCACATGAACATTCACACATGTGCACATGCAGCGAACACACAAGCATGCACCCAAGCACAGAGTTAAGTTGATCTGGAAAACTGCTCAGTGGACTGAGTGGAGCCACAGATGTGCATCCCCCACTCCCTTCTGAGGACGTGACATCTCTTCTTGTAAATGTCATCACTTTCTTGGTGCTATCTGGTAAGAACTGAGTCATGAGGTGCTGACAAAACCCCAGTGTACTTCACATGAAGCCTGAAGCATTCTGCTCATTCCTGAGATACTCCTGCCCATCGGCCCGCTGCTTAGATGGTAAACAACTTGCCTGGGATGAGATCCCACCACTGTGGCTTTTTTCCCTCCTTTGGCTTGTCTGAATGAGACACTCAGTGCTACTGAGGGTGAATTTTGGGGTGGGGGTGACTGCGAGGTGGTAACACATAGATGGAATGGCCTCAGATGTCACAGAGCTCTGTTCCAGAGTGAGCCCATGGAGAGAGGTAAGACTGTATTTCCAAAGGGTGGCCATGAACCAACTTTAACCCTTTGTTTGCAGCCACGGCGCAGGGTACGAGAGTGAGAACCACACAACCCCCATCCTCTGTGGTGCCCAGTACAGAATACACACCCATGGTGTCTTCCGAGGCATTCAGGTGAGTGTAGGATGCCCAGCCAAAGGCCACCTTTTCCTCTGCTCACATGCCCTGCCGCAGTCCGCTGAAGGACCTTCTGGCCCTGGCAACCTGTCAGAGGGAGGTGGAAAGGATCTCCCCACTCCTCAGAGATGTTACTTTGCCTGATTGCCACAAAGATCCTTCCTGCAGATTCTCACCTCTCTGCCTTTACTGTTTTCAGCTTCTCCATTGTGGGTGGTACACTTCATCTGCACTTGAATTAGTGACCTGGACCCTTGACTTCTAAGATTTGATCTGTATAGTAAAATGCTCAAAGGTAGACTGTTTTGTTCAGTGTTGATAATAGCATTAGCAACAGCACCACTTGTAGCTAGACATGTTCTGTGTGCTGGGATTTAGACACAGACTTCATTTTTTTTTATTTTTTATTTTATTTTTTGTTTTTCAAGACAGAGTTTCTCTGTGTAGCCCTGGCTATCCTGGAACTCACTCTGTAGACCAGGCTGGCCTCGAACTCAGAAACCCACCTGCCTCTGCCTCCCAAGTGGAGGCATGCGCCACCACTGCCCGGCAGACACAGACTTTAAAAACATGCACTTTATCTAGCTTCTAGGCTTACACAGAATATTCATGGAAACTATAGAATTCCTATGTCCTCCTGCCCCCACATTTACTAATTTCCTTGGTATGATATTCTTGTTACAATGGATGTTATTATATTATTTGTAACTGGCCAGGCAGTGGTAGCATATGCCTTTAATCCCAGCATTCAGGAGGCAGGAAGATCTCTGTAAGTTCGAGGCCAACCTGGTCTACAAAGTGAGTTTCAGGACAGCCAAGGCTACACAGAGAAACTTTGTCTAAAAACAAACCAACAACCATAACAACAAAACAAAAAGAATATTATTTGTAACTGAATTGCTTTGTCATATAGTTCTATGGACTTTGACACATACATAATGTCTCTCTCCATCCACCTATCTATCTCTATCTATCTATCTATTATCTATCTATCTATCTATCTATCTAGTATTATATGGCATAGTTTACTGTTTCAAAAGTGCTCATACTCACTACCAGTACATCACACCCCTTTCCTGTTCCTCTCTCCCCAATAATCCCTGCCCCTTTCTCAGAACATTCTTGGATACTCTGTTACATTTTCAGGTTAACTTCTTTGACTTAGAAACTTGCATTTATTACTCCTGCATGTCTATTCAGGCCTTTGTTCTTCCATGTGACCCTCACTGCACACTTAAGAGAGAAAAGAGACTTGTCTAAAACCATATAGCTAGTCAGTGGGAGCTGAGGTGTGCAACATACATTTTATCAGACTCCATAACCCTTGTTTGGCTGATTAATATTGTTTATTGGTAGAAATAAAAAAATACTGTTGATCAGTAGAAACAGGAGGGAGAGGTCTCCAGGGTGAGTGAAGAATCTCAGAGAATGTAGGTTATTCAAGGGGAGGCCCTACCTAACCCCAAGCCTCTTTTAGATAGTCAGAACCACAATTACCAAGGACTCTTCATCTGTTATTTACAAACACAACTCAGTGGCTGCCACAAAACAGTTAGCTAGAGTGTCCTTTGGAGGGAAGCTAAGACCCTGGAAATAAGTTGCATGTGGGCCAGGCCCTATGTCGTGTGGGCAAGGAGCTCTACTTCATGGACTCAGTAAAGTATGCTCTGTTATCACAAGACTCTGTGATGAGAAATGAAACAAGTCTCAGAAATGCAGAGATGTGACAGAAGGAGTTATCTGGGTGTCCCACAGCAGACACCATCAGCATCCTTCGGCAGACTGTAGACTGACAGTAATGGTTGCTTTTAGTCTTATTCCTACATGATCTTCATCTAGGATGAAAGGAGATGAAGTAGGCTTCTTGTGCCTTCCTTCCCACCAGACTCCGTTTATCAGCTCCACTGTCAGAGCTTCTAGTAGATGCCACGTTTGCTGTACAGGTGTTATTTCCCTACTTATTCTTTTTCTTCTAGAATGTGCTAAACAAACGACTGGCCTATGATTCATTTGTATACCACCGTTATCCCTGGGAGAAAAGCAAATATTGACATACATTATGACCTACCAATACAGTATTGTATAACATTACAGAACTTCTCCTTACCGGGGGGGGGGGGGGGGGGGGGGCCCCTTGGGGGGGGGAAAACAAAGGGGGAGGGGGGGGGGGGGGGGGGGGGGGGGGGGGGGGGGGGGCCCTCTTAGGGCAAGGCAAACCAACTAGTAAGAAGAATGTGAGAGTGTGAGTGGGTAGATTGGAAGGCATGTAGAACAGGGAGTTACTAAGCTTATATCAGTGGTTCTCAACCTGTGGGTCATGACCCCTTTGGGAGCCATATGTCATATATCCTGCATATCAGATATTTACATTATGATTCATAACATAGCAAAATTAACAGTTATGAAGCACCAATGAAATAATTTTGAGGTTGGTGGGTCACCACACCATGAGGAACGGTATTAAAGGGTCGCAGCATTAAGAGGATTGAGAACCACTGGCTTAGAGCTTGTTCCAGGTCTTCATACCATCACAGACATTTTCCTGGGTCAGCTGTCCGTGTCTTTGGCCTTGATGGCTTGAACAATGAGGAATCATTTCTAATATCAAGGAATCACAGCCCAAGGACAAGAAAGGAGATTTGTTTTCTCTGCTAGATGACAGGAACTAGTAGGCGTTATGGAAAAGACATGCAAAGTCACAGGAGGAAGACAACTTCCAGTGCTTTCCTGTGTTACTGTTAAGGATCATGCTGATTATACTACAGGATTCTGGTGGATTCAAGGTCCCAGATCCAAAGATTTCTTTATCATCTGTTCACGTGTGAAGCTTGGGCCAGTGTTGGCCTCATTCAGTGTCTCATGTCTTTCCCCAGTAAGAATTTTCTCACCCATTTTCTGGTTGAGTCCATAATCATGTGGTCATGTTTCCAGTTGGGAGGGCATACATACTGTCCAGGGCTCTGGAATTCTAGACCTCACTATCTCAAGTGAGAGATAGATTGGGAACTCTGTAGAAACTAATGCTTCTTCTCTAGAGGTTCTGTGTCAGGGACCCCAAAGAAGCTTCATTTCAAATCTAAGTTCTGTTGATCAGTTGTAATGTCATCAGAATACTACATCATAAAATTTCCTAACCTATCATCTATTAGTGATGTCTGCCACAGATATCTAGGGTATGGAGGTGAACATTTTATTTTTCTTGGTTTCATGCCATACCCGCCTTCTCTTCTTTGGGTACATTTCAGTGTTCAGTTTCCCATGGGATGACATTAACATTCACATATGGCACAAGGCCTCCATTCCTCTTATATTTTCCCTGCAGGATGTGCGGCGTGTATCTGGAGTGGCCCCAACGCTTGTTCGGTCAGCATCTGAAACCAGTGAGAAACGCCCTTTCATGTGTGCATACCCAGGCTGCAATAAGAGATATTTTAAGCTGTCCCACTTACAGATGCATAGCCGGAAGCACACTGGTAAGTGTGTCCACTGTCCAGACGCAAGCCATGGTGGTTCCTGAGCTCCCATTCTAGACTCTGACACTGCTGAGGATGCAGGTGACTTATGGGATGGAAAGCTTGCCCTTTGAAAGCTCAAGCCAAGGCGACTCTGAGGCTGCAGGGTTGTTTGCATGTTGGTTTCCCATTAAAGAAACCTGTAAGGTATTTCCAGGAAAGCGGAACAGGGTGGTGAAAAGCAAATGCCAGAGAAGAAACATGACACCTGTTTGAACATTTCATTTGCTACCAACTGATGAGACCTTGAGCTAGCATGACTCAACATCCCTCTGAACTCCAAGTGCTCTGTAAGGACAATGAAGATGATAATGCTGTACATGGTATTGTACACTATACAATTCGCAAGCCTTGTAGTGTAATTCAAGCTGTACTACGGGAGTTGCAGCTGTAACACACCTAGCATAGGACCCATGTCTCCAGGACTAAATAAATGGTAGTGTTGCTTCTGAAGGACTGTTAGCACCATTAGCAGGGAAGACAAGCCTGGGACAGGACAATCAGATGACTCAGGGATTGACGGGCAAGGTCACCATAAACTTTGAAGGGTAGGTTCAAAGACACATGGAGATGTTCTGGAGTCAGTTCTTTGATAAAGGTCATGAAGTTTCCAAGCAGGTTGTATCAGGTGTTTCTTTCACCACTATCACTGAACACTTGACAATGGATTGATTTTGGATCACTGTTTGGGAGCACAGTTTATCATGGCTGGGAAGGTATAATGTTGAGAACATCCTTAAAGCTGTAGCAATGGGAGCACAAGGATGACCATTCACATCTCCGGATGAAGAAGCAGAGGGAGATGGAAGACGGGAGCTAGGAGCCAGAAGTGCAGGTTATAAGCCTCCTGGACCATGCCCACAGCAGCCCACTGTTTCCTGTTAGGTTTCACATCCTAAAATGTTCCACAAGGTCTCAAGAACTATGAGCTTGAGACCATGGGGTCAAATGTGTGAGTCTGTGGGAGACATTCCATACTCAAACCATAAGACAGTATTGCAGAGCAAGCAGCATTTGTGAAGGCTGTGTACTTGACATTTTGATGGGTAGGAACGGCGACATGAAGATGAAGGGTGAGGAGGGTGAGGAGTATTGAGGTCTGCTACAGGAGACACACAGAAGACCAGGGAAGCACCAGAGGTCTTGAGACAGGAAAGGAAACTTGGAGCTGTCTATCAACGGAAAGACCCTACTAACCACGAAGTAGCTAGCTCTCCATCCCAGAATCCAGTGACTCAGAATTCTAGGAGGTGGGAACACTTGCAGAAGCTCAGTGCATTCTTGGGGGCTTTCCTCCCAGTGTTTGGCTGAACTTTTCCTGTGGACACAGGGGTGGAGCTCTTCTTTCTGAGTCCAGGGTTGCACAATCCTATTGCTGACTTGGTTCAGATTAAAGGACAACAATCTTGCTGAATGTTTCAGCTTCTGGTTTAATTGGGGAATCTTACAACCATGGAGTCATTTATGTTGGGCCCAGGAACAAGAAGTCAGTAGCAGAGAACACCAAATCTCCAGGCCATAAAACACAGAACAGTTCATTCACAAGGCCGGCCTCAAGGCACATCTATCCAAAATTCTATCTCTGACTCAAGCATGGACTTTGAAACAAACCTTTTTGGTTTTTGGTTCCTCTAAATAGTCCATGCTAATATATGTATTTTTCTGAGCATTGCCTCAGTGCTAGGCACCAGTCTGTTCCTTCTATTTGGACAGTATGGTCTAATCTGTTCATGGACCCTTTGATGTCAGATTATTGGCTCCATTTCACAGTGAGGGGACTGTGCCAGGGTTTCCGCATTCACTCCTTCCTGTGTCCATGGGTATGTGTGTCAGTAGGATTTTATTTTCCTGAAGTCTACAGCACCTACTGTAACAAGCTTCCTGGAAGTGCATTGGGCATTTTGTGAGAGAGGTTTACTTCCAGTACTGTACTCAGAATGACATGTGTTTTCCCTAAGGTGAGAAACCATACCAGTGTGACTTCAAGGACTGCGAGAGAAGGTTTTCTCGCTCCGACCAGCTCAAAAGGCACCAAAGGAGACATACAGGTTTGTAGGTTCACTTCTCCTTGCCAGCAGTCACAAGCCCTTGGGTTAGAACTGAGGTTGTGACTGGCTTCTCTGTTGAACACAGACGAGAGGGTGATCTGCTTAATTTTTCCGACTTTCTTCCCCTCACCCAGAGACATTTCTTTTAAAAAGAAAGGTTGCAGAGATGATGGCTCGGCAGTTAAAGAGTACTTACACTTGCAGGACACTCGGGTTCGGTTCCCAGTATCCACATCAGGTGGTCCATAACTGCCTGTCACCACAGCTCCATAGGACGCTCCCTTCTGGCTTCGGAGGGCAATGCAAACACATGACAGACATTCGCTCACACTCACACACACATACATACACACACATCATAAAAAAGTCTTTCTTTACAAAGGAGAAAGGAAAGGAAGAAAGGAGACATCTTCCATTGCTCATGAGAGCCACAGCAGCTGTGAGATCCCTCAGCGGGCTGCTGGTAGATTGATGGTCAGTCAGGAACCAGGGAAATGGTGAGAATCCTGTTTGCAGTGATTTACTTTCCTCAGTCTCTAGCACTGTATACTTGTGAGAACTGGATGTTTGTGACTAGGAAATGGTTTTTCCCAAGTTGGGAGCAGCTCCTGGAGGTTGCTGTACAGAATCAGGTGGCTTCTGCTAGGTCCAGGGATCAAAGAAATGTGAGGTCCAGGTAGACCCAGACCTGGCTGATGTGAAGGATATGCCGGGCTTCTCCAGCTGCCAGAAAGCCGGCCTTATGTGTCTCACTGTGCCCCGCATTGCTAGGGCCGAGGCTAGACCTTCTCTGTCCGTTTAGGTGTGAAACCATTCCAGTGTAAAACTTGTCAGCGAAAGTTTTCCCGGTCCGACCATCTGAAGACCCACACCAGGACTCATACAGGTAAAACAAGTGCGTAAACTTTTCTTCACATTTATTTTTCATTATTTTCTAAGCTACTGTTGAATGAATCTGTTTGTGATGAGAGAGACTCATGTAAAAGTTCTGGAGTTGGGAATCCATTTAGAGAGCTGATGTGTCTGGCTATCTTTGTATGATAAATGATAATGTTTTTCAGAGGAAGGTTCAAAGAACGTTGAGTAGGAAAGAGATGGGCAGGGAATGTCCAGGGGATTCAGGACAAAGGTACAAAGATATGCTCATCTCCACTGTCCCCAGTGGGCTGTATAACAGATTGAACAATCAACCTTACAGCATGATCAGAAATTCAAAGTATTCTATTCTGCTGAGTGCTTAAATTTCATACCTGATCAAAGAGTGTACTCCACTTACTCAAAGCTTCACGAGGAGGCTAGGTTTCTGCCAGATTAACCCAAACTCACAGATATATTTCCTCTATACTAGCACAGAGAGGAAAATGGGGGATTGGCAAGCATTAGCTGCCAAAGCGCTGTGCTTGTCCACAAGGCTGATGGGCTTCATAGTGAAAATAGCTCCGCCCCTTTTGCTCATTTGCTTCCTTGGGAAGCAGGACCAGCTCTTAGGTTAGCTTTTCATCTTTACAGCATCCTTGGAAGAAGAGTAGGGTAGGCAGTTTTAATCCTCATTGAGCAGATGAGTCTGTGGTAGGTAATGATTAAATGGGTTGCCCAGAGCTACAGAGCACTTGGATGGCAACTTTAGTGGTGACTGCTCCTGCCCACCTCATCCCTATTGTTCTTGCTCTTGGAGAAAGAGATTGAGTTCAAATAGCCATCCTGAGAAGCCAGGGAATTGAAGAGGGATCCAGAATCAGCCAAACTGGGTGCCACTGAGAGGACCAATATGAGAAGGGGTTGAGAACTGCCTGTGAGGAGGTGGGAGTGGCAGGCAGGAGCCAGTTTAGGAAGAGCAGATGGCCAGTGAGCAGGAGGTGGAGAAGCCGAGTGTAAGTGTCCAGGAAAGTCCCCATTCTTCAGGACAGACAGGTTATACCTTAGATATGTCAAAGTGCCTGTGTCCCAGTGATGGAGAGATACAGGTCTTAGTCTCCTTCTCTGGGTATTTTTGACATATTGTCTTTTAGTTGGTCCCAAGTTCATAGTCTGTCCCTACACACCTCCCTCTCTGTTGGTAACCTATGCTGCCAACAAGTTTCTTGATGCCATATTTGATCAGTCATTCAGTCTGGCTTCAAAGCACTACATCTTTAGAGACATTTCTCTGTGAGACAGGGTGGGTATCAATACCCTGGGAAGATCCTCCAGATGGCACAGGGCTTGTTTCCTGTGGTATTTTCTTCAGCAAGCTCTGGGGAAGTGATACAGGGAATGAGTGCGGGCTTTAGAGTTAGACATGTCTAGATTCAAGTCCTGCCTGGATCTGTCTGCAACAGCTCACCCCCCCATCTGTAGTGTAAAGATAACATCTTTGTGAGGCTGTTTTAAAGGCAAGGAACATACACCTCTAAGTGATGCCTGTATGTTAGGCATCACATGCAAGCTACTTATGGTCTTTAATGAGAATGAGAACTCCCAAGACCGAGCAGTCTTGAGCATTTGCAAACTCTGCTCTAACATAGTTTGTTTCTGAGTCAGATTTTGCATTAAAAAGAAGCAAATAGGATACAAACTGGTACCCATGATTTATTTTAAATCATCTCTATATAAAGAGTAAAGCTTTTTGTCCCAGATCTACTGCTGGTCAGCCATCAATCAACAGTAGCCAGGGTGGTGGTTCAGTGGCCCTTGCAGATCAGGTCCTACTTAGCAACAGGGAAACATTTGCACAGGTCACAGAGCATCCTTAGAGATAAAACAGAGGCTTCCCAATCCCCCTTAATTTATGGGTTGCTTAGAGATTCCCACAAACTAGACTTCTCTCCCATTTCCCAAGTTTTCCATTTTGTCATATTTACAGTGCTTCTGGTTATCAAGCTCTCTCAAAAGGCTTTGCTAATCCCAGGCTGCCAGTGAAGAGCCAGTTGGCTAGCTTAGGGAATGACCCATGGGAGTCCAGGGCGGGTTGTGGTGATTTAACTCGGGCCTTTGATAGTTGAATCTGTGCCCAGTCACTCTGCTGCAAGTGTCTCTGACTGGCAATTGTGTCAACAGGTGAAAAGCCCTTCAGCTGTCGGTGGCACAGTTGTCAGAAAAAGTTTGCGCGGTCAGACGAATTAGTCCGCCATCACAACATGCACCAGAGAAACATGACCAAACTCCAGCTGGCGCTTTGAGGGGTCCGACCCGGAGACAGTCCAGCATCCCAGGCAGGAAAGTGTGCAAACTGCTTCCAAATTTGATTTTGAAATTTCTCCCACTCACCTACAAAAAGACACGACGGTGGCTCTTCATCCAATTTCCAAGACAGCACACCTGTTTGACTGCATCCTATCAGGTTTGCTGGAAAGGAGTCAGAGCTCCGCCTACTCACAGGCCTGAGAAAAGTGGCTCACCGTATCTAGAAAGTCCATTGCCATTGTCTGAATTTTGTGCCATTAGAAGAGTCATTGTTGATAATGTCCTCTGACTTTCCTCTTCTCCTTTGTGATCATTTGCAGGATCAGAGAGATTGTTCTATTTTCTTTCATTGGATATTTATAGGTCAGGACATGTGTATATGTCTGCTAATGTAAACTCTGTCATGGTTCCCATTTACTAACTGCCCTAGAAAGAAATAAATCAGAGAGCAAGGCACCGGGGGCAAGTATCGTGCAGAATTCCAGAGGTCAGGCTGCAAACCTGGAAACCTGGAAGGCCGGGTGTAATTCTACCAGGCGATTTTTAAAGTTCATAGGTTTCCAGTAACTGCATAGTGGATTAGAACGAACTAGAACCCCTGTATAGTTAGGACAGAAAGGAGCCTTCCTGCTCAGCTATTCACTGTTAACATTAGCACTGGGCTCTTAAGAAGTGATGTTTTAAGAGCAGAGATTTTGTTTTAAATGTTTTTGATTTATTTTTCGGTTGTAATTAGGTACATCTTCAGAGATGTACTTTCTTTCTCATGTGAAGGAAGTGGAAGATTCATTTTCATCATCTGGGATGTCTTTAGAGTGTACAGACCACACTGGCTATGTGGCTTCAAGTTGTAAAAATTAAAATGACTTTAAAAGAAACTAGGGGCTGGTCCAGGATCTTCACTGGTAAGACTGTTCTTAAGTAACTTAAGTATCTTTGAATCTGCAAGTATGTGGGGAAAAAAAGATATATTATTGTGAGAGAATCCATTGTTTAAAGGTGTGCGTATGTTGTTGTTGTTGTTGTTTTTTAAAGGGAGGGAGTTTATTATTTACTGTAGCTTGAATACTGTGTAAATAAATATGTATATATATGATGTCTCTTTGTCAACTAAAATTAGGAGGTGTATGGGATTAGCTACATCACTATGTGGATGTCAATCTTACAGTGTATCGATGATAATACTAAAAATGTAACCTGCATTTTTTTTCACTTGGCTGTCAATTAAAGTCTATTCAAAAAGAAAATGCAGGAGTCTTTTGGTTGTATAGTCTTCACATCTCAAGGTCAGTTGAACCTCTTTTAAATAGGTAATCATGTCATCAACACTGATAGCTACCAGTAACAACCCATCCAGGTCCCTGACCATAGTTGACTTCTTTTTGTTGGGTTGGGAATGATTTGTCTTCAGAGTTGCAGGGGCCACCTTCGCCCTGTACCATGAAGCAGTTGCCCTTGTGTGACGCTTGGGGGGACTTGCTCATGGTATGGTTGGTATTGTGGTTCAAGGCTTATTTTAATCAAATAATCACTGCATCAGGTCCAGAGCAACAGAGGAGAATAGAGAGACTCTACTGATATCTAGCCTTTTTGAAAAGTTCACTGACATCTTCTGGGTATCAGGGGGGCAGAGGCTGAACACCTAGTACAACTGAATGTACAACTATAGCTGCCATGATTCATCTCAGTAGGCGGGAAACTGCTTAGTCTTCCCAGGGCAGCTGAGTCTGAAAGCAAAGACCTACACCCTAAGTAACCTGTAGACTCCCTTGTTCTGGTGTATGCTTTTCGATCATAAGGACATGAATTTATTCAGCCTCTCTCAGCTCCATTGTTTTAGAATTAGCATGCATTCCAGACTTTGTTTAAAAGGATCTTGGGCACAAAGGAGCTTAGTTAGCCGTAGGGTTCTCTCTTTGCAGCTCAGAGTCTGAACAGCCTAAAAGAAGGGTCTGGAGGGTTCTTTGCTTCTGACTCTTGCATCACCGTTAATTATAGCGAGTGCGGTGACTCATGGGTATCAGCCGTTTTTTTTTTTTTTTTATCTTTTCCTGCCAGAAGACAGCATTTCTCTGGAGAAGCTCAGGACAAGCATGGCAGACATCAGTGAGTCAGAGAGCAGGTTTCACAATAAAAGCCCAACCACAGTGTTCCCACTGCTCAGGACAGGCCAGAGATCCAAAAACCTCAACAATGCAGCTCACAGGGAAGAACATGGACTTCAGAAAGGAGAACAGTCTGGGTTCAAATCCTATGTCTGTGGGCTTCTGTTTTGTTTTTCATTTATGAGAAGGCAATAGCCCCTCCCTGACACAAGCACAGGACAATTAAATGAAAAAAAAAAATCTAGTGTACCAAAAGACTTAGGAGAATTTTTCTAGAACTCTTGCCCATGAACTCACCTGCTGATTTCCTGTATCTGCCATTCTTTGCTTGCAGTGTCTGGGCATGCTCACAAGTAAGCCCTGCAACAATGCAAAATGTCCTTTCCCTGTACCTAGAACCACAGTGATTATTTGCAACAGCTGGGCTTTTTGCCAGCCTCACCACAAAGACCACATCTGTATGTCTTGTGTCTTTTGCAAAGCACCAGTTGGCACTGTGTTTCTGAGAGCAGTGGTGCTGACACTTCAGGCTGTCAGGAGGCGGCCGGTGGGTGGTGGTCAGTAGGTGATCCCTGTGGTCAGGACTGGAGGCTGGCAAAGTTCTCCATCTTGTTTCACTCTTGTTCCAGCCTCCCTCTCTCCCTGCCCTCTTGGCTGGATCTTTTGATTCTATTCTTAGTCTCCTGAGCTCTCTCGTTTATGAATTTCTTTAGCATCAAGAGTACATATCCTTGAACAGTGTCATGTGTCATTGTGGTACTTTTCCATATTCTGTTTTAATCTGTAGGGCAATCTGGTAAGGTAGACAGGAAACAAGTCCCCATTTTATGGATGAAGACACTGAGTCTCAGTGAGGATGCTTAGGTGAGAAGTGATTTAGCAATTAATATCTATTTCCCACCAAAACATGCTTGGTGATGAAAGCCTACACTGTGCTCTGTTGTTTCCTCTCTCTCAGTCATCTCTTCCCAAGCATGATGTGAACTAAATGGGTGCTCTTCTCCCTCCCCTGAGTTATTCATGCCATGAGTTCAACCCAGCTTTAATGTCCATTGAAACCACCCAAAGACATTGCTGAGGTCCAGGCTCTGTTGTAGACCTTCCAGAAGAAAGCCTGAACATCTGCATTCTGACTGGCTCTCAGATGATTCCTGCCATGGTGGGCTGTGGACAGCAGACATCTAACAAGGACCTATAGGGAGGGCTCAACAACTATTTGCTGAAAGGTACTCAGAGGTGACTGGTGACACTTGACAATACTAAGATGGCACCGAACCATGATTACCCTCGATAATGACCATGGTGGTGGCCCGGGGTTCTGCTTTGTTAGCTTGTGGGGCTGAGGGTCAGGAGGATCCTGCAGAAGGTACTGGAGGAACTGTGCACACTAGCCCAGGAAATACAATCCTTGGGGAAGTTACCTTTCAGACCCTGTCAGTCCATTCCATCGACAGTCCCAACATATGCTATATTCATCCTAAACCCACATGTCAGGTCTGTCACAGCAGGAGTCAGCTCCATGGTACCAACCTCTTAGTCACTTTTCCATTGTGGTGATAAAACACTATGACCAAGGCAACTTCTTTAAAAATTATTTAACTAGGCTTATGTTTTCAGAGGATTAGAGTCCATGAAGGCAGAGAAATGGCATGGTGGCAGAGATAGCTAAAAGCTTACATTTCAAAACTGCAAGCAGAAGACAAAGAGTGCATTGGGGATGGTGGGAAGCTTTTGAAACTTCAAAGTATTCCATCATGACATACTTCCTCTAATGAGGCCACACCTCCTAATCCTTCCCAAACAGTTTAACCGATTGAGGACTAACTATTCAAGAATGGGGGCTGTTCTCATTCAAGTGACCATAGCACCCTCACCGAACTCAGTCTTGCCAGTGTGTTCTTGAGGGTGTATGCATGTGCACACATATGTAGAACCAGAGCTGTTTTAATAAGTTGTTTGTTTGTTTGTTTTTTTGCAAGGAAATACTGTGACCAAAAAGCAAGTCAGGGAGGAAAGGGTTTAATTGGTTTACACTTCCACATTGCTGTTTATGATTGAAGGAAGTCTGGACAGGGACTCAAACAGGGCGGGAGCCTGGAGGGGTACTGCTTACTGGCTTGCTTCGCATGACTTGCTCAGTCTGCATTCATACAGAACCTAGGACCACCAGCCCAGAGATGGCGCCACCCACCATGGGCTGGGTCCTCCCTCCATCAGTCACTAACTAAATTGCCTTATGGAGGCACCTCCTCATTGAGGTTCCCTCCTTTCGGATAACTTTAGCTTGTGCCAAATGGACATAAGACTAGCCAGCACAAGGGCTTTTAAGCCGGGAGTGGCTTTGTTCCTTTAGGAGTTTATTAATCAGGCCTTGGGTAATCATGACAGAGATGGAGAACTTACACCAGAGATACAGCTAAACAGTCCACCATGCCCAGGATACCCATCCTTTCAGCCAAAGAATTCCCATCTTTGAAAGTCAGTGGTCCCAGGTTTGAGAGATCCTGGTATAGAAGAAGGGAGTCATTCTTACCAGAAAGAGTTGTCACCAGTTAGGAGAGGAGAATGGGTGTTTTTGAATTGATATCTAAATACATCTTTTTGAATTAGCTACTCTGAGTTACTTTGAATTAGCTACACTTTTTTTTTGAAGTGTATGAGCAGGCAGAGTAGCTTGTAAGGAATCTGAGACGAATGCAAACAAACTACAGGAAAAACAAATCTTGAGGACAGTCTAGAGGCCTCTTGCTCTTTCCTCTGATGCTTTTTCTTCTAGTGATTGAAATCTATGTAAATATATATTTGATAGAATCTTGCAAAAGTTAATGAATAAAAACAAATTTAGGAGGTGATGCCTCAGTTAGCAAAATGCCTGGTGTATACACACAAGGATCTGAATTCGGATCCTCAGAGCCCACATAAAAAGCAAGGAGAGGCAGCCCACCTCTTAACTAGGGGAGGAGACAGGTGGATTCTCAGAGCTCTCTGGCTAGTTAGGCTGGCCAATTGATGAGCACTGGGTTCAATGAGAGACCATATCTCAAAAAGTAAGGTGAAGAGTCATGGAGACAGACATTCAGCCTTGACCCCTGGCCTGCACATACATCCACTCCACATGCATGGTGAGAACATACAACAACACATATAACAAAATAAATTTTTATGATAATGGTCTCAAACATGGTGGAATGTTCATCAGCACTGAAGCCATGCTGAGAAAGTAACTGATTCTGTGGAAGGCTCTGGGATTTTCTGTTTTTCAGATCAAAATCATGATTCTGTTAGTTCTTGGATTTCAATGAGAGTGAACCAGAAAACAGTGGGGAGGAGTCTCAGAAGGCTGGAGATCCCAGGATAACCCACAGAAGGCCTTACAAAACAACTCTCGTGCTCAGACTCTCCATAGACTTCTCATAGGGCAGGTTGCAGGGGTTAGGAAGTGAGAGACAATGGTGCCCTTGAAGTTAGGGCTCTGCAAGGCAGGGCCAGTAAGCACAGGCTGAAAATCAGGCCCTTATCAGGAAGCCTTGGGCGAGCTTGTAGACAGACACAAGTGGTGAGAGCAGACCAGACCCTGAATATGTGTTGAAGAGACACTGAGTGATTTTCATGGAGCAGGGGAGGGTTGAAGGGTGGCCCACGGGGACAGGGCTGAGATAAATGTCAGGGGGTGATGGTTGGAACAGGAGGGTTTCCTCTCTTGCATCATCCCTGGAGCACTGGTGATGCTGACAGTGGTGGAGAAGGATCGTCTGACAAGAGGGACTCTAAGGTCCACTGAGAGGACAGGCAGACTCCTGGGAACAGATGGAAGGGTAGAAAGAGGAAGACATGACCAGGAAGAGAGATGAGACAGATGAAAAATGAAGTGTGGCTATCAGGGAAGTGTGACAAGGCTGACCCCTGTGTGAACCTGGATCTTCTTTGCTTGCACTACCCCAGGACTCATATACAGGGTGCTCCAGGGACACAAGGGGAACAGTTGTGTATATCCACTGCCAATCCTCTGTGTGGGTCAGCACCACTGCATGTGCATGCTCTCTATGAGAGTGATCTCCATTTTGCAGACGAAGAACTGAGGTTTAAGAAGCACCTCATCCTCACCCAGGGTCATTCAGCTTGTGCATACGGCACAGTGGGACATTAGCCTAAATGGGCTCTTAACTCTTACATTGCTCTGTGTCTTCCTCCCCCTGATCTCAGGGCTTGCTGGATCCCCTACCATAGCAGTAGGTCTATGCAGAGAATTGCACAGATGCCCTGCTCACTCACTTTATAGGACACTGGAGACAACTATCACATTCCCAGAGACAACAGGCATGACTGGCAAGATGTTCCCTCTCTTATATTCAGGTATAGAGCTTGTTTGCTTAATAGGCTCATTCAGTATTGTATATCACATACCAGAACTCAAGAACGAATGAGAGTATAATGTTAGCCAGGTACTGAGAAAAGAGAAAAACTCAGGAACACATTTGAAAAGGTCAGGGTCAATGATCCCTTTTAGAGAGAAGCACCTGGCTTTCCCAAAGAGCTCTATATCAGGAAATGGCTGGGAGGAAGCTGTTGGTTTCTAGAGATGATGGGGCTGGTAGTAGAATCATCTGGACATGTCCCCAAGGATAGAATTGCCCCCCTTTTAGCAGGAGCAGGCATCCTCCAGTTTTGTAAGATATATCTGAGTTCTTGCCATCCATATTAAGAAGGCTAGGTTTGGAGAATGACACTTGAAGTTGGCCTCTGGCCTCTATACACAACTGCACACACGAGCATCCACATACACATGTGTATATGCATGAACATGAAAACATTCACATAAAGAACGAAGGTCTGGAGCCTTCAGAGATAGCTCTTGTCCTGACTTGTTAGCTCTTTAGATGTAATACCCTAGGGTGGCCTTTGTCATTCAATGAGGGCTTAGCCTCCCTTCTGTCTTGAACCCTAACGAACCTCTGTCCTAGCAAGAGGGAGAAGCAGAGAATCATCTAGTCATGATAATGTTGTGGCAGGAGAGATGACAACAAGCAGATCTAGAAGAATCAGCATTTGCCTCCACCCCAGAAACAGCTGTGAGGAGGAGCTGACCTCTTCTTGTGGATGCTCGTCTGATAAACATGCCGTGAGTTCACTGGGTGGTGAGCAGGCTATGGTGATCTTATAGGAAAGGCCAGGGTTAGTCATTGACAAGCTGGCCCAGCCACAAAGTAGTCTCTGCCTTTCTCCCTTGGACTGTAGCTGTCAGCATTTTCTAGTGACTAAGGTGACCAGGTATTACATGACTTTGCATGGGTAAATGGGAACAAACATATGTTTACCCTGGGTAAGGCAGTGACTGCAGATTAAAAGAAAAAAAAGATTTCATCCAGTCTAGCTAATGAACCAATAAGGTTAAGTGGGCTAGAGGAACATAAATGAGGGGTTATTTACAGAAGCCTTGGAACCTCATGGGCAACTACACCACTGATACCCACCTCTGGCAATGTTAGTCACTCCTATATGCTCAGGGAGAAGCCTCACATGCCTCCTGAGCCACCACATCATCTTCCTCATGGGCCTTGTGAGCCGTCCCTCCTCATATTAGTAGGCCTGGCCTTATGAAGTTCTGGTGTGGGTACTCACAACTGCTTTGTTTCTATGACAGAACAGTTACGCTGTGCTCCCAGGGCAGAGTTCCACAGCACCCAACTCCTTCCTCTGCTTCTGACATTCTTCTACCTCCTTCTTCCAAGATGTTTCCTGAGGCTTGGAGGGGTGCTAGGATACATGATTGATTACACTTATATTCTCATCATTTTGGTTATTGGATTGCTCTGTTTGTACTGTGACTAGCTATGCGTCTGAAGTAACGACCACCCACTGCAAAATAGAAGCTTTGTTAACCAGGGACAACATCATAACAACCTATGAGTATTAACACAAGTATTTTGAAGGCCATTTGACAGGTATATTGTGTCTAATTAACAAAACAAAAGCAGTAGTTTCCACATCAGTGCCCATGATCTTCCCAACCACAAGGTCTTGTTTGTCTTACAGCATTAAATGTGAGTTCCTTTCTGTGACATTCACCTTAGATGCAATTAGGAAACAGCTGTATCCATAACGGTTATGCCACTACTACACCAGTGGACACATCTTGCCTAGCATGCTGTTGACATTAGTAGGTTATCTTTATAGATGAACAACCTCAAACAAGCCAGGGGCAGACTGTATAGATGGTAGCCTTAGATGTAATAACCTGACAGGTGGATTTCTGAGTTCGAGGCCAGCCTGGTCTACAGAGTGAGTTCCAAAACAGCCAGGGCTACACAGAGAAACCCTGTCTCAGAACAAAAAAAAAAGACAACAACAACAACAACAACAACAAAAGATGTAATAATCTATGCTAGTGTCTTTATCATTCCATGAATATTCTTTAGAAGCCCAAATAGCCTCTGACAGGAAGGGAGAATCCTGTTTTTGATTTCTTTATGTACTCCACCCAGAGTATGTGGTAACTTTAGTAACAGAGATAAGTAACAAGATCTTAGCATTTAGTTCTGGCAAGCAACCAGCAGCTGTAGCACTGGCTTTTATTGTGTCAGGGGTTTTAGAGACATTCCTGGCCCACAATTATAGGGAGTAACTTACTCTTGATTCAGAGTTTTTATTCAATAACCTTATGACTTCTGGGAGTATCTTTTTCCTTCTGTGCAGGCTGTCTCTACTTAAACTCTTAAGCATTGTTGTAACATTTAAGGCATGGGCTGTTGTAAGGTATTTTTTTTCTCAATAACTTTGTTAAGTATCATAATATGCCTCACCCAACCATAAAATCCCCAGAGATTTCACAATTGCTCCTAGCTCTTCGCTCTGCACATTGACCTCTCCTCTGCTCCCGTAGGTGTGCTCACACAGTGTCCACATGTGTTTCTGTGTCTATAAGACACACACAGGGTAGCATTATATAATGAAACCTCCTGCAGGTAAGTAGGATCTCTGAAGGCATATACCAGTTGATTTGGGGTTTCAACAGCCAGAAAAATACCTTTTAGAAGCTGCTCAGAGGAGAAGGGGTGGGGGATGGGGAAAGATTGTGGGAGAAGGTGACCAGGAGACCAGCAGTGAGCCGGATGTAAAGTGAATAAGGACAAAATAAATAAATAAATAATAAATAAATAAATAAATAAATAAGTTAAATTTTAAAAAAGTTAACAAGGTCAATAGAATGAAAAAAAAAATCCCACCTCATGTATCAATTATTTCTTTAAAAAGTACTGTTAGCTAGAGTGTGGGCTAGAAGGTACTACTTCCTTCAATGCTCTATGATCCGTGATCATTGATCGTGAACCATCCAACTTTCTCATCCTGGGATGCTTCTTTGGGCTACCCTCTATTTCTCCACCCAATGGCCAGGTCGGGCTGGCTTGCATTGCTTTGCCCAGCCCAGGGTCAGTGGGAACAGGGCCCTGCTTTCTCCTGCACATGATGCTTAATGTTGAATCTCTGGGTCTGACAGACTCTCAAACTCCACTAGAGTCGCTATCTCTCAGTCAGGTACATCTGGCTGCTGAAAAAGCCCTGGGCTGGGTGAACCACCTCTACACTCAGTCAAGGCACTTGTCTTAGGGTTTCCATCCCTGGGAAGAGACACCTTGACCAAGGCAACTCTTATAAAGGACAACATTTAATTGAAGTTGGCTTATAGGTTCTGAGGTTTTAGTCCATTATCATCATGGCAGGGAGCATGGCAGCATCCAAGAAGGCATGGTGCTGGAGGAGCTGAGAGTTCATCATCCAAAGGAAGCCAGGACTGTCCTTATGTAGCTAGGAGGAAGGTCTTAAAGCCCTCCCCAACAGTGACACTCTTTCTCCAATGAGGCCACACCTCCTCCAACAAAAGCCACATCTCTTAGCAGTGCCACTCCCTGGGCCAAGCATATTCAAACCACTGCAGCACTTCTTGCAGGGAGAAATTTATACAGTGTACTCTCTGGGAGGATTGCTCCCTATCCCCAGACAAATCCAATTCCTTTGCACTATCCTATCTTCTTCTCCACTGATGGCTCGTTGTCTCTGAAGCTCCCAGGGGTGCCAGGACCCAGCACATACAGACGCTAGAACCAAATGTTAGAGTGTATAAGTATGTTATGTTTGTATGTTATCATGGGATAAATAAATTGGTAGGGCTTCTGCATCCTGCACAGCCCTTGCATGCAGGCAACCATCATTACCCAGTTTGGGAGAAAGTAGTTTAGGTGGCTCTCACTGAGGACAGTGCCTCCCTCTGTAAAAGCAGATACAGTGAACACACCAGCACCTCTTGCACACTTCTGGTGATTTGCTGGTCAGCTTTTATTACCTTTCAGCATCTCCCAAGTACTGACTTTGACTTCCTGTCATTTGTTTTCCCTCAGAACTCTAGCTACACCCAGTAGTGCTGTCTTTTGGCCCAGGCAGGTCCCCTTGTATGACTTATTTCTTCTTGATTGCATTATCATTTTATAGACCTGATTGACATTCTGACTTAAGACATTCCAGAGCTTCTCCTGCTTCACAAAGATCATGACCTTCCATGGAGCTTGACAAGGCCACCAAAGTCTCAGTTCCAAGGTCCCTGCTGAATTAACTTCCTTCTTAACTGTCCAGTGAATAGTCTTACCCAGCCTGGTTAACTGGGTATCAAACCCTGCCTCTCTCATGCCCAGTTCCCTCACTGTCTTAGCTCCCCTTTCTTACTGATTTAATAAAACACTCCACAAAAGCCACTTAAGAAAGGACGAACTGCCGGGCAGTGGTGGCGCAGGCCTTTAATCCCAGCACTCGGGAGGCAGAGGCAGGCAGATTTCTGAGTTCGAGGCCAGCCTGGTCTACAGAGTGAGTTCCAGGACAGCCAGGGCTACACAGAGAAACCCTGTCTCGAAAAACAAACAAACAAAAAAAAAAAAAAAGAAAGGAAGAACTTCTGGCTTACAGTTTGAGAGGTTACACAGGTCAGCAACGCCGGAAAGGCATCATGCTGGAGTTTAAGGTGTCTGGTTAAATGAAGCAAAGTGACTCTCATAGTGCTTGACACAAAAGGAAAAGTTAAGCATGCACCAGCACTTTCTTATTCCTCCAAATATATGGGTCACCCCGTATTGTGTTGTGTGGGAGCCTCTTGACCTTCCCTGGGCCCCTTCTACCATAGCTGGAGGGCAAAAAGGACCAAGGTTCTGGGAGGGACAAGTACTTAGCCCTGGGAGGGGCTCAGGTTCCTTTCCTGCTGTCTGCATTTCTTGCTGACACCATGGGACAGAAGACAGCCACCCCACCCCACCTCTAGTGCTCAGTATCGTGCCCCAAAGCCCCGGATGCACTCCCAGAAGCAGATATGTGTCAGCTCCAAGCACTTGGAGGAATTCTTTAAGACGTTTTTGTGATATGGCGTTGAAACCAGAGGCTCGCTCTGTTGGGCCAGGGGTGGGCAAGTCTCATCCCCGATGAACTTCTGCAGCTGATAAAGGCAGGGTCTGCTGGCAGAATTCATTTTTCACTGGGCCATCTGCATCCAGTCAAACATAACTTATCGTTCTAAAAAAGCTGCCCGGCAGCCTCGACCCGGCAAAACCTCCTCATGACGCATCGGGTGCTGCTCCTGGTGCCGGGTCAGGGGGGGCTGGACGGTGTCAACCAACTGGGGTCATCATAATATACATGGAAGCATTGAAGTGGCTAAGTGTTTATGTGGCTGATGCCCTGTTGCTTTTTTATCAGTTCGAGTTATTGCCAACAAAGCTCCATGTTAGCTTGCCTATAAATCTTCTGAGCAGTGTTTTTGTTTTCTGAATTTTGCCATTGCTGTTATCAGCTTTTATCACCTGTTTATGTAGCGCTCATTACTTCTCTTTCCAGCAGCCTTGTCCTCTGCCCTTCGCATCCACTGTTCTCTTTCCCCGTGTCTCCTACCGGGGGTGCATCAGGGCTTTGGGGCGCAGTACCGAGCATGCGGGGTGGGTTGGGGTGGGCTGGGGTGGCTGTCTTCTGCCCCACGGGGTAAGCAAGAAATGCAGACAGCAGGAAAGGAACCTGAGCCCCTCCCAGGGCTAAGTCTCTTGCAGGTTGGAAATCCCCAGTTGAGGCAATTCGTCTAGAGTCTTACATTGCCATCTACAAAGTTCATGGTGGAGAACCTTACAATCTAGTTGCAACAAACGAACAAACAAACAAACACAAAAAAACCAAACCAACCAACCAACCAAAAAAAAAACCAACCCAAAATCAACTAAACTAAACCAAAACAAAAAATCCTTGCAACCTGTTCCCCCACCCCATAATGTTTTAAGTAAGTTTGTGATTTTTTCCCCCCTTGGGCCACATTCATAGCTATCTTTCAAGTACATAGGTTCGTGGGCTACAGGTTGGAGCTATGAGAGGTATGTATGTTCCTGAACACAGAGCTTTGTGCATGCTAAGCAAGTACTGTTCCTAAACTGCACCCTCAGCTCCACCTCCCGTCCTTTTGATGCTCAAGTTCTCTTGGCAGATGCTGAGGGGACATCCTGCAGGATACTTCTCTGCCTACAGCCCTACATAGAAAGGGCTACAGGCTTCAGGCTTCAGGGGAACCCAGATGATGGACTAAGAACTAGTGATAAAATCCACCTCTCCCACCTGGTTGGACTGTCATAAAGTCAACCCCCAGGGCAGTGCCCCAGGTACCCCCCAGAACATGCTTTCAGAACTGAGAGTGGCCGAGGGGACTCTTTCTGCTGACATGATCAGCTGTAGTCTATAATTGGTGAAGAAACATAAGCTCGTACCTGCTTTGCCCAGTTCTATCATTAGACAGTTTTTCCTGACCTTCCGGAGACATAGATATTTAAACTAGGCTAGGGAGTGATATCATTCACTCCATAACTTCAAATCAGAGAGCGTTCCAATCACATCCATTTAGCAGACATTTGTTGCAAACTTGCTGAGTGTCCAACCCTTAGCTGAGTCCTGAATCAGGGGTCACCCTCCTCCTCTGGGCCTCAGTCTTATAGGAGAAGCAGAAACACGAACAGGTGATGCACACATTTACTAAGGATCAAAATTGAGCTTTGCCTGTAGAGGCAAGAGAAGCTTTATTGGGTAGTTGAGTCTCAAAGACCCTCAGTAACTTAAAAAACTATTTATTTACTTTGCATCCTGATCCCTGCTGCCCTTCCCATCTCCCACTTACACAGCCCTTCCCACTTATCCTCCCCTCTCCTCTAAGAGGGTGGAGGCCCCTTGGGTCCCCCATCTTAGGTATTCCTCCATCAAATCTCTGCAGGGCTAGGCACATCCATTCCTACTGAGGCCAGACAAGGCAGCCCAGTTAGGGGAACATATTCCACAGACAGGCAACCGCTTTTGAATGGCCACCGCTCCAGTTGTTGGGGGACCCACATGAAGACTGAGCTGAGAATCTGCTACATATGAGAGGAGGGATCTAGGCCCAGCCCATGCATGCTCTCTGACTGTTGGTTCAGTCTCTGAGAGCCCCCAAGAGTCCAGGTTAGTTGACTCTGTTGGTTTGCTGCACAGGAACTGCTTAGAAAGGGAAGAAAGGAACGAACTTTCTAGATAGAGAGAAGTACAAAAATTAAAAGGAACAGGCAATTTCTTGATCTATTCAGAGAACCATGATGCCAGTGTCTATAAGACACTGTTTTTTTTTTGTTTTGTTTTGTTTTGTTTGTTTCAGGGAGGGGAACCTAGGGGTCTTCAGAACCTCCTTCCATAGGCTTGTTGATAGGAGACAAGCTACCTAGTCTGACAACTGGCTCAAGAAATTACTCAGCAGGAACAACTGGCTCAAAAGAGGCCATTTAGTCAACTTAAATTGGAAATGTTTACACAACAATTATTCATAAGTGCTTAAAATACGGGATTGTTTGTTTGACAGCCACCTATACCCCCAGAGCCAGGACAACCTGAACTCGGATGCTTTCTGTATGGTGGGCAATTTCTGAAAGCCTGGGCAACAAGTCTACTTTAGTAGAGTCAATGATTTCCTCTGTCAGGAGTGGCATTTCATTTTTAAGCGTGTAGTCTTCACAGAGGGAGCCAAAGAGACGTGTGTGTGTGTGTGTGTGTGTGTGTGTGTGTGTGTGTGTGTGTGTTGGTGAAGAAGTCTGATTCCTTCTTTCTTTGAAGATGTGTTCAGCAGGGCCTGTGCTTCGGCTTAACGTCATGTGTCCCTAGGCTTCCTTTAATGTGCCTTCCTGATACTTTCTAGGTGTTCAACCCATAAGGTGTGTCTTTTGACAGCCTTGGTTTCTTCTTGGCTGCAGGGCATCCCTTGAATAGAAGAGCCTCTCCCAGCTGGCCTTGGCTGGTTCCTTGTGACCCCATCACTACAACTTCATTACTACACAGGAAACGACCAGTTTGGTAAAGAAATGTCTTCCACCTTTTTAGAGACACCAGTTGTTTCTCTGAAACCTGACATAACTTTGTCCTCAACCCCTGTGAGCCTGAATCCCAGGTCTTGGAATCTCTGGTCACAAGCAATCAGTTGTGCCAATCCAATATGATAGAAGGAGTCGAAGATGTTTAATTCTGGCTCAGCTGATGATCAGTGGTGGTCAGGGGACACATCTCTTAACCATCCCTAGAAATGGTTTTTTAATCCTGTACCGCAGGACTAACAAATCCATTGAGGTGAGGATGATCCTTATTAGGATTTAAGAAGGCCTCGTGCAAGGTGTCTGGCCTTTCCTGTCAAGCTTGATTTCTCTTTCTGTCTCCTCTTAACTATACCTGATCACTTCTGTTTCCTTCCTCATCCTCACTCAGTGCTTGCAGAGACTGATGTTGACTTTAAAAAAAAAGGTCACAGACCTCGTGTCTCAGTCTGTTTTCTGTTGCCATAGCTGAGTGCCACAGACCGGGAAGTTTATAACAAATAAAGGTCTTCTGAAGGTTGATGTGGGGAGGTCAGGCTGGTTGGTGGAGGCTTTACTGAATCCCAGTCTGGGGCAGAGTTCCACACTGCAGGACCAAGAGCCTCCCACTTAGTTCTCTCCTTGCCATAATGCTGCTGTATTTGTAGTCTAGACAAATAAATAAAAATCTATTTATTTGTCTAGAATAAAACAATACATGAGGGATTGATTAAGTCAGCATATGCAATGAGGTTGGAACAGTCCAACAACAGCTGCCTTGCATCGGGAAGGAAGAGAACAGGTAGTTACTTCCAGTCTCCAAGGCAGGAGAACCTGTGCAGTCCCAATCTGGTGCTGAAGGCCTGGAGGGCTCTTAGAGAACCATTGGTCCTTAGTCCGTGTTGGAAGCCCAGAAAAGCTGCTTCTTCTGATACCAGCAAAAGAATCATCATCATCATCATCATCATCATCATCATCATCATCATCATCATCATGGTCATCGTCATCGTCATCGTTATCATCATCATCAGCAGCAGCAGCAGCAGCAGCAGCAACAGCAATAGGATAAATTAATTCAGTAGTGAGAAGAAAGAGCAACCAAGCAAAAGGCACATAATCTTCATCCATGTCCTTTAAATCTGGGCTATTATAAGAAAGTAGCATCCACATTTAAGGTGGGTAACCCCACATCAACTAAGGCAGTCAAGGCAATTCCCCATAGATGCGCTCACAGTTCAATCTAATGCACACAATTTCTCAATTGAGACTCTCTACTTAGATGATTCCAAGTTGTGACAAGCTGTTATTAGAAACTAACCATTACAGCCACAGTTTCATTGATTAGGGCCCCATCTTTATGGCCACGTTTAACCCTCAAACCCCACAAATATTGTAGCCAGAGTAATTTCCACCCCCTTAAATCCTTCTACCGGGGCTTGAATGGTGTGGACCATCTACTTACATTTCCTTGTGGACTTCCATGTGGAGCACATTTGTCAGGCGAAGGCATCAGCCAGTGACCCATGTCAGGAGAGGACTCCCACCGTAGCTTGTACTGCCTTACTCTACAGGCTTTCTGCATTTTATAACAGTGGACCGGAAGAGAGATGACATCATAGCTCTGGGGGGGTATCTTTAAGATGTTGAACAATTTGCATGGTCCTTTTGCATGAGCTCTTGGCAATGGGGAACCACTACTATTTTAAGTTGCTAGGACTAAACAGAACTGAAAAGATCCCGAGGGTTAAAGGATCGAGGAGTAAAAGAAAGCCTGTAGCCCAGTCTCCTTGTACAGGGAGAGTCCCCTTGTACAGGGAGAGACTAAGGCTCTGGCATTAGTAGCAACACCAGGACTCACGTCTAGCTTTCTGAGCGCAGTGCAGAGTCCAGGTTCTAATCAGCAGGAAGTGGGGACTCCTTGATTCTTTCCCATCCTGGGATGGCTGGGGAGCCATTCCTCAGGAAAGGCCATTAGCATTGGGAGATTGTCTGGTGTTAACCAGGGGGCTGTGTGGCCCCAGGGAGTGTCTGTGAGAGGGAGCAGGGCTTATTTCTGGGAACATGGAAGCTGTTTCATGCTGCCTTTATTACAGCCTCAAGGAGATCAGAGCCCCCACTCCCACTCCGAGCCGCTGGGATATATATCCTGTACAAAACTAGCTTTGCCTTGAGCCAAATACACAGACAAGACTCAGAGCTGGGATTTCAAGTCTCTATAAAGTGAAATGAAGCATTGTAGCAGATAAGACAAAACCTGGGAAGTTGGCAAAAATCAAATAGCCTCAAAATGAATGTGTTTGGAGCACAATGTTGACCATATGTATATAAAATCACCGGGAAAAATTTATGGGGTGATTTTTCTCCCTTTGTGTTTCTCCGTGTGTTTCTTGGCCATTGCCTTAATGACTTTTGACATTCTTGACCATTAAAAAGTCTTCCTATTGTACTGGCTACATTTGTGTGTGTGTGTGTGTGCACTCGAGCATGCGAGCGCCCTCGCACACATGAGTACCTGTTTGCCTTTATTTTAATTTAAAGTATGCAGCATACACAAGTGTGGGGAAGGAAGCATGAAGGGGAGATCTTGCCCACCCCTCTGTCTTCAGAGGTATCTTTATACTCATTCCTAGTTAGTGTGTAGCAGAAGAGTGAAAAAAAATTACTCTGAGCCAAGCAGTCCTGGTTTGTGTCTAGCTCAGCCACAGCCATGTGATCCTCAGTAAGTCACTTAGCCTCTTGAATTCTCATCCAAACGGAAATAATAGCAGTACCTGTCTGGATCCATCTGGATCCAGTCAGGAGACAGAAGCCACACAGAGATGAAACAGAGATGGTTTGATCCTAAGCTATATTAAAATATTACCGGCGATTAACCATAAGATGTGAAGATAACTTGTCCCAAGAAGGACAACTTGGAATGTGGAGGCTTCCCTTTAGGCTAGAGTTCAGAATGGGCTGGAAAAGGCATTACAGGTTTTGTGGGTTGTCTGGGCCAGAGCCAACTCACAGCTCCTAGGCACAGGAAGCAGTCCTGCCAGCCAGAAGTGAGGGGGTTCAAGGAGTTGGGATGCTGAGAATCTGCTTCCTGGCAGGGAGACATCTAGTCTAGGAACATAGTACTGGTGTGTAAAGGGCATCGTGGGGAGCTGGGAAGACAGTTTAGTTGATAAAGAGCTTGGCTCAAAAGCATGAGGGCCACTTGAGTCTGATGTTCAAAACCCATGTTCAGAAGAAGCCAGGCAAAATGACACACACTTGTAATCCCAGCACTGAGGAGACAGGAAAGGGTTCAGTGGTCTGCTGGTCTGGTGTAATTCTCAAGATTCAAGCCAATAAGAGGAAGGGAGGAGGGAGGGAGGGAGGGAAAGAGGGAGAGATCGAGCGCATGCATACACACATTAAAAATAATAAGAGAATCATGGGAATCAGTGTCCCAGAATACAGATAGGTCAAGGCTGGTGTGTGTGTGTGTGTGTGTGTGTGTGTGTGTGTGTGTGTGTATGCGCGCGCGCGCCTGAAAGTGTACCTCTGTACCAGTAAGGCCATGACAATGTGGTCTCTGGGTTTCAGCCAGCAGTGAGAGGTTGCTCAGTACCTGGGCCTTCTGGAAGGCTGGATGGGGCAGAAAGTCAATGGACACCCCCGCTTATGCAAAGGGAGGATTCTAAAGTGACAGAAGAAAGCACACCAAAACTCTCTATGGCCCTCTATTGACAAAGTATAGCATTGCATGCTGTAAAGAAATGCTGAAAGTGTCCAGTCTCATAATTCAAAACAGGCTCTGAAGAGAGAACTCAGAGACAAGAGGCAGTGAATTGACTCGCTGACACATGGCTTCACAGAATCATTTGGAGACTATGTAGAGTCTGTAGCATAATGGCCAATAATATTCCAGGCTATGGAATCTGTTCTCTTGACTTAAGGGGCTTGTCAATCCACATTGCTCAATGTACTGAAGTCTTTAACTCAGGTGCATTTTATGTGGTGATAGCACACAAGACTTTATCCATGAATCTTGGGAATAATTAAGTTATAGGAGGTCTTATGAGTGCAATACACTGTCTGCATCGAGCATGGATCAAATGAGACAAGCTTTATAAGTGGAATTAATTTCTGAAGAGGAGTGGGGCCTTTTGTACTGGTTTGGGTAGTATTTCCCATTCATGTTCTTCCCAGATGTTAGATTGCATCTTTATTTGGGAATAGGCCATTGCAGATGCTGTTAATTAAAATGATGTCTTAATAGAAAGAGATGTGTACTTAACCCATTGTGACTGGTAATTTTATAAGAAAAGAAGTGGGGAGGAGGAAGAGGGAAAGGGGAGGAGGGGGAGGGGAGGGGGAGCAGGGGGAGAGGAGGGGGAGGAGGGGGAGGAAGGAAGGAGGGAGGTCAGAGAGATACACCTACAAGCCAAAAAATGCCAAGATTGCCGGTAACTGCCAGAAGCCAGAAAAGGGCACAAATAGATCTTTCCTTTGACTGTCCAAGAAGGACTCAGTCCTGATTCTGTGCTGATCTCCAATTCTGCTCTAGGAAATGGTCCCTGTGTAAAAAGACAAACAGCTCTGCATGTTAGGGGGTATGGTCCCCAAAGTGCCCCGTTTCAGTGCCCATTTTATCTCAAATTTAAGTTTTTCAGGTGCGCATCCTCTGTCTTTCCTTTGCTCAGTGCTGTGGGAAATGCTGAAGCTCCAAGAGGTTAAGTAATTTGCCAGCTTCCAAAGCTGTGATCCGCTGTGCTGGGCTGACTTCATAGAGAAGTTCTGCTGTGTCCCAAGACGTTCTTTTCTGCATTCAGTAGGTCATCCTCTATTGGTGAGATTCTCCATGGTGTTTGCAAAAGGGATAAACTGTTAACTGAGGCTGTCACGTGATTTGAGTTTCTTTTTGTGCTTGTTCCTATTTTGAGAAACTATGTAGCCCAGGTTTGGCCAGAACTCACAGTCTTCCTGCCTAGGCCACTCAGGCAGCTAAGGTATGTGCCACTATGCCCTGCCCCAATTAATTTTTGATTCTTACATCTGACAGTGACCCAGCAACACCTTTACCCTAGTCTTCCTATTGCCAAATAATTTAAATTAATTCTATACAATGTGGGAGAAGGACATGACTATATAGCAAATGTAACCAATTAAAATAAAATAGCATAGATTCAATAAGTTATCCACTATAACAATATTGGTTTATTCTGGGAATAACAGAAGTAACTTTTAGGACACTGTTTCCTACTTAACAGGGAAAATAATTATCTTTGTGAATTTAAAACACCTTCAACCATACAATTGTAAGATTTGCTTTGATCAAACATAAAGCAGAATGTTTTCTCATGTTTTTATTTTATTATTTTCAAACATGCATAAGAGAATATGCTGAGTTGGCAGTTTATAAATACTACAGGTTTATTTCCCATGCTTCAGAGGCTGAAATGACCAAGATCATAATTCAGCCAGGTTTGGCATCTGGAGAGAGCCAAAACAATTTGTATAATAAAACATTTCTAAAAGTCAAATGCAAAGTCCAGAAGCATTCTTTTACTCCCTCTTTGAAATAGGATATCACTATGTTGTTCATAATCTTACAATCCTCCTGCCTCAGCCCCCCAAGTGTGGAAATCACAGGCATCACCACCATGACCTGCTGCCAATACCATTCTTTTTCAAATATATACAAAACTAATTAATTTTTTCCTGTATGTGTATTGTGTTTTGCCTGTACATATGTCTGTGCAGCACATGCATGCCCAGTGCCTGATGATCCCAGAAAAGGGCTAGAGTTACAAACAGTTGTGAGCCACCATGCCAGTGCTGGAAATCAAACCCTGGTCTTCTGGAAGAGCAGCCAGTGTTCTTAAGTGCTGAGCCATCTCTCTAGGCCCTAAAAATGCAAAACTATTTACTGGCCCCTGTTCAACATTATTTACAATAAAGACAGCAATATGCTTATGTGATATAGATTGATCAGGTTGTATTTATGTATTTAGGAATCTATTCGTGTATGAATATACAAACATGTTTATAACAGCAGTTAATGAAGAACGAGGCTACAAATTTGAAGGATAGAAGAAGGGGTCTATGGGGAGGTTTGGAAGAGGGAAAGGGAAAATGTAACTATATTTTAATCTCAATAAATAAATAATTTTTTAAAAAACCCAATACATTAGGGGCGGGAGAGAAGCCTCAGTGATTAAGAACACTTACTCCTCTGGCAGAGGGCCCGAGTTCAGTTCCCAGCCCCCACATAGTAGCTCACAACTCTATGTAACCCCAGTGCCAAAAGCTCTAATGCCCTCCTCTGGGAAATAAGTGAACTTTAAACAAACCAATGCATTAGTTTTTCCATGAGCTTCCAAATGTTGTTTATAAGTTATTTATAGAGCTATTACAATGTTCAGCTCTTTGACTAGTGTTTAGTTTTATTTAAAAATTGATTTTATCTAGCCCAAAAGTTCGGAATACCCAAGAGTCACTTCACAGCAACCATAGGGCTGAGTGTGAGGTCCTAGATGGAGGAGTTGGAGAAAGGACTGAAGCAGCTGGGGGAGTTGGCAGTCCCATGGAGGGAGCAACAGTGTCCACTGGCCTGACTTCCCGATGCTACTGGAGACTGGCTCACCAACCAAAGAATACACATGGAGGGACCATGGTGCTGGCCACATATGTGGCAGAGGAGGGTCTTGTTAGCTATCAGGGGGAGGAAAGGCCCTTGGGCCTGAGAGTGTTAGATGCCCCAATATAGGAGAATGCCAAGGAGGGAAGAGTAGGTGGGTGGGTGGGTGGGTGGGGAGTACCCTCCTAGAGGCAGTGGGGGGGAGGGAATAGGGAGGTTCCAAAGGGGAGATCTGAAAAGGGGGAAAACATTTGAAATGTAAATAAAGTATGAAAAAACCCTACTCTTTCCTGTGGAGAGCAAAAGGGAAAAGTTGGGGTCTCTAGAAGATGGACTACGTAAGATTAAAATGCATTATTCATAAGTGTAAAGTTGCCAAAGAATAAATCAAAGATATTCTATTCTAAAAAAATAAAAATAAAAGTTGGCTTTATCCTCTTCAACATTTAAAGGCTTATTTATACACAACATATTCATTTAACACTATATCTGATTCAACAAAGAAAAACTTTCTGGGGGCTGGTGAGATGGCTTAGTGGTTAAGAGCACTGACTGCTTGTCCAGAGGTCTTGAGTTCAATTCCCAGCAACCACATGGTGGTTCACAACCATCTGTAATGAGATCTGATGCCCTCTTCTGGTGTGTCTGAAGACAGCTACAGTGTACTCATATACATAAAATAAATAAAATAAATTAAAAAAAAAGAACAAAAAACTTTCTGAAAAGTGCAATGATTTAAATCTAGTAGATTCATAAATAAGCGGAATCTCAAGCCTTTTTAAAACCTGTAAATAAACTTAAACACTGCTGAGAGCATTAACCATTCATTATATTTTTAAAAATAATTATAAGACTGGCCTGCCAATTCTAATAAGCTAAACTCTTTTTTAAAAATTTATTTATTTATTCACTTTACATACCAATACCAACCCCCCTCTCCTCGACCCCTCACGCAGATTCTCCCCCCATTCCACCCTCCCCTTCCCCTTTTCGAAGGGGAGACCAGGCCGGCGTTTGAAATGCTGTGAGTAGTTAGAGGCTAATGTTTCCTGAATCCCATTTTCCTCTCATGATGCTTTACTCTCAGGATGATGATATTTAAGGGAAATAAGTGGTCCCTGGAGCTTCATAAGTCATACGACTTTCTTCTACCCAATGGCGCTTCTCCCCGGGAAGATTAGCTCTCTCTCAAGGCACAGGACTAATAATAGAGTGCGAGGAGAGATTGCTCTGGGTTATGGGTGCCCACATTTCCTCTTGTGGCAAAGGGCTCTCTTCAATGACAGCTTGAGGCTGATATCAGCACCAAGGGGAGACTACATTTATTCCTGATCCTGCCCCCTTTCCCGTCCCCCTTCCCTCTCCCTTGGCCCCTCCCTCCCTCCCTCCCTCCCTCTGCCTCCCACGATTACTCTATTGCCCTCTTTAGTGGGATTTAAGCATCCTCACTTGAGCCTTCCTTCTTGTTAAACTTCTTACGGTTTGCGGGTTGTATCATGGGTATTTTGTACTTTTTGGCTAATATCCTTTTGGGTCTGGGTTACCTCTCTCAGGATGATATTTTCTAGTCCCATCCATTTGCCTGAAAAATTCATGATGTCCTTGTTTTTAACAGCCGAATAGTGCTCCATTGTGTAAATGAACCACATTTTCTGTATTCATTCTTTGGTTGAGGGACATCTGGGTTGCTTCCAGTTTCTGGCTATTACGGATAAAGCTTCTATGAACACAGCGGAGCACGTGTCCTTGGGGTATTGTAGAACATTTTTGGGGATGCTCCCAGGAGTGGTACAGCTGGGTCTTCAGGTAGAAATATTTCCAATTTTCTGAGAAACCGCCAGACTGATTTCCAGAGTAGTTTTACAAGTTTGCAATTCCACCAGCAATGGAGGAGTGTTCTTCTTTCTCCACATCCTTGTCAGCTGTGCTGTCACTTGATTTTTTGATCTTAGTCATTAGAATTAATGGAAATTTGCAGCTGCCAGGGGCTGGGAATGGAGGGCTTCTCTAGGAACTCCCAGAGACCCTGGATAAGGGAGGCTCCCAAGAGTCAATGCAGGTGACCTTAGCAGAAATACACAACAATTGAGATATAGAACCTGAAAAGTCCACCTCTAGTAGCAAACAGGATTCCCAGCAGAGGGATGGGAACACCAACCCCCTTGTAAAACATTTGACCCAAAGTTGGTCCTGTCTAAAAGAAATGGAGGGACAAAGATGGAGTGAGACTGAATGAATGACTGACCAGTGACAGGCCCATTTTGAGACCCATCCCTCACTGATTCCATACACTATGATGCTATGTTTTGCTTGCAGACAGGAGCTTAGTACAGCAGCCCTGTGAGGAGAAGCTCTACCCAGCAGCTGACTGAGACAGATGCAGATTCTCACAGACAGATATTGGATGAAGGTTAGGGGACCCCTGTGGAGGAGTTAGGGGAAGGATCGAAGGCCCTCAAGGGGATGGCAACCCCACAGGAAGACCAACAGTGTCAACTAACCTGGACTCCTGGGAGCTCCCAGAGATCTGACATCAATGGGTGGGGAGGGCCTTGGCCCTGTGAAGGCTTGATGCCCCAGTGTCAGGAGATTCTAGAGTGGTGAGGCGGGAGTGGGTAGAGGAAAAGGGGAGGGGGAAAGGAGGGATAGAATGGGGCTTTGTGGAGGGATAACCAGGAAGGGATATCATTTGACATGGAAATGAATAAAATGATTAATTTAAAAAAAGAGCATATACAGGCTGGTCCAAACTCCCCCTATTCACCCACCCCCCCTTATGTAAGAGAGGGCTGCCTTGTTTGGCTTTAGTGGGAGATGATGCACCTAATCGTGCAGATACTTGATGCACCAGGGTGGGGGATATGGGGAGGCTCGCCTCTCAGAGTTGAAGAAGAGGGGTATTGGAGTAGGAGCTCTGTGAAGGTGGCCAGGAGGGAGGGGACCATTTGGGATGTACACAAATAAGTAGCAGACTCACCTTACTCACCTAGTTACTCCTGAGGAAGTATTTTCTCTACCCTGCACACTCTTTCTGCTTCCTTTAAAATGCACCAGCTTAGGGCTGGAGAGATGGATCAGCGGTTAAGAGCACATGCTGCTTTTCCCAAACTTCCCAGCCCGTGCCAAGCAGCTTAGAGACACCTGTAAGTCCAGCTCTGGAGGGTCCATCTTCTGACCTCTGTCGCTACCCCACACTTGCATGTGTTCATGGATGCGCAAATAAATAACAATTAAAACGTACACCAGCTTAAGGTCAATTCTAGGAATCAGTCACATTTCCCTTAGGATTCTCACAGAGACCTTGCAGAGCCTGGGTCTAGAGTTGCCTGATGCTTCTTGGAACTGTAGAAGCAACTGCACTCAGCGTAGCTCCCACTCCCCTGACATTATGATTTTTATATAAAATGCCCTCAACAGTCCCATGTTCTGAATGCTTAGTCCTCAGCTCGTGGCGCTATTTTGGTGGCCATGGAGCCACTTAGGAAGTGGGGGGCTATCTCACAGAAACAGATCGCTAGAGGCTAGTCTTTGAAGGCCATACCAACCCTCGGATCTGGTGTATCTCTCTCTACCTCCTGGTCTGCCATGATGTGTAGAGTTATTGCTTCAGAGTCTCATTAATGGGTCAGCTCTGCCAACACGCCTTCCTTACATAACAAACCTAAACCCTCTGAAGACATAAGTCAGAGTAAACATTTCCTCTCTTAAATCTTTTCTGTCAGATATTTAGTCACAGCGAAACAAAGGAGATGTACTCTATCTGGACCTGACTAATACTAAGGGTACCCCCAGAGCAACAGGGAAACCAGAGAGTCTATAGAGAGGCAACTGGCCCTCTTTTGAACAGATTGGCTTGTTAACTATAGGAGATTGAAATGGAGATGCTCTGGAAGCCATTGGCTCACTGGCCATGTCTGGGGTTCTTGTGAGTATCAAATCCATGGGAAAGTCTTAGTCTAGTGACTAGTGTATAGTAAATGCTTACAAAATATGAGCAGTTTTAATCATGGCAGTCGTCCCGCACCACCCCCAACTTTTCTCATCCTCTTACCCAACATGCAAACAATAATTCACGCCCAGTAACCACAACTGTGAATCTAAGTCCTTTGCCAACACACTTACTCGAGTCCAGATCTTGTGCTTTCCTATGGATCATTGTTAGAACTCATAACTGTTCTCTATCACCAGTCTTACCCCATCTATGCTATGTTGGCTCAGCAGCCAAGAACGACTTTCCTGAAATGCAGATCCTCCCTCTCACTACCTGCAGTCCTTAAGATAAAGCTTAAAGTTCCCAGAGGTTCTTGGGGCCCCTGTCCCCAGCACTTACCTTGCAGACTTTCTCAACCACTCACAGCTCCAGGGGCGACTTTGCTTTCTGCCACCTTTAAGCCTTGGCTCTACCTTCCATTAGAATCCCCATTCTTCCAAATATTTCTTGCTCATCTAGAGCTCAGCCTTGAGAGAAGTATTTCCTGACCCTCAAAGCTGATATTTCATCTATTAAGACAAGGACCACAGCAACTCACAGTAAATCCCTGATGGCAGGTAGAATGATGGCTCCCACAGATGTCTAACCCAGTTCCTACAGGCTAGAAATATGCTCTCTTATGAGACAAAACACACATAAACTTAAAGATGGAGAAGTGTTCTTGGATGGTTGGGGTGGGCTCTGAATGGATCAAAGTTCCAATGAGAAAACAAGGAGGGCAGAGGAGGGGAATGGGTGGTCAGAGGACACCCAGAGACCAGCCTGCTGCCATGTCAGGCAGCAGAGTGGAGGATGATGCTCAGAGGCCTGCCTGCCTCTGTGTCAAATGGTGGCTGGCCTGAAGACACCCAGAGGCCTGTAAGCCACATGGCCTGCCTGCAGTGGAAGCCACTGCAATGTGCAAGGAAAATTATTCTTCTGTTCAAAATCCTCCAGTGGTTTTCCACCCCAGAATAAAATTAAACACCTTAAAGTATATTTTTCCGATGTTTAAGTAGTTTAGTTTTTCTTTCTAACTGGTTATATTTTATAACCCAGTGTCTGGCATATAGGAGTCAAAGATTCCCAACCATTCTGCAGGCTATCTGTCTGTTCTGTTATTATTTCTTTGCTGTGAAACTTTTTACACACCCCCAAGCAATGATTAAGATATTTGTTTACAAAACTCTTGGTTGATTATTCCCTTTTCTAATATGGGTGATGACCCTCTTCTTTTCTAACTGATTTTGACTTGACGCCTACTTTATCAAGTATAAGATTTGCTGTGCTTCTAGTCAAGGTCTGTTTCCTTGGTAGGTGATTTATGCTCTATGGCATAAAGATTTTGGGCATATTTGCTAGTTAATGTGTTTCTTGGAAAGAAGTATTTTCTGCCTTGTTTTTGTTTTTTTCTTAAGGATTTATTTATTTTGTTCTATGTGTGAATGTTTTTCCTCAATGTATGTATGTACCATGCGTGTCTGGGGCTGCAAAGGACAGAATTAGAAGTGGACATACATATGGTTATGACCTATCATGTAGACGCCAGGCACTGTACCCAGGTCCTCCGCTAGTATAGAAAAGGTTCTTAACAGTGGAGCCATGTTCCAGACTTAATTCTTGGGTTTGTTTTGTTTCATTTTTAACTCAGTAAGGTAGTTTTTTGTCTTTAATAGCAATGTGAGTGCATTTACATTTAAGGTGACTGTTAAAAGGGACTAGTTAATTTCCTACGATTTTGTTAGAAGACTGGATGGATGGCTATTGCTCCTCTTCCTCAACTCTATTTATTTGGAGATTTTGGTTTTTTATGTCGGACATCACAGATTCTTTCCCAGCTCTCTTTGTTTATCTGTTCCTTTCAAGTGTTTACTTAGATGTGTTCATTTCTTCTATCTCCCCTGTTAATATTCCCATAAGAATTTTCTGCTGTACTGGATTGGTCATGAATTACCTACATTTGGGTTTATATTTAAATAAAGCTTATTTCTTCATCAATCCTGAAAGTTAATTTTACTGGGTATAGCAATCTTGGTTGGAAGTAATTTTCTTTCAGGGCTTCAAATACAGAATCCCATAACTTTCTGGCATTATGCATTGCCAATGAAAGGTCTTAATTTAATTTGATATTCCTGTTTGTTTGTGTGAGTTGGTATTTTTCTCTTACAGATTTTAATTTTTTTAACTTGTATTTTTTGACATTTTAATTATAATGTCTTATGGAGAACTTCTCTGGTAATATCTATTGGGTAGCCACTAGAAAGTCCCAGACTCCAGGGAATCGAGAGGCTCTCAGGAGCCACTGGCAATGACTTTAGCCAAAATACCCAACAAAAGGGGGAGAGAACCTGTAGAGACCACCTCCAGTAGATAGGCATGGACCCTGGTTGGGGAATGGGGCCACCCACGCATCTCAAAAATTTTAACCCAGAAATGTTCCTGTTCAAAGGAAAGACAGGAACAAAAATGAGACAGAGACTGAAGGAAAGGCCATTCAGAGACCCCCCCCCCCCCCCACACACACCTAGGGATTCATCCTGTCTTCAGACACCAAACCCTGACACTATTGCTGATGCCAAGAAGGACTTGCTGACAGGAGCTTAATATGGCTGTTCCCTCAGAGGTTCTATCAGCACCTGACCAATACAGATGTAGATACAGCCAACCATCAGACTGAGCCGGGGACCCCAATGGAAGAGCTAGGGGAAGAACTGAAGGAGCTGAAGGGGATTGCCACCCCATAAGATGAACAATATCAACTAACTGGACCACCAGAACTCCCAGGGACTAAACCACCAACCAAAGAGTATACATGGAGGGATCCATGGCTCCAGACAATGTAGCAGAGGATTGCCTTATCTGGCAACAATGGGAGGAAAAGCCCTTGGCCCTGTGGAGGTTCAATGATCCAACATAGGAGGATGCTAGGGGGGTTAGGTGGGAATATGGGTGGAGGAGCACCCTCATAGAGGCAAAGGGGAGAGGTTAGGGGGGATTGGTTGGGGGTTTGTGGAGGGGAAGTGGGGACGGGGGATATCATTTGAAATGTAAACAAATAAAACAATTAATTAAAAACTGTTGGTTTGTGTTTGAATGTTAACCACATGGGAGACTTTCTGCTATAATTCCATTAAGTAGTTTGTCTTTCTTCTTAGTTTTTATGTCAGCTCCTACCCCATGGATTCTAAGTTTTAATCTTGAATGTATCCTAGGCTTCTTGGAAATACTGACGATATTCACATTTTGTATATGTCTGATATAATAGTGCCTTGACTTTGTCCTTCATTTCTGAAGTTTGTTATTCTGAGTGGTTTTGTCCGTTGGTGATGCTTTTGGTATGGTTTTTATTGGAATTGTGGTTTTTTTCATCTACAGAACTTCTAGTTTGTTATTTTTCAGTGTTTCAGTTTCCTTGCTTAATTTCCCTCCATTTTTGGATTTCATCTTCCATTTTACAAGTTGCTCCATTCACTTGGGAAGTTGTCTTCTTGAGGTTCTGGATAGATTTCTTTAGTTTGTTTATATGTGTATTTAGCTATTCATTCTCTTTGAAACCAGTGTCCTGGACTCTCGGACACTTTAGCTCTCTCGGTGGTGTTGGTTTCTATTTTCCACTTTAGGGGAGTTGGGGTGTTGTTTTGGAGTCATGGTAGATTCTTATCTCATATTCTTTGTGTTTTACACATTGTTTAGGATGGGTATGTCTTTCAGGTTTAACTTCCTGTTTGTTCACCTCTGTTTGACTATTTGTCCTGTTGTCTGTGGGTTTTTCAGAGCTGTGCCTTCATTAGGAATTTTGTTTCTCACAGAGACTGAAGGGAGGAGATGGAATGAAGTGTCCCACTTCTTTCCTCTGTTGTAGGAAACCTTTGTTACCCCGTGTCCTTTTATGGTTTAGAGCCTGGCATCAGCACCCTGGTTGGAGAAGGTGTGGCTTATATGTTTCTCAGAGCAAATGGCAGCAGTCTCTAAGTAGAGAAATAAAGATGGTGAGAAGAAGGAAGAGTGGTACATTGTGAGAGAGAAGGAAGGTGTGAAGGTTTTCCAGCATTACAAATGAACTAAAAGCCCACTAAACTATACTCTTACTCGGTTATGTATGTAGTTATTTCAGTGCTGGGGAATGAACCCAGGAACTTGTTCATGCTGAGCAGACACACTACCACCGAGTGCCATCTCCAACCCCAGCTATGTATTTCTGATTGCTTAATTTTACATTACAGAGATTTTACTTCAACAGAAGAAACCCCAAAGACTGAACGGAGGAGAGCTGGAGCTGGAAGGTGAGCAAAGAGCTTCCTACAATAACTCAGCTGAAGGATAGAGCTGGTTTGGAAAGCCAGTGGTAGGAATGGTGACTAAGTAGAGTCCAGAGACACTCAAAACAGAGAAAGAGCTCCTTCTGTGTCCTTTCTGAGGCTCAGAGACCCAGGGTGCTCTGTACCCTTTGGAGGCCAAAGGTTGAGGATGGCCAAACTGACTTGAGTGCTATGGGCCATATAGATTTGATGCTTGGGACAGAGCACTGGGAATCACATTATCCCTGATGAAGGATTACACCCCACTTAAGAGTGGATAGCATGCTAAATCTCTATATAAACTGTTTTCTTCCTTCCCATCAATAAACACTGCTTTTCAAGGGAGCTAAAGGTACTTTACAGGTCTTGATTGTTCAGATCAGTGACTAAGATCCACTTGGTCAAGCTTTCCCTGACTTAGCGGCTGTCCAAAAAGTGAGAAATTTATGATTTGAGAGCAATTTCAATTTTTTTTTTCTGCCCGAACCACACAATAATTTGTGGGAATTAGCTACCTGATAAGATAAGGGCTTGGGATGGGGAGATGTGGCTGGGGAGGAGAGAGGGCATTCAATTCCCTTCAGTGTTCCAAGGAGGGCTGTGGAATTCTTGGAGCAGCTCTAGACACACTGCAGGGACCATTAAAGGATTAACCGGCCCTGACAGAGCGGCTATCCGCTGTGAGGTTAGTAAATCACGGGGCCGGGTCACTATCCTGGGAATTAGCTCAAGCTGTATCCACAGAGACACCAGCTATCAATTGGAGTCATAAGAGAGAGGCCAAAACCGGAGGCTGAACTCGGGTCTTTGCAGGCCCGAGACTTCCAGGTCACAGGCAACCAAGTCTTGTTTTCCCTTTTTTTTTTTTTTTTTAGCACCAACTACCTCCAACATCTAACTGCTCGCTCTGTCTTCTGTCAGCATTTTCATGGGGCAAACCACTGTAAGTTTGTCCCTTTCCACCAAATTGCATTCACTTCATGCCAGGTTCCCTTAGAGGAACAAGTTGCCCAAATGAGATGACAAACATTTGCTGGATAAAAAGGAAACTTTCTTTGGTGGCATTTGTCAACATAGAAGTTGTGATTATTTTTCTCTTGTTTTCTTTGAGCTTTTTTCTTTTTCTACTTGGTAGAGGCAGGAAGGAGGAGTGCTATTTCACTGAAGCATAAAACTATTTTTTTAAAAAATCAACTAGTCCATCTGGCCTATGGAATATAGAGGTTCTTGACAAAGGCAATAAGTGGAAATAAAAAATGCACCTGAACTGCTTGTGTTTCACTCCCGGCCGCCCAGCCAAACAGCAGCCTTCTTCAAACCACCCCCTTCTTCAGGACATTTATTAATTATGCTGCTGAGTGAGGCTCCATTGGAGAAATCTGTCTGTGATTCCTCATGGAGTTTGAGAGCCATCTGAAAGAACAATTCTGCAGAAAGAGAGGATTTTGTGTTCCTGCTCCCAGGCCCCCAGTGCTCCATTGCAGCGGTGGTGTTAACAGATGAGGTGGAAGTATTCAGCTTGATTCAATCAAGTGACCTGCTACCAAGCCCAGGTCCTGAGGGCCTCAGAACCTGCAGCTTACCTGATAGTTGAAATGATGAACAAGCCCACAGGGACGGGGAGTTGAGTCTGGTGGTTAAAAGTCAGGACCTCCATAGTCCCATGGCCTAGATGAAATCCACTTTTCATCTGTAATTGTGCACGAGTCACTTGATGGCTTGAGCCTCCATTCCTACAGCTGTTAATGAGGACAATAATGGTCTTTTCTCTTTAGGGTGGCAGTGTGGTTTGATTCTGAAATGCCCCTCATAGGCTCAGGTGTTGAATGCTTGATCTTTAGCTTTTAGTGCTTGTGTGTGTGTGTGTGTGTGTGTGTGTGTGTGTGTGTGTGTGTGCACGCACACACACACAGGATGGATGTGAAGTCCAAGGTCAGTGTCAGGCGTTGTTACTTAGGCACCATCCATCCACTTCTTTTCCAGGCAGGGTCACTAGCCTGGAGCTGGATAAGCTAGACCATCTGACTAGTAAGCCCCAGGGTTTTTTTTCTACCTCCCCATGGTTGAGATTATAGCTTGTACCACTACCTCTGGATTTTCAGATGGCCTTTGGAGATTGACTCAGGGTCTCATGCTCAGATGCCAAGCATCTTACTGACTGAGCCGTATCTTAAACCTTGTGGTGCCATTCTGAAGTCTGTAGAATATTTAGGAGGTGAGACCTGGCTAGTAAGTCACTAGAGGTGGTTATACCTTTTTCTGGCTCCTTTTGCTTTCTGATCCTCCCAGATGTGTACCAGCCATTCATCCTCTTCTCTCTATGAAGGAAGCAGCTCTCACTCTGCCTTCCCCGCCATGATGAACTGATGTCTCTCTGAACCCATGAGCTTAATAATCTTTCCTGTCAGAAGGTCACTCCAGTTTGTGGAGGTCAGAAGGGTATTGTAAGGCAGTTGCAGAAGAGCGTGGTGCAGGGTCAGCATCAAGAACACACCGGCTGGCTATTGTTAGTTCTGCTTTCATGAAATGAGTATTTCCTTTGCTCTGTCCAAGATAGAGCTCAGACTCTGTCTAGGGACAGCTTTTTGTCTCCTGGTATACTGTGCTTTGCTGTGTCACCTACCTATCTTTGTTTAGTGAATGGGAAAGGGCATGGGATTTGGGCTCAAAAGACCTAGTTTCAAGTATCTTCTCCTCGGATGCACTGAGTGGGCTGGAGGAATTTTCTTGTCCCCCTGAAACTCAGTTTATTTAACCATCAAGTGAAGATGTTCATCAGGGCCTTGTGAATATACCATGAAGATCAATGAGACCAGTGGTTCATGACTTGTGAGGCTGTGCCGAGTAGGCTGAGACTAGTCACATGGACTGTTGATATCATGAGTTGTCCCACACCCCATGACAGACTTGGTCTGTCCCAAGGAGGAACTAGGAACGAAAGATGGGAAAGGAAAGAGTGGTGGATAGCCCTCCAACGAATTCATGTCATTGTGATCTCACCAATAGTAATGAACTTCATTGCTTTCTTCCCTCTTGGAATAGAAATTTGAAAAAGTGAGGATTAACCTACTATGGCCTTGAATCTCAAGAGGAGGGGCCAAGTATACTCCGGATGGATGGTTCCCCAAGTCTAGATGGAAACAGAGGGACAGTGGGGTCAGGCTTTCCTCTCAGCCTCAAGTTTTAGACATCCTTGTTGAATTGCTAATGTGAGTTATTAATCTAATGAGGACTTTTGTGATGAAAATAGGAACTCATGATAACTCAATAACTTGGTCAGTAGATAATATTGTCTCTCTTTTTGCTCTGTAAATTTTGTAGCAGCTTTGGGTAAAAGGCCAAAGTAGCTAAGGAAGCTGGCAAAGACAATCCAGGATGTAACTCCACAAAGAAATCATTTCTTTTTTCCTACCATAGTTGAGCCATTAGTTACTACATAATGTATTAAGCTGTATTTTTCCCCAAAACCCATTTCTAAGGAAAAAAGAGATTTCCAAATGTAAAGTGCTTTATTTAGTACCTTTCCGAGGTCCACTTACCACATCATCAGGAAGCAGCTTTGTGTCAAAAAGGAGATCATGGCTTGGTATATTATATACCCAATTTAACTTTCTTTTATGAAGAGTCATGTGCATAAGAAGAGAAATACCTGAACATAATACCTTCCCAGGACATAGACGTAGCTGTGAGACAAACATATCCGTGCTCACTATTACTGTCTAATCTCTAATCCTTTATGAAAAGGACTTGATCTGGGCTGTGACTATCATTAGTCTGTAAGCATAAATTGGTTACAGAGCTTCATGCAGTTGATTTTCCCAGTACGGATTACAATTTCACCTAAAGACACTACCTGATATGGCCAATTTGGTCTCTTCTCATTGTAGACAAATTCTATCAGAAATATATTTCCAGATTATTCCTGGGCTACCCAGATAATCTCTTGTAAGTTCAGCAGCCTTATATTTCCTGAGCCTGCAGCCACACTTCCTGTGTGACCTTTTCCTGCTCTTCCTTTTCTACATTCTCCTTGAAGTAGCTGGTCTCCATCAAGACCAAGTGCCCAGAAATGGCAAATACATATTCTGATTCAGTTATTGTCATTATTTATAATTTCTTAAGGTTTACTTTCTTAAGAAAATCATTATTGCAAACATAAAAGTTTGCTAAGTAATTATAGTACTGGAGAGACGGCTCAGTGGTTTAGAACGCTCAGTGGTTTAGAACACTTGCTGCTTTTGCAGAAGACCCTGGTTCTAGCACATGATTGCCACATGATTGCTCACAACAGCTTGAAACTACAGTTTTATGGGGTTCTATGTCCTCTTCTGGCCTGATTTGGCTCCTGCACACATGTGGTACACTTAAACGCATGCAGGTACATACACTTATGCATTAAAAAAATATACTAAATTTTTTTAAAAATTTAAAATAATTTAAAACAGTATATATAAGATAAAAGGTAAGTTTGGCTCTTATCTTTCAGATAGTAAATGTTCATTTCTGTGCAACACTAAAAAGCCAAGAAGCATCATACTCTATGGACTGCCTGCTTACATTTTTTTTTATTATTATTTAGAAGTACCTTGGAAAAAGTTCCACAAATATAAATTTTAAAGCAGGAAACTGGGGTCCAAGGATCCCCAGGGGGACCTATGGATGGACTTCAGGAGTTCATGGACCCTGGAATTTTATGTGAATACACATGTGAGCATTTTCTGAGGTTCATGGCATTCACCAGGGCTCAGAGCGCTCCATCACCCCTAAAACACTTAAGCAAAATCCCCCCAACTTTGTGTGCAAGGCTTTTGGAGCTGACAGCTCTGAAATCACAGCTCAAATCTTCAGACATCCTTCTTGAATTGCTGTTGTGATATATTGGTCTAATGATGGCTTTTATGAAATTGCCTCTAAATACTAAATACCTTTGAGCATAGAAACTTACCCTGACTTGGTGATTTGTTCAGGAGACCACACTGTATGTCTCTTTGCTCTGTAAATTTTGCAGCAGCCTTAGGCCAAAGGCAGTAAAACCTGACCTGGAGAAACATTTGGAGTAACAGCCCTGCTTGCTATTCCTGAGCTCTCTAGGCCGTGAGGCTGCATGAGCTTCCATTCAAAGCAGATGGGAAGTGGGAAGAAATGAGAAAAGAACAAGAGAGTGTTTTTAGAGAAGTGAGCACTGTAAAAGAGTGAGCAGAGGGAGCACGGAAGGCAGGTAGACATCAGAGTACAACCATGTGTGTCTGTCTTCACCGTCCACTTGGTTAGAGGCAGGTTCTTCTCTCCATTCACTGATGTGTGTGCCAGGCTACCTGTCACACCAGCTTCAGTGGATTCACCTGTCTCCACCTATCTCTCTATTGGAATACTGGGATTATAGGCATATGCTACTTACTGTCCAACTCTAGGTTCTGGGAATTCAAATCCAGGTCCTTGAATTTGTGCATTAAGCCTTTTGCCCACCAAGCCCTGTAAAAACCTCAGGGTTTGGTTGTTTCCCCTATCCCAGTGGTTCTCAACCTTCCCAATGCTGCGACACCTTAATACAGTTCTCCATGTTGTGCTGACCCCCAACCATAAAACTATTTTCATACTGTAATTTTGCTACTGTTATGAATTGTGATGTCAATATATTTGGAGATACAGATTTGCCAAAGGGGTCTTGACACAGGTCAAGGACCACTGATCAAACCAAAGCCCGGTCTGATGATCTTTACAAGCCCTCTCGGCACTTGCCTCTTCGTTTTCATCACCACTAGACACAATCTTGCTAATTCCTGTGTCTCCATTCCTTGTGGTCCCCACTGGTACTTCTCAGAGTGTTGAAGTCCCTCACTGGTTCCGGCTGTTGCCTGAGAAATGAGCGTCTAAAAGTGAGTTAAAAGAAAACATGGATGTTGCCCCAAACATCTGGGAACTAGTTGGAATTTTCCATGCTTCCTTGTTTCTTAAAGCCATCACTTAGCTGTAAGTCCAAAGGGAAGAAGAGACCAAGAGATGCCTGCATGGAAGCTGAGCATCAAGCCTGCTGCATCTCAGCTCTAAGAGCCCCCCAATCCCCCATTCCAGCAGTTAAGGGGATAACAACAACACACATTTTCTCCATGCCCTGGTTGCAGAATGGGACAAGGCTGCCTTTTAATTTTTAAACTCACCCTGCATTTTAAGATGACAAAATGCATCAGCACGGGCTATGCTGTGATTTTAGCCTCTGACAGTGGAAGAAATTGAGAGGAGACATAAAACAGCTGCTATGCTGTTCCTTGGTCTGCTAACCCTGCTCCTGTCCCAAACAAACAGCAGCCTGTCCTCTTGCCTGTCCTGAAGCTTAAAGCTAGGTAAGGAGCCAAGGCTCTGGAGGGAGAAGGACCCCCCCCCCCCCAACCTCCTGAGCACAGCCATGCTGTTTCTAGGACTCATAAATCCTGACCTAGTATTTGATCCCACAAAGTAAGATTGTGTTATCTGAGTGGATGGCCCTGTCATGGGGCCTGTAGACAAACCGCAGCCAGGCTTGCCTAGTCTGGATCATTAGTCACTGGGACAGAAGTTTTGTACCGGGTCAACCCCAGAGCCAGGCTTGCTCTGGCCTCAGACAGGGCCCCAGGAGGACAGCTCATTATTGTCCTCAGGAACTCAAAGTCAAGCCTTCTCATTCTTTTGGGAGGTGGTGGTGGGGGAGGTAAGTGAATAAATAAATCTCTTCACTATGCGTGCAGTGTTGCTCAAACTCTGTACTCACAGAATTATTCTAGAAGGTGTGTGATAAATGCAGATTATAGACTCCATCCCCAGAGATCCTCATTCCTGGGTCTTGTTCCAAGATGACCCTTTGACAGTCTTAAAACTGTATGTGACATCTCCCAACATTCATTTCTTCTCTCAGCTCCAACTCCATCCTACCAGTCTAGACGCTTCGTAGGAGGCTGGAGGGCAGGGAGAAAAGACGAGGTATTTAGAACCCTGGCATAATTCAATGTCTACATTCTTGCTTTAGACAGCATGCACCACAGAGAGGACAGAGCCTAGAACCCCTGTGCTTGCTACTGAGAACCAGGTCAGTTCATCTGGTAACTGATGAATAACAGCAATGGCTGCCATTAAGTGAGCATTCGTATGAGGTAGTAGGAAATCAGTTTCCTGTAAGATATTAAGGACAACAGTTCTTCATGACATTTTTAGGTGAGGTAGTAAGTAGCTAATGAGTCTAGAGCCAGTGCTGGTGAGCCTGTACTCACTGTCAGCATTGACTATAGACACTGTTTTCCAAAGCTTTGTCAGGTTTATGGCTTAGTCAGTCAAGTACTTGCTGGGTGAGCATTAGGGCCTCAGTTCAAGCCCCAAGACTCACATGAAACTGAGAATAGTGACATGTGACCTGCTGAGGTGGAGATAAGAGATCCCCAGGGCTTGCTAGCCAGGTAGGCTTTCCTATTTGATGAGCTTTAGGCCAGTGAGAGACTTAATATCAAAAACCAAAGTGGGGATGGGTGTAGTGGTTCCTTGGATCCTAGCACTGAGGAGACAAAGGCAGGCAGATCTTCATAAGTTTAAGGCTAACCTGGTCTACACAGAATGTTCCAGGCCAGTCAGAGTACAGAGTGAGATCTTGTTTCAAAACCAAACCAAACCAACTAAAACAAGGCAGATGACTCTTGGGAAGCATCTGGAATGATGTCTGAGGTTGTGCTCTGGCCCTCACATGTATGTGTGCACACACATGTACACCATGCACCTGAACACACACACATGCACACACTTAAAAACAAAACAAATAAAATACCCTCTGGGATGGACTTTAATTATATCATCGTTTCAAAGAGTGGAGCCTATTTCTATCCTGGGTAGGCTAAAGTTAGTGACTTTCTCCTGATGAAGAGAATATGGCAGAAGTCATGGCATGATGATCCCTGGATTCTGTGTAAAAGCCACTATAGCTTCCAGGTTCCGAGAAGCCCTGAAGAGGCTCACACCATGAGGAGTTTAGTCCTCAACAACTGAAGCAAGACAGAACCTGGGAGTCCAGTCTATGCAGAGACCACGGCTCAGCTGACCAGCAAGTAGGTCATAGTCTTAGTTAAATTGCTCAAAGACCATTAAAAACAATAAACATTTGTTGTTTCATACTGTTGAGTTTGGGGTAATTTTCCAGGCATAGACAGATGAGATATGACCAACATGGCTGTATGGGGGAGCTTCTTAGAACTTAGACCTCAAACCTCATCTGCACACATAGAATCAGGAGGCTCAATGAAGCAAACTCTCAAGGCAACGTCATTGTATGTATGTTTCTTAAAATATTGTTGTAAACCACTCTGTCCTCAGCCAAGTATAGACGCGTAAACATGTGCACCTCTGGGTGGAGCTTTTTAAGCTAGAATATGTATGTCTCCTGTCTTTCCCACTCTACAAGAGAAGCCTGCAGCCTCTGCCAAGGACGTCCTTCCTGGTTACTATGTGGTTTAAGCATCCTGCCCTCCACCCAGTATCTCCTTCCACGACCATCATAGCATTGGTTTACTAGAAGCAGTCAAGAGAGTGATTCAAAAGAGAACCCAGGGAGAGCCTGGAATGATACACAGAGACTGGGATGAGATGCCAAAGGATAACATGGAAAGGGGATTTTCATTAGTTTCCTTGACATAGGGGTAGGCTGTTTCGAGTCTCATTCCATGGGGATCTCTTGGTGACCTCCAAGGGCAAGGCCACATGCTGAAGAAGAGAGGAAGAAGGGAGTAGAGGGGGTATTTGGACTTCATGTTAAAATCTTAGGCGTCACTAGGAGAACCCATATTGGGGTGATCATTTCATCGTGTCATTACAGTGTTCTAGGTTTGGAGGTCCTTCTGAGTGGACTGAAACTGACCAATTCCTGCCTCAGCTGAGAAGCACCCTCCCCAGCAGCAGGGATCAGGATGGAACTCTTACTGTTATTCACTTCCTAGGTCCTGAACTACCTGATAGGGTCTCTTCCCATCTCAGGCATTCTCTTCCCTTGCCTCTTCTCTCCAGACACACTAGTGCCCCAGGGGTGATTTGGGAATGACATAGGCTAGTGAGCATTTGGGTAGCAGGAAATTCCAGCCAATAGTTTAAAGCTCTGTTTCTAACCAGTCTCCATTTTATGCAGCCAAATGCAACTATTCTGATTTGCAAAATATAGCCTGGGCTTTATACCTAGACCTTCGAGCACACTGCTGCATCTGCCTGCTCTCTCTCTCTCTCTCTCTCCCCCCCCCTCTCCGTATAAGGCTGGCTTCTATTCATCCTGTCTATCTGGATGAAGCTCTGGGGAGCCACCCTAGATTCCCACAGATTAACACTCTCTAAGTACTGATTTGTTTCTCTTCCCTTCTAGACCTCAGACACTGCTGAGTGGGGCTGTCTTAATCGTTCCATTTGTTGGAGAGTTTGAGTAACTGGATGAGTAAATGAATGGGTGTTTTCTGAACCTGGAACAGCACCCAGTCTTGCAATATGTCTAGTATAGGTTTATGGAGTGGAGCAGTGTCTGGTGCTTATTTCCCTGAGCAGGTGCTATAGGTGATGATGTCCTTGAGAGGTGAGGGAACTTGAGGGAGGGAGACCCTTGGGTGTCTAGATACCTTGCCCCTCCCTTTTACACCAGTGCTGGCCACAGGCTCAGCACACACCCATTGGCACCAGGCTCTTCACTTCTCTCACTTGATAAATAGAACTGAACTTTCTGGCCCGAGAGGCGCTGTCTTTCTGATTCAAAAATTGGTAACAGTGACCCCGGTCCAGAGACATTTCCTGGGGATCAAATAACCAGCTCCCCTCATCACTCGTCAATCTTCAGCCCTGACAAACGTCCATTTACCCTAGGACTTACTACCTGGGCTCTGACCCTAGGCCCCCAGGCCAGGGGATGCCTGGGTAATTTACTATCATCCTCATTTCCCCAGGCTATAATTTAGAATCCCTTGCTGTTTGAAAGAAAGCAATGCAGTATTTTGGTTCACTAAGGGTTTGGAGTAATTCTGCTTTAATGAGATAACAATAATAATCTCATATTAAAACTGCCTTTTACATTCATTTCTTACCCAATGGACATAAAAAAAAAAAAATCTAGATAACCATTTCTATCCCTAGTCTTACAAATACAAACTCAGAAAAGTCAAATAACTTACTCATGTCTGCCTTATCTTCAAGAAGGGAATGCAGTGCTTCTGTGGATATTAATCCAATAGTAAATTTTACAACTGATTAATATGTACTAATTTTTACTAACGTACTAAAATTTTACTATTAATTGCTAAATAGTAAAATTTAGTCCTAATTATTATATCAGTCATTATTTACTATAATTATGTTAATATAAAATATAAATTAACAGTTCATTACTAAGGGTTTAAGTTCAATGTTAATCAGTGTTTATTTGTGTGTTGTACTGGTTTTTAGTCTCTGTGAAGATAATTTATTTAAATTGTCACAAAAGGATGCAGGTGTAGCTCAGGGATGGAACACTTGCCTAGAATTTGCAAGGTCTTGGATTCTATCCTCAGCACAAAAACAAAAACAACCTACCAAACCACCAAACAAATAATCTTACCTTTTTTGTAGGTTATGTGTCATGGTCACTGGTCACTGGTCGCTTAGTGATATGGATTCCTTTTGAGAACTAGGTTTTTAGTCATTTTTGACATTGGGTACAGAGCGATGGATCCAAGCCTGCATGGCTACTGTATTCTTAGGTGTTATAGTATGTACCTTCATACATGGGATCACCTACACATATGTGGCATAGCTGTACTATCATAGTCATTGGATGAGTGCAGATGTTGAATTGTAGAGAAGGGAAACCACGTGCCCAGGATTACAAAGCAGGGGCATGGTAGGGTCCAGTCAACTCCTGATCAACACACCTGCTAATCTAGCATTCTTCCTCACTAATCTCTAGGACCATGGCAATGAACCATGCCATGTCCTCATTGCCTGGCTCAGTTCTAGCTTATAACAGAGTGGGTTACTGAGAGAAGAAAGTCCTATTCCCACCCAACCTGATGCTCTTTCTCATTCTCTGTTCTGCCTCAAACACGAAGAAAAAACACCATGAAGTGGGTTCTACAGAGAACCCAGTCTTCCCTTAGCCTGCTCAGTTATCAGCAGCAGCTTTGCCACCACAGTCTCCCTTTATCAAGTAGGACATGTAAGTGCAGTGTACTTTAGGCATCAGATTCACTGACAGACAGGATTGAGAAAGTTGGTGGAATGATTAAGGGGCTATAATGTGAGAGACAGCCCTGAGTCCAGAACTTATATCCAGGACTGAAGTCAGGCAACCATGGCGTTTCCCCTTCTCCTGTTTTACACAGCTGTGGTGTGACCTAAGAAATAACACCATTCATCCATTTCTTACACTCAGTTCATCCACAGCACAGGATTGCGTCTATCATCCAATCAAATGTAGAGCATACTCATTGCCCAAATGCAGAAATCTTGACTATCTGTCCAGTCTAATCTCAAGATCACCAGTCTCATCAGCCCCAAGTAGACCAGGTAAGCCACCTTCTGTCTCTATAGACTTTAGCATTCTGGGCTACCACATACGTGGAATCACATGTCATATGGTTCTTTATTATTGACCTTTTATGTTTTTGTTCTTAATATATATATATAAATTAAGAACAAAATGTAGCCCATGTGGCTTCACACTTGGTATATAGTAGAGGACAACTTTGAATTCCAGATTCTTTTGTCTCTATCTCCTGAGTGCTGGGTTACAGGCATGCACACCATCATGACAGGTTCAGGTGGTACCAAAGATTGAACAAAGGGCTTTGTGTGGGCTGGGGAAGCACTGCACTAACTCAGTCACATCCCCAGCCTCAAGACTGGCTTCTTTTGTTTAGCACGAGAACTCCAGAGGTGATCAGTTGCAGCTCCCCCTCTCCCGACTTATCCCACACCTTAAATGATACATTTTATGTGCCTGAGCAGCAGTTGATGGACGTTTGGATTGTTTTGATGTTACTTCGTGTACATAATTTACCTCAGAGGGAAGTCCTGAAGAGTACACACAGAAACGGTGAAGAAAGCATCTTCAGACTGTAGATGCTTCATGTAGGAGGTAGCAGTTTTTTATTGAGCTGCAACCAGGGCAAGTTGGTTTGTGTTTGTTTACTTGTTTCCAATGAGGACAGCACATCCCAGAGCAGTAGCTGGAAATGTAACGCTGGACTAAGCTGTGTGTGCCCTTATCTCCTCAGCACCTCCTCAGCCTGACATTCTGTGATAAAAGTTTCTATCCAGACCTTCATTTTATTTTACTTTATGTTATTTTTTGCTGTAAAACAAATGATAGCAAGTGACTCTTTAAGGGAATGTTTTTATTCGGAGTGATTCAAAAGTCTGGCATTTGGCTTTTATGGAAAACAGACCCGTCTTCTACCACTAAACTAGGAAATTGTTGACTGGAAATAATCTTACTAAACCAATTAAAAAAGTCTTCATGGATCTTTCTCTTCAGCAGCCCAGCAATTCATATATCTTTCGGATAGCCACAGAGGCTAACCCTGTGTGTTACTAAGGCACCCGCTGCGTCTATTTGGTAAACACACATAGATGAATTTGAGAAGAAAGCCAGGGCAGCTAGTGAAGTTGCATCCTCTTTTCTGTCTTACCCCGAGATGAAAAGAACCAGAAGTGGGAGATTATGTTCTTTCCCCCTCTTAAGTTAGCTAAGTAGGAACGGTGTCAAGTAAGTCCTGTAGAGAGCTGACTGCTGCCAGAACATCTCTCATTTGGGATGATCGGCGGGGTCACGTTCTTCTGAAGCCAGCCTGAAGGCAAAGCAAAAATATCTCTGTAAAATCCTGCCTGTTTTTAGCAAAAGGCAACGTCTATCTTTTGCAAGGCCCTCTACACAATTCAGCAGATTCCCGAGTGTCAGCTTAACTCCCATTGGACAGGGAGACAGCCACACCAAGAAAGACAGCGTGAGAAGACAGAAGAAAAGATTCCAGTGGGTGGCTGCTGAGCAGAAAGGCTTGTCACATTAAGGCAAGCAAGCAGAAAGGCTAGGAGAAGAAGAAAATACCAATTGCTAACGTTTCCCACGGAATTGCTGCATGCTGCAAGCACATGTCTTTTCACACTAGTTTAGGTTAGGTTTCTGTTTGAGAACTCTCCTCTAAGATGGGCTTTATTTCTCCAAGCCACGTTCTTTGTTTAGTGACAGAATCCAAGCCAAGTTCTTTACCTTTGTGCCAGACTGTATCTCAATCAAATGGAAATTACTCTACCCAGGATGACCCAGAACTCAAAATGGGTGTGAGATTTCAAAAAGAAAAGAAAGTCTAATTTTTCTTCTTATCTTAGAGTGTTGATCTCCAAAACCCGAGTGTTGATTGTGAGAGGGTTACAATTTTACATTTTTGCCATTTGAATGTCCTTAGGATGAGCATGTTTCTTCCTGGCACCTTGGAGAGGCTAAAGTGAGTACCTCCTGTCTTCCACACCCCACCCTTATCCAACAGTCACAGCCTCGACTCCTTATCACTTTCTAGTGGCTCATTCTTGTTACAGTTGAATGACCCTGTGTTCTAGCTCTGATGTGGGTTAACTTAGCAGTTGTTGAGGTAAGAGCCTCTCACCCATGGGGAAGAACTACAGACATTATCTAGACTGACTCCCGATTCTCAGTCCCTGAGAATGGATCACCCTAACACTGAACTGGCCTTGCCAGGTGTGACTATCCTGTTATGTGAGGAAGTGAAGGAGTCTGTGGAGTCCCCAGAAGCCAAGGATGACAGCCAGTCAATGACCAGAATTTAGTAATGATGCTATTTCCACTATCCTGTTAGTTTTCTGTTCAGGAAAGGCCTTCAACTTACACCATCTAACCAAAGTTTCTCCTTAAATACATCTGTATTTATTTTTAAAATGTAGATTTGAGCTGTTAAGATGGTTCATAAAAATGCCAACATCTTGATCTGTAGCCAACGTATAGCTAAAAAAGGAGACGTAGCTATCAATCCTTTGCATGCCAGAGAGTGAGCACACCTCAAATCATACTGCCACACCCTTTCTCTACTTTAAAAAGGGTCACCTTGGGGTAAGCATGCTCTTCTGCCCATAATTCCACCACTCCTACACTTGCTCTGGAGTATGCCCTTTTCTCTGTCACTCCCATAGTGACCTCTGAGTTTTCCTCTCTTTGCCCTGTGGTACATTCGGATGCTAAAGGAAGGTGCCAGATAACTCTAGGGGAATTCCTTCGTCTTGAAGGATGATGACTCACCAATGCTTCAGTGACCAGACTGGGAGGGTGAAAAAAATGTTCCAGGGGCCAGAAGACAAGGCTGGCTCGCAGGCTCCTGGCTTTGCATCTCAGGAGCCTGCTGGGCTTGGTGCCTGCAGCAAATCAGTTTCCTTTGCCTACTCTCAACACTCTTATTGCTACAATTATTGTCCCACCAGTCCCCAGCCTAGTTCAGCTTGCCTGTTCTCACCCTGTATCTTCTCTTATCTCCTCTCTGCTCAAAAAATCAGGCAGATGAGGAACGGAAACTGCCTGGGAAGTGGGAGTTTCCTGGTTTGTGAAAAGACAGGGATGTGTGCAGACAATGGATCCCCATCTCATAGGACTGCTGTGAAGTTGAATTAAGATAAATATGTGCACACATCTGACAATACCCAGCATGCAGTGTTGCCTGAGCAGAAGAGACCCTAGCTTCTGCAGACAGGATACCCTGTGGGAGTATCAGGCTTCTTCTGAGTTGGCCGTGGTGGTGGAGTCATTCCTCAGCTCAGGTTGGCCTTCCTCTGGGTCAGACTGGACAGCAGACTATTCTCCTCTGGGACTAACCAAGGATAGAGGGAACAGTCAGAAAAATAACACCAGGAAGAGAGTGATGGGCTTGGTGGCCCTTGGGTGGAGGGAAAAAGTGATGAGGGACCAGTCAAAGGTCAGGAAATCAATTTCTTTTCCCTTACAGATCTATACGTTTAGAGGCTTGTAAAGGTCACTGTTGTCCTTTTAAAGTACCTCCAGGATTTACGTCCTGAATAGCACTCGCTCTCCTCCATGGTAAACATGAAGATCCAATTAGTTTTCCCTATAATTCAAAGAGATCGGAGCAACAGGGCCTTTCCGGTTGGGAGTGACTTTGGCTATAAAGTTTCTTGCTCTGCTATCCTGAGGATGAACTTTAATCCGTATCTTATCTCCTGCTTGAAAATGAACATCCCTTCTCTTCTTATCAGAGTGGCTCTGCTTTCTTTTTCACCCCCCTCTCCTGAGTCTTGGCCATAGTCCTTTTGGCAATTAGGGAAAATTCTTCTTAATTACTTATTTACTGCACTCTGTTACCTTAAAAATTCTCTCTGACTTGACTCCAGGAGGCATCTAAGGTCCTGTCATCTCAGAATGTTGCTGGAACAGTTTCCTGGGCCCTGCCCCTAAGTCTTCTACAGGGGTGGGAAATGGTGATCATATTTCTTCATCTTCTTTTTAAAATGGCATTCTTGACCAGAGATTAAGTTACTCACCCAGCTACTCCATGAATCCTGTTCACAGGGGCAACTTCTCTATCTTACGGTTTCTCCTTTTCCCTCCAGATTTTCCAATCTAACCAGGCCTTCCGAGAGCGATGAAGAATGGAGGTTAGCTTTCTCCCTCTGGGGGTTTTGGGAATGAGGTGCAGACACAAACAGGGTTGGTTCTAGATTCCCGGGAATAATTCCCTTTATGGAGTTTGAGAACCTGTCCTGTCCTAAGAACTCAGGACTTTTCTGAAACTCAAGGAGACAGTAGCAGGCCATCTCTATGTGGATTAAGGAGCTCTAGGGCTATCTTGGAAATCTGGAGAGATCATTTTTTTAAACTCTCTTTTTACCAACAAAAGAGGAATGAGCTTTTTGACGAGAAGGTTTTACCCATCATTTGGAAGATTTGGTAAGGTGAGGGGACAATGAAGTGTGTGCGGGTGTCTTAGAAATAATGATAGCCTTTAATCCCAGCACTTGAGAGGCAGAGACAGGAGAATTTCTGAGTTCGAGGCCACCCTGGTCTACAGAGTGAGTTCCAGGACAGCCAGGGCTATACAGAGAAACCCTGTCTCAAAAACCAAAAAAAAAAAAAAAAAAAAAAAGAAATAATGATAGCCAGCATTACTGAATGTTTCTCACCAACAAGTCATGTTGGATATATAGACATCATCTCATTTCATCTCAGAGCCTCCTTATGAAGCAGATATTTTTCTCATCTCCATGTGGTATATACACACAGGTCATCTTGCTAAAAATCCCAAGTAAGGGTAGGGCATGTTACATATGATGGCTTAGCATATACTTGTTGTCAGCTCAGATGAGGAGAGAAGAGGATGTACCCACAATCACACACATCCTCAGCATGGTAGAGACAGCGAGAGAAGAGTTTATGTTTCTGCCTCTTAAGTTTCCCATTTGGCTTTCAGCCTTGCTGATTGCCAGGCCAGCTGGCAAGGATATCAGAAGTTCTGAAGTTGCAAAGGACAGAAAACCCAACTCAGACTGACTTTATTAAAGGAGATTTGTGGGCTGGGGAGAGGCTCAGCAGAGACAGTGCTTACCGTGCAAGCATGAGGACCCGAGTTTGCATCCCTAGGACTTATGTAAAAAGTTGGGTGCAGTGTTTCATGCCTATACGCATATGTGTGAAGGGTTGTGGAGAGAGGTGCATCCCTAGAGCTTACTGGGCAGGCAGTATAGTCAATCTGTGGGCACCCAGTACAATAAAGAGATTCTGCCTTAAAAATAAAGTTGGAGGAAAAATGGTGAAGGGCAATAGAGGAAGACCCCTAACATCCACTGCTTGTACTCACAAACATACGTGTTCACACGCACAAACGCTTGCATACATATACACCGAACACAAAAAGAGAAAGAGAAAAAAAATAAAGGGAATCTCTGGGCTCAGTCAACTGCAAGGAGAAAGCTAGGCTGATCCAACACTTCACTGATGCTATCAGACTTACATCTCCATCTGTCTAATTAGCTTTCATGTGTTGTCTAAAGGCTGACCTGCCTGCTGGTGGGAAAATGGCTACAACAGTTCTAGATTTTATATTTACACCATCAAACAGAGAGAGGGGGGCTGGAGAGAAGGTTCAGTGGTTAAAAGTGCTCGCTGCTCTTCCAGGGGACCTGAGTTTTATTCCCAGGACCCAGGTGGCTCACGACTGCTTGTAACTCCAGCTCCCTGGAATCCAATGCCTTGTTTTGACCTCCACAGTCACTGTATGCATGTGTGTATGCACACACATACTCACATACTCACATACACACAAGCATATACATACACACAAATAAAAACATTAAAAAGTCAAACCTTTAAAAATGTGTGAGAACATTTCTCTCTAAGCATTTATTCAAAAATTGGAAGAATCACTCTTGCTGGACAACTTAAGTTGGAAAAAACCCAATCTGAATTCAAGGTCAGGGAAGTAGAATTTATTGATTATAGTAAGCCAACCACTGATTGTCTCTGAAAATATGGGTGGGGCATGTTTCCATTGGCTGCACCGGATACATCAGAATACCCGATTGAAAATCTGAATGGTCAGGAAGAGTGGAGTATGGCACGCTTACTGGGCGCATAATTCATACATTTGAATTGTTTACATGTAACATGTGTTGTTGGCTGAAAGTACAAGATTGCCCAGCGGCTGTAATGTGTGAGTTTATAAAACCCATACATTAGGAAAAGGGAAGACAGACCATTCCAGCTGTTGCATTGGTTTCTGGATGCTTGGTTTCTTATACTGAGAACCTTAGAAATAGTCACAAATGGCCACAGAAGGTGCAGACATGACCTGTTTAAATGAAGTCCAAACAGGAAGGAGGCATGGAGGCTAGAAACAAACTGGCTCTCTTCCTACACATTGTACAGCTCATGAAGATGGAGATCTTTCCTCTAAAAGCTTTGGACATCAATCTTTTTTAGCTATTAGCCTGGATCATATGGCAGTTGCTGGCTGCAGAGGATGCTAGGCAAATGAATACCTCAAATCTGAGAATGGCCTTGTGAAGTAGTCCAATATGACCATGCTTTGATAATTTTGTGCTAAAGATTTAGAAGCCAATGTGTTAAGATTTTGCTAATGTCTATTGAAGACAATTTACAGAGTGTGACTCTAAGGATTTTTCTTAGTAAACTTCAGACTCATAAGGAGTAGCCTTCATCCATGTATTGGTAACTTTTCTGTTCTTATGATAAAATACTAGGAGAAACTTAGGGAAGAAACCTGTTTTGGCTTATGGTCCTATGGCAGGGAAGCAAGTAGCAGACATGGTAGCAGGAGTGGGAAGGGGAGGGGGCAGGAAGGAGAGGAAGGAGAGGGAGGAGAGGGAGGAAAGGGAGAGAGAGAACTGGAAGTGGGGTGATGCTATAACATGTGGTAGTCCGCCCCCAGTGACATTCTTCTTCCAGTGAGACCACACCTTCTATAGCCCTCCAAGCAGCATCACTGACTCGGCACCAAGTGTTCAAATACCAGAGCCTGTGGGAGGCATCCAAACCAGTACAATCTGTGTTACCTTTTGTGTGCTATTTATGTGTCTGTGTTTGTGTGTGTGGTGCACAAGGAGGCACAGGGATCCATGTGCTTTTCTCTTTTGCTGTCCACCTTATTTTTTGAGTCAGGGTCTTTTACTAACACAGAGTTCATTGATTTGGCTAAACAAGCTGCCCAACAAGCTCCAGGAATCCTCCTGTCTCCATATCCTGTCGCTCTGGGGATATAGGGACAGTTGTCCTGGCATCTAGCTTTTTATGAAGGTTTTGGGGGTCGAACTCAGGTCCTCAGGCTTGAGCAGCAAGTCTCCATGCTATTTTAAAGGACATGCTCAGTGCAGTATTATGTAAGTGCCAACATCAGGGAGATGCTTATCAAAGGCAACCTCAGGAATCAGCCTGCTTCCCATTTTCAGCACTAGCTGAACACTTCCTACTTAATTAAAACTAAGATGTCTAAAAGAGGCTTTAGAAAAATTAGAAATTCCAAACAGACCGTCAATTAATCAGAAGTTTTTTTCTAGATGACAGAAAAATATTTCCCTACTAATTAATTGCCTAATCCTTAGGGCTCTAAACTTACTCTCAAAGTACGTTACAAATACACCATCACTCAATAAATTGCAGTGAATATCAGCAAAATATCTCTGGCTTATTCAAGGACTAGTACAAGGAAGCCAAGAAAATGACTCAGTAGATTAGGGGGATCTTCAAGTGAAGGATGCTGAGAACAATCTGATCATATGCACAGATACATACTGAGAAAGAGAAAGAGAGAGAGAGAGAGGCAGACACAGAAAGAGAGGGAGACAGACAGACAGACAGAGACAGACAGACAGACAGAGACAGAGAGCAAGAGAGGTGCACACACACACACACAGACAGACACATGCATACAAACAGAGACAGACACATGCACATACAATCATAGAGAAACAGAGACACACACACAGAGACACAGACACACACAGATACAGATACACACACAGACACACACACACAGAGAAAGAGACAAACACACATGCACACACACTCACATACCCATGCACACACACATAGACACAGAGAGACACCCCCCCACACCCCCCACAAAGACACACAGAGACACACACACATGCACACGCACACACACGCACTGTGTTTAGTTTTGAGTTATTGCAACTTTGATGGATTTTTTTCTCTCCTCTCTGACTTTCTTGGAAAACTCACACAAGCCAGGTTTTCACTGCAGTTGGAAGCAGTCTCTGTTAGAAGAAAGAGGCCAATAGCTGGGGAAACGGTGTCCACTGCAGCTGCTGGGAGAAAAAGAAAACTTCAGCTCCTCGAGAGTAGAGCTCCGGGAGTCCTTGTGCAGCTTGGCCAGGCTGGGCATGTGCAGACTTAGTTTTTGGTACTGACTCACAACCAACATTTCATGGTGCGTTAGCATTTATGAGGCATTTTGCTCGCATTGCCAATTGGCCTGGGCTCTCCTAAATCTCCACCGGAGTGTATTTGGAATGGACAATTGTAGCAGGATGGAGTAGGTATTATTTTTGGCATTCTGGCAGTCTCCCCTCCATCTCCCCCTTTCTGGAAGCTGACTCAGGCCTCACCACTCACAGTACCCACTCACCTGAACCCACAAGGACCTGTCAGTGTGTCCCCCTGGAGCTGTGATATGTAGCTGTGTGGTTATGCACCCACCTACTTCATTGCCTCTCTCGGTTATAAAGCTGGGAGAAGGAGCACAACCGTAGAGCATCATGGATGGAGAGAACTCCACGACTCTTTTAGGCCCAGGATCAATCTTTGCCTGAAACTAGATCAATTGGGCTGGCTGAGGTAAGTGTGCCTGCAAATTCTGCTGCCAGGTTAGCTTGCTTGGACAGAGTGTCTGTCATTTGCATGGAAGAACCCTGACTGATAGCTTTTCCACAAGTTAGAATTCATCTTTGCAGCTTCTGCTTGGATGGAGCTTTGTGCTGGAGGCTCCCTGATGACCTTTCCAACAGCTGTGACACGCACTGACAGGAGCTAGAAGCAGGCAGTGTCTGCAGATCCAAGTGTCTCATGTCCTTTGGGTTGTAAGGTCCTGTGGGAAGGTCTAAAATGGTCCCCACATAATAAGCAGGAAGAGTTTGATTTTTCCTGGTATGATTTGAAATGCATTTCTGTAGATAAGTGATGTAAGCACTGGCCAATGAACTGCCTCGAAGGATGTGTGGAGAGTAAGAGCCGTGTCAAGCAGAGAACTGCTTCAAGAGATAAGAAGCAGGACTGAGGGAACGGGGACTGAAGCAGATTGTTTCGGGGCTAATTGTAAGAGCATGCTGAAAAAAAAAGTTATAAAAAATAAATTACCAAAGCATGCATCCACATGGTAGAAGTCGGATTGTTCTGGAAGGTAGCAAGTTCAGAACTTCCTATTTACCTTCCTGCTTCCAGGAGGCACTGGCTTTTAAATCTCATTATTGTTGTCATTTTAAAATAATACATCTACACAACCCACATGATTTTTCCCTATGGCTCTTGTCTAAAAATTTCCATTGAATGACACAAAGTTCAGCCATGGATCTCACCTGCTCACCTTAGTGCTCAGTGCTTACTCTATCTTCTCTTCTAGGCTTTTAATCACACGTGTGTGTGTGTGTGTGTGTGTGTGTGTGTGTGTGTGTGTGTGCCTGTGTGTGTGTGCACTAGCATGAATACACATGTGCACCACGGTGCTTGCATGGAGAACAGAGGGCAGTTTGCAGAAGCTGGTGCTCTCTCTTCAGTCCTGGGTTCCAGGGATTGCACAAACACCTTTCTTTGCCTGCTGAGACATTTTGCCAGCCCCCCCACCTTTCTTATTTTTTTAAAATTTACTGGTGTATATTAATCATTCATTTTTGGGTTTCCTTATGACATTTCCACTTATGTACATAATGTATTTTGAGCACATTCATTCCTATTACCCTTTCTGTGCCCTGTGTCCCTTACTGCAATTCTGTTGTGAATTTGGTTGGATCACTACTTACTATTTCCACTATCATGAAGTTATCATTGCTGAGCTGTGCAGTGTTAAAGACAACCAAGACGGCTCTTCCTATCACGGCTCTAAGGCTGCCCAAGAATAGCATACTTAGGTTCTGGTTACTTGCTTGAGCTTTTATGCAATTGTTCATTTATCTCTCTCCATTGGCTACAGAGCTTCTCAATAAGGCAAACCCACTATGCTTTCATGTTTCCCCAGACCATCACTGCACCCATCTGGGAGGGCTGCTCTCCAGTCCTACTGCACAGCGGCCCCTCAGATCTCCTCTCACCACTGTCCTAAGCATTCCTTCTGCACGGTGGGTGAACTGGGCTTTATCCTTCCCAAGCCCCAAGCTCCCTCTCTCTTGCTTCACTCTCACAGGTAGTGAAATCCCTTCTCCTCCAGCATGTTTTTTTGTTTTGGTGAAACACTCAGGGTAAAATATTTGCCACTTCACTATTTTTAAGAAGTTCATCAAGTCTTAGATGTTCCATGAACCAAACATTCTGTAAAAAAAGTACCCTGGGGATGCTGGAGTTCTTTGTGGATTTTAGCTTAAAAAGCTCACCAGATTTTTCTGTGTAGTGTGGAAGTTACCATATTCCTGGAGTAAGCACACCACATCACACTTACAAAAGCTCTGACAACCGAGGCTGGGGGAAAGGAGACAAAAATGTACAGGAGAGGGGATGTCTGGCTCAGAATGACAGACAGCTCAAGATGGGTGGGAAATATAGACACAATCCACCCATGTAACCATGATGGTGTGCTTAGGGTCTTACACAGTGGGAGATAATGCTTGGACATAATTTTGTGTAAAAGAATCCATGACTCTTTGAAATGAGGCACATTCATTCCGAGGACAAACTTAACAGCATTTCCCTCCATGCATTTTGTTTTAAAGATGTTTTTGCATCGCTGAGAAGCTTCTGGGAGGACTCCACAAAGAAAAATAGGCACCATTTCAACAACATCAAATCCTGGGCCAGGTCTAGTGATTTTCAAAGTACAGTGAAATTTCACAAAGCAAGTGTGATGAAATGTGGATTTCTGTGCCCTCCATCTTAATGCAGAGGAGCAGCTTTAGGGTAGGTTTTAGACCCTATTTTGAGGACTTCTAAGTTGAAACCTAATGCCTTAGGTGTTTCATGGACCACGTTTGAGAATCTGGTTTGGACTGAGTTTTGTTCCCGATCACCAGGGTTGTGTGAATCTAAAGTTCTCTTTGGTTACTTTTCATTGGACATAGGCACAAAGGCTGAGAACAACTTTTATTCAGAGGTCAGAGCATCAAGTCCAGAAGATACCTGGAGACCTCTATTGTCAGACATTTAATCTGATGATGGAGTTTTCTAATCTTTTTGGCCTCCTGTCTTTTTTACTGAGGACACTGGATATTCATAAGCCTCCTTCAGAAAGCAAGGGCTATCAGGGTAGAAGGTTACATAGAGCCTAGGAATGGGCTTTTATAACCACAAGTTAGGGAAAATGAAAAACAAAAACCAAACACAGGAGGACCTTGCTCTTTGACCCAAGCAGAACTCTGCTTGGATCTCAGCGGGCCTTTGAAAAGAAGGCAGGGCAAGGCCGCCCACGCCGTCACGTCACCTGCAATCTGACCTCACGGGACCCCGCCCCTGTCCCTCAGAGTCGCAAGCAACACGGGGCCTGCTGACGGTAAGCGTTGTAGCCCTTGGCGCTGCAGAGCCATTGCGCCTTGGACCAGCTAGGGTGTCCGGCTCCTGCCGCGTCCCCCACGCGCCCAGGACTCATGCCGCATGACCCGCTGGGGTTGGGGTTGGGGTTCAGGTTCGACTCGGTGACTCCCCGTCTGCACTTTGTCTTCTGCTCCCGCAAGCGCTGTGGCTCTAGGGCCTTGCACTGTGCGCACACTAGGGGACCTTGTGTCCAGAGGGTCACCCCCCACCCCGCCGCCTCAATCGTCGCCCCTGTTTGTCCTGCCCTCGAATAACCCAGCCAGGGTAGCTGTCTGCTTCTCCCAGACTAGGCTCAGGGATCGCCTCTAGGAAACACACCGGAAGGGGGAGCTTTGGGTAACACGAAGGCTTTTGTGTCCCTGAAGGCCCGCCTTCCACGCACCTGGTTTTAATAAGTGCCTAGGGAGAAATATGGCCAGCGGCCTGAAGCATCCCCAAGAAATTTTGTCCACTGAAAGGAGACTTGCACCGGGACTCAACGTGCGACTTACAGAGCAAAGGGCTGCAAAACCCTGGTGCACTTTTCAACTTTGTTTGTAGCCTAGACTGAGCGAAGATTGTAGCGATGTTAGAGCTGAGATCTAAGCAGCAGTTAAACACTTACTCATTAACCTTGAAGATGAAACTGCGCAATTATGCATGATGTATTTCCCCCTTTCCAGTTCATACAGAAAAGTCGTATTGAAAAAACCAAGTAACCGCCCTTCCTATACTCCCACCTCCTTAACCACAGGCACATATGCAACTAGTTGCAATTAGAGGTACTTTGCATTTTCTTTTCAAATTTTGGAACTAGGGGGCTAAATTACAACCCCACAGAAGGGAAGTCTTAAAGTTCTGAAGAATCGGTCTCACAGTACAGAACTGACTGGAAGTCAAAGATTCTATCAGGCTTTTAGCCGATATTATAAAAGTTTAAAGAAGCCAGGCCATGAAAGGCTTTCAAGAAGAGCCTTTTGAGATGTATAAATAAGCTCTGTATATATCCACATACATTTCTGTTGTGTCCTTACTTAAAGCCAAGAGGAAACGCCTGTTTAGCACTTTGATCGTTACAATCTTAAGAAAATAACTTTCACCCTACTATGTACTAGAATTTTGAGACCATTAAGTCTTCATATAATTTGTCCTAACCCCCTAGTCAGCATTTAACCCGAGGCCTCAGGTCTGGTCCTTCTGCGTCCTCTGCCTCCTTATTCAGATCTCAACTCACAGACCCATTTCTCTGACCACATCGAGCACCATTTGGAAGGATTGAGATCATTTGATTATTGCCTATCTCAGAGAGAGAGAGACAGAGACAGAGACAGAGACAGAGAAACAGAGAGAGACAGAGAGAGAGGTGTGGAGGGGTTTTTAGAGAGTAGGGGTCAGTTTTATTTGCTATTCTTCTGGAGAAAATCACCCCACTGCATCCCCGTTGTCTACTGTGGCTGGAATTTAGTCAACCCCGTAAAGGGTTTGCAATGCCCAGTGTAACCTGGAGGAAATAAGTCCGCTCTCTCTCTGTCCTTTGCTTTGCCCCTGGATAGCTCAGACTCAATAGCTCTCTGATCGTTTGGCCTTTCTTAGGGTCTCAAGTACAACATTCTGTTTTCACCCCAGGAACTGAGACTTGGAGGCAGCTGGGGCTTGGGGCGGTTTCTACTAGCTGGGAACTTTGGACTAGAGAGTATCTGGGGCTCTCTCTCCCACAGGCTTGGGGACAGGCAGCCACATCAGCCCCCTGACCCTTTAGCACCTCCTGCATTCGGCTGTTCATGGGAGGCTCTAAGGTTGGCGCATAGTGGGAGCTGCTCATGAAATGTTCTGTTTGTGTTGGATTCCAGTCGCAGGGAATAATTAGGGGAGTGACATGCTGTGAAAGTTGAGGCTTTTCCTGTGGGCTCGGCTACAAGGCTGCAGTCTGGCCTGCTTGCTGGCAGAGGACATGTACTCCTGTGTGCCTCTGAGGAACCCAAGGCTGGAGGTAGGGGATGAAACTTTGGAATTTCCTATAGTTCCTTCTGTGTGGACGATTCTTGAGAACCCCTGGAAGTTACTGATGTGAAGTGAAATGTCTGATGCTCAAGGCAGCTCAGAATCTTACAGGGCCCCTAGCCAAAGCCTTATGTCAAGTCAGAGTTTAGAGATAACAGTGCTGAAAGAACCAGATGTTCTGGGAAATGCCAGTAGCCAGCTAGGGAAAAAGTTATTTCTTAGACTGTCCAACCCAGCACCCGGCGTATGGTAGTTATTTAATAACTCCTCTTTGAAGCAGGAAACGTGTTTCCAGTCTGGCTGTGTCAGGGTTCTGCTAACAGTAGACTTCATAAATACAGACCCAGGAGGCTAACTGCCTGGGTTCACAGCCCAATCACGTCATTTCCAAGCTGTGTCTGTGGGCCCGTATCAGTGGGTGCTGACGTCCATAGGGTGAGCCATGAGGATCAGAAGGAGTGTCTAACAGAGTGTGGCATGTGGTAATAGGACTAGTGATAGAATAAGCATAAACTATAGACAAGGTAAGGTCCTTCACCTTGTGAGGGAGACGGGGAACAAGATCAGGACGATCTCATCACTATTTAAAAGACCAATGTTGTTCATAATCAGGCTGAGTATGAGGCTTCATTGTTTTGGGGCTCCTTAAATGCTAATGTTTTAGCATTTGCTCAACACGTAGTTAAAACATGACTGCACTCTCCCATGCGATGCACTGCCTTTCAGTATTCCTAAGAACACAGAGGCATTAACTTGTACAATATCTTACCCTTGCATGATTTTGTGAGCAAGTGCTGTCATTACGTCTAGCTCACAGGTGGGAAAACTGAGGCTGAATAGCTTGTTCAACCACAGGATGTCTCTGAACCTTGAAAGAGAATGTATCCTCTGGCATTTCTCTGGGTAAGCATGCAAAGCCATCTCTCCTCTGGGTATATTTCTCAAGACACATTTTGGAAATGTACCCATAGACCAGGCCTCCTGGAAAGGAGAAAGTACTCTGCTCTGCATTTGATGCCTGTGCTCCTCCACAACTGTAGCCCGGATGCTTCCACCAGAAGGACCAAGCCCGGGAGGCTGCTTTTAGGTGTCAAGGTTGGAATCTGCCTGTTTTCTTCCTGTGGCTATTCTAGGCTCCAGGTCACCATGGATTTATAGTCTATGGAGAGTACAGCATTCACTTTGAAAGGACGATCAGTGAGGATTTCACAAGTGTCTTTGCAGAGTTGGAACGTTACTGGGACGTCTTCCTTCTGACCGGTCCACACTACTCTTTTGAAGAGCCAGGGAAGGCAGGGGCCCTCTTTCTATTTATTCTTGCTGCCCAGCTATTATTCCTGTTTGGACACTGTTTCTTTAAAACAGGATCCTTCCATTTAGAAACATCATGTATGCCATTTAACCCTAGATCATCCAGATGAACTGATCTCCAGGACTGGGCAAGCTCTCATGGGGGCATTCAAGGACATGGTTCTAGTAAAATCAAAGGCTTTCCATATCAAAAAGACATTCTTGTGATTTTTAAAAAGCTAACAAAGTAAACTTAATATAAAATGTACCATTTACACCATTTTTAGGTGTTCAGTGGCAACAAGGAAACTGGCATTGTTGAGCAACAGTCACTGCCAGGACTGTCCATCTCAAAGACTCCATTTTGCAAAGCCGCAACTCTGAACTCATTAACCAGTAACTTCCGCAGCCTCCTCCTGCCAGTCATGGCCCTTTTATTTCTCTGCATAGCTCTGACTAATCTGCACATCTTCTATGAACCTCACAAACACATACGCTTTTGCACCTTGCTGATTTTATTTAACAGAATGCCTTTGAGGTTCAGCTGTGCTATATATCAGAACCTTCTTTTTAAGGCGGGGTCATGCCCCACTCTGTAGATATACCATTCATTATTTATTGTCCATTCTCTTGCCCATAGATACTCGGGCTTCTGCCTCCCTGAAATCAAGCTCTCCAGCCCCTGCCTGGATTTGCCTTCCACACACGATGGAGATCCCTCATGGATCTGTGTTAATTAGGTTTGAGTTGATAGAGAAATTACAAACCCTCTTCCTAAGCCAAGATGTCAAATTGAGTCCATAAGTTCTAAATTCCATTTTGAAGTGGCCATGGGTAGCTGCAGCTGTGTACTTATGTGAGCCTTAGTGAGAGGAGCGAGGCAGTGATTCCTGGTGGAGCTCCCACTGAATTCTGTAAGGAGAAGGGCTATCTTAGGGGCAGTAGTTCCGTGCTGGGGCCCTGTGCAGTCCAGGTCCTGGCAAAGCCTCAGGTATTTCTGCCCAGAGGTTGAATAGTCAGTTAGACCGGTTGGAAATCCAGGCCTGGATTGCGCAGAGAAGGAATCTACTTGCTTCCCAGACACATACTGATTGGGGGCTACTGGTGGGTCATAACTTTGAATGGACAGAAGGGTAGGTTAGGAGTGAGAAGACTAAAGAGGGAAGGCGGGGCAGGGGGACACAATGTAACAACCCTCAAATATCGCTTCCTGCGGCTCACCTTTCCACGGGGAAGGGTTTTGAGTCAGAGAAAATTAGTTTGTAGTTCATAGGTCTACCCTATCTTCAAGGCTTAATAGCAGTAGGCACTTGATCCTTCTTATTCAGGGAGACTAGCTTTGTCTTCTGTACCTGTGGGTTCCTAGGCTGTCTTGAGGTACTGCAGGCAGCATAGTAAACACTCAGGATGGCTGAGAGGTCTTTACAATGTTGGAGGGAAACAGCTATACTCAGCATCTCCATGTGGGATGTCCATGAACTGTTGGCCTGAGTAGTTCATAGTTTCAAAGTGAGGTTGCGCCACATGCCTCTCCATGATGTCATCTTTGGGATGCTGGGTTTTCAGGGGTTGCTTGATAAGCATAGAGTTCCTTGTAAAATTCATTGGAATAAGAAACAGTCATGGAGGAGACATGGGGGAGTTTCCAGTGTTTTTGACTGGCACAGTGGTTACGTGGATATTAAGTGTATTAAAATTCCTTGAGCTGTTACCAAAAGAGTGGTAGTATTTTTGTTGATATCTCAATGCCCAGCAAGAAATTGTCGTTAGTGAAGAATGGAGTAGAACTAGTGCATGGAAACTTTTATATGTACTAATTTTCAAGCAGCTACTAAATTGTTAGGACGTAGATACTTAATTTGCTGACGTAACAAATAGAGCTGATGGTATTTGTATGACTCCAGGGCTATTGTACAGATTGCTGACATAGTGAAAATACTGTGTACCAAGAGGTGTGGGAATCTCTGCTTTAGTCTATCAGAAACTACTCTGGATGTTGTATTTACTTTTAAGTATATCAGGCACGGGATTGGAGATCAGATGGCAAAAGAAATCAAACACTGCTTAGAGATTTTCTAAAGTAAATCCCTGCAATGGTTAGTGTTAATCATCAACTTGACACAGTTAAGAATGACCAGGGAAGGAAGCCTCCATGAGGGATTGTCCGGGTTATGCCTGTGAGCATGTCTGTGGCATCTTAGTTATGGTAATGGAGGTAGGAAGCCCCGCCCACTGGGAGGGGCACCATTCCTTGGGCAGGGGAAATCCTAGATCTATAGAGAGAACAAGCTGAGTGACAGCACACATATGTACATGAAGTCATTGCTCTGTGACTATTGCTTCACCTTGACATCTCCAAAATGCTGTGATCTGGAACAGTGAGCCAAGTCAGCCTTTCTCCATTTAGTTGCTTTTGCCGGGGTATTTCATCACAGCAATGGGACAGGAAGCTAAGACCCTTACATCCTTTGGTCACATAATGAATATGGATTGGCTGTATAAAATCCAGAAAGCAGCAACATGGAAGAAAAAATCAGTCCACTCCATCACCCAAGGTCATGAGAACTGCTACAACCTGGTGGATAGTTTTAGAATTTTGTTCCTCTGTGTGTGTGTGTGTGTGTGTGTGTGTGTGAGAGAGAGAGAGAGAGAGAGAGAGAGAGAGAGATACTTTACCAGACTTGGATCATATATACTCTAGTTGGTTGTTAATTTTAAAATTTTGTTGTTTTAGAGTCATCTCTCCAGTCAGCATGCACACAGTCCAATCATATGTAACAAATATCCACTCTTACTTTAAATAAACAAACAATTTCTAGGGAGAAATGACTCAATTCTGAAACCTTTGTTACCAATTGTAGGGTGATTGCACCAACAGTGGCCCAACTCTGCCCCCTAGTGGCTGGACGCAACAGTGAACCTTTTCCTTTAACTTGTACAGGGTGAGGTAGGACTTGTATTCTGACACAGAGAATATGGAATGAGATCTTTTTAAGGAGTTCATAGTTGATAAGGAGATGTGTGGCATCTATAAATAGGTGAATAACTATGAAAGAAATGAAAGTAATTGTCGTCATGGGAGCCACAGTTAAAATTCCATATTGTCCTGATGATTAAAGGTCATGTCACACAGCAGCGGTGACAGAAGTAGCAGACATTATGGATTGCTTGTGACCTGGGAAGTGCTCTTTGCATTTTTCATTGAAAGCATAGAATTTATCTCTTGTAGGCCTTTAAATACGGGTAGGATTTTGGCCTACAGGTCGGATGAGATGATAGAATGGAGGGAGGAGGCAGTTCTTCATACTGAGGACAGAGGGAGGGGGTGGTGCTCCATGCAGGGGATGGAGGGAAGGGATGGTGCTCCATGCAGGGGGTGGAGGGAGGGGATGGTGCTCCATTCAGAGGATGGAGGGAGGGGCAGTGCTCCATGGAGATGGTGTGGGTATCTGCACAGAAAGGAGCAGGACTTGGTTTCTTAGGAGTGAAGTGGCCAATGACATGAAAAGATCTTAAATCTCATGCTAAAAACAGGACCTTAGTTCTGTTGACAGGCAGGGAATCAGAGATCGGAGCTTTTTGATGGACAGTAATTGGCTCGGAACTGGACTTTGGGATGGTTACACTTCAGCAGTGTGGAAGATGAGTCAAACAGAGGGAACAGTTAGGAAGATACAGCAGTAGTCCAGCTGGAGTATAATACAGTTCTGAAGAGGGAAAGGAGATGAATCTGAACTTGGTTAGGATGTCAGCAATGAAAGTTTTGTTCTTCTTGGAAAGCTGCAGTAATATCTGGTGAGCTTTGAGTAGAGGCCTGATTGCCTGATTGCTTTAACTCAGCTCTACAGAAGCTTCATATGCTGGCTTTCCCCTCTCCTATAAGAAAGTCATTATTTTTAGGACACCATGTAGAACACACCATCTAGCCTTTGGTGTGGGATTTTGGAGCTATGCAGCTACCCTGATCTGTAAGAACAGGCAGGACACTTGATCCCTGTAGAAAGGCCAAAGAGCGGGCCTGTGTGCTTTTCTTCTCAGTGGTAGCTGGAAAGCGGACTAATAATGTTTCTCCTTTTCCAATGTGAATAACAGCAGGAGTTTTTCAGAACAGGAACAAGCAGGATTTGGATTCCAAAGGTGGCAGAGTGTGGGGAAAGAAACTACAGCAGTTTTGAAGCTGTTTGGAAAGTTGGCATGGTTTATGAGACGATTGGAATCCAGTGTGCCTTCCCAAACGATCAGGTTTCGGGTTTAGTTTACAAATGCTCCTTAAAATCCTAAGCACCTAGAGTAGTGAGACTCAAAGCAAGAGCTGTCGTTCTCCAGAACCTTCTTGATGGGTTCAGCTGGGTTCCGAGGATGTGGCAGCTACTTCCTAAATGCAAGCTAGGAATGTAAGTTGGAACTTATCCTTACAAAGCTAGGGATGAATTCGATCTCACTCCTGCACTGTGTGGTCTGTTCTCACTGGGACCATGTGGACACGTCCTCAGAGTTGGAACAATTGTGTAGCTAGAAGTGGTTCTATTGATGGTGTCTTTCATTCTCTGCAACCACCAGACTTTTCTGCCCCAATGGTCCTTTTAAATACTGTTCCTGAAGAACTTACCTTGAGCTATAATGCATTTAAAAGACAACTAACTTGGATGAGGAAGGGTACTTCTAGGGTCTAGAATTCAGAAGCTTTTACACGGCTTTTACCTCTGAATGTCAGAGACTGTTTTCCTGCTCATGAGCAAAGAGGTGTGACTGAATACCATATATAATAAAGTGAGTTTTGAGTTTGTGGATCACTAATTAACATGCTTGAGTTGTCTCCAACCTTACTGGAATCATAATTCAAAGCTGATTTGGCATTAGTATACAACAGTATCATATTTCAGGCTCTATGAGATCTGAGTTATGTACTTTACCCCTTTTTAACTGTTTAAATGACATTTGTGTTAATAGGATCTAGGTTTTAACATCAACAGGCAGATGGTTGGGACAGCTCATGGCTACTTGAGTTTTCATGGCTAATTGGGCACACATGTACTCAATTTGCCCCTCTACTTGGAAGTGAAGGATTTTTACTAAATATGAGCAGATTTTTTTCAATACCAGGCAGCTTATTTTCATCTGCTTAAGTAGTTTTAAAAAAAAACGAACCGTTTTTCAGCATCATATCTTAATGTGTTAACAGTTTTGGTTTTAAAGACCAGATTTCTTTCAGTGGCTTAAATGAGAATTCACACAAATCATAACCTTTTAATTAAAGGCAATATGTTTTCATGCCAGATATTCTGAAGAATTTCCAGTGACCCAAGAAGGAACACATTTCTGGGCTGGAAGTATGCATTGGGGACCCTTCAGAAGCCTGGCAGAAAGGCCTGATGGAGGATTTGAAACAGGAAAAAAAATTAATAAAACAATGTCAGGACAGTGTTCAGCTTAAATGATGTGGGTAGCAACATAATTTTCTATATCATAAGATGGCTTTATGAAGTGTTGATGTTGCGACTACTTCTAACCCAAACGTGTACATCTGACTTCCACTGGCCTTGGAGTTGCAAAGACATCCCAGGAAAGCTGGATATTTTGAATCTAAAGCAAGCACAAGTTACTATGTTTCAAAACAATTACAAGGGGTCTGAGCAGCACACTGGAAACTGGAAGGATCCTTGAAAATTCTTGCTGTCCAGTCGATACAGAGGCCGCTGTTGGGAAATCAAAGATTCCTTGGGTAAAACAAAAAGACTTAGGGCACCAGAAGGTAGACTGTTTCTAATTTAATCACTGCCTGGCTCTTAACTAGCCAGTCACTAATCGTGTGATCTCTCCGTTGCTGTTTGTCAGTTGTTCTAACCGTGACTATACGGACTTTAACCAGAGCACAGAACTTTTGCTAGGATCCTAATGAGTGTATGTAGATGGATCTCTTTTCATTATCTGCATCCTTTGTTTTCCCATTTAAACAGTTACAAAACTACTAGAGCATTACATAAATTAAAGTGTGTGTGTGCGCGTGTGTGTTTGTGTGTGTGCGCGTGCGCGCTTGCGCATGTGAGTGTGGAGGTCAGAGGTCAACTCGAGGTAATTTCTTTAACTGGCTCTCTATCTTACCTTTTCAAGACAGGGTCCATCACTAAATCCTCAGCTCACCTATTCATCTAGAGCAGCTTGTCCAAAGGTTCTGGGGATCCACCTAGCTTGTCCCCTTTAGTTCTGGGGTCCCAGTGTGTGATACCACAGTCAGCTTCCATGAGTGTTGTGGATCCTCCTTGGGCTTACTATAGATCTGAACAATAATGTGTGGATAAACACCAACCTTCCTAATGCTGTGACCTTTTAAACCAGTGCCTCACGTGGTGGTGACCCCCAACCATAAAACTATTTTCATTGTTACTTCATAACTGCAACTATGCCACTGTTATGAATCATAATGTAAATATCTGTTTTCTGATGGTCTTAGCGACCCCTGTGAAAGGGTCATTTGACCCCCCAAAGGGGGTCATGACCCACATGTTGAGAACCAGTGCCTTCCAGCCTTGCTTCAGTGGTCAGTTAGTACTTTCTCTGGGTGAGGAAATGTTCCCTGGAGAGTGGAGACTGACAGATGGACTGACTGACTGACTGAATGGTCCTCTTTGCTCCACTTTTCCTTCCTCCTCCGGAGAATTGTGCCAAAAATAAAACTAAACATGTGGCTTGTGATTGTTTAAGAGTTTTAACCAGGTGCAGCGTGCTGGGACCCATCCAAATTTGAGCTGTGTGCATGAACACAGTCTATTCTGATAAGGATCCCAGTTTTGCATGCGTGCAGGATGTCTGGTGGGATTTTTCCTGTGACAATTGGATCACAGTTGAAGCCCAGTTGTAAACACATCTCAAAGCCAGAGACATTTCCCTCTTCCCTTCTCTGCTTCCCACTGCCCCAGAGTCTCTTTCTGCCTCCTTGCTGATTTTGCACGTCTGATGAAGGGTATCCCTAGAAGCCAAGAGGGGGATTCTTCCTGTTCACGGAGGGGGAGAAATGACTAAATTCTTCCTTTCTTCCAAGAAAGGAAGGTAGATTTTAGGTTCTTGTCCTCTACATCTGTGTGGTCAGCTGAGATGACCCCTCTCTGTTAGAGCTGAGAACTGAGACATTCAGAGAGCAGAGTGGACTGCAGGGGTGGGAGGTGGTGACCCCTAAGTTCAGCTGAGACTGACTGACTCTGAACTAACAAGCAATAAATGGTGGTGATCTGGGCTGAGAGAAGTTGCGTAAGACCCACAATTTTAGTGGGGATGGGACATTTGATAATGCACAGTCAAAAATGGTGCAGTTGAGTATTAAGCGGGGATTTCTGGCCTTGTATGCTTTTGCCACAAACAAGTTGGATTTTACCCAACGTATATCAGACTTCAAGGTATGTTTACATGAGGCCGAAATAGAGCTTCCTTCTGATGCAGCCCCCCCTCCCCGTCCCTGAGATAAGTAAACTGAAGTTCAACATGCAGAAGCGTCATACCCCAGGTCACAGAACTGAGTGGCAAGGTCAGGACCCAGGTCCCTTAGTTCAGCACCTTACTCTAAACAGATGAGTAGAATTAGTTTCATGAATCTGAGGTGCATTTATTGAGCACCTACTGGATATAGAAGAAATTTCTTTTCTTCTCTTCTCTCTTCTTTCTATCTTCTCTCTTTTCTCTTCCTGGAAGGTTAATGCAGCTGTGACATCCGTTTGGTGCCTGAACTGCCTGAAGACCTAACAGCTAGCAGGGCCTTTCTTGGGTTACCCCAGCAAGAGATCTTTGCAAGTCAAACACTATTAACTTTGATGAAGCAGCTTTGATGGCAGGGAAGAGACAGCCGACACCGTATTTCCTTAACAATAAACTACTCTGACAGATGAAAACAAACAGGCTCAGGATAACATAGAGCATTTCAGGGACCAGGCAGAACAGGACTAATAATGAACAAAGACAGATGTGAGTGAGCTTTACTCAAAAGCAATATTTCTTCATCTGTTGGGGAAACTTTTAAAGGTGGGGCTATCCCAGACACCTTTGCCTGGGAGGAATTTCTAAAGAAACCCAGTTTAACAACAGGGCTGGGGGTGGGGGGAGACTCTTCACTCCACAGTAGCCATGGGGTCTGAGTGCTGCTGGTGTTCTTTCCCCAGTTCTGGGGATCTTTGTGTACTCCCTGCCAGGGGGTAGCCAGCCTGTTGCTGTCCTTTCTGTGGACTGAGATTCTCAACTCCAGGAACCTGAAATGTGTGCATTCAGTGGAACTGCTTGGACTTACTCTCTCTTGACAATTCCTGATCCAGAACTTGGCCTAACCCAGGCAGGAGCCCAGCAGAGCCAGTCAGGGACAGGCTAGGTTTAATGCTAACCCCCACTGGAGGCTGTAGAGAGGAATGTGCAGATTGATCATACTTGTTCATCAGCTATTCAATGCAGACTTCAGCTACACTATGATGACAGGTAATGAAAAACAATTTCAGTTCTCTCTCAAGCCAGGACAAGTCCCTGTGTTCCACGCTCTTCTTGGGGGGCAGCTTTTGTGTATGTGGTGGGGGAAAGGATTGTGCAGTTGTGCTTTTGAACATTTGAAGAAGTTTGTACACACATTTTTCTTTTCAACTCCACAGCCTTCCCACAGAGGTAGCTTTTCTATGGTTCCACTGGTTTGCCTGGGGTCACATGTGCATTAGACATCAGTCAGGTCCGCATGGATGTCAAGGGACTAAAGGGTGTGTGTGTGTGTGTGTGTGTGTGTGTGTGTGTGTGTGTGCCTGTGCCTGAGAGAGTCAGCAAGACAGAGACAGAAAGACAGAGACAGAGAGACACACAGAGAGAGACAAAGACAGAAAAACGGAGAGAGAGCGACAGAGACAGAGGCCGATGGGGGATGGGTAGTAACTACAGAGCAAGAGCCCACCCTAAATTGCTTGCAGAAATGTACTGGTAATTCCAGGGCTCTTGTTTAACCAAAATGCCATGTTTTCGACTCAGAAAAGTCTGTTTAGCAAGATGCTTAGTAAGTTGTCCATTCTCTTCCTTCGTAAGAATGGTATTATTTATGTTATGTAGGCACTTACACAAACATTTCATTTCAATTTTAGACTTTAAGATTTTATTCTCTCTCTCTCTCTCTCTCTCTCTCTCTCTCTCTCTCTCTCTGTGTGTGTGTGTGCGCCACAGTGCATATGTGCATCTCAAAGGACAACTTCCAGGAGTCAGTTCTCTGCTCCCACTGGGATTTCTGGGGCTTGAACTTAGGTCATTAGGCTTGTGTAGTGGGCACAGTTACCCAGTGAGCCCTCTCCCTGCCTCTTATTTTGCTCTTAAAAGACACACACTAGCATCTTAGGTGCTTTTGTTACTACCTCTGTGTTACAAGTTAGGAAACTGAAGCTACGAAACATCCATTCCTCCCCCAAGGTCACACAGCTGTTAGCTGTCCTCCCAGAGCCCGTGCTTGCCCAGCTGTACCCGAGTGCAGGAGGAGAGGGCCTGAACTGACCAGACCTTAGGGCAACAACAACTCAGCTGCAATACTTACCATGCACGCCCACTGCTGTGCTGATGTTCATCCATGTGATGTCATGTCCCCATGACAGAGACATTGTCAGGCTTAAGGAATTCTAATCTGCATGCCATCATGGGCTTATGGTTTAGAAAGAGCTGTTTAACATCTCTGGACCTCAGTTTCCTTATCAGTAAAAAGTGGCAGTCATAGTTCCTTCACAAGAAGATTGTGAAGATGAACAAGATAGTGCAGAGTGCCTGTTCTTTAGAGGCGACTCCAGGAAAATGACTATTTTATTATGATGCCGTAAGCTATTATTATCTTTGCTTTATAGACAAGAAAACAGAGCTCAGAGAAACTGGCCAAGGCCATGTAGTAAATGGAGAACCTGGATTCACTCACATGCCTCAGCCATCATTCATTTCAGTCTCTGGAACGGTGCCCTTTCCCAGGAGCAGCGAGCTCCCCCCACCCCCATGTGGGTCTATGGATAGACACTGACCAAAAAGTCCGGGCAATCCAAACTTCTAACCATGTGATACGGAGACACTGATACACACGGAGCACTAGACACTGAACTGTGAATTTTGTCTTTGTATCCTTTCCAGTGCAGGGCAGTGGTAGGAAGCCACCATACCCAGTCAGCCTCCACTTCCCCGAAACTGAAGAGCAGACAGCAAGGTGTGCTGCACAGTGTGCAATCAATTCCACGAGTATGTCCACATTTGAATATGAACAAGCTTTGTATTAGTTGGTTTGGCCCAGATGCATGCTGATGCGGGCCTTCTGAGTTTGTGCAAAGTCGGCTAGGATAGTGTATCAAATGCATTTTTAGCTGGTGTTTTTAATGTGATCGATTTTCTAGGATGTAACCTCATAGCGAGCTGAGGCACTTCTGTAACTAAGCCCAGAATTCCTAGAAGGATTGCCCCATGATTTTTTCCTAGTCACTTAGAGACTCCTTGGGGCAGTTAACCAATCCAAGTCTCACCTTTGAACCCATTAGGAGCTCAGAGACTGGAGCACTTCAGCAGACACTAACACTGAAAGTTTTCGTTGTACCTGGCCTAGAACGTTTAATAAATTTGAAAGAAAAGCAGACATTCTGATTGGCCCCTCTCACATCCTTGGGTGACATTAATCTCTGTCTGATAGATACACTGGGGAGATTTGGAATAATGAGAACACCTCCTTTAGGGCTGGGAAGGGGTAGGCACACTCTCTCAAGAATGTGTGGGAATACCTTTTAGAGGCCAGAGTGGAGCTATGGGTCATAAATGGCAGCCTAGGACCAGTTCCCAGTGACCCTTTTGGATTTCTACAGTATCATAGTTGTTCTCAAGATGCTTTGCTAACCTTGGGCTGAAAACTGACATCAAGCGTTGTAAACGTGGCCTGAAAAGGAGGGATGTGTTAGGTCCAGAACTGGTGCTCCCTGGTTTCCTGTCCTTTGTATCTGCAGGGGAAGTCACAATACAGCTGACATCAGAACCCTGTTGAACCTGGGAGGCACTGCATGAGAAAGCATCCCCTGATTGTGAATAGAGGGTGGCTAGGAATCTCTGGTACCACTACCCCCCCCCCCTGCAACCCACCCCTCTGGTCGGAGTGGAATGACCCTTTCTGGTGTGCCTTTTCTCAGCAGTGATTATGTGTCTGGTTTACACATTTTTCCTCCAACAAAGGTCATGGCTGATTTGCTTTGTGTTGATTTTAGGGGACCATCCTGGAACCTGCTACTCCTTCTGCCAGGAAGCTGCACTGAGTTAGCAATCATTAATTGCAAAACATCTCAAGTCACTGCCCTCTAGTGGCTCACTGGAAAACATTCACATCATAGGATTGGGCTGAGAGGCGTTTAAATGCAAACTGGATTTAAACAGAATGGGTACAAGACTAGGATGAGGGCTGAGGAGGTGGCTCAGTAGGTAGAAGTGCTTGCTGTGCAAGCATGAGGACCCAAGTTCAAATCCCCAGAACCCATATAAAAAGCTAGGAGTGCTCATATGCACCTCTAACCCCATTTCTTAGGGTGATGGGGCAGAGACAGGAAGGTCACTGGGTCTTGATGGGTGGCAGCCTAGCTCCAGGTTTAGTGAGGGAGTAAGGGGAATAAAGTCAAGAGTGACAGAGTGGGACACCAGATGTCTTCCTCTGGCTTCTGCACATGCTTGTATGCTGCATCCCCCCCATCTCTGTCTGTCTCTCTCTGTCTCTCTGTCTCTCTTTCTCTCTCTCTCTCTCTCTCTCTCACACACACACACACACACACACACACAAAACTGAATAAAATTTATATTGGAAAAGACAGGATGACTTGAGAGAACATAGCCCCCAGTACACACAGCAGATTAACCCCCCTGAAAAGAATATCTTATATTTATGCTCTGCCGACTTCATACCTGTATACAATGTATCTCGCCCATACCCATAGCAAACCCCCCTCTGATTCCTTTCAGTTCACCCCCTCCCACTTTCAAGTTACCCTCTTTTTCTTTGTAACCACTGAGTCCAGTTACACTGTCTAATTCAGACTGATCTTATTGGCCTGACCTTGTGCAAATCTGACAGAGCACCCCTACCTCCTCTGTCGCTTCTCCCTGGTCATTGACAAGCTTGGATGCCATCTAGACCTATTCAAACTGTTCTCACACAAAGTGAACCAATAGCCCCCCTGCCCCCAAACGTCATTCTGGGCTCTTTGTTCTTCCTTGAGACTGTGCCTTCAAAGTCTCTCAAATGTCTCAACTGTTTTTTTCCCTTTGCTCACTGGTGACACAGTTGATTCAAGGCCTGCTACAAAGTTTCTTTTCCTTACAAAGCATCCCTTTGGCACTGTCATTTCTCATTCTGTAACAAGTATTCTTTTGGGGGAAGAAAAACACCCATACTGTGTAGAGATGAAAATGCCATCCATGCCATAGGCACCTAAGATTTGGTTTTTCCCATTTCTTCAAAGTGAGGACAGATCTTAATTTAATATGCTAAGCTGAACTGTGTGCTCCCTTCCTGAAGATTTTAACTTTACCCTTAAGTTGACTCTTGCCTACTCTGTGACCTCACACCCTAACTTTTCCATTTACTTCCTGGACTGTATTTGAAGTGCCTATAAATCAACTCTTAGGTCAGCCCTTTTCTTGTGATGAATAATATTTGTATTCTTGTCCTGCAACACAGTTTTACAATGATGTCAATTTATTTTTTTTTTTTTTGGCAGTCTGGACTTTCATTTTGTTTTCCTTTCATTTTTCTTTTTCAGTGTTGTACACACAGCGAGTCTTTTTCTTAGCCTTGGTGACAATGATTACTTTAAAGACAAACTTTTCACTTCCTGAGGCAAATCCAGAAAATGGCAAGTTGTAAAGGTCCCGGTGAGCTTACCCAGTCTGTTGTGGGTTTAAAGCAGAACTGGGCCCAGTCAGGGACTGTCACATGGAGGGATAGCCAGAAGAAGGGAGACAGGGACCCCATGAGTAGATTGTTATCTGCTTCTTTGGTTTACTATGAGCAGGCTTATTGACCCCTCCCCAACGTAGGACCTTACTTAATTAAAATCACACACTTTAATGATCTCATGGTCATTGGTTTCTTTCCAGGGACTTTCAGGTTGCATGTGGAAAAGTCAGTGAAGCAGAAACCAGTTCTGATGACCTTGTCCCTGAAATGACAAGGGAAGGAATTCAGCATTGAGCACAGGGAGGGGAAGCAGATAGGATTTTTAAATTCAATGTTATCTTCTAAGAGCTTAGCTTTTCATAAGAACCCAGTTCCCATGGTACCATTCCTCCCCCTTAAGAAGCCATACAGTAGGTGTTTGTGCCGATTGTTTGCTTTTGTCTTTAGGAGATCACTGTGTCTAGTGTTCTCTGTTGGTGGACTTAGAGTTCTAAAGATTTATACCCTTCCATAGTGTCAAGTTCACACAGCTGAGTCTGGGAACTCAGCAGAATTTACCCAGTAGGGTCTTCAGAGTGTTGAGATACGCATGAACTGTCTAGTGCATGCCCCATGTTGACTGTGGGTCGGTGCAGCAAGTGACCAAGAGACAGGTCCCTGAAGCCAGGTGACCTCCTTGTGAGATTGAGCAAGTCAGTTATGCTTTCTAAGGCTTGGGGTTATTTTAAAATGGAAATAAGAAGTGTAGAGAGAGAGTTGAGGCGATGCCCATAAAGTCTTTGGCAATAGTGCTCAATGAATGTCAGTTAGTACAGGAGGGAAGATACACTGAGAGGATCAGCATGCAGCATGCAGACCAAGTCAGAAAAGGCTGAGTTGAGACCCCTGCCACAAACATAGCTGAGTGACTCTGGGAACCTCACATGACCACGTCTGCTCAAACTCAAAGTCTTTGGGAGGCTTGTATTAGACAGGGTATTCTGGATGTGGCATATGGAACTTGGCACGTTAGCTGGTTCCCCATGCTGGCGGTGTCCTGGGGTGTTAGATACTGACTCTAGGAAGCTTTTCAATCCAGTTTCACATGTATAAGGAACACATGAAGAAAAGAAATCCTCTTAGGTGGACAGCCTCCCTGCAAGTGGCATCAAACAATGCTTCCTTTCAGGGCTGAGAAGATGGCTCAGTTATTATTTTTTTCTGTTTCTATGATAAAATATACTGGCAAAGGAAACAAGGGCGAGAAGTCTTATTACGGCTCACAATTCATGATGGTTGAGGAGTCAAACTGGCAGGAGCTTGAGATAGCTGGTCTCATACATCCAGTCAGGAAGCAAAGAATGATTAGTGTTAGCGCTCAGCTCATTTCTCCATTTGCACAGTTTAGGATCCCAGCTCAGGGAATGGTGCTGCCCACAATGACTCCAACTTCAATGAACCTAATCAAGATTTCACTTTGCAGGTGTGCCTAGAGGCATGCAGACCATGTGATTCTAGATCTCATCCAGTTGGCTGTTGAGATTAATCATTATAGTAGGTACAGTACTTGCAGTGTAAGTCTTGAGACCCGAGTCCAAATCCCCAGAACCCACATAGGACCAGGTGTAGTAATGTGCACTTGTGTTTTGAGTGTTCCTACTGGGAAACAGGAGGTGGAGACAGGAGACTTGGGAAGTGCAGGGACTAACAGGAGGCTTTGTCTCAAGCAATATGGAAGCATGGAGAGAAGTGACACCTGGATTGCTCTCTGATCTCCACAAATTACCATGATATACAGGTTCCACACAACTATTGTGACATTTAGCATTCAGGTACCAAAGTTCTGTTTCTGTCGCTGTCTCTCTGTCTGTCTATGTCTCTGTCACTTTCTCTCTGTCTCTCTTCCCTCAATGAGATATAAAATAAAACCCCAAATCAAAAAACAAAAGAGGTCCATTTTCTGTCAGAAATCAAAACCCCAGAAGCCTTGGGCTCCACAGTGTAAAAATTGCTGTTTTCTCAAAGTTAAACGGATGCATTCATTGTTACACAACAATGGATGGAAAGTTCTCCTAATCCGCCCCTACCCCCACCTAGAATAAAAAGCAACAACTGGGGAGTGGTACACAGTGCTGGTGAAGTTCTTCTGGACCCCCAAATGCTTTGGATGTCAACAACATATTGGGGAAGGTACCATTGCTGTGTACCTTCTGGGTGTCTTGGCTTCATAGTCTGTATCTGTTGAACTGCTGGGTAGAGTTGAGAGTTCCCTAGAGGATTATGCTTCTTTTGTCAATGAAGAATGAAGCTTCTGACTGTTGCTTGCTGTTGGGTGGTGAGGTGAGGGAAGGAGCCCAGTGTCCCATGAGAGCTCATTGAGCCAGGCAGGTCCGTGAGGGGCAGCGACACCCTTCCTGGTGTGACCAGTCTGCTCTCTGCTTACATGCACAAGCGTGATTTATAATCACAGTCGGACAGCATCTGAGTCTAATTACCCGGGTATATGAAAGTTCAGAACTCTCAACCAAGTTAGCCATTCAGGGATGCACTTTACCAGAAGCAGATGGGAAAAATAAAACACTCTAGTTTATGAGTATTTTTCTATTCGGGGGAAGGAAAAAGAACAAAAAGAGTTGCTAAATTGATCCTTGTCAAGAGCTAATTAAATATTATTCATGATTAATTTTGATGTTGATGTATTCAGTGTTTTAACAGTGTCATAAATATCTGGAAGAATGAAATAACTCACTTCGCATAGTGTAATAAATCATACACACTTCTGTCCCCATGTGGCCTCATGAGACAGCCTGACTATTGTTTTTAAAAATAATACACTTACTAGTGACTTTTCTGGAATGTTCTTCATGGATGTGAGGAAACAATACCTAATCACACTTTGAAGTTGCCATTTCATCCGTGTAAAAACACTTTTATAATTACAGAAATTATGAACCTACTGTGTGGAGATAGATTATTAGCAAGCGAAGTGATGTATCTAGGAACTACTTTTGAAAATCCAGGTAGGTTTGAGGAGAGGCAGATGGGAATATAAACACAGCAAGAGCAGCCTTAAGTGATTGATTCTTGAAGCATGGTAATGGGCCCATAGGGACTTATTGTAATTGTCCCTACTTTGGTGTATTTTTTGTAATTTTAGATAATATGTATTTGAATAGTATTTTGTGAGAAGGAGCTCGGAGTTTTTCTATGAAAACAATTTTGGCAACTAGCCCTCATTGTAAGCATATATATTCCTAATGGTGTTAGAATATATATTGAGCCAATTTTGATAATGATGGAAATAATGATCATAGCTCCTATTTCATTGAAGTCAGCAGAGGGCAGTGCCTACGATAGATCTTTTACAGTCTCATGTGCTCTCTATGGCCTATGTGTACAGCCCAGGAATAGAGTGCTTGCCTAGCATAACTGAGGCTCTGGGTTCAATCCCTGGTACTGGGAAAACGAAAGGTTGTTGTTTAGGTTAAATATTTTTTACCTTAGTTTGAAGATGAGAAAGGGAAACTTAGGGAGATTAAATTATTCGATCAGAGCTGGTCACTCAATGGAAAACACGGTCTCTGATACTCCTGGGGAAGTCCTTTGCGCTTTTATTTTAAAGGGACTACATTTCCTTACAAGATTGGGCCAGAGCCATACATTCAAAGCATTTGAACAGGAAGAAGACTTAGAGATGCTGTAGCCCTAAATACTGAGTAACTGATATGGCTCCTCCGCCCTCCATGCCAGTGGTGAAAGACTTTGCTAATCACATATGGCACTTACACTGATTCAAAATTCTATTCAACACAGTGTCTGAGATAGCTCAGATGGCTCAGAGTTGTAATCTGGCAGAAGCCAACCCATCATTTCTCTTGTCTTGCTTCCTAACAAGTAGACAACCAGAGAAAGCCATAACTTGCTTACAGTCTCACTCCTGGTCATGGACACAATACTCACTGTTCCTGACATGAGTTCTAGGCTGCTTCTTCCAGGAGTCTTTTCCCACATGCTCATTAACAGACACTGCTCGGAACACCTCAATATCAATGTTGTGTCCTTTTAAAAGAGAGTGACAACATTGCCCAGCACTAAGATATCAGAGCCGTGCATCAAACCAGGTCAATTCCCAGAAGCATCTGCTGCTTTTCTAAAACAACAACAGCCTTAGGCTGAATTCAGTCAAACAGCTGCATTCACAGGCCTCATAGCCTCTAGCAGCAGAAGTCTGTAGTCCCCAGTCACTCTCCTCAGGGACAAATGTGGAAGGCTCTATTCTGTCCAGTCCAGAAGCATGACATAAAGCAGCTGGCTGTAACAGCCCTTCACCGCCTCACCTTCCATGGGCTTGGTGCACGTGGAAACCATTCAGTTGACCTGTGGCATTCCTTCTCCCAAAGGACATCTAGATTCAGACTTCTCACATGGTCTTATGCCCCTGTCTCTTTTTCTGAAGAGGTTTGAATCTTTGGATGACTCCGACCCACATTATTTACCTTGGCAGCAGAATTTCCCTACCTATAAATGTGTACTTTCCCTAAATCTTATATTCTTTGGAGATTTTATGGATGAGTTTCTGACATCGCCAAGAGACCCAGAAATGAGGCAGGAATTTTGAGTGCAATTTGTGTCTTTAAAAAAATATATCTGTGCATTAGGCAGCTAGTAGGCTAATAGAAACCCATGTAATTTGTGTGACAAGTAACTCACCCATACCCTGTTGTGAATTTGTAACTGTATGCTGGGTACAGCTATATGTCACTGATTGACCATTAAGATGGAGTTACCTGTATTTTCTTAGGTAATTCTTTTTGCTGTTTGTTCCTAATTTTTCATTGTCAATGAAGAATATTAGGGCAAAATGTTCTTTCAAACAAAGACACAGATCAAATGTGTGTGGGGCAGAGTGACCTTAGTGGCTGATGACAACTGTTAGTGTAAAGAAGCTAGTGAGAGAGGAGTTTCAGGTTGGGATCTACATATGCTCTTACTGGTTGGTTGGCTTTTCAGATGGAACGGGTGCATAGGGAAGAGTGGACAGAGACAAAGGAGAATAGCAGTAATGTCGCTGGCCTTTGGAGGGTCTCACCTGTGCTTTGAGTTAGAGACTTGATTCCCTACAAAGCTGTGTGTGCTTTGAGTTAGAGACTTGATCCCCTACAATGCTGTGTGTGTGCCAGTGAGGCCAGCAGGATGACTTTAAGTGAGTTATGCAGCACTGGGTCAAGAAAGTGCCCACCATTCAAGCATGAGGACCCAGGTCAAGGTCTCTAGCACCCACATAAAAGCTGGATGTGTGGTGCAAATCTTAGCACTTGAGGTCATGGTAGGGCAGAGATAGTTGGATCCCTGGACTAATCAATGGGTGAGCTCTTATTTGAGTAAAAGATTCTTCTCAACAAAACAAAGTGGAGAATGATGGAAGAAGTCATCTAATGTCACTTATGGAATCTACACCTGTGTAAATACATACACACACACACGTACACACATACACACACCACACATCCCTATCACACACACACATACATACACACACACACCACACACACATACATACACACACCACATATCACATACCATACACACACATCCCTGCAACACACACCTTCTCCCATCACACACACACATACACCTTCTCTCATCACACACACACACACACACACACACACACACACACACACACCACACATCATACACACACATCCCTGCCACACACACCTTCTCCCCATCACACACACACACACACACCACACATCATACACACACATCCCTGCCACACTCACCTTCTCCCCATCTCACACACACACACACTCACACACACACCACATCAGCTATGCATTCCTACTAAGGTTGCTAAGGAAATAATGTTATAGCAAATCCCTTTTGTTTCAATTGTGGTTAAACCAGACATTTATGCTCCTGAACGGTGAGGTAAGGAAAAGAGAGATAAAGAAGAGAGCACTGAAACAGGAAAAGGAGGCAGTGGCACACATATGACCAACATTCAGAGGACATGAACTGGTTCCCCAAAGACCCTCTTTTCTCCTTTGGTGACAGGAGATGGCCTGTGTCTGTACAAAGCACAGAATTCACATGCTAACAATGCTGGGAGCCTTCTTGAGTTTAGAGAGAAGCTGCATCTAGGCAGAACCTGCCATCCACTTCCTCTTTGTCTTTTTGTTAGACACTCTCACCTTTCGAACCTGTGAATGAAGAAGCTGAGATGATCTCTGAGTTACCTTCCAGCCTTGACTTCTAGACCCAGTCAGAATCCCTGGAGGCTGGACCTGTGACTCTGCCTTAGAAGTGTGATGAAGTTTTATGCAGTTCTCAGTCTCTTAAGAAGGTTAATAGTATTACAAACCTACCTGTTAGTGTGTGTGTGTGTGTGTGTGTGTGTGTGCCAGTGTGGTTCGTGTGTACTGATGTGTGGAGTATGTTGGGAGAGGGCAAGCTCAGGTACTGATTCTCAGGTTCTACTCATAAATTACTTTTTTTTTTTTTTGAGATAAGGCCTCTCATCAGCTAACCAATGTTAGTATGTTGGCTAACCATTGTCTGCCTTTTCTCCTCCCCAGCACTGGGGTTACAAGTGCAGGCCACCATCAGTCAGCTTTTGTTATGTAGGCTCTAGGGATTGATCACAGGTCCCCTCTTATTTGCAAGTGCTTTCCTGACAGGGTTTTCCAGACCTTCTCTCTCAGCTTGGACGAAGAGTCTTCCTTAGAAGAGCCACACTCTTTCAGGATGACAACTTGACTGTGTTTGTGAAATCAAAACCATTTGTCATGTTCTTTTGTGTCATTTCCCTTTATCCTACTCATGATCTTTGGGCAATGTGGTGTCCCTTATGCAGCACAAGGAGAGGGTCCGACAAATGATGAGGTGACAAGAGCTCTGGAACTGATTCTTAGAAAAAGGGAGGAAGGTGGCCAGAGGAATGGAATTGTCAGTCAGAGACAGCTGCCCAAGTCTGATCCAGAGAGGACAAGAACACGATTTACTCCAGGGAGGTGGTTATGGTGCCCCGTACTGATGCCAGGCACTGTGACATACAGCAGTAACCAGACAGGTAGACAGTTATTTGGTTAGGCTGTAGGATGGAGTAAGGGGGGAAATGAGAGAGCAGGGCCAGCCTATGAAGGGTTTGAAAGGCTTACAAAAGAGTGCACTTTGGCAAGCCTTTGTCCACTACGACGAGACAAGCTTTGATGCTGAGAATTGTGGTGAACACAGGCTTTGGGGTATGTTTATCTCATTTAAAGGAATCGTCTCTAGATATCTAACAGCTCAATCAACTTTGAGGGCTTTCTTTTGAGCAGATCTTCCTGAATTTGCTGACCAGAGGTTATCTACTGTCTGAGATGATGACAACAAGGATGACAATGATGATGATGACGTGATGATGATGATGATGACATGACAATGTGATGATGTGACATTGATGATGTGATGATGATGTCATGTTGCTGTGATGATGATGATGATGATTCAATAATGATGTCATGATGATGTGATTATGATGATCACATGATAATGATGATGACAGTAATGATGATGATGATGGTTTGGTTTTGTTTTGTTTTTGAAACAAGGTCTCCTGTGGTCCAGGTTGCCTCAAATTCTATGTAGCCCAGGATGACCTTGAGCTCCTGATTCTCCTGCCTCCACTTTCTAGGTGCTATGATTACAGGTGCAGCAACAGTCTGTGATTATAAACACAGTGTCCACTGACTCTGGCAGTGGGGAATGATGGATGACTGCCTTGGATGACCTCTAATGCTGAGCCACAGTTAGACTAGGTGAAAGCTGACTCCCCTGCTGAGCTTCTTCATACTTGAGGATACATGCATCTCAAAAGGCTGTCTTCCTAGATTTAAAAACAGGCATTCTCCTTCTTACAAAACCTTACCACTCTATAGCTTTTTCCACAGAGCTTGAGAACCACCATTCTGGACGCAGGCTGTTCATTCTTTGTGGTCACTGTAGATCAGCCACTGCCAGGCAGAAGAAAGTAACACTGGAGCACAATAAACAGGGCATAGTCCACAGTCAGAGGTGGGCTCAAGGCTTTCTAGAAGAGTTAGATACATTATGGACAGAAGATAAAGAGAGCCTGAGAGAACCCACACTATCTTTACTGATAAACACAGCTATTTAAAACTATGGCAACATGCCCCTGCTGTTTTAGCCCTGAAACAAAACAAAGTTCATCTCTCTTTCCCTTTGTAAAAGTCAACAACTTCTTTCTTAATTATTTACCTTAAAAGATTTACTTATCTAATGTATGATGTGTGTGTGTATGTGTGTGTGTGTGTGTGTGTGTGTGTGTGTGTGTGTGTGTTGTCTGCATATATGTCAGCACATCAGAGGAGGGCATTTGATCCCATGGGACTACAGTTACAGATGGTTATGAGCTGCCATACGTGTACTGGGAATTGGACCCAGAACCTCTGGAAGAACAGCCAGTAATTTTTAACTAATGACCCATTTCTTCAACCCCACTTCATCACATTTTAAAATTTGCACTTGATGCCATCTATTTGAAGAGTTAAAAATGAAAAGAGACTGTTTGGTAGACTCCTTGGACTGCCCAAAGTCAAGATGTATCATTGCTGCTTGCTAGCTGAAGACCGTGCGTCTCTGTGCCTGCTTTTCCCTGCTGTAAATGGAGTCTACCTTCTTAGAAGAATTGGGATGGCGGACTAAATTGAAAGAAGGTGGCGATACTCTTGGTAAGTGTTCGATGAACAATGGGTATAGATGCCATCAGAGAGTGTGTTTGGGGGTCATTATTACTTTCACCTAATATTACATGAGAGGCCACAGCTTACACAGGACAGAGTTTAATGAAGCTGAAGTGTTTTACTGGAAGGAACTTGAGACTCCTTCTCCCATTGTGGGCAGATGGATCTGAGCGGCAGAGCAGTTAGTTGACTTGGCTAAGTTCTTGGCAGGAACTGATGGGGCAGGCACACAGACACCAACCTTCCAGTGCAAACCTTGCATTCTCTTCTACATGATTGTATCATTCTTAAACCAAGAACACCTCTGAGAGACATCTCCAGAAAGAGTCCAGCATCTTCCCGTAAGAGAATTGTCCTCCTTCAGTGAATCCAGATACTGCCAGCCACTTGTGTCCTAACACGAGACTGCTGGGATACATTTGGTTTCATGGTATAGGACTTTGCAAGCAAGGGACTGTTGGTGGGAACAGCCTGGATGGCTTGTTACTGATGTCTGACAATTCGTGGAAACCCCAAAGCCACTCAGGTGAGCTCCTTGCTGAATTGGAAAAATCAGCTTGGAAAGTGGGGACAGCAAGAGCTGTGGTGATGTCCTACCATTTTCTGTGTGGTTAACTGTGTGGATTAGGCTTGGTACTACTGATGTTCCTATCTGCTAGACAATTCCTGCTCAGGGTACAGGCTCCAGCAGATTAGTGCTGTCACTACAGTTTAAGGGACTAGATTACCCCTGTGAAGATTCTGACCTTATGACTTACTTTCTGGTCCTTTCTTGTTAGATCAGGCCTAACATCCCAGTTCGAATTACAGTTTAAATGCTACCCTTTGAGTCCTTCAGAGATCAATTTACAGTGCTGGAGGCCTCTGGTATAAGCTGTTTTCCAAGTACAGGAAACTCAATCTCATGGTACCATTGCCTCCTTTCTGTGATGGAGGGCTCACCATCAGTGACAGCCAAGGTGTTATAAGGTTTAAACAGTAGGTTGGTCACAAGTTAGAGGAACTGAAAGGAGCAGTCAACCTGAAATGCGACTTGGTAGGTTGTGGAGAAATGCATTAATGTTTTTTTTCCCCTTTGTAAGCATTATTTTTATAGCAATACTAGGGAGTATAAAGCCCTGTTGTAAGTGGTTTCTGGGGCTGTGAATATGGCTCATTTGATTAAAAGGCTTGTCATGCAATCTTGACAACCTTAACTGAGATACCAGGGCCTGTGTTAAAAATAAGGTAGAGACAGCAGCAGGCACTTGTCACCCCAGTGCTCTTACAGTGAGATGGACACTGGAGGCTTGTCCCACCTGGACAGTCAGACCAGCTAGCCTGGAGTGTGCAGTGCAGGAGCAGAACCAAGGAGAGACCCTGCCTCAAACACGGTGGAAGGTGAGAACAGATTCCTGAAAGTTGTTCACACACACACACACACACACACACACACACTAAACAAAAAATATCTCAAACCAGTGGGGGGGATTAGTTTTGATAGATTATCTTTTTATATAGGCAAAAAGTCTTTTAGAAATTAAAAAGTGTGCTTTTTAAAAAATTATTTTCTTCAGGAACTATTTTTAAGCGGGATATTTCTAAGAGGGCAGAGTTCTTAGGTCTGGATTGAGGGCAGGGTTACACATCATCCCACCTCCCCAAAGGAAGACAAAAACAAAACAAAATAAAGCAAACACAAAGAAACCACAAAAAAGTAGGATCCTAGGGTGACTTAGAGCTACAGAATCTGTGTCTGGGCCTTGGACCCAGCTGCCTCCATTCCTGGCTTGGGAAATTCTGCTTACTCACCCGCCTGTGTGGGGTGATTTTGCTGGAGCTGGGCCTGGTGTGGGAGGTGAGCCACTGTGGGTGGGGTGGGAAAATCTTTACCATGAAACAAGAGGAAGTCCATGTCCTCAGTAAGGACTAGCCCAGGACTAGCTCTAACAGTCCAGCAGGGTCATTATTGGTTGTCTTTGGTGCTCTCTGATGTCATCTTGCCTACCCCTTCCTTTCCAGGGTCTGGTGGGTCACTCTTGTCATGCTCCTTGATCAAAGCCATTCCCTCTTTGCACAAGTTCAAAGTTCTTTCCTATTCAGACTGCTCTCTTCCATTTTTGGGGTGTGTATTTGGGGGGATGTGTAACAGTTTTATCAAGACATAATCCACACAGTCAAAATGCTCTGCGTGCTCGCTTGAAGTAAACTATTACATAGTCTTTAGTACGTTCATGTCTTTAGTATGGCCTGCCAGCTTAGAACATTTTTACCTTGAAAAGAAACCCTTGATTGCTTCAATCCTTACTTTACTTCTAGATCAGTGTTTCTCAACCTGGGTGTCTTGATCCCTTAAGAGTCAAAGGACCCTTTCACAGGGGCCGAATATCAGATATCCTGCACATTAGATATTTACATCATGACTCATAACAATGACAAAATTGCAGTTATGAAGAATCAGTGAAAATAATTCTTTGGTTGGGGGGTAACCAGGACATGAGGGACTATATTAAAGGGTGGCAGCCTTAAGAAGGTTGAAAACCACTGCTCTAGATAATCCATATAATGAAATCAAGTATGGTATCATCTTTCTTCAGCACAAAGTTGCCAAGACTCATCTGTATTGTGGCATGTTTCTGGGCCTCATTGCTTTTTTGTGCTCAAAACAATATTTTACTGGGTTGGAATCCCACATTTGCATTGTTTCTGTCTGGAGCTGTTTGGAATGGTGTTGCTAGGCATGTGTGTATACATTTTTGTTCAGCTTTCTGATTTTATCTCTCTTGGGTGCATGCCTAGCCTTGGAATCTCGCTGGGTCACATGCTAACTTGCTTCTAACTTTCTGAGGAATTTTTAGGCCATTTTCAAAAAAGCAGTGGTACCAGCAGTCTAAAGTAGTCTGTCTTCTGTCTCTCATTGTCAACATTCGTTATTCTCATTTAAAAACCTTAGGCCCACTCTACTGACTGTATAAAGGAATCTCGCTTCCTTTTTATGGAGTATTCTTCTACTGTTAATTCTACAGTGAGTCCCAAAATGTATAATCTGGCTTATTTCATCCTCCTATGGCATGCATTTTTTAAAGATTGAGATACATTATTATTGTTATTATTATTATTGTTATTATTTGTTGTAGAAAGATGATACTGCAGTAAATCTCTGAGAATCATTTCCACATATTTACCTTATCAGTGGGAACATTATAGACACAGTGGAGACCCTGAATGGATTAAGGAAGAAGCTACCTTTAGGCAAGAGCAGCCCTGACTTCTATTTCAGTGAGAGATGAGAACAGGGCTTGGGTTTTCTCTGTTATGACACCAGCATCCCACTGGACATGGCTGTCACAGAATAGAGATCCCTGTTGCCAATTAGACACTGACTGTGGCCTTAAGGGTGGGGATATAAAATGGCCTTGGGTCCCTCACACCTATACCTAAGGAACTCTTGACATGGTGCCGTGTGAGGCATGCATTTAAAATTTCACTGAAGAATACTGACTTCCCTTCGACTTAATACATGAGGAAAATTACTGTGCATAGTATGGAGTCATCTCTGTAAGGAGCCAAATATTTTTTAAACAATTTTTTTTGGATATACCTAGCTGATTGAGGGTTGAAAGGCAACTTCTTTCCACAATAGTTCAAATTGTCATGAAACTCATTGTAAACCAGTGCTTTGCAGATAGACTACAGGCTGTCTTAGGACCTGTGGCATCCATGGCATTCTCATTGGTAGTTGTGTTTTGGTAGCCATGGTTTTTGTCCAACCACACAAGGTAAATATTGCACATTGGTTCCTTTACATGGATTATTCCCTTTAATTCCCACAGATGCCTTAAGGAGTATGATTATTACTATCCATGTCTCACAGATCAAACAAGCAAACAAACAACTCCCAAAGTTAGTACAGAGGTTCATGAAGCATCTGCCCAGACTGATGAATACATCTGTCTGGCCAGATAGACTGGAATGCTGACATTCTGGAAAATATCACTTTTAAAAACCAAAACAAACATGATAACTAGGGAGCATGGAGTTCGCTCAGTGGATAAATTGTTTTCTGTGCAAGCCTGAGAACGTGAGTTCAGATTCCCCAGACTGTGATCCCAGAGCTGGGAAAATGGAGACAGGAGGATGCCTCAGGGATTAGGACTAACTGATCTAGTCCAGTTGGTGAGTCTCAGGCTCAATGAGAGAGATTGTCTCAGAAAATAGGACGGACAGTGATTGACAAAGGCCAAAGACACCTGATGCCAGCCTCAAGCTTCTACACACTCACACTCACACACACACACACACAGAGACACACAGACACACACTCACACACTCACACAGATACACACAGACACACACTCACACACACAGACACGCACACTCACACATGCACAGACACACAGGTACACACAGACACACAGACACAGACAGACACACACAGACACAGAGACAGACGCATACACACAGACACAGACAGACAGACAGACACACACTTCCAAACAAACAAATGAAAACAAACCTGGCAGTTTGACACAACAGGAGACCAATATAATTGTAGAAAGTCTTATTAATCTGGACTGTGTCACTTGAGGATATATGACCGCTCCCCTATTCCAAGGTTGCTGTTTCTGTTTGCTTTCAAATGCACTGGCTTGCCTCAAGTCAGGCTCCCTCTATCCTTCTGTCCCCACTGCTTGGGGGAGGAGGTCCAGAATGAAGTGAGACATCTCACATGTGCCAGGTCCTGTACCTTCCCAGTGAATGCACTGGGATGGCAAAAAGCCAAGTTCACTGCCCACCCCACCTTCCCTGCACCCCAGGAAAATGCTGTGAAAGGCATTCAGAGCTGTGGAGAGAGGACCGCAGTGTGCAGGCATGCAGTGGGCATGTGAGGAGAGTCGGGCTCTAGCATGGCAGCCCTTAGGAGGGTGAGGAACCGATCTGTGGGTGGTCCCGTACACCAGTGGAGTGCAGGTTTTCTGTTGTCACAGATGGCCAGGCTCTATACCAGCTTTGTTCCAGAAATTCTCGTATGGCAAGTGCTGTTGTCATAAGCAGATAACTAATTACATTCTATTCTGATTGCCTTTCAGTGAAGTGGGTGTAAGGGGCTGTCTTGAGTTCCCTTTGGAACAAGGCTGTCATCCCTATTGAACAGATGAGTTTGCAGTCTTAGAGAAGTAAGAAAAATCTATTGGTCTCATCAAGACCTGAAAGGCAGAGTCATGACTCAGTGTGGGGTGTATTTTGTTTATATTCTGAAGCTTAGCATTCTGGGTCCTGCTCTTACCTATGGGGTCCTGGGGTAAAGTCTCTGCAGATGTAGGAAGAAGGCCATGCTGCAGACAGGGTGCTTGGAACCTTAGAGAAGGTCCGTGTTAGGCAGTGGTTTCTCTACCAAGACAATTCAGCCCCGGGGCAAATGAGTGTTATGCTTGCTGACTTTATGCCCCAAGTTTTGTGTGTGAGACCTGAGTTGGGATTCCACCCTTCCATCTCTGCTCATGAAAGGGGTCTGCCTTCATTTACAACAGGAAGCTGCCCTGCCGGTTTTCCTGGGTTGATGGAGAACCGTACCTAGTCTGGTAAATGCTGTGGAAACACTGGCTGCATCTCATCTCTCACACATACTCACACCCCTTCCCTCCCATGCACCCCCAGAAGGCCCTCCTTGCCACCTTTGTCATCTACCCTCCTTGAGAGTCCTGTGTTTTAAGGAAATGCTTTCAGCAAGTGCCCTGATTCTTTGCTGTTTGTTTGGGGTGTCTTCAGGCTCCAGATTCCTCTTTGGAAAAGGCTCTCCCCAGGCTGTGTTGACATCTCTCTGGGGCCAGAGTTGCTCTATCAATTCTTTATTAAGACCAGCTATTTTTTATTTATAATGCCTATGGGTTCATTCAAAATGGCACTTCCTATAGGGGATACCAGCAAAGCTTTTAGCCATTTTTTTTAGAATCAGGTTGTTAGAGTGGATATGAATATTTTAATACTGAGAAAGAGCAGAGCCTTCGTCGAACTTAATTTGTTCTGGAATCTAAGTGACAGGCTTAACACGGGTGCCAAGTAATTCAGCATAATAAGTCCTGATAGTAGAGTAAGGAATATAATTAAATAGACCAGAGAGCTTTCTAGAAGGGCCACAGGGGGATTCTCTTGGCTCCAGGTCCCACTCCGTCCTTGTAAGACCTAGCATAGCCAAAGGCAGTGTCCAGACCCAGTTAGGTTCTCAGGAAGCCAGAAGAGTGTTTTTGCAGAGTCTATGTTTTTAAATATCAATGGAATTCTAATCCCCAGAGGCTGGTCTTATTAAATTATGTACAAAACCAAGGATAAGCCCGCTCACTGCTGCCCATCACAAGAGTGTTAGTGCCTTCAATCTTGATTACAATTGTAGGATTTCTCAGTGTAGTTTAAACAATGTCCACTTGGGGGCACTTTATGACTGACGTTGAAATCCATCTCTCTCTCTCTCTCTCTCTCTCTCTCTCTTCCTCCCTTCCTCCCTCCCTCCTTCTCCTTATGTCCTTATGTCTGTCTATCTGTCTGTCTGTCTCCTGTCTCCCTCTGTGTGTGTCTGTCTTTCCCTCTCTGTCTCTCTCTATGTCTGTCTGTTTCTTTCTCCCTCTTCCTCTCCCTATGTCTGTCTCAGTCTGTCTGCCAATCTCTGTCTGTCTCTGTCTTTGTCTCTGTCTCTGTCTCTGTCTCTCTTCTGACTTGTTCTTGCTTTTTAAAAAGCATCTTCCCTCCTGATGGAACTAGTTTATAGGTGAAAACAGTTAAGAGCAGTACTGACTTTCTGCTTGTTCTTACATGAGTGTTTAGCATATAGATGCAGACTTCCATATATAGTTAAATAAATGTACACCCAAAACACCAGAAAAAAAGAAAACCTCCCTTGAAGTTTTAGTAATATGGCAATGGCAAAAAGAAAAAATAAGATAAAAAAAAATATAAAATCAGATGTGTGTGCAGGGAATTGGAGGGCAGTGTTTCCCAGGATGCCCAGCATGTAACTCTCTGTCTCTGAAATAGATGGGGCACAGAGGTCTAATGAAGGAGAGTCCACTGCTGCCTGGGCATAAGTCCAGGTTCCAGATGGTCTTTGGGGTCTACCTAACTTGTACAGTTTTGACATCATAGGAAGCTAGCTTGGGTTCCTAACTAGAACATGTGCTAGAGAACATTGTTACACTATGGAGGCATTATTAACTTATTCTACTGTGGAATACAATGAAACCAATTATGATCCCCAAAGAGCACCTGGCTGTGTACACCTACCCTCAGAGATGGGGAGAACACCTGTCTGCACACCTGCCCTCAGAGAG
>JADRCH010000075.1:5050773-5061916 GCA_019843965.1 Rhynchomys soricoides
CCTGTCTGTGCACACCTGTCCTCAGAGAGGGAGAGAGCACCTGTCTGTGCACACCTGTCCTCAGAGAGGGAGAGAGCACCTGTCTGCGCACACCTGTCCTCAGAGAGGGAGAGAGCACCTGTCTGTGCACACCTGCCCTCAGATGGGGAAAGCACCTGTCTGTGCACACCTGTCCTCAGAGAGGGAGAGAGCACCTGTCTGTACACAGCTGCCCTCAGAGAGGGGGAGAGCACCTGTTTGTGCCCACCTGCCCTCAAAGAGTGATTCACAGAAGAAGATGCCCTGGCTGTTTCTACAACTCAACCTCATTCTGTTTTCTCCTGTGTTCTTGAGCTGTGATTGTCAGGATTTTCCTGATTCTCTCTTCACATCTTTATATCACTCTGGCTTTGCCATCTCATCAAACCTTGTTCTCTTTTTTTCCTGCTTCTCAACAAAGGAAAGGAAGAACCCTAGGTGTTCAGTGTGCTTCTTTCCAGACCATGCTCCCCACCCAGAATGCTCAGTTCTGCCTCACTCATCTCTCTCACTGACTGGCTGGCCTGTCTCTATACAGCATCACACTATCTGTTGCTATCTGCTTCATGAGGGTGAGTTTCAAGAATCCCCTTCCGTGGATTCCCTTGCCAAAACCCCAGGTCACCATTGTGACCTTGTACTGTCTGCCCAGTGGAGGAGAGGTATCACTCCCTCCAAAACACTGTCATTTTCACCTTGGAGACAATGTTTCCAAGAGAACACACACACACACACACACACACACACACACTCACACTCACACGTGCACATGCATGCACACGCACACACAGGCACACACATGTGCACACACCATGTCTGCTCCCTTCCCCATTTTCCCATTGTTTTCTGGCCATTGTGTTTTATTTGTTTTCCAGCCTTTTTCTTTTAGTTATGAACTTTTTTCATTTAATAAAGAACTCAATTGTATACCCAGCCCAATTGCATCTGGATTCAAAGAGCTGTCTGCATATCATTTTCTAATATAGTCCCCAGAGTCTGTCCCAGCCCTCTTTGAGATGACATATACTGCATTCCCCATTGACAGGAGGAGTCTGGTTCCCTTTCTCTTCATTCTAGTAGCTTTGACCTACACAATACAGTGGAAACAATGTTATCCAAGTCTCAGCCTTGGTCCTGAGAGTGGCTCACATTGTGTATCTCAGTCTACTCGGCTCTTGCCTAAGACCTCCGCATGCAGAAGCTGCTTGCCTTCCTACAGAGTGTGAGAGATGGCAGATTAAGGACACTGATGATCTTCCTGCCTGGATGGCAGCAGGGATTACTCCCCTGAGGTGCTCCAGGGAACCCCAGAATGTGGATGTGAGGGCTGATCCTTTACAACATTCCAGTGTCTGCTGGAAGACTCCCAGTCACCTGTGTCAGCCAGACTGCTCAGGCAGACATACTGGGCCGTTCCTGTCTTATCCTTCAGGTAAGCCAATGTCCATTTTTAAAAGTTGTAGCTATGCAGTAGCAAGACAGCATTGCCCAGGCTGCTGCTGCACATGGACACTGGGATGATGTCTAATTTCCAGTTACCATGCTCACACTCCATACTTGGCCTAGCTCTGTCTTCTAGTCTTCTGGAAGTCCCAGCTGGGAACTTCATGAAGTTGACATTTGTTCACCAGAGCTATGGCACCATGCGATGCCAGGGGGTGCTATCCACACTGTGTGCTGTGCAGTTCACGTGGTGGCTTCAACCACAGAAACACTGCAGTAGGTGGCAGAGCTAAGGTTTCAGACTCTGAAGGCTGAGTCCTTAAGTCTATGTGGCTGGATGACCCTTACCTTTCCTAAGCTGCTTTCTTCCTTCTCTCTCCAGCTGATGTTGACCTGCCCACCACCTGCTCTACCCCTCATCCCCTCACCTTCCTCATGTGCCCAGCCATTCGATTACAGCAGTGAGGAAGGTATTAGGTATTCTAGAAAAGACCTTGAAATACATCTGGAGACATTTATTCTCATTCCCAGTGTGAGATCTACTTGTGGGATGCTTGTAACAGGTACAAGAAAAAATACATTCCTATAAGCAGAGCCACCATCTGGGTCTCATGCTTTACCATATTAGCTTCAAATTCCTTTTGTCTTCTTAAATTTATTTATTTATTTATTTTATTTATTTATGTGTGTGCTCATGTACACTTGTGTATGTGTACATGTGCACATGGGTTGTGTGTAGAGGTCAGGGGACAGCTTATAGGCGTTGGTTCTCTCCTTCTACCATATAGGTTGAGTTATCAAATCCAGGTTGCCCGGCTTGGCAGTAAGCGCTCTTACCCACTGAGCTAACTTGCCAGCCCAACTCTGTTCCCTTTATAAAGAAAAAGAACAGAGAATCAAAACCCTGCCTTCTCTCTCCTTTCCTAAACCTGAAGATAGCATGTTTACCCGTGTTCCCATGCTCTCTCGTGCTTTTCTGCTCCTTCTGTATCTGCTCTCTATGACAGGATTTCCTGTTGCAAAATTACTTTCAGGTTGACATTTATGATTGGTCTGCTGGTGTAACTTGTCTTTGTCCTTCCATAGGATGCTTTTCGAGACATAGACATTCTAACACATGTCCACAAGTCTGACCATGAACTCACAGAAGCCTAGAGCATCACACTGCTGGGGACAGGGGTGGTTGGGTGGGAGGAACCTCGTGGCCCTTTAGCCAAGGGGAAGAGAATATGGTTTTGAAGACAGGAGTTAGACATACAAACAGAATGGGGGTGAGCGTAAGTGTGTGTGCGTGCGTGTGCACACATGCTTGTGTGTAAAGCTCTCTCTACAGAGGGAGGGAGGGACTAAGGGAACAGCCTGTGCAGAGGCTTGGAGGCTGGAGTACATACTGCATGTTGTGGGCATCATTAAGTGGCGCCATATACTTGGAAGGTGGAATTTTAGGGGTGGTGTGACTAGAAATGAGGTTGGGAACAGTGCCGGGGCACTTGGCTATCATGATTATTTGTTGGATCAATGAATGAATAAAAGGTTTTAGTGTTACAAATGCAATCGTGAGGCAAGCCCTTAATTAACTGGAATGTTCAAGGCATTGTTGCTTGTAATCGAGGGCTCCCCAAATTCCGGGCTCCAAGCGATCCTGAGCATCTGAGGGCATAGGTGAGCGGCACTTCATCCCAGCAAGCACAGTTCAGCATTCAATATTTCAAAACAGAGGAGCTTTCACATCTATTAAGGAAAAATAAGAACATCATAAGTCATTCCTGAAGACCAGGCTGTTGGGGCTGGCGTGAAGAGCCAGTCACATGGATTTGGGTCTAAGACACATGTTGCATCCCATAAGCCGTTCTTAGGTTGGGCTTGCTTTCAGAGAAGATCTACTATGAACTTTTTTCCTATGGGCCCAGCTCAGTAGCCCCCATGCTTCCTTTATCAAATAGATCTGTGTTTCTTTCAAGGCACGTTTGTTCAGGAGGATAGGGCATTTGGCTCCTTATGGTGACCTAGCAGTTACCAGTATGCACACTGCTATATGGAGATTGAGAAAGGGAGATTTTCACTGTGTGTGTGTGTGTGTGTGTGTGTGTGTGTGTCTGCTTAGGGTGTTACAGTCATGAGGCCAAAGACAAGGTTTGCCTTGATCATGTCCGAGGCTAAGTCCACAGATGCTGGCACTACCAGGCTAGCTGACTTTCTAGTGATTATTATTATTAATTCTCCCCAGGCTGACCTAAGTCTGATGAACCATAGCTAACTTCTCAAAGCAATTCAAACACACAGTCTGACTCAGTGTCAGTAGTAGCTGGTTCGTCACCTGTAAAATACCCACAAGGCACCTGCTGGGTCAGCAGAACCACCGAAGCCCCCTTCCTTTACCAAATGCTAGCCTTTGTGGTATTGCTGGGGTGGGGAGAAGACAGAAATGTGGATACCTCTGTGGTAATGAGGAGAGCTAGTTCCCTTTACTCTAATCTAGGGGCTGCTGTGAGTGTGGGTGTGGGAGAGAGGACACTCAGGGAGGAAATGACCATTCAGACTTTAGATCCATCAGGGGAAGTTGCCCGGGGCAAGGAGATGTTTCTTGGAATCAGATTCATGAGAATGTCTTTCTATGGAATCCCCATTGCAAATGATATTTATATTTTCAAAGTCACCCACAACATTGTATTTGGCTAAAATTGTAGGAAGACTAATAATGTGGACCATTCTGGCTGAAGTGGGATTAGGCTTCATGGTCTGAGTCTTTAAAAAATTCACCTTCTTGGTCAGCTTCTGTCACCTCCCCTCTGTCCTGAGGGGGGCGCTGTTCATCCTTAGTGCTCCATTAAGAGTTGACTACTGTCAATTCTCTGATCAGAGAGAGTTCAGCAACAGGAAGAAAAGAAAATAGTAGCTCATAAAAACTAGCTGGGCACATCAGGTTTACTTGGGAAGTATAAAACTGAGTTGCAAAAAACCAAAACCAAACCAACCAACCAACCAACCAACCCCCCCACCCTCCCCGAACCTTCAGGGCCCCTTGGGGGTTCATATGGGATGTATACATCAAGCAATTTTGGAGGCTGGTGAGCTGAGCAATACTGGAAAGCTCTGAATGGGTCACCTGGCTGCTTGGACACCGCCCTGTCAGCAGCTGTGTTTTTCTCACACAAGGCTGGAAGCAGATCCAGACATGGGAGGGGAATTCCAACCAGGGAAGCCTGCTCTCTGTGTACTGTTTTTTATCTTTAAAGAATGTGTCCTGCCCCATTAGTTGCCAGTTGTCGTCTCCACAGTTACATTCACCCATTGCTTCAGCTTTCTCTCTAGTCTTAATGAGATGAACTGACAGGATGCATCGGTCCTTGTGTATTTTTCTGTTGGAGAAATGTGTTCTAGAGTCAGATGGCTCCCTTACTGGAATATCCATAGCCACATAGTTTCTTGGGATGGAACTTCGGAGTGCATGCAGTTCTGTGTTTTGGTAATGCTCTGGGCTCTGGGTCCCCTGGGCTCAGGGAAGGTTGGTTCCTTTTTAGCAGTAAGAGCAGTAGTTTCTAGGTCATGAAGGAAATGGGTGGTGAGGGAGAAGGAAGAAGATGACAGAGGAAGAAGGGAGAGGGGACAGGAGAGAGAGAGGGAGGGGGAGGCAGAGGGGAAGGGAAGATTTAAAGGGATTGCTGGTGGCTTCTTAAGTCACATAGATGAGGATGTTGAGTGTGAATTTCACAGCTTGTCTCAGAAGTTGAGAATGTTTTACATTTTTCTTCAAAATGACCTCATTTTTATGTAATCATTTGAATAAATTAAACTGCTTAAAAAATAGGACAACAAAGCAAGACTCTCTGGATAAGGTAAGTTAGCCCAGGGAGGATGGATGATACAAGGGTTGATGGTCACATAGCCTCTGCAGCCTCAGGGTGTCTCTTTGATATGCACTGTAATAGTTGTGGATTACATGTTTCAGGTCTTGTTTTGGTACTAAATTTCAGTCCTTTTTATAACTGGTTTACAAAGACACCCCAAAGGCCCCCCATTACTCCCTTGTTTGCCTCTGGGAACCCTCCCATGATTCCAGCAGAGCCACAGGAACTCTATGCTCTTTGCTGTATGTCCTTTACCCACAGAGAGGATGTCCTGCTTGCCTGCACTGCTGAGCTATGCTGAGCATTGTGGCAATGACTCTGGCACCCGTGAGTAAAATGAGGGGTATGTACGCCTCTTTCAAACCTGAGTCTGCACAAGACAGATCCTCACCTTTTGTTTGATGCCATTAGAAGTATAGCCTTGAGGTCTTGCTCATTTAGAGAAACCGTGGGGTGGGCCCTTTTCTCTGTCACCCTCCCCACCCTCTCGCTGGCTGCTGTAGTTTTGCATGGAGTAATTGAGCAAGCGAAATACCAAACGTATAAAGGGTGGCATTATCAAAGTGAATGAACGAACGCTTACCTAGCAGAACTATAAGACATGGGAAAATAGGGAGACAAGTTAATGATCTAGAAATTGTATAGCTTTGCTGTCTCAGAATCTCAGCAAATGGAACACATGGCATTGGGTCATTTTTTGCATTGATATGAAAAGAAAATGAGTTGATTTTACAAATAAATGGAGTTTGTGTTTCTATTTGTTATTCATGACTGTAATGTTTACTTCTCCTGGAATAGAAATATGTCACCTAAATATTAAATATAGGGAAAGATTTTTTTCTTCTATTAATGAAGAGTTTCTCTTTGCATGCTGGGCCTTCATCTACTTTAATATACATGTTCTGCCTCTCCCTTAATTTGCTGTGACTTTGTCTGATGAGGCAGTGAATAGAGATATCAGAAGATGAGGAGGAGGAGGAGGAGGAAGAGGAAGAGGAGGAAGAAGAGGAGGGGGAGGAGGAAGAACCAGTGAAAAGACAAACATGTTAAGGTTATTTGCTAGAGAATTAGAATTTTAGATAAAGGCCTTGTATCAAATTCACTTCATTTTATCATAGGTTTGCAACTATGGTGTTTCCAATTTCTATTTTGAGAATTCAAGTAGCCTAGAATTTCTTTAATCTTACTATTAAAAATGTACCCCACTCATGGTTGGTGTCATAATGGACATTGCTTCTTTCTGTCTCCCCATTGTCTCTTCTGGTGACAGAAGTCTTCTTTTTCTTACCCCATGCCCAATCTCAGTTCAGGCCCAAGACTGGCCTTTCCAAGTTCCCAGTCACTGAGCGAGCTTGTGTCTGAGGCTAATACAGACCATGTCAGTCATAAGATTTTTGAGACAAAGGGACCTAAGAATGGGGGGAGCTTCATGCCTAAGCAGCAAAGCTGGTGCTCATGGAAAGTTTGCCTTGAAAGGGTGCCCTGTGCCAGTCTCCCGCCCAATGCAGAGCCACCCCCCCCCAACACACATGATAGTCATTACTCTAGCATCAACTCTCTTCAGTTCCTCAAGGATTTCAGTGTTGCTTTTGTTTCCTATTATGACTTGTAGAATAAACTGAATTCCAGTACAGTCCTCCACCATGCCAGGGAACCTGCTTCATCAACTACTGCCTTCCAGGTCAAGGAGATTCTGAGTGTCAGAAGCGTTCCCATTTTGTTGGGTTGAAATGTGGTTTAGTTTTACCTTGGACATTGATGCTAATTCTGCTTAGAGACAAGCAGATCAGAGTGCACCCTTCTACAAGACAGTGCTCCTGGGACTGCAGTGTCCACAGCACCCCCACCCCTGTCTTCTCTGCTCTTAGGGGAATAGCCCTAGCTCCTCTTCTCCACCTTCACAGAATGGGGGCACTTCGATGGCTGTGTTGGCTCTCACACTTTCTTATAAAAGGACCCTCGCTATAGTGAGCACTGAGTTAGGACTTCTTTTGTTCTCCCAAACACTTAAACTGAATCACGTTTCAGGGCTTTTCATTGCCCACCTTTCTGATTTGTAAAAAAGATAAAATACTTCCTGTGAACCAACACTGCCCTTTTCTTTCTCTTATATTTCTATTCTTCCCAAATCATTCTTAAGCCAGCCCTGTGCTTGAGTTTTGCTAGCCTGGATCTGTGCTAGGACTTTGCATCCGTATCCACACCACGCAATATTTTGCCCACCGTGCTTCTGCCTCATTAGGATCCATATTGTGCAGAAGGATGGGAGAGAGACGGCCTGGCCCCTGAGAGAGCCATGGACTAATAAGAATATTCATTTTATCAGGTTAGAATGGCACTGGTTGCTGATAAGAAAGACGAAAATAGTGGTGTAAAAATCCATAAAGAAGTGTGGAGAGAGGCACAGCCAGATTATATCTCCATAAATCCAAACCGGGTTCACATCCAGATTTGTTTCCACCATCTCAGTGCCTAGCTGCCATTCTCCACAGTGCCTCACAGCCTAGGGTGTCTCACACTCCAACCGAGTGGGCTCACTGGGATAAGTGGCAGGCACAGTGGGCATAGTTCATTGGCTAGAACTAGCCATGAGGAGTTGTTCTGAAGATGCACAGGATTTTGCTCTGGAGAGCAGGGTAACCAGCCAGATACAGAAACTCTAAGAAAGAAGGGACCGTGGAGAAGCCATCACACGATTGTGGAAAGCATCACTGGAATATTTTCTTTCCGGCCTTGGAGGTAAAGAATAATGCCTGGGCATCATCTCTCCTCAATTTTAGGTGAACTTTGGGTTCAATTATGCTCTGCATGGGAAAGTTAAAATGCAGTTGTCTTCTCCATCCTTCCTGCATGCCTCCTTGCTGCTAACAGCTGGGGTTCATCTTACAGATTTTGCAGGAACAAAGAAGAGAACTAGGGGAGTCCAGTACATGTGTGAGTGCAATTGAGCCTTCTTATTAATCAGCAGGAGTGAGGTCTGGTCTTTCCCTCCTCAACAGCAACTGTGTTGATAATTAAACTCCATATCATTTTCACATGGACAGTTCTTGCTTTGTGGAGTTCGGATATGCACAAATTTCAGTTAAATAAGACAGAGCATCACAGTACATTTTAAATTTCAGTTACCACGGGTATCAAACATGAAAGCATCACTACTAGCTCTTCAGGCCATAGACAATTATGTAAATAGGAAATGCATACATTATACAGTGACTGAATGGGTCACTTCCTCTAAAGTCTTTAGAAATGATTACTATGCATCTGTCACACAGTTGATAAACAGAGAACAAAATGTGTATCTCTTTGTTTTCCAGTGACAGATTCAAGTGGTAGTTTATAACTATGGAAAACTAATGGTGGGGGTGGAGAAGGAGGAAGAGGAGGAGGAAAGAAAAAGGAAGTACAAAAAGGAAATGAAAATCATGCTTTGCTCCCAACTTAAAAAAAAAAAAAAAAAAAAGGAAAAGAAAAAAGAGAAAAGGCTAAAACTGAAGTGATAATTTAACATAAATAGAGTTCTAGAATGTTGTGGAGTGGTTTCCTCCAATCTGAAACATTCCACCCTGGAGGGAACTTCCTTAAATCCAAAGAGGTAATTTTTTAGAAGCTCAAGAAATAAACACACGCAAGTCTTAGGAAGTTCCTGAAACTTAGGAAATTTACAGGACCCTACCACCATCACCATAACACCACCACCACCACCACCACCACCACCACCACCACTACCATCTCCACCACCACATTATATAAACAGTAAGAACCATGGAGAGAAGAGACTTTCTGATGAGTTGAAATGCCTTTGAGTCATATAGGGTGCTCCAGGGATGTGGTTTCCATGAGTTGTCAACCATAGTTGGTGGGCTTTTTAATGATTCAGTTAACGTCAAGTCACCCATGCTCTTGTAAGTGATCCTTCAGCCATAGTCCTGTAATTAACTCCAATAAACTCACTGAGTCATTAAGCTAGACCTTGGTGGAATTGTTACTTTAGTCTGGTGAACAGATGTTTGTTCATGACTCCCCTGGAAAACTCACACAACCTAGAAGAAATTTCTGGTCATGGGAATATCGACACTACTGCCTTTTTGGGAGCCCATTGTCCTAAGAGCATAGTCAAGGCGAATCTATTGACAGCAGTGAAGAAAGTGGTTGTAATGAAAAGACAAGACTGTTCTAGCTCAGTAACTTTGGCAGAATTCTGCACATTAAAGGAAAGTTTGGAGATATCTTCCTGACTTTGAAATGGATATGACACAAACTTAAGGAGGTCTGTGAGAACCTTCTAAGGCATAAAAGAAAGGTGCCTTCCTCCTTCCTCCATGTTGTAAGTTATATGAGAGCAAGAAGGTAATTACTGCCTAAGCCAGGTAAAACAGCTTACAGCTAGACCAAGTACTCCATCCACAATGCCTAGGTAAAACAGCTTACAGCTAGATCAAGCACTCCATCCACAATGCACAATGCCTAGGTAAAACAGCTTACAGCTAGTTCAAGCACTCCATCCACAATGCCTAAATGCATTAAACAACTAAGCCTTAGTTCCGTTTGTTTTATTTTTCTACATATTTAAAACCAGGGAAATGTTTTAATGTTTTGACATTTCTCTTAAAGTCAATGAATGATTCCAATATTTCCCATTAGTTATTAAGATAATTTTATAGTTTCTACCTATATGGCCATTTTTGTAGTTCGGAATACACTGCAAAGTGAAGATTACTTATAGCTCTGTGATTTGACATTCAAATTAAGTTTGCAACTTGGGGAAGATATAATCACTTTCATTATGATTTGGTAAAGAAAACGCGCAGCTATTAAGTTCACAATACAGAGCTGAATAACTAGTAGGGCTTGAATCAAGGTAGCTTCAGCTTGAATTCTTTACTCCTAATAACCCAGTGCCTTGATACCAACGCTTTACCAACACTACCAACACTGTAGTGCCAGTGATACATAAGATATAAATGAGGAAAATGTACTAAGTAATGACTTCTCAGAAATATGTCTTGTGTCACATTATACTGATGATGGATCAGAGTTTTCATGTTGGAAGCAGCAGAAACCAAGTCCAGCATGGCAGATTACTACAGAAAGATCCCCAGTGGATTTTTGTTTAATTCACTTTTGGGGTTGAGGAGTTCCTGAATTCTGCTATTATTAAAAGATGGAGTCTACTCTTCCCTCCTCTTGATAAATCTGGGCTAGCTTTAACCCTGTCTCTATTTATTTATATTAATTATATGATAATGTGGTAGACAGGAGGTGACAGACTTTGCTTTCTTCATCTCAGGACACTTTTCCATTTGGGTGAACTGGGGTTCTCCACTTCATTGTGCTTTGGACTGCATCTTTATGAAGCAAACTGCTCACTTCGGTAGAAAAGGGAATTCATTGGACAAATGTGGGATTGCTGGTAAGATTCAAGGCAAAGCTGAAAAGCAGAGGTCTCTAGCAGGAACGACTCAATAGTCTTATGAGGTGCTACCTTTAGAGGTTGCATGTCTATCCTGGGATTCATGAGATGATGCCTGGGCAGAAGGAAGCTCCAGTTTCCCTGAGAAGGTTTGTGTTGTGTGGGACTTATCCACCACCAGACTGTATATGGATGGATATGCTCCCAGAAGAGCATATGAAGGGGCTGTGATCAGGAAGGCAGTGACTGCTGGTCATTTCTAAAATAACAACTGTCCAACGAAGTAGCTTCTCTTCTCTGATGAAGATTTTAACACACACACACACACACACCCTATACTACATACACTATACTACATATATGAAGCACATGCCCATACAGCACACATACAAACATATCACATACAAACACAGCACACACACAG
>JADRCH010000075.1:5061926-5133728 GCA_019843965.1 Rhynchomys soricoides
CATGCAGCACATACAAACATATCACACACACACACAGCACACATACAGCACACCTCATACACCACACACACGCACACACATACACACAAATTTCAAAGTAAATAAACTGTGAGAAATAAGTGGAGTTTTATAATCATAGATGAAACATATAATTCAAGGTATGAGAGACATTGCGTCTTTGACTCAGGGAAGGATAAAATGTTGAAAGGACTTTAGGACTAAGCACTCATTTTATAGGAGAAGTGACTAGGCTAAGGGTATATTGAAGTCATGACAAAACCAAAACTAGAACATAGATCTTTGGTAGAAAAACATGATCCCATCAAGGTAGCTGGATCTAGAAGGGATGAAAAAATGGATGTGGTGTATTGGAAACAGGTATTCTTTCTGTTGTGGGTATCCTGTCATACGCTGGTAGGGAAGAGTCTTTGGGGCACCTCTCCAACTCTACACATTGACCTCTATGTTTTCTCTTCAGATCTCAAATACAGCATCTCTTTTCCACTTCTAAGTGCATTCAAGGGTGTGTGCCAGGCAGTACTGCTTTGGGTTAGCCTAACACTGAAAAACAGAGGTAACTCTCTGAAGTCTAGAGCAATGCTCTATCAATACTCAAAGTCTCTTAAAGAGTCAACACAGTGAGAGCTGCATTGTGTTTTCAGCCTCCTGATTTTAAAAGTATATTTGCATAAAAGTGGCCTCTTCCCCTCGTCAGCTTCTGACAGGTCCTGCTCTCCCAAAGTCTCAGGACTGCTAGTGAGTTGCATAGATCGGATTCCATCCTGAATGCTCATGGCAGCTGAGAAGAAACAATTGGAGAAGTTAAAATCCACTGGAGTATGGCTAGATCCTTGTTATTAATGAAAACCCATTACAAGAGAGCAAAACAAGGAGGACAATGGGAAAGAACAAATCACATTGAAACAGAGATGGCACCATGGTTAAGAGCACTTGGAGAGAACCCGAGTTCTATTCCCAGCCGTTTCACCAATACCTGCATCGATAGTTCCAGGGATTCAAGTCCCTCTCCTGACTTCCAAGGGCGCATGCCTTATCCCATGGCATCTGACTCTCTCTCTCTCTCTCTCTCTCTCTCTCTCTCTCTCTCTCTCTCTCACACACACACACACACACACACACACAATTAGAAAATAAATCTTTATAAGACAACAAAGTCAGTAGGAAATGCTACAGTTTATCAGATCTAGGCATGCTTTAGTACTACAAGCAAGATTTCCAAGGAGCATCGGGAAAACAGTGATACAGACACCTCTAAGCTCTGCTCTTTGATTGACTCAGTATTGTAGGGTTTTATTTGCCTAAAAAAATTGTTGTTGCTGACCTAACACTCCTTACATCTCAGTATTTTCTGTCTTGGCAGTAAATTATTTTATCCTCCTTAAAGACTTTGGCAAGTTTATAACTTTTCATCTCCTAGTCTTTTTCCATATTACTAGGTATTTTAAAAATTGCTAGTGATACTTTTTGTTGTTGTTCAGTATGTATCCCTTATTAAAATGTGGATAAACTCTAAAAATGTGGGCTGACACGGGGTACTGTTAGATGATAAGAAAAGATGGGGAGTGGGAAAAAGAACGCAGGGCCGTGAAAGAGGGAGAGGGGGGAAGGACCGTGAAGGAAGAACAGAGACAATAGAGGGTGGAGGGGTGGAGGGATAGAAACCACAGAAAAACACTTTGTTCAGATATATCCTAATGGTATATAACACAGGATGTGCTGATTTAAAAATTAAAAACATTTTAGAAAGTGATCTTTGTGTCTAAGGGGCCAACTCTGTTCTCCCTAAGACTTGCTATCTGTAGGCTGTTTCGATGTGAATGAATAAAACCAGGACTCACGATTTTAAAGAGTCCACCCTGGGAAATGTGGGAATCACAGTTGTCAACAGGGACTGCTCTGTGGACTTTTTTCCCCCTCTGTGTTTTTTGAAAGACATGGTTTTTGATGTCCCTGCCATGCATTTGCCTCCTCTAGAAATAATAGCCAGGGTTGCCGTTATTTGTGATAGGAGAGTCTGCAGAACCGATGTTGGCTTCGAGGTAAAGGTTTTGGCAGATCAGACGCCATCTCATTGGTTACAAAGCCCTCCTGGAACGCGTGCAATTATTCAGCTTGCTCAGCACAATTAAGTAAACAATTCATTCTGGCTCTCTATTGATCCTCCCGTGCAGAGGGATGGAGTGGCTCGGGAGATTGCAAATGGGAGCAGTAGCCTTTTCCCTGGACAGAGGTGGTTTGGAGCGATTTGTTAGGGTAGTAACCACATCATGCCTCCATCTGATGGCTGGGCGGTGACCCGTGGGAAACAGACTGGGGTTTTGAGGCCCATGGAGAGGCGGGTACATCTCAGCATCCAGGATCCCAGCTGGCAGAAATATGTGAGGATTATACTGATATGATTCTATTCAGTTTGTGCTTTAGTGAAAGTCGTATCTTAAAAAACCCTCTTTGTAGTAAAGTGAGCTCCTGTGTGTCTCTTCGTGGGCTCTGAGGGACGGACTCCTCCACATTGGCTGTTTAGCCCACTTAGCCTACTTACTGTGGCTTAGAGGCTTTAGGTAGCTCTAAGTTAATTAGCTTCTCTCCGTTCTTGCTTACATTTGTGACTGTAAACGATAGTGTATCTATTCAGAGCAAATGGTTTGAGGAAATCTAAAACTTGGTTTCAGGATTCTGTCTTCTACTGGTAGTAAGTAAATCATGGCACAGCCTGTAAGTCTTAGGCTGGATGGGGTTTCTTGCAAATAAGACAGTTGTGTTTATAAACTGAAAAGTCTGTTCATGGGCCTGGAGAGATTGTTTAGTGGCTAAGAGCACTCCATTGGCTCTTCCCCCCTTCCCGGGGACCTGGTTTCAGTTTCCAGCACCCACATGGTGGCTCACAATCATCTGTAACTCCAGTTCCAGGGGATCTAACGCCCTCTTTTGGCCTCCACAGGCACCAGGCACACAAGTGGGGCACACTCATACATCCAGGCAAACACCCAGATGCAAAAATATAAATAAATAAATCTTTTTTTTTTTTTTTTTTGGTTTTTTCCGAGACAGGGTTTCTCTGTGTAGTCCTGGCTATCCTGGAACTCACTCTGTAGACCAGGCTGGCCTCGAACTCAGAAATCCACCTGTCTCTGCCTCCCAAGTGCTGGGATTAAAGGTGTGTGCCACCACTGCCCGGCTATAAGTAAATCTTTTTAAAAGAATGCTTTTCAGGTTAAGGTATTTCTTGACTGAGTATGGCATGCTATGCTGACCGACTCTCTGCATCTCTTCCGACACTTGCTTTTTCAGTCCTAAAACACAGTTTAACAATCATTTCCTCAATATAATCTTTCACAAAGATACACACACACACACACACAAACACACACACACCATACAAATTTGCTAATTTGGCTGCTTTCTCTAGTTGGAAAAAGTAAGTAATCTGGCCCCAAACTTCAGATTTCAAAACTTATTAAAGGTATATGTGATATGTATATATTCATATTATAAGTATATATGAATATGTATGAAATATTAATATATATTAATATTATGAATGATGTATATAATTAATTTATTCATTCATTGCCTGTTACCTCAGAGCCTTGGAAGCTAAGATAGGATCCCTGGAGCAAGCTAACTAGCTAGACCCCCACCTCAATAAACAAAATGGAGAGAGACTGAATAAGATACCTGACATCAACAAACATGGGAACATGCAGACACACACAGACATGTGCAATGAATGCTGACTTCACTTTCTCTTTAGAACTTGGGAAACTGTAGCAAGCTCAGGCTTTGGAAATCCAGACTCCTCTTTTTTTTTTTTTTTTTTTTTTTTGATACTTTATTTACATTTCAAATGTTTCCCCCTATCCAGATCTCCCCTTTGGAACCTCCCCATTCCCTCCCCCTCCCCTGCCTCTATGGGGGTATTCCTCCACCCACCCACCCACCCACCCACTCTCGTCTTTCCTCCTTGGCATTCTCCTCTACTGGGGGATCTAACACATCTAGGCTCCTCTTCGCACCAACCCATACATCCCTAATATTTAGTTTGGGTCTAAGGATTTTCCTGAGGATTGGACATTGCTATAGTTTATTTCTGAAATATCCCTCAAAGGCTCATGTATTAAAGATTCAGCCCTCAGGATGGTTCTATTAAGAGGTGGCAGAAAATTCCAAGGTGAAGCCTGGTGGAAGTTTTAGATCACTGCCTTTGAAGGGGACAGGGAGATTTCTCTTTGGTTTTGGGTTCCAACAGAAGCAAGCAGATTTGCTTACCTGTATGACATGCTGCATCACCCCACCACAGGCTCAAGAGCAATGGGGGCCATGGACTGAGATCTCCAAAACTGTGACCCCAAACAGCCTTTCCTCCATGCATGTTGACTATAGCAGGCGTGTGACCTAGAAACTACTAACATGCATGCCTCTTGGGGTGACACAACCTGGGTCTGAGATCTTTGGATTCTGATTTGCTGGTGGTGAGCAGTGGCAGAAGACAAAACTATTTATTGATGCAGGGTCTCTGTTGAGCCCCGAGCTTGCCAGTTTGGGCTTGTATTGCTCCATAGATTCCTTGGTCCTCTGTCTTGAGTGCTTTGATTATCAGTGGCTGCTACCTCTGATTTTTACATGGGTTCTGGAGTTCTGAACTTTGGTCCCATGTTTTCCTGGCCAGCTCCCCAGCCCTGGACCTACCTATTCTGCTCTTCCTTTTCACTGTGTGTCACTGGGCAGATGATAAATGCATTAGTCAATCAGTATGGTGGAAACAGGGAGACTAGGATGTTACATAGTCAAGCCATGTTGTACCTGCTTATGTTTGTGGAGGACTAACACGGTGGTGGCCTCTAGGGAAGCCTATGATTGTCAGATGTTGAACAGAGTGTCCCAGAGTGTCATCTTGTAGCACCTCAGTCAATGCAGGCCTACCAGTTAAGCCCAGGAGTTGGAGTGGGCTGAGAAGGCTGAGCTGGAAGGAGTGCTGGTGGCTCCACTGGAGGGAATATGGACAGCCGTTTAGAGTGATGGGGATTTCGGTAAAATCAATATTCATTTTCTTGAAGGTAGTCATGATGATTTTATCTAAAGATGATCATGGTGAGCTGGAGAGATGGCTCAGTGGATAAAGGTGCTTTGTACCAAAGCTGACTATTTGAGTTCAGGGATCCACACAATGGAAAAAGAGAACCAATTCCTGTGTACACACACAGCACACACACACACCCACACACACACACACACGTACTCACGTGCGCGCACACACACACACACACACACACACACACACACACACGATGATCATGTGCTCTTAATTTCTTAGGGGTTCCCATAGCAGCAGACTATTATGCTAAAGAATACTTTTGAAATGTTTTTACTTTCTCTGTAGAAAATACAGTGCACTGGATAGAGAGAGTGAAACAGTAGACTTGGGCTTCTCAGCGTTCCCCTTCCCCTCTTCTGCCTGCCAGTCCTTTGTCTGTGGACATGTAAGTCTGAAGGTGATTTGGGGAGGTGGAGATGGTGGCTGTCTCCCTTTTCTTGACATAATGAAATGCCAAGAATTTCCTCGTGTTGTCTCTCGGTTAAGGTTTATTACCTAAACTGCAAGGTGTCACTTAAATAGCAAACTGAATAGAAGAGTTAAGTTGGATCTTTCTGTTGACAAGAAAATTATCCACTCCCTCTCAGAAACTCACCAGTGAATTATAGAACCCAGTGGGAAATTTCTTTAGCTCTTTTGGAGCAGGCTATGTTAATTCTTTTTGCAAATTGTTTTAGAAGAATCTTGTTGGGATGATAGAACTGGTTCACAGGCTCACAAGGAAGTTGGTTTGATTTTTAATCTCCCAATACTGGCTATAAATGCTTTTTATTTCACTTAGTGGACAAAGCCTTTGTAAACTTATTTTCTGGGCAGACAACTACCTGAACAGGTACATTGTATTTTACAATGAGGTAAGCAACATTTGAGGAAAGTATTGCCCAATAGAGCTGGCCATTTTGTATATGAGTGTGAAATCAAGTCAGAGGAGTAAATGCTCTTTCCACACCTGACACTTGCAAGGGCCCAGGGCTCTAGGAAATAACTTAAGAAGAAAGCATTTCAGTGGATATCATACAGCAAACAAAATTAGTTCTGGCTTTAAAGCTCTCAAACCAACATCCTCAACTTGCACAGGCTGCCCATAATTCTAGGGAAAAGTGGATAGCTTTCAAGCCAGATTGTTTTCTCTGCATATGCGTGAAAACCATTTATAGCTCATGTAAAATTGGCCTCCTCACATAAGCAAATGTATTTAGAAAGCTTGGACGAAAGACTTCAACGCTGTGTCTTCCTGGGCGCTGGAGTTTACTCTAACATGTTCCTGAGAGATGAGTCCCAATTGGAAAGAAATGTTTCACACAGATTTCTTTCTGAATTTGTGTCAAAATAGCTTTGTAAAGGAGAGTTAAAGGTAAATGCTGGTAGACTGAGAAGCAGGAAGCCTCTGGCACGGAAACGTCATTTGGAATGGGAACATCAGGACTAACGTATGACATTTTACATTTCTCTTTTCAATGTTCCCTCTATAAATTCATAGTCTGCTCCTTTTTTTATGTTGAAAAGGAGCTGGGATTGGATTTCTAGAATGTGGTGGAGAAACTTATGCAATGAGATCTGTAGACTTAGAAAATGGACATATTTACATTTTAATACAGATTTCATTGCTATTTACAGCTTAGTAAAAGGAAGCGGTGCCACTGTGAACTAAATAGTGGTATTATTTGAACCGAATTGAAGCTTATTTTTAGTTCAAGTTTGTTTATTTATTTTCAGCAACATATTTTGAGATTAAAATCCCTTCCTCCCTGTCTCTTCCCCCAACCCCTGTCTCCCTTTGTCTCTCCCTCCGTTTTTATCAGTTAAAAGAATTTGTGCAAAAGTGTATTCTTCAGTTTACATTAGACTGCCATACACGTTTCCCCAGTGACTGGAGAAAGGAAGAGAAGAGAATACTAAGATACAGATGCTTGGCTGTTGGTGCCCACCATCTCTCCCCGACTTCTCATGCTGCTTCCTCACACCTAGTTCAGCTGGCGAACTGCCTCTGTGAGCTCCTGCCTTGATTTTATCATTAACTGTCTGATTTTGAGCCGCTAACTTTTCTGAGTCTCGCCGTCCTATATGTTTGGATGGTAGGGAATAATCAACAAAAGCTTTTCTTGGTCCTCCATACTCTGTATTTTCTTGGGTCTCTTTCTGGGAACATATTACCATAGTGTATGTCCTACACAACTGACAGATTGGTGGGACGATTTTACCTGTGTCTCAAAGTCATGGAGAAGTCCCACTGAAGTCTGCTGCTCCCCAGGGTCTTAATCCAGACGCACAGAAGTTGTGTCTGTCTGTCTGTTTCCCTCCTGATTTTTGACTCTATTCTTACTACTCCCATTTAGCCCCCATTTAGCCACTTGTTATTCACACGCTCAGTTGTTCTTGCCTCTAACTTCCATCTCAGCTTACAGTGACTTGACTAGACCACAGGTGAGTGAAGTCACCCTTGTAAAAACTCCCTACCAGTCGTCAGGTCTTCCCCATTTTTTGCAAGATGGCAGAGTGCTCTTCCCACACCACACCATGGTCCATTTGTAGCCTCCTGCAGATCACCCTGGCATGTCAAACTTTCCCCTTACCAAGAAACACCAGTGTTCTATCTGCAACTCACCCTCTCTTGCTTTCACATGCACAGAGCTTTCTCTTCCCGCACGTCTCGACTTTCCAGAGAGACTGCCTGGACTAAGCAATTCTCTCTCTTGTTCTCTTTCCCTCCATCACTTTTTTATTTCTTTGGCACTCACTTAAAGTTGTTAAGTATGAACCTTTATGGAATTTAGTTGTGCAAATCTTATGAAGGAATCCCATTTCCCTATAACCGAGCTTCACTCAACTCATGAATCCTCATGCAAATTGAGTCACAGCTAAGTTAAACTGCCTTAGAGTTAAATAATGCAGTGGCCAGAGGAAAAGTTTCATCAGTTCTAGATGAATCCAGATAACTCTGGATTTTCTAAATTACTGTTTGGTAAATGTCTTGTCAACATAAATGTTCTTGCTTTCTGTCTGCCTGCATACCTTCCTTCTTTCCTTCCTTCCTTCCTTCCTTCCTTCTTTCCTTTCTTTTTTCCCCCAGGAAAATTAAAATTGAGGTGAGGAGCTCATGCTGGTTAGTTTTTGTCTTCTTGGTATAAGCTAAGGTCATCTGGGAAGAGAGCACCTTAATTGAGAAAATCCCTTTTAAGATTGGCTTGTACGAAAGTTTGTGGGGCATTTTCTTGACTAATGGTTAATGTGGGAAGGTCAAGCCTACTGCGGGTGATTCTATTCCTAGGCAGGTAATCCCAAGAGGTGTAAGAAAGATATAAGAACCTAGGGAACATGCTAGTAAGCAACATTCTTTCTTGGCTTCTGCTTCAGTTCCTGCCTTCAGGTTCCTTCCTTGAATTTTTGCCCTGACTCCTTTCAAGATGTAAGCTGTAAGATGAGATAAACCTTTTTCTCCCAAGTAGCTTTTGGTAGTGGTGCTTATCATGGCAATAGAAAGAAGATAACTAAGACAGTGTTGATGCTTATTCTGAGCATCAGGAGAGAGGTGTCTAATTTGTGCCATTGTCTGTCATCAATGGCCCTGGTTGAGGTGTATTGGGATTGAATAGCCTTCTTCCTCTTCAAAATTCTGACATTGAAGTATAAAACAAAAGAAGAAGGCATGGGAAGACCAAAATAGCTCGATTCTCATTAGTAAATATCTTCAGTCAAGTGAATTTGCTCATCACCGCTCCAACCTGCAAAAATGTTCCTAAAATAGTCTCCAACAGTAAATGCTGAAGTTGTTTTAATTAGAAAAGAACAATGGATGTCTTAATCTTTATTCTCCATGTGTCTCCACTTGAGGCAGAGAAGCTTGGACTAGCCTTGTTGGAATTTTCTCATACAATTTTAGTTATTTATCATATATATATATATATGATAATATATAATATATATTATATATATTCATATATATATCATTATATATATTATGATAATATATAATATATATTATATATATTCATATATATGATAAATATATAATAACAACTATATATATAAATATAAATAACAACTATATATATAGTTGTTATTATATAAAATAATTTTATTATATAAAGTTATTTATAATACACACATATATATCCTCAATTAGTTTTTATTATGAACCTTGTAAATAGTTAAATGAATGGAACCATTTACCATACTAAATGTGTTTAAAATTTAACTTTAAAACAGAAATATCTGGGAATGAGAATTATTGTTTTAGACGTTCATTTGAATTTTCCCTCCCTCCCTTTAGAAATGAAATGTGCCATCATGTGCTTTCTAAGATAGGTACCTTTCAAGGTGAGCCTCCTGATGTTAGCATCTTGCATAAAGTCTCTTTGCTTTGAGTGTAGGCTGGACTTGTGGCTTGCTTTCAGCAGACACGATATGGAGAAGGTGATAGACCTCATTTCTGAGATGACATAGAAACAAACTATGGCTTCTGTCTTGGAATCCCTCTTCCTCTTTCTGTCTGAGGGAAGGCAACTGCTGCACTGTGAGCCACCTTGTCAAGAAGCCCCTGTGGCAAAGAACTGAACCCTCCTATGTAACAGCTCCCAAGAAACTAGATTTTGCCAGTGGTCACTTGAGTGATTTCAGAAGTGGACCCTTCCAAGTTGGCTTCTAGTTAAGTTTGCTTCAATTTCTTGATCGATCTTGAGCCAGGGATTCCCCAGCTAAGCTCTGCACCATTCATTTCTTGAGAAAAACAGTGAGTTTTAAACTACAACGTTTTAGGAGCCATGTATTGAATTTACAAAAATAACTAGTTTTTTATTTTAATGGTGCAATGATAGCCCGACACTTAATAGGAAATAGAGAGAGGAACAAAGAGAGAGGTGGCTCTCAGAACTGCCCCACAGTGTCCTTTGTAATATTTATAGGCTAGAAACAACCATGATATTTGTTGGATTGTTGTAGAAATCATAATTTCATGTTGTCTTGAAGGAGAATGAGGTCTTAGGGGGAAGGCAGACAACTGTGGAGGGATAATTAGTTGTCTTTTATCAGTATTTATTGTTAAGTACACGTGCCTGGATTAATTGTTCATCTTTAAATGAGGAGGACCACATGAGAACCTAAATAATTACAGCACTCATGATTAGAAAAAATATTGAAAATGATGCTTGCAAAAGAAATTCTTACAGAAATGAGGCACAACAAGTCTGGAAAAGATGACTAAGCCAGTTCAGTGGTTTTAAAATGGCTAGGACAGCAAGTTAACACCCTGGGCTAATTTCCTTAACCTTCAGCTGCTGCTGGAGTGTAGTATGTGGAGAGGCCAAGAAGATCTCATTGTTATTGTAGCTAGACCCTGGAAAAGGTAACCCACTAAAGAAAGGAGAGGCAGAGCGAATTGGAGCACATCCTCTGGAGCAGATGGGCAGAACCCGACTTCAGATTGCATCAGGCTAGCCTAGTGAACTTTGGCACATTGCTTAACCTATTTGAGCCCAAGTTTTTCTTAATGTTGAGATCATAATAACAAGATATATCACAGACTAGGCTATCTGGCTCACTCTTATCATCCCTGTACTTAGGAGGCTAAGGCAGGAGGAGGGTATCTTTGGTTCTATAGCAAGACCCTGTCACAATAAACAACCAGTAAATAGACAAAAATATGCCATGGTATTTGGCATATAATAGAATGTTAGCTATTGTTAAGTATTCACATTATAGCACAAATAATAAATATTGTTCACACACATAGTAATATATAATAAACACTTCTTTGTACCCTTCCTCCAGCTATCTAAAATCTAGTCCCTTGTATATTCTGAGTGTTTTGTTTGTCTGTTTGGGTTTGTTTTTGGGGGGGGGGGCGGAGGGGTTTCTTTGTGTAACCTTGATTATTTTAAAGCTCACTCTGTAGATCAGGCTGGCCTCAAACTTACAGAGATCCTCCTGCCTCTGCTAAGTACTAGGATCAGAGGTGTGCGCCACCACTGCCCGGTTTCTGAGGTCTTTTACAGACCATGGACAACAAGGCTGGGAGAGCGCAGCTTTTGCTCATACTTGTTGCTTGGGAGGATTTCAACAATGCAAGAGTGAGCTGCAGCCATTGATATTTCCCCAAGATCGTCCTCCCTATCCTTCATGTTTGCAGCACTGTTCGCATTCTGAGAATTGGAAAAGAATAGAAGTTTAGTGCAATCAGAGAGATTTGATGTGCCCTAAAAATGGCCATGGAACCAGCTATCTGGCAAACTGGACCTTCTTGTCCTCATGCTCCTCCAGTTCATGGGAAAAATGAAAGTATTGAACTAGTTCAACTAGGTTCTTTTGAAATCACTGTAACAAATCTAACTGACCCCAAAGAAGAGAAAGTCTGCCATGTGGGGAATTGCGCATCAAAAATATATTAGGGCAGAGCAAGAAAAATTAATCCATGTAAAGTAATGGAAGCACTGAATACTTTTAATTTTTTAGTGGCCCCGAGGCACCATTATCTGCTTTTTTTTTTCTGGGAAACCACTCATCATGCAGCTATTGGAGGAAAGGGAGCACTCTGGCCTCTTTTCTGGGAGCAGTCCAATGCAGTATGGATATTAATTAAATTTATTAAACAAATAACACAGCGACTTGGGGGAAGCAGGGTCCATCTGCCAGCTCCGCAGACAGATCTCTTCAGAGACGTGGACTGAATGGTAGTTAAAGGGAAGTTGCCTAGCTCAGCAGATGGGCTCTTGTCTCCAGTGGGGGAGATTTGGTGGCGGTCCAACAACTCTTTTTCCCCTCCAGGTTTTTGTTCCTTGCAACTGTGATTGAAGAAGCCCTTCTCTGTCTTTTTCCAGCCTGAACCTCCTCCCACCTACCCCTTCTCTCTTTGTTTATGTGAGCAATGTTTAAATCGGAGTGATTTGTTCGAGAAGCAAGTCCCGGCTGATCTCATTTTGTGTATGTGCCCCAAAGCTCATGCAGAAAATAATTAGGAAGATGTAATCCCATTGACTGTACATCCACTTGTGTACACTGCTGCAGCCCAGCCTTGTGTCCTGGAAAAAAAAAAAGGCTCTGGGCCAATTTGAATTTGCCCAGAATCCCCATTTTCTGCACTGGGAAGTTTACATGATTCTGAGGTGTAGATGTGTATTATTCTTAAAGTGGTTCTTTTGTTTTCTTTCTGACCTTTGTGCCTTTTAAACTGTGTTTATGTGTGTGTGTGTGTGTGTATGTGTATGTGTGTGTATGTGTGTGAGCAAACGTGTGTATGTATGTTGAAGGATTATTGTTCAGATTCTGATGACAAGTGTTTGTTGAGGTGCTATCCATCGGTGTCTCCACTGCTGATGGTAGTGGTGTGCTCTGTCTTCTAGAAATGCACTTTCCACCTTCTCCCATGTCTCTGCTGGGAGAATGTGAGCAAGAGGCCCATGTGTACTGGGGAACCATTTTGCTCTCAGTAGTTTAGCGCGTCTCAGCATTTGGTGTATTTTTGACCTGAAGTCCATTGGGATAGAATGTGGGTTAATATAAATCTCCCCACCACTGATTTTCTGCCCTCAAACTACTGCTAAGACCATTTGACAGAAGGATCCCGCATCTCTGACAATGTCCCTCTACATGGAACCAATACCTACAACAGGGAGCCACACAAACCCTTTGATCAATTTGTGTGTCCTATTGATGGTAAAAATTTGGACTAAATAGATGCCCACCTTGGGCTGAGTCCTGAAATACCCTTGCCTGAGAGAGATAGGTCTGTTTCTGGCCAACCCAGCAGTGGACATATTTACCAGACATAAAGGAAGTCCCCCAATCCAAATGGTCTCCCTTCCTTTCCAACAAACCCAATGTGCTGTGCCAGCAGAGGCCTCAGCTGTTACAGAACCCAGAGATAAGAGTAGATGAATGCAGAATTAGGAGTTTTCCTAAGGTGTAGTGAGCCTTTGAGAGATAGAGGACAAACCTATAATTCTGATTGTAAATACTAACAGGTGAATACATCTTTTGAAGTATAACAGAATCTTAGCTGGCAAGCCTGTACAGATGGTCAGTTCTGGGCTGGGAAGATGGTTCTGTGGTTAAATCTCTGCTCTGAAAGTGGAAGGATCAGAGATCAGATCCTCAGGAACCCATATGAAACCCTGTGGGTGTGGTGTTTTGCCCGTAATTCCAGCCTCTGAGGCAGAGATGGGATCCTCAACAAGGCTAGTTATATTGGTAAGCTCTGGGTTTGATTGAGAGACCCTGCCTCAATGAATAAGGCAGAAGAGCCATTGAGAATGATTCCTGCTATCAATTTGAGGCCTCCACTTGCACACTTACACACATGCACTTGCACATCCCACACACATACATAAAAGTGCACTCTACACACACACACACACACACACATGAAAAAGTACACAGTATACACACATGTAAAAAGTGCACACTACACACTACACACACACACACACACACACACACACACATTCACTCACACACATGGGGGGGAATAAAATGATCAGCTCATTTCTGTTGTAACAGAAATGATAAACCAAGTCTTTCCTTGAAATTGGTCTGTGCTTCCAAAACCCAACTCAAAATGGAGTCTCACTGGGTCCTACCTGCTGTTGTCAGTGCTTCTCTGAGTATCTAGCTGTCCCCACCTCTTCTAAAGCCACAGGAATGTTAACAACATGGCAGACTTTCAGAAGCCAGTGGTTCTTCCATCGTGCCCTGCCATAGGTTATTGATGCCAAGAGTCAACATTATTCTTCAGGTTTTTATGGAATTGAAAGGAGCTCTGCTCAAAAGATGGCCATGGGGTAGCTGCTGAAAACATCTGTTTACCTTTGAATCATAGGTGAACTGCCAATTTATTTGTCTAATTCATTGGAAGTCAGGATCTCCAGTGGGTGGAGGGCAGATAGCATTTGGAATTCATAGGCTATTTTCCACACTGTCTACACTCCTTCTCCTTCCACTCTGGTGTACCTGGCTTAATTTTGCTCTCTGATTTAAATCTCAATCTAGTTGCTCTGGCATCTCAATTTAGGGGAAGATTGGACGTTGTTTTTCAAAGGGAATTGCAGGCATTTCACTCTTGTCTGAAGACAGATTGTGCCTTCTTTCCCAAGGATAAGCCCAGAAATTACATGTAAATCTTGGAGGTTTTATTTGTAGCAGAATGTTTCCAACCCTCACGTTCACACATTAGTGTAAATGAATAAAACAGAGAAAGCAGGAAACACCCCAACAGACAGTGTGCATATTTCAGATTGGCTCCGTGCTTGCCTGTCTGCTTGAACACATTGTGTTGACTCTGGAGCTTCAAATGCTTTATCGTGGATTTTGTGGGCAATGTGACAATGTGGGACTAAAAGCACACACACACACACACACACACACACACACACAAAAGCTTTTGATCACAAACAAACATTCGTATTATTTTGTAGGAAAACAGAGAGTACCTTTGAAATAAATTCAATTTATTTTTAAATTTGCCCAAGAAGGGCAAGTGCATTTTTAGATGTTGCATTTATTTTTGCTTCAAGGGTTCAGATGCAAACTGTGTCTATATTCCTGTGTGTGTGCTTGTATGTGTGCATGCACAAGTGTGTTCATGTGCAAGTCAACCTTTGTGTCATCCCTTAGGTGCCATCTGCCCTCTTCTCTTTTTTAAGGCAGGGTCTCTCAGTGGCCTGGAATTCACAAACTAGGTTTGGCTGTCTGGCCAGCTCTTAGGGTTCCACCCGGCTCTGCCTTTGCAGGGCTGGAGTTAGGAGCACCCTGCACACCCAGCTTTTTACATGAGTTTGGAGAGTCTTACTCAGCTCTCATGATTGCACAGTGAACACTTTATTAATTGATTAATTATTAATTATTAATTGAATCACCTCCTTAGCACTCCAGTGCAAGCATTTGAAATGTTCAGACTAATGACTCCTCTGCACACTCATTCCCCAGGTGAACGTTTTACAAAGGAACCGTATTTGGGAGTGCTTTCACTGGCTCTCTGCAGGATTAGATGCTACAGCTCCTCAGAGCTTATACCTTGTGGTACAGGAGGGAGACTGACTAAGACAGGGCCTGCTAGGTTGTGATGGAAAATACTGACATTGGACAGCCCAGGTCCTGAGATAAAACAGAAATCCTGCTATCAGATTTTCTGTTTTATCTTAGTGTTATTTAATCAGTGTTTTTCAATTTTTATTTCATGTGTTGGGATCTCTTACTTTGCAGTGTTTTGGAAAACTGCCTTCAGTTCTTTTTAGAGAGGTTCAGGCCTGCCTTAGAGAGGCAAGTAGCCTGCCTTCCTGCTTTCCTCATTTTCTCCTTACTCCTTGAAATGGGTTCTTTCATGGAACCTGGAGCTAGGCTGGCTTCCAGCAAGCCCTAGAGCTCCTTCTGCCTCCACCCTCCACAGCACTGGGGTTGCAGGCATTTTGAAAACTTATTTACTTATTTAGTTGTGTGTGTGTGTGTGCGTGTGCGTGTGCGTGTGTGCGTGTGACACATGGTCATGACGTCAGAGGACAACTTAGGAGAGCTGGTTCTCTTCTTCCACTATGTGGGCTGTGGGATTGAACACAGGTTGCCAAGCTGGCATGGCCAGCATTACTGATCATCCAGCTATCTTTTCAGGCCTTGGCATGCTTCCTTTATTATTACTCTCCAGTTGGTTCAAATTCAAATGTAGAATCATCTAGTAGGATGCAAATTTATAAGCTCCCTGGCTCAGCTCCTTCCCAAGCATGATGGAGACTACATCACTCAGCTACATGAAACAGCAAAGTAAATCCCACATTATCACAGTTTTATTTGGGCTTTTGTGGTTCTGGGATCTAACCCAGGGCCTTGCACCTGGGAGGCAAGCAGTTCACCACCAAGCTACATCCCCAGCCCTTGAATTTCTTGGGGCAGGATCTTCATTTGTAGCCCAGTCTCGTAAGTGCTGGGATTACAGGTGTGGACATGTATACTCAATATGAAATTTTTGGGTTTTTTAACATTTGTTTATTCATTTACTTATTTTACTTTGTGTGTGTGTATGTGTTTATGTGCATGAGTGTGCATGACTGCATACCATGGCATGTATATGTGTCAGAGGACAAATCTGGACGTTGGTTCTCTTCCTCTACTGTGGGAGTTCTAGGAACAAACTCAAGCCTTTCGGCTCGATGGCCATTGCCTTTACCCACCCGTGACTTTTAATTTGTGAGTTTTAAAAGTGCTTTAGATATTAGTGTTTTCTTTGGGTTAATGAGTCAAACTTTAGACTGTGGGATCTCATTGTTTGTTTCCAGAGGTGGAGATGATGACATGGCAGCTCATCTCTGGGTCCTCTCCATCTCCACCTCTACACAGTTCATCTTCCAACACAGAGGTAGTGATACCTAGTGGCTACTGCCTGAACACTTACTACCCGCCTACCCTTGTGCTAACCATTTTATGTACACTATGACATTTAGTTTTCACAGCATATTAATATTTTAAAGATGAAGACATTTATGCTCACAACTTGCTGGAAGACTCATCTAATTAATTGAAATTAATCTAATCTAAAGTCATATCTAACAGCCAGGCTTGGATTTGGGACCCAGACAGCTGACTCTAGAACACTTTCATTAAGTCTCTCTACTTTTGTGCCATCCTGTATACACTCATTTGTAACTTATAACTTACTTAGATCTGAATAGAAGCTACAGATTCGTCAAGTAAAAGTGCAAATAAAGTGCCATAGTTTAAAACCAAATAAGAAGATTAATCATGTGTAGCCTTTCAAGCTTTTCGAAACTGTCTGGTCTTTTCGAACATTGCACTTTCTTAGTTGTCAGTTACTTGTTTTTAAGCTCTCCTTTCACTGTTGGAGGAATGTTGGGCCTCAGACAATGAAGTATTTGGGGGAAGGAGTCTGTTTTATTACTGTTGTGTTTCTGGTGCTCAGTAGCTGTTGGTGTCAAGGAGTAACCAGGCCAGAGATGCTAGAGCTGAATGCATAGGCTGTAGGAGGTGAACAGGCTTATGCAGATTAGGTATGGGGCCATCTTATTGACATTTATGACTTTACTACTCTGAAAGAGACAGGAAGAGATGATAGCCTTCCTTATCCACTTTACCCTGTGTGATACTTTGCAGTTGTTAATATATTTCTGTAAGTCACCTTGAAATGCTTTAAGGAGGAGACAAATAGAAATGAATTTATTATATATTTATAAAGATGCATATATGCATATGTGTCTAAAATTGTATATTGATTTTCACATGATCCTGGGCTGTATAAGAAAGCAGGTTGAACAAGCCATGGGGAGCAAGCTGGTAAGCAGCATTCTTCCATGACTTTCCTTCAGTTCCTGCCTCCAAGTTTCTGCCTTGAGTTCCTGTCCTTATTTCCTTTAGGAAGAGATTATAAAGTGTAAGCTAAAATGAACCCTTCCTCTCCAGTCTAGCTTTGGTCAGTGTTTTATCAACAGAAATAATACTCATTGTCACATATATATATAAATGTGTGTTATGTGCATATAATATACATATGCATATATAGAGAGAGATTTTCATTGTATATATTCAGTGTATATATATTCATTCTCTCTCTCCCCTCTCTCTCTATCTGTGTGTGTGTGCATATATATATGTATATATATATATATATATATATATATATATATATATTGTCCTAGCTAAATTTCTATTGATAAAGCACTGTAAAACTAGATTATATATGCATATATATGTATGCATATGATTGATATTTATATATGAATATTCAGTCATAATGGAAATAAGTTTTGTCATTTTCAACAACATAGAAGGAACAAAAATATATTAAGTGAAGTGAAATGCGTAGAGAAACATGTTCTTACATATGGAAGCTAAAATGTTGGTCTGGTGGAAGGAGAGGCTAGAGCAGACATTAGCAGAGCAGGGTGGGCAGGGATTGAAGGGGGATGATTATTATTGTAATTAGTAGAAAGAAGCTGGAACAAGTCCAACACAAAGAAATCTTTGCAGTGATACATACGCCGTCTACCCCACCTACCCCACTAGTACATCTAGTGATGTACTAATCACATAGCACACACCTGTATTGAGATGTAACACTGTATCACGTAAGTATGTACAATTATGTGCTGACTAAAATGTGACTTTAGAAAGGTCCTAGCCCTTAATGCTCCTTGGCTGCCAATTAACTTTCAGTGGGAGAACGGCAAGGATCAGCAGCTAGGAGGTAAACTTCTGCCTTTGGCCAACACTGTTTCACCGCTCTATAAACGATGCAGCTTAGAGCTGTCGTTCCTAGCTCGGGGTGAGTTATGGGACAAAGTAGTCCTGAACTGCACCACAGATGTGGCCCTTTTGCTCTCACAGTTGTGCCTTTGTCTCTGCTTTGATTTGATCATGTTTTGGCTCAGTTCTCTAGAATTTTATTTCTTCAACTTGTTTATTTAGATTAAATTAAAATTTGCATATGTCTACTGTATAGAGCACATCTCGGTTCACAGCTTTATTCCTAATACCCATCAGTATACATTCACTCACTCTATACATATGTCTTGAATGCCTGGTAGGATCAGAGAATGCTGTGAGACAGAAGTAACCCTGGTTTTCCAGAAAGCCTCTCTCTGGAGAAGGAGCTAGATGCTAAATGATCACATTTAACCTCCAAGCTTTGCATGTTGCTTCACGGTGCAGCTGTGCTATGCTTGCAGCTTGGTTAATGAAAGACAGCCATTTTCCTATTCATTAAAGCAAGGGGCAATTTGAGTTACTGCAAGACACATGTGGATGTTTTTCTTTAGTTCTTGTATTAGATGAAATGCTTGACAGAAACAACTTAAATAGGGAGGGATGTATTGGGTTCATGGTTCCAAGGGTGTCAGTCCATACTGCTGAATAGGGTATAGAACAAAGCAATTCATACCATGCCTGACTAGGAAGCGGAGAAAAAGGGATGCTGACACTTGGGATGCTGCCTTTCTTATAGCTTCCTTTTACATTTCTGTGGGTTCCCAACCCATGGATGGTGGTGTTTACACTTATTGGGGGGTCATCCTCTGGAATTAATGATCTCTGAAAACATCCTTACATGCACATCTAGATATTTGTGGCACCAACCTCAAAAGTGATCCTACATCCAGCTAAATAGACAATGAAAATTAAATATCAGCGTCCATCTAAGGACTGTTGACGTCATCAGTGAACTCACCCAGGCCACTGCCCACCGAATAAACTCAGTAGCGGACTTCTCTCTTGCTGTTTTGCTATTTATTTAGATGAACTTTAATAAAACTCTAGGTTTTAAGTACTGGCTTCTTAAGGAAAAGAGGAAAGTGGGTTATGTTTAATTAATTTTCCTTGCTCCTCTGTGGTGGGAATTTGGGTCACAATGAGCACAATTTGTACACCAAAGATCCAGAATAGTTTTCTAAATTTCTAGCTTCAAGTAAATATATTATAATAAAAATGGGCAGAGAGATTTATGAGCCAGAGGATCACAGAGTTTGCTGTGAGATCGTGTCTCTTAGGAATGTCAGAAGCTACACCCATAAAATCTCACCAACATGACCACCTGAACATGAACTGAACAAGAACAACAATACACATGCTAATAGGGACTCTGAGGAGGTGTGGGGGGACAAGCTGTGGAGGTCTCAAACTCTAAGAAAGAACTACAGAGCTAAGAAAACGTCTTTCCTAGAGAAGAGTACACAAATAACGTCCCAATTCCAAATGGTCCATCCTGAAAACATATACGTACAGGTAATATTACAGACTGAGCAGGTTGTATTCATATATATTCACACACACACAATAAAGAAAGAGGCGATGAATTTGAAAGAGATCAAGGAGGGGTATGTGGGAAGGCTTGGAGAGAGGAAAGGGAAGAGGGAATGATGTATCTTTAGTATAAGCTCAAAAATGAAAGAAATATTTTAAAAATAACTGAAATAGTAATCTTTTGAGTTGTAACTACATTTAGGATGACTAAAAGTTCAGATTATGCTTGCTAGAGTTCCCCCCAGGAGCTGAAATCAGATCTTTTGGGGACATGGCATTAGTTACTTCAGGCTCCACCAGGACACTGTTACAGTAGATTCACACTGTAAACAAAACGCCCAAACCAGCTGATAGTCCTAAAAGCACCAGGGTGTTAGCAGCCTGGCTGAGCAAGATGGACATTAACAGGAGCCACCTGGCACCACACTTTCTTCCGGTCCAAGTCTGGCTCCAACCTTGACCAGATGCTGTCTGCATCTTGGTTTCTATCTTCACAGGAGTCTTAGTGAAATGGATCTATTGTATACACCCATTCATCACTGCTCCCTAAACGAAGAGCGCCCTTCTCTGTCATTTCCCCCTCTGTTAGCAAGGCCAGAGAGCAGTTGGCATTGAAAGCCTCTGTTGTGAGCTGAGCATGGTCTCTGTTTATTTAAACCTGGTTCCATCTGAGTGCAAAGCACACTGGTGGAGCCCTTTTAATTTCTCTGTTAGATTTTTAATTCAACTATAAAGACAATTCAAGTGAGAAACTTCAGCATGCTGATTTTGTTCTTTGCACTGTAATTAGCTGAGCTGGGTTTTAAATGCAGCAAGAGAACATCTTTCTTGTCTGTTTATGTCAGAAAAAAATGGCTAATGAGCACTTATCAAAAAGATGAACATTTTTTTCATTAGATTAAGTAACATCAAAACAGATTTGTAATGTACTATTATGTTTCAGCTTGGAAGAAATTGGGTAAAATAGCTAATATCTTCACAGCTGCCCACGAATGTCTCTGTAAGACAGGATCCGCCTCTCCTCTTCCCCTGCACACCTAGACTTCAGCGAAGTGCCCATCGGTGACAACTTTCTGTGTGGCTAAGCAGCTTAAGGCACATTCTCAAAGGGCTTAGGATGACCTTAAAATCATCTGTAGCACATGAGTATCTGTGAAGCAGGAGTCAGTTCTGGTTGTCATGGCCTTATGCCACTGTGCCTTGCGACTTGATCATACAGTCCTATCTGATTGCTTGTTAAGAATGTCTCCTTTCCATGTTCTCACAGCTCTACCAATCAGAATTCCATCTGGAACATTCGGTATCTGCCTCCTTCCCTGTGGAGAATTTTCAGTGTTTATGTGGATGGCATTCATGTTTTAGCAAAAGACTCAATGATGAAGTCTGATTTCTTTAGAAAACTCATAGCAAAAATGTAGACTTAAGAATCTCTCAGCCAGACATGGTGGCTCACACCTTTAATCCCAGCACTTGGGCAGATGCAGAGGCAGGTGGATCTCTACAAGGTGGAGGCCAGCCTGGTCTACAAAGTGAGTTCCAAGACAGCCAGGACTACACAGAGAAACCCTCTTTCGAAAAACAAAACAACAAGAAGAACAAGAATCTTCTTACTTAAATATTCATTTTATCTTTATTTGGATGCATGTGTATGGTCACATGTGTATAGGTAGGTGCTTGAGGTCAGAGTGGGTGTTGGATCCCACAAAATTCTGGTCTTCTGCAAGAGCTGTAGGTACTCTTAACCACCGAGCCATCTCTCCATCCCCAGAATGTTCTCATTTTAAACGTGTCTTGGATGACAGGTTATTTTTTTAATTCCACACCACAGGTTTGAGGCAGTTTATAGTGGTTTATAAGCATGTTTATGGAGAATTGTCTTGACTGACGATGGATGGGAGAGAGCCCTGCTCACTGTGAGTGACACCCTCCTTGCACAGATAGCCCTGAGGTGTGTAAGAGAACTAGCTGAGTACGTCAGCCAGTACATAGCATTCCCCTGTAGTTCTCCGAGCATTTCTGAATGCTTGGTGCCACAGTGTTCCATGATTTTACTTCCTCTGCTCTAATACTAGAATCTGTCATTTCTTCAAAGCCTCTGGTTCTTATGGGGAGACAATGGTACTTGGAAATTACAAGTTGGACACTAGGTCCTGCTGGACAGTCTGTGTCTATACTGAATACATATAGGATTGATGAGACTATCTCTAAAATCTCTCTCTCTCACCGGACAGTGGTGGCGCACGCCTTTAATCCCAGCACTTGGGAGGCAGAGGTAGGTGGATTTCTGAGTTCGAGGTCAGCCTGGTCTACAGAGTGAGTTCCAGGACAGCCAGGGCTACACAGAGAAACCCTGTCTCAAAAAACCAAAAGCCAAAAAAACCAAAACAAAACAAAAAAAAACTCTCTCTCCCTCTCTGATATTCACAAATCCAATCTAATGCTAGAAAGTTAATTTTAGTCTTTCTCTTTTATGCACAGTATTTTTATGTCTTTAGTTTTTAACAGATTCATTTGTATTTATGTGTGTGTGTTATGTGGGTTTCTGTGAAAGTGTACCATGTGGTATATACAAGTGATTGGAGGCCAGAAGAGAGTGTCAGACATCCCAAGGAGCTGAAGCTACAGGCAGTGTGAACTGCTGGACATGCGTGCTAGGAACTGTACTTGGGTCCTCTGAAAGAACAGTGAATGCTCTTAACCATTGAGCCATCTCCCCAGCCTCTCTGAGTAGTATTTATTAAGTCCGTTCTCCAGCTGAGGAATCTGGTTCATACCTTTTTTCTGGTTCACACTCTTTTTGCTGTTTCTACTCACTCTTTAGGTTTATATTCACATGAGGCTGATCCAGAATTATTAACCCTACTGCTTAATTAATTAATAACTAATGCTTAATATTTGTTAACATCATTTTTGTCTCGAGACTGAGAGGATTTAGTCAACATTATGTTTCCTGCTTAGTGTAATATTTTTATTTAAAAAACTCATTGGATTCATTTGCCTTTGTCTACATCTCCTGTTGGATTTTACATCCTCCTGTTTTGTTAAGAATACCATCACCCTCCCAAAACAAAACGATTTCAAAATCACCAGCAGAAATGTATACTGCCTTCCTTACCCCCACCATGTTAAGGTACCCTTCTGAGTTTCTGTGTGTAAGTACAAGTAAGTAAAATAAATACACTTGCATCTTATCACCTCATCGTTCCTTTCAAACATAAGGGGAACATTTCATAGGTGCTCCTTCACACTTTCATTTTGGGGGTTAGGAATAAATGGTCCTAGAAATCATTCGTAGCACAACTTTCCCACAGTGGCATCTTCTCTGTGCATGTGCTGATGCGTGTCCTCAGGACATGTTCATAGTGAATATCATATGCTCTGACATTTCCTCTCACCCTCTCACCATCACCCTTCATTTCCGCAGTCTCACGTTTACCTTCATGTACTGTATGCATATTTTATATCTATAGAAAGCCAACCTGCAATCTCTGTCTTTCTGAGTCTGGTTTGTTCTCTTAGCTTGACAATCTCCGGTTGTTTCCTACTCCTCCAATAGATGTGACTTCATTCTTCGTTATGATTGACTATGACACATTTCTTCATCCATTCATCTTTTGACAGACACCGAGGCTGACTCCATAGCTTGCCTATTGTGAAGAGGGCTGTAATAAACACTGAAATGAAGTATCTCTGGGGTCTGTTGATCAGACTTCTTTGGGCCTATTTTCAAGTATGATGTGGCTGGGTTTTTTTGTTTTTTGTTTTTGTTTTTGTTTGTTTGGGTTTTTGTTTTGTTTTTGATTTCTTTTCCTCCATACTGATTTCCACGATGCGTGGACTAATTACTAATTTACACCCCTCCCGGACTTCTTGTATAAGAGTTCTCTTACCTCCACATATCCCCCAGAATTTTTGCATTGCTGTTATTTTTCTTAACAGTAGCCATTCTGACTGGGCGGTGGGGAGGAATCTGGGTGTTGTTTTAATTTGTATTTCCCTAATAGCTAAAGATGTTGAACATTTCTCATGTGTTTATTGTACATTTGTAGCGTATCTTTTAAGAACTACCCGTTCATCCCATTACCCAGTTTATTGTTTGGACTATTTGATTTCTTGGTAAATAGTCTTTTTAAATTTTTAACATTCCATACATCATTGAGTCACTTTCTAGATGTGCACTGTTCTGTACTGTACTCCGAATGTTCCACAGGTTATTCAACTCAATATGCAGCTGAGGATGACCTTGAACTTCTGATCCTCCTGCCTCCACGTCTTAGTGCTAGGATGCCCATCCTGCCTGGTTTATGTCATCCTGGGCATGGAATCCAGGGCTTTGTCTATGCTAGGCAGGCACTCTTCCAACTGAGCTACATCCTAGCCCTTGTGGGCTTCTCAATTGGGTTTTAAAAAGTCTTTTTCTTGTGGAAGTTGTGAAGTTCTCCATGCATTTTGAATGCCCTGTCTTCCCACCCACTAGCCTTTGTCCTGCTCCTCTGAAGCCTTGGACGCTGACTTTTGTATCATTAGCATCGTAAGACTCCTATTTTCTTCTTAAACCTTCATCCTCATGACCACTGTGCTTCCTGCTGGGCTCTTTCTCTGTCTCACTCAATGAGCTTATGCCTCATTGAGTGCCTTAATAGGAACAGCATTATCAGCCTCCTCTCTGAAGCTTGCGTTCCTTCTGGATGTCACTGCCTCTTCTAGCATAGCAAGAACATCACAAATTTGGGCCAGGGTTCAATGGCAGAGCATTTTCAGAGCATGTTTACAGTTCAGGCTTCTAGCCCTTAGACAGCAAGGAGTGAACAAACAACCAAACGAGCACACGTTCTAGCTTGCTAATACGTCTCAGCTATTGTTCCATCTGGAGAGAACCATGGGTGGCTAAAAAGTACCTCGCTAGGGTGTGTCATCCTGTCCCTGGGCTGTAAAGCCCACCTTCCTCATTTCCTAATGGCTTCCAGCAGCTGCTCTGTGACATCTTCTCACACAGAGGTTATTCTGATCTGAGTTACTCCATCATTGCTGGTGCTAGAAGCCATCTTTCCACTTAGCACATTTCATTAAATTTATATGGAAATGAGAGAACACAGTCAAATTGACAAAGCATTTTACAATTGACAGGGAAATTGGCTTGCTCATGCATTGCTAGGGAGGGGACAAATTGGTACCGTCTTTCCAGAGGGTATTAATTTATATCAAAATCCTTAACAATTCATCTGTCCTTTGGCCTAGCAATTTTGCTTCTAGGAATTTATCCTAAGGAAATAATGGTGAATATATATAAAGATTTATTTAGAAAGATTTTCCTCTCATGACCCAAACTGAAATCAAAACACTAAATATGCATCAATGTGGGATGTGATAAATTCTGGTGCATCAATGCAATGAGATATAATGGGATTTAATGCTGCCACAGAAGCAGATGAATATGTAAACACATTAGTGGCCTATTGCTCTATAAAGAGCTCAGAACAACACATACAGAGGGATCCCATGCTAAAAGGTACATCCAAATCTACAATCTGGAATAGCACACGTGGAAATGTTTCTTAATAATGAAAATAGTTGCATTTTTCCTTTTGTAAAAGTGCATTAATTTTTTTCCTATAAGATATAATTTGTTTAAAAATTTATTATGCTTTACTTTTTAAAACTTACAGTTGTCAGATCCTCTTGAGAATATGTTCTGGTGAACATTTTATTTTATACTGATGCCCTGAGGGGTATTATTATACTCTTGAGTACTTTACAGATTTCATTAGATTTTTATGTTACTGAAAATATTTTGTAGAATAAAAGACTCCATTCAAACACACTTAAAATCTCTTCTTTTAAAATTTAAACAAAGGCTTTGTCTGTTTATGTATTATGTGACAAAACATGTTTAGTAAAGAATTCTTTCTTTAAAAAATTAAAATTACATTTATTTGTGTGTGCGTGTGTGTGTGTGTGTGTGTGTGTGCACAACACTGCATGTTTGGATGTCAGAGGATTACTCTGCGGGACTCTATTTTCATACTCTTTTACCATGTGGGTGAAAGGGATCAAGCTCAGCTCGCCAGCGTAGACATCAGCATCTCTACTTACTGAGCCACCTTACTGGCACTAAGAGTCCTTTGGGAAAGTACTTAGAGTTTGCCATAAAGACTTGGATAATCTTGAAAGATTCATTTCCCAAAAAAGTCTAGTATCCTTTTGAAACCAGTGGCCAAACTTGTATGCAGTTGCTTTTAAAACTAAGATTAGATGTCTCTCAGACACTCATATCCATGGTTGCTTTTTTCCTTGAAGGAATTCTGAAGCAGCAATCATTATGACTCCTTGGGCTCGGAGGCTTCTTCCTAGAAATACCTCTTGCTCCATATCTACATCATCAGCCAATCAGTGAACCGAGGACCACCATCGGCAGCTGGAGGCCTATGGGTACTTCCTGCCCATCCAGACAAGGTGGCAGGACAATGACCAGTACGGCCACGTGAACAATGCTGTGTACTACAGCTACTTCGACACTATTATCAACCACTACCTGCTCAGGTAGGTAAGAGTCTCACTCTGACCTTGCTGTGTGCCCTTGCTTGTGACTTGGAGCAGAGAAATCTCTGCCCCCCACCTCTTTTGTGGAGTGGCCTGGATATTGGGCTCTTCAAAGGAGAACAGAAGGTCGGACATGTGGGCGAAAGATGTGTTGCTCTGCCTTTCCCAGGGTCTCAGGTGTTCACATATCTTGGTCCTTTACACTAACTTGTCAGCAAATGTGTTTATTTGAAGCTCAAATAAACACCTACATAACAAACCACATGATGTTCAGATGTGGGGCAACTTGAGCAGATATTAACATCAACCCTCAAGGCCTTTTTGTGAGAAAAGCAGCTGCCTCCCCCACAGAGGATACTTGGTAGAGAGGAGGAGAGATGTAAAGTTGTTTATTATATCCTCTGGATGCCTTGATTGTCTGATTAGCATGCTTGCAAGAGTGGTTAGTATGTTTTTGGTTAATTTAATTGTCTATTGGAGAGACTCTGTCCTATGGAGAAAGCTGCATGTAGTCTATCTTCCTCTTTCAGTGAGCTCAACTGTTTTGATAAAATTGTTAAACCTTATTGAGCCTTCTATACAAACAACTCACATTTATTGAGAACGTTCTCTAATGCATCTTACTCAGTTTCTCATTTACTCTCGCTGTTACACTGTAACAAAAATGCCAGCATACAGCCTGAGCCTCCTGGCCCGTGTCCTTTGCAGGCACACTGAAACACAGTCTCAAGTCTCTCTTTGGCTCACAGAATTACTTTCATAGGCAGACCGGAAGTTCTGATGAACTGATCCTTCTTAAGAGCAGCCTTCAGCTGCGGACTGATGGGTGTACGAATACCCACAGCTTCCTCCCTTCTTGACTAAGGTAACTTTGTCAAGTGCACAGTGTACATAAGCTCCTAGGATTTCCTAGTGGGTTTGAACTCCAGCCACATAAGTTGGTAACCTTGTTAAAAACGGAAGTAAAATTCATACAACAACAAACGCAGTATTTCAACCATTCAAAGATTTTTAGTTTTAATTAATGCGTATGTGTGTGTGTGTTGGGGGGGGGGCAGGTAAGGTCATGTGAGTGCAGTGCCAGTGGAGGCCAGTAGAGGGCACCAGCTTCCCTGGAGCTTTATTTACAGGCTGTTGTGAGGGCTGGGAATCCAACTCAGGACTTTTGCAAAAGCTGTGTGTTCTCTTAACTACCGTGCCGTCTCTCCAGGCCCCATTTTAATCATTTTAAATTATAAGCAGTTTATTGAGTTTTAGTATATCTACAGTGTGTAGCCAGCACTGCTATCAAATTTCAGAATATTTCCATTATTCTCCCAAGATACCCTCTACCTATTAACAGTCTATCTTCTGGCAATCATTATGTACTTCCGGTCTGTCTGGATTTTCCTCCTTTGGGCTTTGCATATAAGTGGCATATCATGAGTGATTTTGGCATGGCGTTTGCCTACTTCATCTGCGAGTAATCTCTCCTGGTATTTTATACCTGAGTACTATGATGCGTGGTGTACCACATTGTATTTATTTGCTCCTTCATCATGTGATATATATTTAGAATGTTCCTGTGGGGGGCTATTATGAAGAACACTGCTATGAACATCTCATGTGATTTTTTTTGTGCAAGCATTTCTCAATACTTTTGGGTACATGCTTAAAGTAGAATTTGTAGGTGGTATGGTGACTCTGTGTGACGATTTGAGGAACCTCAAATGTGTTTTCCAAAGTGGCTATATTTGCTTTCTTGTGAGCAGGGCATGAGGTTCCAGTCTGTCCATCTTATCACCAACAGTTGTTATTTCCAGGTTTTTAAATTGCAGTCATTATATTGTATATGGGCTGTGTCATATTTCCATTCAGATCCTGGTTTCCTGGTGACTAATGATATTAAGTGTCTTCTTCCCATTGAGCTGGGACGTGTCTTCCTTGGGAAAATGTTTGTTCAAATCTTTTGCTTCCTTTAGTTGGGTTTGTTGTTGAGTTCTAACAGTTCTTTTTATATCTGGATATATGCACATATGTGTGTATATTCTTCATATTCTGGATATATGCATATATGTGTGTATATTCTTCATATTCTGGATATGTGCATATATGTGTGTATATTCTTCATATTCTGGATATATGCATATATGTGTGTATATTCTTCATATTCTGGGTATGTGCATATATGTGTGTATGTTCTTCATATATATGTATATATATACATATGATTTGTAATCTTTTCTTCTACCTTGAGTTTTCCTTTATATTCTTTTTCTTTTGATTAAGAAGTTTTTAATGGAATGACTTGGTGAGAAATTTTAGAATAGCAAATGCTGAGCTGGATACTTTCCATCTCACCCCCTTCCTCCCTGGCCAAGGAGCGTAATCTGTCTAGTACTGTAGGGCTCCTATTCAGATTGCAGATTTCCATGTTAGGACATTTAAATTTTTGTTCTCTTTGCAAGAGGGAACACATATCAACTTTCATTTAGAAACTCTCCCTCTCTCTCCCTCCCTCCTTCCTTCTCCCTTCCCCGTGTGTATGTGTGTATGTTCGAGCGCGCACACACACACACAAAAGAAGCCAGAGACTGATCATGTTGGATGTCTTCCTTAATCTCTCTTCACCTTATTCTTTGAAATGTAATCTGTCACTGAACCTAGAGCTCATTGATTTCTGTGACTATTTGACCAGCTAGACCCCAGGGATCCTCCAGTCTCTGCTTCCCCAATGCTGGGTTAACAGGGGTGTGCCACCATGCTGGGTTTTTTCATATGGGTGCTGGGGATCTGACCTTGGGTCCTGTGTTTACAAGTCCTGGCAAGTACTTGACTGAGCCATCTTCCTATCCCTGCCAAACTCTCTTTTCTAGTAAAAATTGTGTGTATCACACTTAAAAAATTCACAGCAAATGACAAAGATATTGAGATAATTGCCTATTGTTTGTCAAGTAGAGAACTTTGACAGTTATTTTCCAACTTGCTCAAGGCCACACACTCTTCTTAAGAAGAGTCAGCCTTAGGCGTGCTTTGGGTTGATACTCGGACCAAGTCAGTGTAACTGTAACTTAGCAACATTTAGCTTTTGTGGCTTTTGAATGTCTCCCATTTGCAGAGGGGCACCTGGAAGGATCTTGTGTAGTTAATGGAGGTTGAGTTCTTTATTAGTGGAGATTGTATCTCTGTGGTCCCAATTTGTTATAACAGACACTCTACCAGTTCTGGGAGTGAGGATTCAAATTGGCAGCTCACAAGGGAGAATTTCTTCCAGAATAATGTTTTATTTCAGGTAAAACCTTAAGTGTTCTTACACATTGACTTTCCAGTAGTGACAAGACTCTGACTATTGGTACCAGGCAAGGTGCCAAGCCTGAGAGCAGCCTAACCTTGGCTCTCTGAATTCCAAAGTTGGTGAGCACCATGCCTGCACATGCGTGGGACACTTGTGCGCAACCTTCTCTTTCAGCATTCCAAAGATGGTGGGCACTGCGCATGAGTGGGACACCCATGGTTTACCAGCAACTGTCATTGCCTGAAACATTCCTTCAGTGAGGGGCTTTACTCCAAGAGAGGGCGTCATAGAGTTGTGGAGTGTATGACTGGAAGAAGGAGAGATGGCAGCACAAGCCACAATTTGCCCCGAGTTCCCATGGCTTTGACACATGGAAGGGGTTAAGTCGTTCTTGAACAGTTTATCGCTCATCAATTGTAACTAAATATGTTTATATTGAATTATGTTTTGTAATTACTGTAAAATCCTTTAGCCTATGCCGTTATTAGAACCAGATGCTGAAGTACCAACAGTATTTCAACGCGACTGTATTGCCTCGCCAGCTGTCTGGCTGTAATTACTTTAATCTCAGCTTGTTATCTAATTATCACCTTTGTAAAGGGAAAAGTACTCTCTAATGCTTCCTGATTGTTTCAGATGACGGTGAAGAGCAGGGAACAGCTGTCAGAGATCGGGCCCTGCTTATCACCTTGGAGGAACTTACCCCAAAGTGTATTCAGGGCCAAACTGGGGAGGGAGGCCTGCCAGGCGAGAACTGGGGACTGGCCAGTGAGGGGAGACAGGTGGTGTTCTGGATGAACTGTGAGGTGACACCTCTTCGGAGATGCCTGGGGGACAGGGTTCTCAGTCTTTAGGGACTCAGAACTTTGTTGACAGTGAGCGGTCTTACTTACTGTCTATCCTGAGGGTTGCATGGGTGAAGCAAGGGAAGCCCTCAATGTGGCATTTGACAATACACATACTAGATAAATGTGGACTGTTCACCCCCAAAAGCAGCCTCTTGTGAGTTTGGGCTGGGGAGATGGCTCAGCTGGTAAAGTGGATAACAAGAGCTGAGTTCCTAAAAAGCCCAGCAAGGCTGTTAGCACATGTAACCCTGATGGCTGAAATGGAAGGATTCCTTCGGGCTTCCTAGTCAGATAGTCTATCTATGAATTCCAGATTCAATGAGAGACCCTGCCTCAAAAGATAAGGTTGAGAGTGATGGGAAAGACACCTTATGTTGACCTTTGTCCTCCACACATGTACATACAGAGAGAGAGAGAGAGAGAGAGAGACAGAGAGAGAGAGACAGAGAGACAGAGACAGAGAGACAAAGAGAGACAGAGAGACAGAGACAGAGAGACAGAGACAGAGAGACAGAGAGAGACAGAGACAGAGAGACAGAGAGACAGAGACAGAAAAAGAGACAGAGACAGAAAGAGAAAGTCATTTGGGTTTTCTCCAATTCTACCTTATCCTTTGATAGCTAAATCTTAAACAGTTTAAATGGAGCACATGATGCTAGCAACTTGACATTGTCAATTTGTTTTCCAAATTACGTTTAAGTCTTATCTGTTAGCCTATGCTGTTATTAGAACAGAGACTGAATATTGTTTGCTGTATCTTGCATTGTTCACTCCTCACAGGTCATCAAACCAGCCAAGAGTGTAAGTGAGCATGGGCAGAGAAGCCATGAAGCCCCTGAAGAGCCTCAACTCTCTTGGTTTTGGAGTCCTCTCTAGTATTTGCATGTCAGCCCTTGGTGAAGCAACCAGTTAGTTCCTAAGTGACCATTAGAGCAGGTTCCCCTAGGGTGTCTCCTAAGCCTCTGATGCTTGCTTACACTTCACCTCTGGGGTCTACCTTCAGTGTCAGAGGGGTGTTGGCACCTGTGTTCTTTAAGAGATAACAGCTAGGTGTGAAGATACAGGGAGTGTGACAGTGGGGCTAAGTGGAATGGACCAAGCTAACAAGGTTAGTCTCTCATTGCTGAGATCAGGCTATACCACTAGCCAGGTGTGAGCTCATATAAAACCTTCGTCTTTAAAGGTCAAGAGTAGGAGGCCTTTTTAAAAGTGGGCAGACATCTTGTCTTGGGAGGGAGGGAGGGAACTGGGTAAGGAAGAATAGGGGAGAAAGAAGAGAGAAAAACCCAGCGAGGAGCCCAGAACAGGACTCTGCATGGACAGGAATATGGAGAGCCTGAGAGGAGCCTGGGGGAGTGTGGGCTACTGTAGAGGTGCCTTATCTTTGATTCAGACACGCCTTTTCAATAACTATGTGACCTCAGTCTCAGGACTTTCAGTTCAGCTTAAAACTTTTTTTTTGCATAGTGCCCCATGGATATCCACAAAAGCAGAGATCATAAGGCCAGATGCTAGGGCAGTGTGCCCAAAGTCTGACACTATGGATGGTACAGAGGAGTCAACAATTCCTGAAGCCTCTTTTCTCATAGCTATGGATGTGACATATGAAACACTCCTTTAATATCCAGGCAGAAAAATACAATCCTCTCAACATGAATGTCTGTTGACACAAGTGTTGGAAGGAATCAAAGAGCAGGAGGGAGATGACAGTGTTGTACAGAGATTAGCATCGATAGTGTTCTTGCATCTAGGGCTGGAGACTGACACAGAGTGACCAGGAATATGGAGAATGGCAGCTCAGGTGGCACTGAGATACTGGATCACCCAGGCAGGACAGGGCAAAGATGCCAAAGGTTCATTCTGGGTAGGATGAAGAAAACTGTTCCAAGCTCCTGCAAGGCCTGTGTCAGAAGGGTGGCCGACAGAGCTTAAAGAACAAAACATCCTTTAGGAGGGAAAGTCTTTTCTTCCCTTCCTCCTGCCTTCTAAACATCCGGGAATGCCTCTCATGAAACCAAATCAGAATCCAGCTAGCAAGGGAGTCAGGTGCTTCTGGGGCTCCCAGAGTAAACACAGAGCATGGAGAAATGGAGCCGAGGCTGAGATGAGGCAGGGGGATAGCGGTGGCACAAGATGGCCTTGTATCCTGCAGCTTCCCTTGCAGCACAACCCAGTAGCGTTCCTGGTGAGTGCTCTTTAATCACAAGGAGGAGCATGTATGCCTCTTCTCTGACCGAGCTCCTGCATCCGATCCATTTTCCAAGCTGCCCTCACCATCACCTCACTCTATGGCTTTATCTTAGACCCCTCCTTACTTTCTCCAATCTGGCATCTTGGAAGGAGGGTAAAAAGGTAACCTGTTATTGATTTCACTCTGATCTGTTCGCTTTGTACTTTTCCTAGCATGGTGCATGGATTAATTATATCGACATTTTATTTTACTTGGTAGCAGAATGTAAACAACTGAAAGAAAATCCACTTTAGTTTGCCCACAGGGAGGAGCACGGCTTAACAACTAGAGAGCATGGCTGGTATCAGGCATGCCATCTGCTCCCTGCTCTTCTGTTAGTTTTGTGGCTTATGGTACATGCTCTTTCTCAACCTCAGTTTCTTCATTTGATTAAAACAGTCAGTAAGAGTGAGACCTTCACTGGTGTTAACCAATGTTTGTGGTGATGAACCAGAGTCTGACCACATCCTAAGTCAAGAGAATTGAGTGGCTTACCATTCCATGATAACCTGACAGATGTGTGTGGAAGCTCAGAGATGCTCAAGTGAGAAGATCATCTTTCTGAGACTTTCACCAGGGAGACTGGTGCACACACACAAAGTCTAATTGTGATAGCGCTTGCAGATGCTTTGCTGCAACTGCAGGCACAGTGAGTGATCAGAATGGAGACTTTAAATAATTGCCATCATTTTGACTGTGATTTGTCCCCGAAGGGTTTATCTGTTTGATCTTGAAGCTGATGATGTCATAATGCCATGACCTTGACTCTCCAGAACTGTGAGCTAAATGAAATTATTTTCCTTATAAAGTTACCTAGCCTTGAGTATTTCATTACAGTAATAAAAATGGGTTAATTAACACATTCCCACTGGATTATATTCCCCACTTCTTGGACTAGTCTTTAGAGAGCACCAGAAGGGAGCAATTCCCCAACACTGAATCCTGCAGCTTTGGTATCATGTTCATAAGCCATAGATTAGCATCTTATGCAGAAAACAAGAAAGCCACTCTAGAGAAGCCAGCAGGCCCCATGATAGAATGCTGTACTCAGTGCAAAAGCATGCAAAGGGCTGTTGTTGGCCTGAGGACTACTGAGCTTAACTAGCATAGCTGTCTGACTATGCTGCCAGGTTACTAGATTTTCATACCAGAGAACCATGAAACAAGCTTTGGGGTAAAATCAGGGACCTACCAGTGGCAGCTCAGGTGGGGGTGAATTTGAGAGTAGCAGAAGTCTAGAACAACTGAAGAAGGCAGGAGGGGTCTTGGGGTCCTGGAATGCCTAGCATTGAAGAGGATGACTTTGGTAGCAGGAGTTTCCATGGTTCCCAAGAAGAAAAAGAACGTGAAGAACCAAGTCCCTTCACTGGAAGATAAATGCCATGTTCTACTAATTCTCTTTGTTATACTATTTTTGATTCTTGGATAAGAGGAAGAGCACATAGCTGTGTGGTGGTTAATCAACTTGGCACAGCATGGAATCAGCTGGGAAGAGATCCTTTTTTTTTTTAAGTCTTCTCAGTTTTTTATAATTTTTCTTTTCGATACTTTATGTACATTTCAAATGTTTCCCCCTTTCCAGATCTCCCCTTTTGGAATCCCCCCTCGCTTCCCCTCCCCCTGCCTCTATGAGGGTATTCCCCCGCCCACCCACCCACCCACTCTCATCTTCCCTCCTTGGCATTCTCCTATACTGGGGCATGTAACATCCTCAGGCCCAAGGGCCTCTCCTCCCCCTGATGTCTAACAAGACCCTCCTCTGCCACACACGTGGCCAACACCATGGGTCCCTCCATGTGTATTCTTTGGTTGGTGATCCAGTCTGCAGGAGTATCGAGGGGTTAGGCCAGTTGCCACTGTTGTCCCCTCCATGGGGCTGAAAACTCCCTCAGCTCCTTCAGTCCCTTCTCCAACTCCTCCATCTGGGACTTCACACTCAGCCCTATGGTTGCTGTGAAGTGAATCTTGGGTATTCCAAACTTTTGGGCTAATAACCACTTAACAGTGAGTACATACCATGTTCATTCTTTTGTGACTGCGTTACCTCGCTCAGGATGATATTTTCAAGTTCCATTTATTTGTCTTCGAATTACATGAAGTCATTGTTTTTAATTGCTGAGTAGTATTCCATTGTGTAAATGTACTACATTTTCTGTATCCATTCCTCTGTTGAGGGACATCTGGGTTGTTTTCAGCTTCTGGCTATTATAAATATGGCTGCTATGAACATAGTGGAATATTTGTCTTTACTACATGTTACAGCATCTTCTGGGTATATGCCCAGGAGTGGAATAGCTGGGTGACAGTTGAACCAGCACCATTTGTTGAAAATGCTGTCTTTTTTTCCACTGGATGGTTTTAGCTCCTTTGTCAAAGATCAAGTGACCATAAGTGTGTGGGTTCATTACTGGGTCTTCAATTCTATTCCATTGATCTACCTGTCACTGTACCAATACCATGCAGTTTTTATCACTACTGCTCTGTAGTAAAGCTTGAAGTCAGGGAGGCTGATTCCCCCAGAAGTCCTTTTATTGTTGAGAATAGTTTTTGCTAACCTGGGTTTTTTGTTATTCCATATGAATTTGAGAATTGCTCTTTCTAGGTCTATGAAGAATTGAGTTGGAATTTTGATGGGGATTGCATTGAATCTGTAGATTGCTTTCAGCAGGATGGCCATTTTAACTATATTAGTCCTGCCAATCCATGAGCATGGGAGATCTTTCCATCTTCTGAGGTCTTCTTCGATTTCTTTCTTCAGAGACTTGAAGTTCTTGTCATACAGATCTTTCGCTTGTTTGGCTAGAGTCACACCAAGATACTTTATATTGTTTGTGACAATTGTGAAGAGTGTCATTTCTCTAATTTCTTTCTAAGCCCATTTATCCTTCGAGTATAGGAAGGCTACTGATCTACTTGAGTTAATTTTGTATCCAGCCCCTTTGCTGAAGTTGTTTATCAGCTGTAGCAGTTCTATGATGGAATTTTTCGGGTCACTTAAGTATACCATCATATCATCTGCAAATAGTGATATTTTGATTTCTTCCTTTCTAATTTGTATCCCTTTGACCTTCTTTTGTTGTCTAATTGCTCTGGCTAGAACTTCAAGTACTATATTGAATAGATAGGGAGAGGGCAGCCTTGTCTAGTCCCTGATTTTAGTGGGATTGCTTTGAGTTTCTCTCCATTTAGTTTGATGTTGGCCACTGGTTTGCTGTATATTGCTTTTACTATGTTTAGGTATGGTCCTTGAATTCTTGATCTTTCCAAGACTTTTATCATGAAGGGATGTTGAATTTTGTCAAATGCTTTTTCAGCATCTAACGAAATGGCCATGTGGTTTTTCTCTTTGAGTTTGTTTATGTAGTGATTACATTGATGGATTTCCGGGTATTGAACCATCCCTGCATCCCTTGGATGAAGCCTACTTGATCATGGTGAATGATCGTTTTGATGTGTTCTTGGATTCGGTTTGCAAGAATTTTATTGAGTATTTTTGCATCAATATTCATAAGGGAAATTGTTCTGAAGTTTTCTTTTATTGTTGGGTCTTTATGAGGTTTTGGTATCAGTGTAACTGTGGCCTCATAGAATGAATTGGGTAGTGTTCTTTCTGTCTCTATTTTGTGGAATATATTGAAGAGTATTGGTATTAGGTCTTCTTTGAAGGTCTGATAGAATTCTGCACTGAACTCATCAGGTCCTGGGCTTTTTTTTTTTTTTTTTTGGTTGGGAGACTTTTAATGACTGCTTTTATTTCTTTAGGGGTTATGGGAATGTTTGGATGGTTTATCTGATCCTGACTTAACGCTGGTATTTGGTATCTGTCTAGAAACTTGTCCATTTCATCCAGATTTTCCAATTTTGTTGCGTATAGGCTTTTGTAGTAGGATCTGATGATTTTTTTTTTAATTTCCTCAGAATCTGTTGTTATATCTCCTTTTTAATTTCTAATTTTGTTAATTTGGATACTGTCTCTGTGCCCTCTGGTTAGTCTGGCTAAGGGTTTATCTATCTTGTTGATTTTCTCAAAGAATCAGCTCCTGGTTTTGTTAATTCTTTGTATAGTTCTTTTAGTTTCTACTTGGTTGATTTCAGCCCTTAATCTGATTATTTCCTGCCTTCTACTCCTCTTGCGTGTATTAGCTTCTTTTTGTTCTAGAGCTTTCAGGTGTGCTGTTAAGATGCTAGTGTATGCTCTCTCTGGTTTCTTTTTGGAGGCATTTAGAGCTATGGGTTTTCCTCTTAACACTTCTTTCATTGTGTCCCATAGGTTTGGGTATGTTGTCCTTTCATTTTCATTAAATTCTAGGAAGTCTTTAATTTCTTTCTTTATTTTTTCCTTGACCAAGTTATCATTGAGTAGAGCATTGTTCAGCTTCCATGTGTATGTGGGTTTTCTGTTGGTGTTGTTGCCATTGAAGACCAGTCTTATTCCGTAGTGATCTGATAGAAGGCATTTCAATCTTCTCATATCTGTTGAGGATTGTTTTGTGACCAATTATATGATCAATGTTGGAGAAAGTACCATGAGGTGCTGAGAAGAAGGTATATTCTTTTGATATAGGATGAAATGTTCTATAGATATCTGTTAAACCCATTTGGTTCATAGCATCTGTTAGTTTCACTGTGTCTCTGTTTAGTTTATGTTTCCAAGATCTGTCCATTGTTGATAGTGGGGTGTTGAAGTCTCCCACTATGATTGTGTGAGGTGCAATGTGTGCTTTGAGCTTTAGTAAAGTTTCTTTTATGAATGTGGGAGCCCTTGCATTTGGGGCATAAATGTTCAGAATTGAGAGTTTTTCTTGGTCGATTTTTCCTTTGATGAATATGCAGTGTCCTTCCTTATCTTTTTTGATGACTTTTGGTTGAAAGTTGATTTTATTCGATATTAGAATGGCTACTCCAGCCTGTTTCTTGGGACCATTTGCCTGGAAAATTGTTTTCCAGCCCTTTACTCTGAGGTAGTGTTTGTCTTTAACACGGAGGTGTGTTTCCTGGATGCAGCAAAATGCTGGGTCCTGTTTATGGATCCAGTCTGTCAGTCTATGTCTTTTTATTGGGGGAATTGGGTCCATTGATGTTAAGAGATATTAAGGAATAGTGATTGTTGCTTTCTGTTATTTTTGATGTTATTTTTATGTTTGCGTGGCTATCTTCTTTTGAGTTTGTTGAAAGATTACTTTCTTGCTTTTTCTAAGGTGTAGTTTCCCTCCTTGAGTTGGCGTTTTCCATCTACTATTCTTGGTAGGGCTGGGTTTATGGAAACATACTGTGTAAATTTAGTTTTGTCATAGAATATTTTGGTTTCACCATCTGTGATAATTGAGAGTTTTGCTGGGTATAGCAGCCTGGGCTGGCATTTGTGTTCTCTTAGGGTCTGTATGAGATCTGCCCAGGATCTTCTAGCTTTCATAGTCTCTGGTGAGAAGTCTGGTGTAATTCTGATAGGTCTGCCTTTATATGTTACTTGCCATTTTTCCCTTACTGCTCTTAATATTCTTCTCTTATTTTGTGTATTTGGTGTTTTGACTATAATGTGACAGGAGGAATTTCTTTTCTGGTCTAGTCTATTTGGAGTTCTGTAGGTTTCTTGTATATTTATGTTCATCTCTTTCTTTAGGTTAGGGAAGTTTTCTTCTATAATTTTATTGAAGATATTTACTGGTCCTTTAAGTTGGGAATCTTCACTCTCTTCTATACCTATTATCCTCAGGTTCTGTCTTCTCATTGTATCTTGGATATTCTGGATGTTTTGAGTTAGGAGATTTTTGCATTTTCTGTGACTGTTGTGTCAATGCTTTCTATGGTATCTTCTGAACCTGAGATTCTCTCTTCTATCTCTTGTATTCTGTTGGTGATGCTTGCATCTATGACTCCTGATCTCTTTCCTAGGTTTTCTAACTCCAGGGTTGTCTCCCTTTGTGATTTCTTTATTGCTTCTATTTCTATTTTTAGTTCCTGGATGGTGTTGTTCATTTCCTTCGTTTGTTTGATTGTGTTTTCCTATAATTCTGCCTGTTTGATTGTGTTTTCCTATAATTCTTTAAGGGAGTTTTGTGTTTCCTCTTTAAGGGCTTCTAGTTGTTTACCTGTGTTCTCTTGTATTTCTTTAAGGGAGTTATTTATTTCCTTCTTAAAATCTTCTATCATCATCATGAGATGTGATTTTAAATCTGAGTCTTGCTTTTCTGGTGTGTTGGGGTATCCAGGGCTTGCTGTGATGGGAGAGCTGGGTTCTGATGATGCCAAGTAGCCTTGGTTTCTGTTCCTTATGTTCTTGCCCTTGCCTTTTGTCATCTGGTTATCTCTGGTGTTTGCTGGTCTTACTCTCTCTGATTGTGGCTTGTCCCTCCTGCAAGCCTCAGTGTCAATACTTCTTGAAGACCTGTTCTCTCTGAGAGGAATTTGGGTTTGGAGAGCTGTGGCACAGGGTCAGCTCTGGGGTGCAGACAGAAACCAGAAGGATCTTGTCCCCAGCTGTCCCTTGGTTCCTGTGTCCTGATGGCTCTGCTAGGGTCCCTCTTGCTCCAGTGAATTTGAACAGAAGTGGTGGTCTTTCCTGTGCTTGAAGGTGTTTCAGCACTTCTGGGATACCAGCTCTCTCCTGGAATTATTTGAGTATGGAGTCCTGTGTCACAAGATCTGCTCCCTGGCCACCGAAAGAAACCAGAAGTCCACTCCTCAGTCCCTGTGTCCTGGGGATTCCAGGTGGGTCCCTCTGAGCAGACAGGCTTGCCCACACTCCTGGAAGTCTAGCTTTCTCCAGTCACTATTTCACTATGGAGCCCTGGTGGCCCAGGCAGAGGTCTCCAGCCACAGAAGAAAACCAGAAGGCTACTTCCCCTGGCTATTCCTCAGTCCCTGTGTCCCAAGGATTCCGGGCAAGTCCCCTGAGCAATGTTGCTCCTCTTAACCCCTCTCATAGGATTTTCCACACTCCTAGGAGGCTAGCTTTCCCCCCAGCACTATTTGGCTATCAAAGAGATTCTTAGTTGGCCTATGGGTATGGCTACATGGGATTGGCTTAAGATTTGGGAAAATAAAGCCCAGTGTGGGTGGCACAATTCCCTATGTAAGGAGTCTTGAACAGTATGAGAGAGAGAAATTAAGGAAGTGAGCATGCATGGGTTCTGCTTTGCTTGGATGTGATGTGATTAGCTGCTTCATGTTCCTTCCACTGTGGCTCCTCTGCAGTCAGGAACTGTCACCTGCAATTGTGAGTTGAAACAAACTCTTTCTCCTCTATGTTGCTTTTTTGTCAGGATATTTTATTACAACAGAAATGTCTGCTGTTGCCTCATGTTTTACCACTTCCTTCATCTTCTTTTCCTTGCCTGAAACAGGTAGTGGCGTATAGTTCCATGTAAGCCACACACTTCCTTAAACTATTTGTACTACTTAGGTATTCTTGCTCCTGGTCTTTAGTGGTGTGGTTCATCCCAGCCTTGTATGATCTCCCAGCTGCCATCCCTTGAAGAGGATTTTATTCAATTTCTGCCTTTGCACAGGACCCTGGATTTCCTATATTAGGGACTTTTTCATACTTCAAACAAAAACTATCTCAGACCCAGTTCCAGCAGGTAAGTTTGAGCATGTCTAGCTAACTTTCCCTTGTTACTCTCTATGCCTTCCCCTTTATCTATGCACTTACATTTTTCTAGTTTAAGTCAGTGTTTCAGCTACTTCAGATGAATTCTTAAGTGTAATTCTTGTGAGTCTTGGCCATGTTTTCTGAAGTGGTAACATCCTAATCTGAGCCTCTTCTAAGCTGGAACTACAGTGTTTTAGCCCTGATACCAGCCTCTGCCCCCAGCAGAGATGAGCCTAGATCCCCTTGTAGGAGGTTTGCTATGGATGGAGGGTGAGGACCTATCCATCCGGTGTAGATCACAGGTGTTTGATTTACAGGTGTGAAGGGCAACCACAACTTGAATGAGCTGATCTAGGGTACAAGCAAGAAATGGGAAAGTCTCATGGAGGGAGTCTCTAAGCAGCCTGGAGAATCCCTCAATTGGCCAAGACTGCCTTATGAAGCATTCCTCTCTTCTCTCCTCTGAACTTTCAGCCACCATCCCTCAAAGAGAATTTGTGCCTCAGGGGTATGAGGAAATGAGGATCTCCAAGCAGTGGTCTGTAAGCCCCTCCCATCAGGCTGGGAGAGAGATGCCTAGGCCTGGGGGCAAAGAATTTTCTCTCCTTTAAAGCTATGTGCTGATGACAGCTCATGCCAAGCAGAGCAGGCTGGGTGCCACTCAATGGTGGGATAACAGGAGAGACAGACCACAAATACATGCCTGGAATTTAAGTGCTGCTAAGGTGGGGACATGGGGATTACTGAGATTGATGGGTAGGAATTAAGGAGCTACAGGTTCAGTGAGAGACCCTGTCTAAGTTGGAGAGAGGTAGAGAAACAACACTTAATATCAACCTCTGATCATCACATGAAAGTACAGACACATACATGAATAGACACACATGCACATGTGCACACATACTCATGTAACAATATGGACTAAGTAACCTGTCTCCACTAAAGGGTTTGCTAAATGGGCTTCTGTAGTCCATGCTTGTATCTTTTTTTAGAAAATATATACTCATTCCAAATTGATCTTAGAATTGCATACCAAATATAATACATGTTTTTATTAGAAATAGAAAGCCAAGAAAGTAGACAGTAAAGGAAGTAAGACTCAGTGGTGTTTCTGTGATGGACGACAGTGTTGATCTCTGAGCTTTCAAACAATGAAGAAAACAAAGGGGAACCAAAGGAATCTCACGATTCTCATTTCGTGAAAGAAAACACATCACATCTTCCAAAGAAACAAATGAAATGTACATCAGAATTTTGAGTAATATGGCCAGAAGAGTGTAAGGAGCCTGGAAGCAAACTTTCTGTCCACTACCTGGTCCCTATGAGCACCTGGTAAATGAGGGTTGGGAGATGTTTTCCTCAGCAAGATCCCATAGAGCCAGATGGCTGACATAAGAGACTGGGGACAGATATGAATCGGGTCAGCCATCGGGGGACCGTTGAGGGCTGGGAAGCAGATGTGAGGACTAATTTTCCCCGTGCTGGTCAAACTTCTGGCCTAATTCCCTTCTAGCCCCTTCTAGGTCTTTCCAGGATTATTTATTGTCTTTCCACTCTAGACTTAGTAAGCAAATTCTTTATGCCCCCAACCCCCTCTGTGGGAGCAAATGGGAGCCAAGCTATTTTCCTGTGATCCTCAGCCGAGGTGGGGTGCCTTTGGGATCTTGCAGACAAGATGGTATGTCACAAGGTTCTATCTTTATGTCTCCTGCTATGCAGTGTCTCCAACACCCCTTACAGAAACACACCTCCTCATCAGTGCATTTGTGTCTCAGGGACTGAGTTAACATAAGTACCAGCCAATGTGAAGGTCTCAGTTAAAATATTATGATCTGCCTCCTGAAGCCCAGGAAAATCTCATTATATATAAAATAAACCCATTGGCGGGTGTGATCTAACCCACAGACTGTGGAATCTACAGTCTGCCTGGGAAGTCAGGCTGTCAGATTAATACATTGTGCTAAAATTGGGGCCAGAGGTCACCAGACTCCTGATACACAAATCTCCCTCTGAGAATCTCATTTTAGTCAGACTATCAGTTAGATTAGAGAGACCCTAATTATCCACTGAAATTAAATTACTTTATGTTAGGGCGATATAATGAACAGCCATAAAAAGGATATACACAACCAATCATCTTATTATTCACAGCAAGACCAGAGCATACACTAAAAGGACCTTGCTGATTATTGCCAGATAGTCCCTGTCATACACAAAAAAGGGCAAGCACAAGAGAAGAATGGGATTCAGTGCCAGTTCAGTCATGGGTAGCTCTTGGGTCTTTTCCCATGTTTCCAGGACAGGTGTTAAACTCCTTGAGCTGACCTGCTAAGAGATTCTTCCCAGAGGCACCCCTACCAGTGGCTAAGAGGACACAGGGGATGCACTACCTACTGCTTTCTGTAGCTATCTCCCCCAGGGCCTCATGCCTTACAGCAGGAGCTTAACAGTGCAAGTCAAGTGAAATGGCTGTGTGGTTAGGGTGTTTGTCCTCCACATAAATTCGAACCTCTATCAGTTTGTCTTTGTTAAAGCCTACAGCACTAGGTGCTGTAATTAATTATCCTCAGAGCTCAATGACTTAACACAATGGAAGCTTATTACTTGTTCAAATCCTGGGCTGGCCCAGGTCAGTGGGTCTGGGGGAGAGCACCCTCCCTGCTCCATGCAGTCACTCAACAAGCCCCAGTGCCCCACCCCCCAGCTCAGCCCTATCAGGTCAGGCTTCTCAGTAGCAATGCTGTCAGTGGTTTGTCTCTGGCTGATTCTTCATGTGCAAGGGTGGCGGCTGTCTGTGCCCTGCAGGATATTTGATTCCTTTGGTTTCTAATAGTAGAAGCCAGTGGCACATCTTCCCTTCTGAGACACCCAAAGATATCTGCAGACACTAACAGTGGTCCCCAGGAAAGGGGAACAGAAATGGCCCGGATAGAGAGCCACTGCCCTAAATCCATGGGGTCTTCTCCATTCATTATGGAGGTAGGGGAGCTGACAAGGAGGATTTGACACCTACATTCCTACCCACCCTTTGCTGGGCAGAAGCCACATGACCTCTTCTAAGTGAAAAGGTATCTGAGGAATTGTGCCCCCCAAGAGAAAATGAGTCTTTGTGCTGATCAAGGAGCAGGTCTCACACAAGGACAATTGAGGATGCACAGGAACCCTAGATCTGATTCTTCCCCTTACCTGATTTGACTTTGGACTGCTAGCTGTTACCTCGTCCTGGATTTTCATCTTCCCATCTCCTTTTATCACTGCATCTAACACACATGTGTCTTGTCTTCCGTTTCCTGGCATGTAGCTGAGGATCCTAAAGCCCGGGTCTGGAGAGACAGCTCAACTGTTAAGATTGCATGCTGTTGACCCAAGTTCATTTTCCAGCACTCATGTTGGGAAACTCCAGGGGAATCTGACACCCTCTTCTGGCATCCACTGACATCCACATTCCATGTGCACATACAACACACAGACACACAAACATACACATACTTTAAAAGATCAAATGAACCTGAAACAAAAACCAGCCAGCCAGCCAACCAACAACCAACCAATCAAACAAACCAAACAGTCTATGCTGATGTGGTCCAAGGATACGGATAGGTTTATATGCAGCTCTTTCACGAGTGTAATTAAGGATGTGTAGCATGTTTAAAGTTGTGATCAGAGTGAGAGGTGGTCTCCTGAGCTTCTCTGGCCTGATGGCTAGGGGGAAAGGGGCTAAGGCTCTGGTGAATCATACCTGAGCAGTATAGAAAATTTGGCATAGAGAAAACATTGATAACAGTTTAAAGTTTCATATCATGACCTTGGGGTCACATGGACTGATTAACAAATATCAAATAATTTAACAAAATGATCACAATGATCTTTAAATGAATACATTGCCTCAAAATGTGAGGCCTTTTCCTAGACTGTTCTCATCATCAATACAGTGTCACTAACATCCATAGTGACTGGATATTAAAGTGTATGGTTTTTTAAAACGCCATACTTAAACTTCTTGCATAGGCAGTGGGTATGTAGGTGGGTGGGTAGTGGGTATGTAGGTGGGTGGGTAGTGGGTATGTAAAAGATGCATGTAGTGGGTATGTAGGTGGGTGGGTAAAGTAGATGAGACAACCTTATCTGTGCTGACAACCCCAGTACTGGAACTAGTGCCTTAACTCTGAAAGTATTGTTGTCTGGGTGGTGGGCCATTTGCCAGAGAGGTCATAGGATGTGCTGCCTGACTTCTTGATGTACTCCTCTGGTGACATCACTCCTTAGAATGTGATCTGTTCTGTGCAATGGCATAGGTGGGAGGAAGGTTTAGGGTAGGAGATTGGTGCCCTGAATGCCCAACGTGATTGCATCAGTAACTCTGCAATGCTGGGTTGTGGGGCAGGCACTATTTTCAACCCCTTGCCTAAAACAAACAACAACAACAAAAATGTCTTTGGCAAACAACTCCAATATGACCTCCCTGAAGCAACAGAGAGCCATAGCCCCACCATATATTTTCCATGGCATGCAATTTACATAAAAGGAAAAATCCCTTTGCTCCCCTGCAAAGCCTTGCAGGGAGTGGCTCAGCTTCCAGCTTCTGGGATTATGTTTCCTGTCTGGACCCTATTCCTGGTCCACGACATACTCCTTGACCTTTCCAGGTTTTGTCTATGTTGGGTTCTCAGTTTCCAGTGTGTTGCTTTCTCGGTCGTTTATCTCTCATTTCTTTGCTCAAAGATGTCTTCCACATGTACCAACCATGTATAAATCCTTTCTGTACTTCCTCGGACCTCATGAGTGAGTATACGAAGTTCTTTTCACATTCCTTGTAATGGAACTGATCAGTTTCCATGATTGGACTGTAAGCAAACTGAGAGCATGACTGATAGTCACACATGTTATGCAGTGCCTGGCTCATAGTAGGTGCTAACACCTTGCTTCTGGCAACCATGAATAAGATTTTGTTGTCTGGAAATGGTAGTCAATTAGGCTCTCCACTGATTTATTATAGATCTGCCAGTGGATTGGAAGTGTGGTTTCCATGGTGTCTGAGAAAGGCCTGAGAGCTCTTAGGTACCCAGTGAGAACAATGTGCCTTGCAGCAGATCTTCATCTTCTGACTTTTCTACTGGAAATCTTGCTAAGGTCTGGAACCCTAGAGTTTTTAATTAAAAGGTGTGTACTTGGGTGTTGTAGAACTTTCTGTGGCTCACGAGAGAGGGGCAGGGGATGTGGACCAATATCTATTTCAGCTCACATATAGTGCCTACTACTGGCCAAAGAAATGAATGCATCCCATTCAAGCTTGGCAAACCAAGGAGATCACTGGGGTTACTTATGGGAGCACTGGTAACTCAAAATCAGCTACATCCCTGAAAAGCCCACTCCAGCCTGGGTGGTGACTCTCAAAAGCTGCTCCCTACAGTTCCCCACACAACTGCAGGCCGTGCTCCTGGGAAAAGCGGCTTTCAAGTCTCCTACTTTCTAAGTTACCTGAGCCTTTTTGAGTTAGTTCAGTAGCTTCTGAAGTCTTAAGAGTCTCCCTCCTCCCTCCATGAGGGAGTAAACCCTCTTGCAGAAAATCAGTTTGCAGTTGGTCATCCCAGGGAATGGCTGCAGGACAAAGCAGACCGCAGGTAAATAGCCCAGGTTGGAACAAGAGAAGATACTCTTCGTGGAGCAGCAAATGTGGTGTCACTCTGTGTTGAGATGTGTAAATCAGGTGGCTGAGTCCCGGGGAATGCATTAGCCTCTTAGGATTCATGGTGCGTGCTACTTTTCAGTTCTCAGCAGAGTGAGGTATGAAGTCATTTCCAAAGCAGTGTCTATGAAATTCCATTACACAGGGCTTTTCAATTTGAGGGGAAAGACCTTTGCTGAAACTAATTTGCAGCTGCTTTAATCACGGAGCTCAGATGCTGGCAGGCTGTCCTCGCTGCAGTGGCTGAAAGGGTTTACACTGCTCCTGTAGACTGGCTCCTGCCTCCACCTCCTCCTGGGTTCCCTCTGTACTTTTTGAGCATCCCCTAATTTTTGCAAGTTTTTCTTTTTAGGTGAAAAGTAATTAGTTTCATTCCTCCCAGCGAATGCGATGTTTTGAGCTCAGAAACTCTTCGAGGACACCACTATAAATCAAAGCAAATAGGGCACATCCCAGGAGAAGATTATCTTGGGGTATCTCTGCCAGCCTCTCCTGCCTCTCAGGACTCTCCTGGGTTCATTTGTTCCCTCTACCCACTGATGCCACTAGGATTTTTCTGGACCCAAAGAAGGGCAACTAGGAATCCCAGAAAGTAAAAAATACTTTGTTGGAAATCAAGAAAGTAAATGTAATCTTCTCCTGTTTTCTGAATTTAGTCCCTTGACAATTTTTAAAAAGTGTGTGTGTGTGTGTGTGTGTGTTTAAACCCCAGCTGCCATGCCTGTTAGCTAGCCTTTGGGAAGTGAATACAAGAATTCTGTGTAGAGCCTCCATTTCCTCTAAAAATGGAGACATGCATAGTATAGGAGCCACGGGGCTATTTTTGGGAAGATTAAATTAGAGAAAGCATGGAAATTACAGTTCTTGACAAGTAGTAGGTACTTAACAAATTGCAGCTACTGCCATTATTCTGCTTAATAATTAGCAGGATAATCATCATTATGATCACCACTATCATAATCTACCTCCCTCCAAGAAACTTTATTTATTGAGTTAAAATGTTCAATCAATTCCAAAGGTACTTTTGCATTTCAAAATATGTCTCCACTTGAAGCCAGCATGTCCTGTTCTTTCCAGGCCTGGCCAGGCAGCTTGGAGTCTAAAGAGGAAGTAGTGGGTGATGCTTTTCAATGGGAAGCCACCTGTCCATCCTTTTGTGTTCTCCTCAGAGAAATCTGTTGTCCTGGGAAAGATTTTCCTCATATGGCAGTTTGGCTGCTTAAATGAAGCCAGGTTTCTTTGTGGCTGACTGGACACTGGTTCCAGGGATCAGCACAGAGATGGAACAGCTTGTCTCTAGCAGGGGTTGGTAGAGTGTCCTGCTGGTGGCCCCTTCACTTTGCAGAGCGACACTGTCTGTTTCCGAGCATCTTCGTGAATGTGTGATCCCGTGTGTGCACACCTTCGCAGTCACAGTCTTTCCCTAGGACCTGATTGGAATCTTATCACTTGCTTTGAGTTGCTGCATAGCTCTGTGTCACAGATGCAGAGAGAATCTTCCCCTGCCTGGGCTGTCTTGGGACATTTCAGTTCTCTCAGAGACAGTTGTGGTTGTAAGTAGCACCAGGTGAGAATTCCAGAGATTCAGTAAGTAACTCACACCTGTGAGGTATGGGCAGCCCTGGCCAAGAAGGCCGATGGTCATGGGGAATATGTGCTCAGACTCCTCAGTCAGACATTGTCAATTGCCAGTCTCAGCTCTAATCCATAGTGGCTGTATCACTTTGGACAAGTCAACTCTCAGAGTCCCAGCTTCTTTCTGTCACATAAATGCTGATGTGTAGCTGTTGGCAGTGAGTCACTGATGAGGTGTGTGCTGGGTGCCATGAACTAGCATGACACTTTGACATTGTACTGGGCAGAACCAGTGGGGAGCTCTTCACTTTCCTTAAGCCTTTCTTCTCTAGGTCTCAATTTTCTCATTTGGAAATTGGGCTTTAACACTGCATGAGATTGCTATAAAGACCATGTGACTAGATGCAGAAACGTCCTCTCGAATGTGATAGGAAGTTAGCCGATGGTAACTTCTCAGTCCCTTAGGAGAGAGATTTGTCAGGGGTGGGGAGAGGCAGTTAGAGTTACCTGACATGTGATGCTGTAGGTGTGATCATCCAGGGTGCATCTTCAGACCTCCCTGCATCTGGGCTGCACTGGTGTGCACTGACTTCTGGGAGCAGGAAGTCTGTAGTGATTACTGCTCATCTTCATGATATGGATGGAGTGTACTTCTGCTCTGTCACCCCTCCAGGGATCAGGTAGGAACATATTTGTCATCTCAAGCAGGCCTTAAGGGAGACTCCTCTTTTATTCTGCCTCAGATCCCTGAATCCTCCTGGGTGACCTCCATAATGATCAGAGTAGGGCCCTCCCTTTGTGGTCCCCTGAGAAAATGACATAGACATTAAGAGAATGAGGAGTCAAATAAAAGCATCTAATGTCCATGCTTTTCTATCTAAAGAGAAAAAAAGTTCCACCCCTATCCCTTCTGTTACACCAGGACACCCCCACCTCCTCCTACAAGCCTGTTATCTGGATGATGAGCTTTTGAGAATCTGCATTAGGCCCTGAGAAAGCTACTCTATTGCAGTTTAAAACTATTAGGATACACTCTCAAAAGGAAATCCATTTTGTGCAAGTATCTGTGAATGTGTGATGTCCAGCTGTCTATTCTACCTGTGTAGCCCTGAAAGCCTGCTGAGACTGGAGGCCAGAGCCCCTGAGCAACTCCACGGTCAGTGAGGCCCATTTAGTGGGATGCTTCTGGATACACATTATGTCAGATATCCTGGACACATATAGAAGAAAGGTTAAGACAGACAGCAGGTCCTCAAAGAACAAAGAGAGCTTACAGCTTCGATGGTAATACCCTCACTCTATCTGTTCCTTCACCCCAGTGACCTCATGACCAGGTAGCCAAATGCTGTTGCCAGCACAGGGACATATGGACAGTGAAACTTCTGTCAATACTTGTATCTGGACAACAAACCAAGGCTGAGCCATAAGCTTATTCTTGGTCTGACACTATGAAATATGCAGCACTTACTTAGTACTGGTACTGGTACATAGCATTAAGTACTTCTTCTCATAGAAATTAGTGTTAGGCCCTTACTTGGCATTGAGACCTGAGTAGGGAGCTGGGGAGATGGCTCAGAGGTTAACCGTGCTTGCTGCTCCTCCAGAGGAACCTAGTCTGACTCTTAGCATCCACAACAAGGTGGCTCACACCTGCCTATAACTCTGTCTCTAGGGGTACCTCAATGTCTCTCGCCTCCATAAGTGCCTACACTTATGTGCATATACCCACACACAGACAGATACCTAATTAAAATATTTTTAAAGGCCTATTTAGATGTTGAAGGGTATTTAATCACATTGTGAACCCCAAGATTGTGTTACTTACTGAAAAAAACCTGTTTCTAGTTGTGGTGTGGCTCAGCCCTTAGCACACACCTTTAATCCCAAACAATAGATCTAAAGTTAGTTTGTAGAAGGAAGCACCCATGTTTGAAAGTAATATCTAATTGAGTGTCAGACAAAGTTACAAATCAGAAAAAGATTTGACAGAATAGAATTGCCCAATTCTCAGGAGAAAAGAGAGAAAGAGGGGATACTTGAGAGAGCAGAGGGGATAGTTTTACTGGGACAGTTGTACAGAGACAGGTTACACAGAGCAAGAGCAAGCTAAACACATGTGGAGACAGAATGAGCTGGAAAATGAGAAGGATCCAGAAGATTAGAACCTATCTCCAGAGTTCATTTGAGGTCAAGCAGAGCAAAAAGTCAGAGGCCGAGAGAGAAGCCAGATTGAATCAGTCAGCTTGGAGAGGAGTTTGAGCCAGAACAGCTGAGTTGAACCAGCCGCCAGAGATCAGAAAGAACTAGGAAGAGCTGCGCTTATTCAGCAGTAAGTCTCAGAAGTTGAAAACATTCTAGGCCTAGTTTAGAAGATGGAGGCAGTAAGCCTCAGAGGTGGCAATTACTTCAGGAGAATTAAAGATACTTTTCCATTTAGATGCTTAGTAAATCTAGACAGGTTAAGGAGTGGAGGCCTTTTGCTGGCCAAGGTTCTCAGAGAAATTGAACCAGAAAGATAGATAAATAGATAGATTGATGGAATGGGTGCATGTGATTATGGAGCTGATAATTAGAGTACAAATGATAGAGAGATGATAGGTAGATAGATAGATGAATAATAGGCAGAACCAGTTTATGTAACTACAGAGATGATAGACAGGCAAGCAGACGGACAGACAGATATAGATAGAAAATAGAATTGGTTTGTTTCATAATTGTGGAGGTGATAGATAGTTAAATAGCATGTAGATGAGTAATAGACAGAAGCAGTTTAAGAAATTACAGATGTTGAAGAGTCCCAAGGTATGCATTGATTGGGAAAAATTGGGGATGCCAGGGGTGTGACTCTATGTGCTTCCAAAGACATAAAACCCAGGTTATAAGTGGTATGCCTCAGGAATTCTGCTATAAATCTGGGGGTGTGAAGGCCTAAGGGTCCAGATTTCTGGTGTTCAAGGGCGGGGGGGTGTCTCCACTCTAGAAGAGAGAAAATTCTCCATATTTTTGTTCATACGGACTCTAAGTGGATGCATAGTACCTGCCCACACTGAATAAGGACAGTCTTATAGACTCAACTCATTGAGGCTAATGCCAGTTGTTTTGTTTTTTTTTTTTTTCTGAGACATCCTTACAGAAACATCAAAAGATAATGCCAAGCTATCTCTCTGGGCATCCCTTAGTCCCTAGTGAATCCAAGAAACTAAGCATTACAGGGGTCTCTTTTCTTAGATATTTGCTAAGATATTTTTCTCTGTTTGTGCTAGTTAGATAAATAAGAACTGATGGAGTCACAAGCCTGGGGTTTGACCTAGACATCAGGTAGACTGATACTTGTCATGATGCATTCTGAGCCGTGTAGCCCAGCTGTAGTAGATGTGGAATGAACCATTCCCAGTGCTGGGCTGGGCTAGAATGAGGTTGCCTAGCAACAGTGAGCATTTGTTGAGCTAAATGACTGAAGAAACTTTTCATGCTTGCAAGTTCTAGAAGAAGTGGTCAGCAGGACCCAAACAACTGGCCAAAAATCTCCAAGAAGTTCAGTGATTCCCATAGACTCAACACATTTCCCCCCTCCCACCCCGTTTTTTGGAGAACAGTTTTTGTAAGTGACATTTTTGTCTCAAAGTCTTGTCCATCCATCAATCCTTGTCCACCCTTCTGTTGCCTTCCCAAGTCAGCGGTGCCCCTTCCCAGCCCACCTGGCACCAGATGTTCTGTCAGCCACCACGGTGTGTCCCGTATCCTCCGAGTGGCAGAATGCAAAATCTCAGGCGACGTTCACCTGGAAGCGCTTAGCCCTCAACAGCTGCAGCCCCTTGATTACCTTGCCTGCCTCGGCAGCTCCAGGCCACCACCGTATCAATTGCTTGTCAATTCGGTTTAGCAATGACTTTGACTGACTGGGATGAGGGGAGAGGAAGTGGGGTGTAGGCGAATGGTTAAAATTAATTGCTACATAGGAAAAAATTGAAAGATAATTATTCCTGCTTTCCTGTCAGTGCTTGAGGGTAGATGACCTCATTAACTTGCAGCTTGTACACAATTCAATTACTAGGAGATGGGAAATACATTTTTAATTACCTCAGTGGCCTGTGTACCATTCATCTCCATTTGCATGGCTTTTAATTTTTTTTAACTGTTATGCTTTGAAGGAGCAGCATAATCTCAGAAAGGTTGTCATAAAGGCCAGTTCCTTGCCCTCATTCTTCCTGCTTAAGTTAGGATAGTAAATGTACGTGATTAACCCTTCTATGACAGGTGAGTTGCAAGGCGGCTTCCGCTCTGATAATGTATCTTTAATTAGCTTGTGGTATTGGAAATTCCCAACTCCAAGTGAGAGGGAATTAAGGAGGATAAAATTGTATATTTGGTTTCCAATCACTGAAAGAAGAAATTAGAAGCTATGGAAATCAGGACGGTGGGTTGATAGCAATTTCCATTTGGACCCCAAGGGAGAACTTGTTTGATCTTATTTTGATGTTCGTTGTTTCTCTGATTGGGTTAAATGGGTTACTTGATTATTTTTAGTGTATCCTTTGTTTTTGTTTATTTGTTCGCTTTAATTCTGGGCTAAATTTGGGAAAGTGCCTCTGCTGTAAATAGTCCTGTAGTTTTTCATAACCGCTCTTGTAAGTAACATTTGGTTTCAAAGTCTTGTCCACCTGTCAATCCTTATCCACTCATCTGCTGGCTTCCCAAGTCAGCAGTGTCCACCCTTCCTGCATGTGAAGCAATCCCTTTGTGGGGTGTGTGTGTGTGTGTGTGTGTGTGTGTGTGTGTGTGTGTTGGCTGTTACTGTCCTCACCATGAGATGTGTTCTGTATGGGACCTGATCCCATTGCACACAGCCACTCAGGGCAGATTGCTTTCACCTCTGTAACTGCAGGACTTGAAGAGTCAGGTGTGTATACTTGCAATGCATCTTTGACTTCCACATCTGGGGCTTAGGGAAGGAATCCTATTTACAAAGGAAGCTCATTTATGTGCATGAACTCCATGGATATTAACCAATTATGATAGTCATATTCTTATATAGTAGGAATAACAAATATATGAAGTATGTTCTTTGAAATCTAGATGACTCAGTGTGTGTGTGTGTGTGTGTGTGTGTGTGTGTGTGTGTGTGTGTGTTCATGCATGTGCATGTGTATGGAAGCCAGAGGTCAACATGGATGTACTTTCTTAGGATGCTGTTCACTTTTTGTTGTTTTTTAGTTTGTTTTTGAGCTATGGGTCTCTCACTAGCCTGGAACTCAATAGTTCTGATAGCTCAGCTGGCCAGTGGGCCCCAGACATCTATCTGTGAACAAGTCTGGCTTTTTCCATGAGGTTTGGGATCAAACTCATGTCCTATGCGTGCACCACAAGCCCTTCACTGAGGGAGCCATCTCCCAGTCTAATGTCTGAATAGCCTTTTGCATCGACTCACTATTACCTGTGTTTACATGTCACAATCCAAACATTGCTCCTGCAGGAAGTCACCAAATACAACAGGAAAACTGGTGTCAAGTCTGCTGGTACCAGGTTTGTAAAGGAGTGCTCCTCCCTCTACTTCCCAGTCTATCTCCCTCTCCTTAGGAGGCCATAGTTCAAGGACTGACTGAACTCTGATTGGGTAAAAGATGAGCCTAACCCATGCTGTTTCACAGTACGGTGATCACTAGATCACTAGATCACAGAGCTAGATGAGTAAGTCAGGTATGATTGTGATGTATACGTGCAGCTGTGTATCATGCGTGAGTGCACCTCTGAGAAGACACTGTGGTTAATATTTTTCAGGGGCCCAGTGATGCTTCTGATGCACAAGCTACTTTTGTATTCCAGCTCATATTCTGAGGGAGTGTTTCTAAATCTCTGGAGTGATCTGTGATGACCTATCTAAAAGGCAAGTCTAGAGTTCAAAGCATCTTTAAGAAATCAGGGACTAAGACATGTTTTTTACACTATTTAGTGCTATTTGTCATGTGATTGATAACTCCATCCATATGATAACTATAAACTCCATCCATAGCATTTCTTCTGTCTGAATGTTTCCCTGTGATGTATGTGGACTGCAAATCAATATTTTATATGGGTTCATTGATGCTAATTTTTGTGTTGATGTGATGTTTACACAGGACATCTTTTTATTTTACATATTTTTAGCATGTATACTCATTAAACCTATTTCTAGGTGCAGTTTTCTTTAAGTCTGATGCTAGGGAATAAACCTTTCTTCCTTCTCATGAAGGTGTTGAAGAATCACCTCATGCATGTGTTAGCTATTAGTAAGTTCATATCTAAATGCCAAAGGAAAATATTAAAGGTCATACTATCTGAGTCAATAACATAAATATTTTGGTTTGTGATATTGTATATGTTCAAGCATTATTAAGATAAGAAGACCTGAAATACTGCTCTTCCTGGGGTTCCTGGGGATTGCCCATGGGTCTAGCAATGCTCTTTAAATGCTTAACAACTAACTCTACAGGGAAAATGTTTTATTTTAGTTTTTTACTGATATAAACTATTTAAAGCTTACAACTTACAGGTAAAAATGAAAATAGCAATACTTCTTACTATAAATCTATTGTCAATTGATGATCACAGAGTGCTTCCATCAGGTTTTACCCAATTAATGTACATGGAGCCAGCCTGTGGTTTCAATTCCATCCTAAGGAGACAACTCATACTACAAGTAAACATTTGATTCCAGTGTCTCTGAGAAAAAAGAGTGTCTCTTTTTACAACATGAACAACACAGCAAAGACAAGTATCAGAACATTCTTCATTTGCTTCTTCAGTGAAATATGTAATAGTCAAAAAGATGTTCCCTCTAGTTTTTGTGTATTTACTATGTAAAAGCTGCAGAAAAAGAGATGGCACCATTTAAAGTTTAATTTACTTTATTGACTGTTTTCTCATTACTTTTTGAAGTCTTCACAATGAACAAAACAATACATTAAGTGCTGTGTGTGGTATTTGCCAATTTCCATGGTTTAAATATTTCTGCCATGGCCAGCTCCAAGCTATCAATGGGATGAGGCTGCAGAGGTAGGAAGGCATTGACCAGTGAAGTGCACCTTGCAGCTTCCCTGCACACAGGCACAAGAGCACAGTCAATAACAGAAAGTGAATTAGGAAGTAAGAAAATTTGAGGACTCTATTGCCTTTGTTTTGTAAATTTAATTTTCTTGTTTTATGGAAGCATAATTGATAACTAAAAATTGTGTATTCTTTACAGTGTTCAGCCTGCTGTTTTGATACATGTTGTACACTGTGAAGCCATACCTTGATTAAGCTCATTTATATATCTATCACCTCCAAAGAGTTACCTTGCCTTTACTTTTAATGTAATTTATTTGGTTCTTCCAACTGTCATTGGTTATCTCATCTCTAACAAATTTCCTAGATGGATGTTTCCATGCCAGACCCAAATCTTTGGGAAGACCTCTTTTTAACACATGAATTCTCTGTAAATATTAACAGATAAAGTCTTCCAGCAGGACAGAGCTGTACGCATAAAGGAGAATGGACATGAATAAACAAAGAGCTCAGAAAAAATGCAATCTTAAAAAAAAAAAAAAAAAACCCACAGTGAAGACATTGAAAGCAGACAGACTTGCCTTTGATCCCTGGTTTTTTGTTATGAGGAACTAGGGCTGGGGATGGCTTCTATCCTAGAACCTCTGCTTTCTGGCCTGGAAATGACAATGGTTCTCAACCCTCGGCACCAAGGTTCTACACGTATTGAAGACAAGTGAGTACTGCAAAGTACTTGGAATAGAGTCCCTCTGCAGAAAATATGATAAACACTGGCCCTTGGTATTGAAAAGTGGCCTTCCACAGTAGGTATGAAGTGAGCTTCAGTATTCCCTCCCTGCTTTCCACTAAGAGTTGATGCAATGCAGATGAGAGCCATGTGTGCCTGGGTTGAGATTAGGGCTTTGGAACCTGCTGTTAATTCTGTGCCTAGGGATGAGCTGGTTTTCAGAAAGCAGGGATCATAGGTAATTGTTGTGACCCTGTAGGTTCATATAGAGCTACTAGGAGGTGTGGCCTAGGAGAAGGTGTGGCTTTGTTGGAGGAGGTTCAACTGTATGTACAACTTTCAGCTCCTTTTCTAGCACCATGTCTGCCTGTCTATTGCCATACTTCATGCCTTGATGAGCATGAACTCAATCTCTGAAACTATAAGCTAGCTCCAGTTAAATGTTTTTCTTTATAAGAGTTGATGTGGTCAATAAATAAAACCCAGACTAAGACAACAACCATACATCTATTACTGGATTTCAGACACCGGACAGGGAAATATTCACATGAAATCCTTGGTGTTTCTTTAAATAAATAAATAAATAAATAAATAAATAAATGTATGCTTATTGCACAAACTTCAGAAAATATTGTCTCTGACTGGGTGTCTGGGATCTGAACCCAGGCCCTCATGCTTGCACAGCAGGCTCTTTACTCACTGGGCCATATTCTATGCCTGAAGTTGGCTGAATTTGGCTCTATGCATTACTATTTTTTCCTTTTAAATATGAATTTTAAAAATAGTATTTCATAGTTTAATTTTTTGTGTGCATGTGCATCTGTGTCTGTGTACATATATGCCACGGCATGCACATGAAATTCAAACAATTTGTGAGGGTCAATTCTCTTCTTTTGTCATGTGGGTTCCTGGGGTCAAACTTAAGTTGTCCAGTTTGGTATCAAGTGCCTTTAACTGTTGAGCTACCTTGCTGGCCTGACCACAATTTTAATGGTTCCACATTGTGTGATTGTAGAAAACTGCTTTAATATATTTACCTTGGACCCTTTCAGTGGATGTTTATGGTCATGATGGTTAATCTCAATTATCAACTTGATGAATTATCTGGGAGATGGGCTTCTGCACATACCTGTTAGGAATTATCTTGAGTTAAATAGAATAAGAAGACTCATCCACTGTGGGTAGTACCATTCCCTGAGCTGTAATCCTGGACTGCATAAAAAGGAGAACGTGAGTTACATACAAACATTCATCACTCTCTGCTTCCTTATTGCCAAGGCAACGTGAGCAGCAGCCTCCTCCTGCACCGTGACTCTTTGCAGCAATAGACTATAACTCCAAACTGAGACTCAAAATAAAACCTTCCTTCACTTTTGTTGGAATATTTTATCACAGAAACTGGAATCAGTTCTTTCATTTTCAGAAATGCAGTTGTTATTTTCCATGCTCAATTCTGCCTCATCACATTTTGAGGCCCTTCAAGTCCTCTCTGCAGCTCCAGTGTTCACACTGGCTGGTAAGAAGGCATTTCAAACTCTTCAAGGCCAGAGGTACAGTGTTTGTTCTAGGCTCTATCAGCTTCTTCAGTTTCTCCTTCTTAGGACTCTAGCTTAACTAACGGGGATGCCCAAGGGAAGAGAGGGCTGGTAGGACTTTGGCTGCCAGCCAGGGGTTCTTCTGCTACTCACAGTGTCTCTCAGAAGCCCTTGAAGGACATATGTGAGACACTTATTGTTCTGTCTTATAGTCTTGCTTCTAATATAGCTAATTATGACAGACAGAAGTAAAGATGAATTCTAATTAGCATCAAGCTTCTGTCTAGGAGACCACTTCAGACCACTTCATAGATGAGGCTACATGTGGGGTGGCCAAGATTGACCGCAGCTATATCTTGATGACTGTGATATCATGCAAATCTACAAGTTGGGCAAGTCGTACGAGAACAAGGAGAGCTCAGTGCATTGTGCACTTGGACACCTGATACCTTCAATATCAGAGGGAAGAAACTCTGGCCAAGAGACTAACAGCCAGCAGGCCATCAAAGTCAGTAAATAACAAAGCTGAAGGCAGTAATGGACAGAGGGTGACTTTGACCACATAGTGTATAAGTAAAGCACTATCTTCTCTCTAGCTAGACCACAGGGTCATGCATAGACCATGTGGACCCTCCATTGTATCCAAGAGAACTAACCAATACTATGGCAATCACCCCAGTCTTGTTCTGTTAAAAACCTTCAGGGCATGCGGTGGCTCTTTGCTTTCTTAGGGATACTCCCTTACACCCACACACTCTCAGGAGTTTCAACTTTCTTCAATTTCTCATTTTATTGTAATTCTTAATAAAGCTTGCTCCTACTATATGCTCAGGAGAGTGTATACCTTTGATTTTCATTGTTTATGAGGCAATGAACTTGGGGTCACTGTCTCAGTTAGCCTTTGGTGACCACTGTGTGTCTAACATCTTAGGGCCCCGAGTTGGTCTCCCATCTTGACACTGGTTCTTTTCTACTCAAACATTCTTTGGTTGAGAGGGGTGAAGGCCCAGGTGAGCTCCAGTGCCCACATGTTTTTATTTTTAAATTATCTATCTATCTATCTATCTATCTACACACACACACACACACACACACACACACACACAGCTGTTTTTCCTGTATGTGTGTCTGTGCGCCATATGTGTGCAGTACCCCTGAAAGCTAGAAAAAGAACTTGGGGCCCCTAGAACTGGAGTTACAGATGCTTGTGGGCCATTGTGTAGGTCCAGGGAGTCAAAACACAGGTCTTCTGGAAGAGCAGCCAGTGTTCTTAACCACTGAGCGATCACTCCAGCCCTTTATTTTAAAACTTTAACTGTTCCTTCTGACTTAGAGATCACACCCTCCTCAGAGGGCCTGTGTTTCACTCACTGTGTCTTTGGGGGGCATCATGTTTCCCTTGCAGTGGCTCCTGTTACTAGCAGCAGCTTGGTGCTGTGGAAACTTTGGGACCAAAACCCCTAGATTCAAATTATGCTCTCCCTATGGTGGACAAGTCACACTTCATGCCTCAGTTTCTTCATCAGCAAAGCAATCATATAAAAGTCACAAAACTGTTTTGAGAAGGAAATGAAAAATGGATAGGAAGTGTTTAAAAATATGAATGTTACTTCAAAATTTAGTTATATTTCAAAGATACTCATGTTTGTTGCTTTTGAGCCAAAAAAGAACCTTTGGCCTATCCCGGGGAGGGTAGAGGTTGGGAAAGTGTAACAAGCTAGCTGAGAGGAGATGAAGCCACATCACGGTAATCTGAGAACGATGTCTTGTATGTAAATAGTGTGAGCAGTTACTATTCTGGAAGATTCATTAATTAGGGATTTAATAAATAATTATTACAATATAATACTATGAACAACTAACCTATCACTAAAATATATTTAATATAATACAAACAGTTGCATAATACCATGCTGTACAATAAACAGTTATATCTTTGATTTGCAAAAAATAAGGTGCCCTAATTCAGTTGTAACAGAGATGGAATTAAACTGAAGAAATGCAGGGCTAGAAAAATGGCTTAGCCATTGAGCTCACTTGTTGCTTTTTCAAAGGACCCAAGTTCAGTTCCCATTGCTCACACTGGGCAGCATACAGCTGTACCTTCTGCTCAGGGGATCCAGTGCCTTCTTCCAGCCTCCTTGGGCACCTGCACACATGTGGCACATACATAGAGACATTCACACATGTACACATAAATAAAATCCTGAAAGAAAAATAAGGAATGCTGCTTTGTATGTGTGCTTTCATTTGGCCAAGAATAAATAAGAATTAACAGTAGTGATGTTGCTGAGGACCCCAGAAAACAGACAGTCTGGCACCACAGCCAAGATAGGAAAACTGATGTTACAGACATCCTTTGGAACCAGCATGCTCCTTTTCAGAATTGATTCCTAGGAAATGATCATTTTCCTAAGCTGTAATTTACAGGGAGCTTTCTACTGTAGTACTGCTTGTGATTATGAAAAACATAGGAAAGCTTCTGGGTCCAACACAGCAGACTGATCAGTTAAAACTTGATTATCTAATGCTGTACTTCCATGAAAAATTATGATATAAACTTACATTTCTTTACAAAGGATGGTTTGTGGAACAAAAAGAGAAGGCTGTACAATGGCATATATAGTGTGATTCTGAGTTGTTTAAAGACACATATGGATGAGTAAGTCTGTGTATGGGCATGTATAGGAAGGCATACATGTAATAACTCACTACAAGTTTAATGACTAGTGTATTCACTTTTCTGTTACTGTAACAAGACCCCATGACTAAGGAAGCTTATAGAAGGAAGAGTTTCTTTGGCTTACAGTGTCAGAGGGTGATTCCATGGCCATCACATGGTAGCAGACAGGCATTGTGCCTGGATCAGTAGCTTACATCTGATCCACAAACACAAAGGGAAAGATGTTTGAATGTATGGATAGATAGATAGATAGATAGACAGACAGACAGACAGACAGACTGTGACTAGCATGGGCTTTTGAAACCTCAAAGCCTACTCCTTCAACAAGGCCACACCTCCTAATCCTTCCCAAACAGTTCCACCAACTAAGGACCAACCATTCAAATATATTAGCTTATGAGGGCCATTCTCATTTAAACCATCATGATCACTTTTCTGTTGCTGTGATAAAACTCCTTGATCAAGTGTTTTGTCAATGTTTTATTGCTGTGAACAGAAACCATGATGACCATGGCAAGTCTTACAAAAGAAGCTATTTAATTTGGGCTTGCTTACAGTTTTAGAGTTTTACTCCATTTTCATGGCGGAGAGCATGACAGTATGCAGGCAGACATGGTATGGATAATGAAGACAAAATGGCATGGGCTCAGAGCTACAGCAAAGCTATGTAATATACAGGAGTGTGCTGTTGTGATTCATTCTAGCCATGTGTCTTAGGTGGGTGGCTGCACAGAGGAATAGTGACATTTGAACTTAGCATTGAAGGACGAGAGTGAGTGGGGTGGGAAAGACGTCCTGACTGATGCAGGCAAAAGTGCTTAGCTGTAGCTGAGGTGATGGATGTCTCTATATTTAGGTGCTCCAAGCTCTCTCTGATTGAGAGATTCACTTTGATCTGTTTGTGCTGAAAAGCCTAGAAGAACTTAAATCAACCTCACTCTGATGCTCACTGAGGCTCCTTGTGCTGATCTGGGAATTACAGGGTTTCTCAGAGAGTGACTCCATGGTAGGTGTTAGGTTCCTTTATAAATGTGCCTTTTAGAAATTATACCATAAAGCATCACAATTAGTGGCTTTGACGTGGAGACCAGGAATACACATGTAAGTTGTAATGAAAAGACAACAGTTATATTTGAAGTGGCTGGGATTCAATTCTGCATTAGCAGCATACGAAGATTCAGAAGTGGTGGGTTTCAAAAACCTTAGCTGGAGAGGAAGATGACATAATGTGAAATTGATTCAACAAATACAAGTGGTACAGAGAGAGAGAGAGAGAGAGTTAAAAAATTACTCCATAAAACAAAGAAATGGAAGAGGCATTTTGAAACCAGTATATATATAATCTTGTACATATCAAGCAATTTAAATATGAATATGTAACTAAATTAATTAGATATCATTAATTGTTACTAGGCATTTCTCTGTTTTGTATATAGTCCCCAAACTCTCCCCTTTACTTTCTCAGGACAAAGGGGACTTTGGCATATAGAGGTTTTCTGGGTTTGGTGTGCATGTTATCTGTTATCTGTTTGGGATTCAACTTGAGTTACAATAGTGACCGATAGTCACAAAAGCTGTGGTTCTACCCAAGATGAAATGTGTGCTGTGTGTTTTCTGTCTTTTGAACTTGGTCTCTATGCTTCATGATAACCCCATAGGGCAGGTATCTTAGTTTGGCAGGGTTGTCATAGCAAAATACCATAGGCCAAGTGGCTTAAGAGCAACAAAAAGTTTCTCATCTCACAGTCCAGAAGTCCTGAGATCAGGATGTTAGCAGGGCTACTGGTTCCTTCTGAGATCTGTGGAGGCAGCCATACTGCATGCTTCTTCCCTGGTGTCTAGGAGTTTGCTAGCATTCTCAGTCTGTGGAGTGGTACCTGACTCCACCCTCCATCTTCCCATGGCAGTCTCCCTGTGTGTACTACACCCAAATTCCCCATTTTTGTAAGTTCATTTCTTATATGAGAGAAGGGCTTATGGAATGATTCATTTAAGCCCAGCTGCCTCTGCAAAGACCCTATTTCCACATAGGGTGATGTTCCTTCCGATGTGCTGGAGATTTGGATGTCAACATGTGACCTGGATGCAGGACAGCAGCAGGGTTAACCTTGTTACAGTATTGCCCATCACAGATGGAGGAACTGAGATTAGAAATTGTGCACCTAGACAGTGGGTACAGCTTGGAGCTGAACTCACCGATGCTTGCATCCAGCTGTCTCCCTGCTCCACACTGTCACACTGCTTTCGAATGCCTGTGGTGGACTTAGAGAAACTCTGCTTCATGTATGCTCTCTCTGCAGCCACAGAGGATGCTAGGTTGCATCTGAAGAGTCAACGCTACAATTAAATGCTTTCATCCTGATAGCTTCATGCTCAGTTGTGAACTAAAGTACAAGCTGGAAGGCTTTCCTGGCTGTGCTTCATTTTCAACTTTAGGAAACTCAGTGGCTAAAACCTAAGGTTGGTCTTTGCTATTTTGTTACCATTTATTAAGCACTTATAATAGGTAAGTAATGCTGAGAAACTATAAAAAGACAGGATGTTGACACTTAGTCCTGTTACTAGTCTGTGCTGCGCATGTAAACATACAAGCATAACTTCGTCTTGAAGCTAAAGGCAGACCTTTTGATTTTTAATTAGTTTTAGGAATGTAAGCCCACCCAATTCCCAGTGCATTAGGCCTTCCCCTGTGTCTGTAGTGCTTTGTCAAAGAACATAGGAAATGATGGCACAGCTACCATTCAGGTATCTGAAAGCACCAGCAGAATCTTACTCACTGTAAAAGTGAAAGGGCTGGTGGCCTTCCACGCCTGGGAGCTGGTCGTTCAAGGACTCATTGTATTTAATTCCTGCAACAAGTGGATGTCCAGTGTCAATTGACTCCCTCTGCCACAGTTTATGGAGCAGTAGCAAAGAGTGATCCATTCCTGCATCCCACAGACACTTTCAGATCACCCCTCCCTTTCAGGTATGGGACATGGGATTGCTTGATGAAGGACCCTGCCATAGCTGAGATGTGGTCTAGGTACCACCAGAGCTCAAGTCCTTAACCAGCATGGAGCCAAGACAGAGGGAGAATGATTGTCCAGTTAGAAAGATGCTTAGTAGGACCATTCCAAGTGTAACCTCATGGAGTGGATTTTCAAACATCCTCAGACTGGTCAACATAGCACAGGCTTGCCCACCATCCATGCAATAAATACCAGGAAACTAAAATCCAACACCCCCATAATGCTGTCAGTGGGGTTCAGAAAACCCCACCCTATAAAATGTATGGTCACATTTTAACTCCTGAGAGTGGAGTGGAAGGCTGGGGTCTGTTTGCTGCCAACTGCTGATTGCCTTCAACTCTGATTAGCATCGTTTGAGGGCTGGGAACCACAGGGCTGCAGTGCATCAGGGAAATGAGGCTAAGCCACCCTGTTTCCATTACTATGTTAATAGATCCTGTTTCTTTTCAACTTTCTTATGACTTTAATGCAGTGTTCCTCAACCTTTTAAAAGTCATCAAGGTGCTAGATTATGGAACATTTAGTATATCCCTGGCTGCTACCTACTGCATTCCAGGAACACATCCCCTAGCTGTGACTAAAATATCTTCTGGCTTTGCCAAATGTCCCCTGGGGGCATAATTGCTCTCCCTGGCGTGGTTTTGGGAATTGCAGCTCTAGTATTATAGTACTTTGCATTAGAAAACTAGTCAGCCAGCCAACATTTACCGGGTAGGTGGTAGAAGAGAGGAGACCTACCATCATGTGAGTGGAGTCATGCCAGGAGATCCCTCTACCAGGAAGGATGTGGGGTAGAAAAGAAGAGCATGGGGCGAAAGAGTCCATTGGGTCCAGGTGTTATTTGAGAAATAAGAGAGAGCAAGGCAGGGCAGTTTGGACTGGTGAGTCTTTAATAGATGGAGGGAGCAAAGAAACTCAGGTTTCTCAGGCATTAGAGGTTTCTTGTCTAGATTGAGAGTTGCCATCATGTTTGACCCAAGGCCTCTGCTTCCATACCTAGAATATGAGAGTGTCACCTCTGTCCTCAGGGAACAAAGTGGATGCCACTTCTCAAGTGTAGCTCCTTCCTCCAAACTAAGACACTTCCACTCAGACAGAAGAAGGAAGCTTTCATGAACCAGGAAGTTAAAGAAGCTAAAAAGTCCAGAAAGCTCCAAAACTTAGAAAATTACCAAGGCCCCTCCCCAAAGTAAACAGTAAACAGTTAATGGATCAGGAGGAGGAGAGTTTCCCTGAGAGCTGGGCAGGGAGTTATAGAGATGCAGTTGGTGAGAGTCAGCATCCATGCCGGAGCAAGCTTTTCTATGACACATGCCCTCATTCCATGCATGCTCCTGTATGCACTCCAAATAAACATATTAGTTCACCAGCTAGATCTGACCATAATCAGGTCTTTGGTTTGTCTGTATCCTGTGAGGGGAATAGATGTTTGTTCACACCTCCCCAGGAAAAAAGAGAGCCACATTTCTGCTATTCTCTGCATTGTGGTGTGCATGAGTGTGTGTGTGTGTGTGTGTGTGTGTGTGTGTGTGTGTGTGTGTGATTCTTGCTCCTGGTTTTCATTAATGTTGTCTTTGAAGCTTTTTGTCTAGATATTAGAGGGAGACTGAGTCTGATTGGCTTAAGTAGTTGCCGCTATCCTCACTTAGCACAGTCTCCCAGCTATTGCATAGGTCCTGCTCAGCTTAGCATCAAACGGATCTTGAGTTGGGTGTCCAGCCACCATCCAGTTTGTGGCACTGTCTTGCCTTGGGTCTTCTCCCACTAAGAAATGTCATAGTAATGGGAGGCATGGTTGACACATCTAGAGTAACGACTGAAGGAGTCCAGATTTGAATTCTTCATTGAACAGTGACTTTGGGGACCTGAAAAAAAATGAGAGCTGACCCTTCAAGAAAGAAGAAAAAGTCCTCTGTGGATGCCCTGGATGGTCAGATTCTGATTGTCATGCAGGCAGGAAGTGACAACTGGTATTTGAACCCAGGTGGTCTGGTTCAAGTGCTACTAGACTATCCTGCCTCTGGAGAGTCTCCTGTGCTGACCAATCATGAGGACATACTCCAATGCCACAAACAGTTACGTTGAGGCTTTTAAAGAATCCCCATTTTTCCACGAAGAGACAAAAATATTTTTACTTCCAAATGTGTGATCCAGAGTCATGGCATGAAAATTCCCCTAGATGCCAAATAAACCTTGTGCAGTCTCTGCCTCGTTTGGCGTTTGTACTTGAAGCAGATGTCTTCCTTTACATTATGGTGTGATGTATTAGTGTTTCGACATTCACTTAGACTATCACAACACATTGTGAACTCCTTAGGAGCTACTTTCTCATCCTGAACTTCTTCGTGCCATGGTCTAACCACTGCCATTTGCAAACCCACATGAACCCATTCACCGGAACTCACAGCAGCCTCGATCCATTTGTTCCATTTGCAGCTACTGTATATGTTGATCACCTACTGCACTCAAAGCTTGTGTCCAGTCCTCTGTGAAAGCACCTGGATGTAATGATAGGAGGAACAAAGGGAACAAAGAAGTGAAGACATGAACCATGAGTCGTGGTGGTGGTGTAAAAGGAGAAGGGAATAGTCAATCTGAACTCAGTGGAATGGTGATACCTCCTTGGGAAGGAAGCCCAAGGGCTTGCAAGCAGGTGAGAAAGCAAAAGGGGAACTGGGGCTCACTTGCTAAAGGATCTTCAGTGTCCGCTGAGGGTATGTAAATATTTTCTCTGACTGCAGGCAGTCAGAGAGCTACTGAAAGATTCTGTGTAGGATGATAATACACTCCACTTGTTTTCTATGAAGAAAACTGGTTCCAGTGTGGAAGTGACAGGGAAGGAACATCTCTTCTGAGGCCACTTCAGTGACAGATGTGTTTCTGCAGAGCAGGGTGGAAGTAGGAATGACAGGGGGTGGTGGAAATATCTGACTGTGATGAGATCAGCATCACCCAACTTCTGATTGGCGGTCAATGACAACGGGAATGGATGAACTGAAGTGAGTGAGGAGCTTCCATCAAGATGAGAAGCAGAGTAGTGGACTCCTTCCAACCCAGCTCTTCCCAGTGGAAGCCTGATGTCATATGACTACAAACATTTCCTTCATCCCATCTTTTGAGTAACATGGGATGGAGAACGATCCCTGGCTTTGCCTCCTGTAGTTGAATTCATCAGAGGCACAATATTATAGGACAAGGCTAATTCTGTCAGTGCCTGAATGAAGAATAGAGAAAGCAGCTGGGAATGGGGACTATATGAGCAGTTCAGGGTGAAGATACTTGAGGAAGCCAGTTCAGATGTTAGGAGAAGCATGACTCAGACATGTAGAAGATATGACCAGGCAAAATAGGAAGGCTTCACATATTAAGCTCACTGATAGGAATTGGATAATAACAGATGTGTCTCTGGCAGGGGACATTCCTAGGAGTGAAGGCCTTTCTGGTACCTAGGACCACTTCCTCCATTACCTGAGCCTGGATCTTGGACTAGTATCCATGTACATAGTCTACCCTTCTCCTTTACTGCAATTCATTGTTCTAAAATGTTGGACTCTATTCTGGACTAGAAGCATGGGGAGCCAGAAATACAAAGGTTAATTCATACCCAGGCTCTGGACACAAAGAGTCAGCAGGCTGTGGGCTTCATAATATTAAACTCTTATGGGAGAATGTGGTATAAAGCAGACAAGACTGAGAGGACATACTTCAGGCATGGGGGGCAACACAAACGAGTGTGTGGCCATCAAAGAGATAGAAAGAAAGGTCATGGAGAGAAAGGACTTGTTATGATATCACAAATGAATGTAAGCCATGATGTAGTGCTGACGAGTCAGACAGTGGGAGAGGTGTAGTTATATGTAAGCCAGAGACTCCAGGGTAGAAGGAGATAGAAAGTGAGGGAACACAGGATGCTGTCGTGACAACCTAGATGAAGGCGGCCGAAGGCTGCCATTGTGGTGCTTGGTTATAAGTTTTAAGGGTATGAAGCTTTTGGAGCTTGGTGACCACAGGCTGGAAAGGTGATGGGTCTGTGGCCCAAGTCACACACAGTGGTAAATAGCTCTCTGTGTTCTCAGCCCATGTCATTTCTCCTTAGGGTGCAAAAGTCTCAGAATGGCCCCTCCTTAGACTAACGACCATCCTGCCCTGTCCCTTACTAATTGAAGAGCCTCTCAGAAGCATACAGCTTGCTAAAATGCCCCATGAAAGAGGATTTCATTTCCATTTTACAAATCAAACTTGCAATTTCAGGAGAGCTAGGTTTCAGCATGTGGCTGGCTGAGGCATCAGGGGTAACTTCTGTAGTGATAAAAAGGGTAGCCGGTCCGGACCCACCCCGTCCGTGGAAGTATTTAACAGGACGGTATTTAGGGGAACTGATGTGGAGGGAGGAGGGAGGGAGATGTCAAAAATCAGGAACAAAAAAGTACAGGCACAACTCCAAGCCTGGATGAGGGCTTGCCAGCAGGCCAGGTGCTGCTGCTGGAAGCCAGTCTATACACTTGGCATTGCCTTCTGTATGGCGGTTGCTTCCTGTGTCTGTGCTGAGAAGGCCATCTCCCCGTGGGTGTCTGTTATAGCAATGAGCATAGAGGAGCTTGCTGAGGTGGAGAGGGTGGGGGAAAGAGAGAAAGGAAAGGGATAGAGAGAGGGAGGAATGAAGAGGGATGGAGAGAGAGAGAGAGCACTGTAGAGCGTTTTCTCAGGGTTCACAGAAGAGGTGACACAGGCCTGATTTCTCCATTCCTCCCATCATTCACTTTGCCCACTCTGTTCTGGGAGCCCTAGGGAGGAGGACTACATCGTAAGGCCTGAGGAAATCCCTTGTTGGCTGGGCTCTTCCCACCCTCTGCCCTAATGCAATCTTGGCTTTGCACCTCTGGAGCCTCTTCAAGGACACCTAAATCCTGGGCCGAGTGTGGGGCAGAGGCTTCCTCCAGATGGTTGTTCCTTATGTCTCACAAGCTGCTGTTGGTTCCGTGCAGTGGAAAATGTGGCTCTTGTTTCAACCATGTATGTGTCTCCACATGCACAAGCACCTCAATATTGGGCTTCATTCTTGAGCAGTGGATTGACCTCCCAGGAAGAAGACTCTAGTTTAGCCAGGTCCCTTTGTGGCTGTTCTAGGCATGGAGACTCATTCTCACTAAACCCTGGTGACTTTCAATCCCAGCCAGGGAAGCTGAATAGGAATGAACTGAAACTTGACCAGCTGGTTGGCTACTCAGCTAACCCTTGGTGTCTCTAGAGTGGGACATAGTGCAAGATACTGTCCTAGCCACAAAGCAGCATGGCTGGGCCTCTAACTTCTAACCACTAACTTGCATGGCTAAAGGCAAGTTGTCCATCTTTTTGAGACTCTCTCACCTCATCTTTAGAATGAAGAGACCATGTTCCTACACCTAAGTTTGCTGTGAGCATCATGTGAGACAGCCTACACAAAGTACCAATTAGCTATGTGTCTGGTGACCTAAACAGATTGATAAGTGACAGCTGCTGTTTCATTTTCTGCAGCATCATCTTGACACTATCTGACAGAAACAGCTTAAGGGAGGAGATATTTATTTGGGCTCAGGGTTTCAGACAGTTTTGGTTCATCATGGTGGGGAAGGTGTGATGGAATATACTGTATATCTCATGGTGGCAGACACATATGGTAGAAGCTGTTCACACCAGAGCATGGCAGGAACCAGGGATCAAGTATCACCTGCAAAGGCCCAGACCTGGGTATCTACTTCCATCACCGGGCCTCACCTGCTACAGGCTCCTCCACCCAAAGCACCATCAGCCAGGCAATAAGCATTCAAGACATAAAATTGTCAGGGGAGTTTCATATTCAAACAATGACTGCTACTGTTATAAAAGAGCTCAGCACTGGGAAGACCAGAGATGGACTCTAAGGGTGCTGTGCCAGGAGAAGGCCAAAGTAAACCTGAGCCAAAACCAACCAACCAACCCTGCCTCACCCCACATCAGCATAAGACTCACAGATCAGTCCTGAGAAGGACACAAACATTCTCCAAAGGGTCTAAGAAAATAACATTTCCTTTGGCGGAGGGCTACTGTATTTAAAAATAATGAATGGCCCATACTGTCACAAAACTGGATCAGGGATCCTACTCGGCATTAGACACAATGACATATCTGAAACATAAAAGGAAATGCTTGTGATGTGTAGAGAGTAGGCCCCACACATGAAGGCAAGTCTCTCTGGATCCCTGTCCCACCATGGGGCAATTATGGTACCCATGTTAAACATCTTCAAAATGAAGTAACTTGCCACCGCACTGCGCTAATGCTTGAAATAATGGCACAGCCTCTGTTGAATGGATGTCAGCATTTATGATTTTAAATAGTAGCTCATAAGATCCCAGAAGGAATCTCAGAACTATTTCCTGCTTTCTTTGCTAGTCCAACTTAAAAATTTTAGTCCTTTCTTCCTCCTCCTCCTTGTCGTCCTCCTCCTCCTCCTCCTTCCTTCTTCTTCTTCTTCTTCTTCTTCTTCTTCTTCTTCTTCTTCTTCTTCTTCTTCTTCTTCTCCTCCTCCTCCTCCTCCTCCTCCTCCTTCTGTATAACTGTATCTTCCACCAGGGGAATAGAAATGACCACACAGAGCAGAAAATTCAAAATAACAGGGCTGAAACATGATTGTGATGTTTCTCATATAAAAAGTCCAGAGGCAGGCAGGCTTGGCTGCTCCAATGGGAGCAGACCTCAGTCTTTTCCCACACCGTTCTGAGAGACAGCTTCCACTTCCAGAAGCAGAGGAATTGTGTAAGCTGTGACCCCAGAGTCCCCTAACCTGGGTACTGCTTTCTTGCTGGATTCCCGGGAGGAAAACTCCCACCCCATGGGACATCCAGTCATTCAGGGTGATGATGAAGGTCAGGGTAGCTGCAGACTAGGAGGGACGGAGAGTGAAGATGTGGAGCGAAGTGGAGCGAAGCATGTGTATTAGATATAATACAGTGACAGACATTAACAGGGAGCCAGTCACTAATACCAGAGAGTGGGAATCGTCCATGGCTCTGTGCTTATGTTGACAGGAAATGACAAACAGCAATAGCTCGCTGCCTCTCTCCATCTCTCAAAGCAGAACCATTCAACTGCTAGAAGTTCTAGAATTTTCAGATCAATAGGTCAGTATTATAGTTTTTTAAAAAAGCACCATGATGCATATACCCAGAAGATGCTCCAACATGTTATAAAGACACATGTTCCACTATGTTCACAGCAGCCATATTTATAATAGCCAGAAGCTGGAAACAACCCAGATGTCCTTCCACAGAGGAATGGATACAGAAAATGTGGTACATTTACACAATGGAATACTACTCAGCTATTAAAAACAATGACTTCATGAAATTCGCAGACAAATGGATGGATCTTGAAAATCCTGAGTGAGGCAACGCAGTCACAAAAGAATGAACATGGTATGTACTCACTGTTAAGTGGTTATTAGCCCAAAAGTTTGAAATACCCAAGAGTCACTTTGCAGCAACAAGAGGGCTGAGTGTGAGGTCCCAGAGGGAGGACTTGGAGAAAGGACTGAAGGAGCTGAGGGAGTGTGCAGCCCCAGGGAGGTAGCAACAGTGGCAACTGGCCTGACCCCCGATACTCCTGGAGACTGATCCACCAACCAAAGAATACACATGGAGGGACCCATGGTGCTGGCCACAAATGTGGCAGAGGAGGGTCTTGTTATCTATCAGGGGAAGGAGAGGCCCTTGGGCCTGAGAGTGTTAGATCCCCCAGTATAGGAGAATGCCAAGGAGGGAAGACGAGAGTGGGTGGGTGGGTGGGTGGATTGGAGAATATCCCCATAGTGGCAGGGGGAGGGTGGAGGGAATGGGGAGGTTCCAAAAGGGAGATCTGAAAAGGGGGAAACATTTGAAATGTAAATAAAATATGAAAAATAAATAAATAAAATAATTTAAAAAAAACATTAAAAAAAAAAAAGCACCATGATTCTATCAATGATAACACTAAGCATCTTGCTGCTGCACTTCTAGACTTCTCTTTGTGTGCTCACATGCATACATTACATTCCTAAAGACAATGGGACTAGGGGGTGGTTACTGCTTTATTCTATGCTCTTTTGACCCAGTCTTATAAAATGTACATTTTCTGTATTTATAAATCTAGGTCTGCTTTAGCCTGCCGGTACTCACGACTAGTTAACACAAGCCAGATTTACTCAATCTACTGTTGAGTGTTTTTGGCTCTTCATGAGTTAATGCTGAGGTGAATGTCTACCAAGTTAGGTCTCTAAACACTTCTGTAATTATTTACTTGGTGTAAGTAGAGTCCTAGGAATGTAAATACCTTGAAGACATGGCTATTATGCTGGAATCCCCAGCAGTGTTGGTGGGGGAGTCTCTGGGTGGCCAGATTAGATCCCCAGAGCAGCCATGTTGTGTCGAGTGGGTTTATAACTGCTTCATCCCCTAGCGCTTTACTCTGTTGTGGCAGTGGGGTCTGCAGACATGTATCATGTGGTAAGAAATCAAGAAGTAATGAGATGACAAAGGAGAGGCGTGGTTACCATGTGACCTTCCCCCAGCATGTGACACAATAATACTGGCCCTTGGGTCAAATGGTGTGAGGGAACTAAATTTTTATCAGAACCAACCAGGCAAAGTGTAATGGAGAGAGACAGAGCCATGGATGCTTTAGAAACTTACTTCCTGCTGCACTGATTCCTAAAGCTACTGTTCCTACTTAGCTTCCAGGAAGATTGTCAGGAGCATGTCTGGCCCACACTGGCATAGATCCTTACAGAACTGGCTTCACCAGATCATCTTAAAGTTCCCGCCTGCCTTCCATGGAACTCTGACATAAGAAGCCCTTTCTGAAGAATACACATGGAGGGACCCATGGTGCTAGCCACATATAGAGGTAGAGGAGGGTCTTGTTAGACATCAGGGGGAGCAGAGGCCTTGAGGGTGTTAGATCCCCCAGTATAGGAGAATGCCAAGGAGGGAAGATGAGAGTGGATGGGTGGGTGGGTGGGGGAATACCCCCATAGTAGCAGGGGGAGGGGGGAGGGAATGGGGAGGTTCCAAAGGGGAGATCTGGAAAGAGGGAAACATTTGAAATGTAAATAAAGTATGAAGAAGAAGAAGGAGAAGAAGAAGGAGAAGGAGAAGGAGAAGGAGAAGGAGAAGGAGAAGGAGAAGGAGAAGGAGAAGGAGAAGAAGAAGAAGAAGAAGAAGAAGAAGAAGAAGAAGAAGAAGAAG
>JADRCH010000075.1:5136238-5246819 GCA_019843965.1 Rhynchomys soricoides
GATGTCCCATGAACAAAGAAGCCAGGAAAGAGAATTGCAAAGCCTCCAGTTGGTTGCTGTCTGGCTTGGAAGGTTTCCATATGAACTCTCATGGGTTTCTGTCCTGTTTTTTTTTTTTCAGGAAAAGATGTGAAGGTCAGTGAGGTCAAACAGTGAAAGGCAGAATTAAGCTATGGCCTCTGCTCTTCAGAGGCCAGACTCAAGGCCCAGGTTTGTGTGAGAGAAAAGTCTCAAATCCAGAGTTGCAGAGGGGTCTGGCATATACCCACACTCTGGGTGACCAGAGAAGAGTCTTCAAGGTGTGACTGAGCAGAGGGACAAACTGGAGATGTAAGAGGCAGAAGGCAGAAGGCAGCATCACCACAGGAGAGGAAGGAGACCATCCTGACCTCCGGGACCTAGTCTCCAGGACTGACAGGAGGGAGGTTTGGGAATCAGAACATTCTCTCTAGACCCTGCCTCAGCAGGTACTCAGGAACCTGCCCTGGACAGTTTTCATTTGGGGATTGGAAATACCATTCCAGGTCTTAAAGAAACTGAGTCACAAAACCCTAGCAAACCAGACAGGCATTTGCTCTGCAAAACTTAGAACCCAACCAGGGAAGGGCCACTGGGGAATGACTGACTGTGGGCGTGTGAACCCTGAGCAATTGTTGCCACTAGCACCATGTGCTTAGGGTCAGTCCTCGCAGCTTTCTTTCTAGATTGACTCCCACAGACTCCTTTGACCACACACCCATGGACAGAGCCAACTCTTTCACTGGGTTAACGTGACCCCCTCCCCCAGTGCATCCTTTCTTTCTTAAAGTTAACCAGTAACTGGCCTTTGTGCTGCCCTGCTTCTGTAAGAGGAATTTCCAGGGCATTTCTCTCCGGAAGCACTTCTGATGTGTGTTTCCTTTCTCTCCGTCTATAGAAAACCTTCATGTCCCTTTGTGTCCCCTCACTTCCCACTGTCACTGGGAATGTGCCAACCTGCTTGCTTTTTCTCTGTACCGCTGATTGGGCTTTAGATGGTCCTCTCTAGACACTTCGCTGACAGTCAAATGGCCCAGGAGATTTAGGGCTCCTCTAACAAGCTGTGCTTTCTGGTGACTCTCTGGGGGAGGAGTGGCAGGCAGAGAGTGGGAATAATTACATCTGAAGTTTGTTAGTTATTCATTTGTGCACGTTTCTTCCTTTGTGCCGCATTCTCCATCCCCCCCCCCCCACACCATCCACCCCACCAAAAGCTCACAGAAGGACCAGTAAACGGCAGAAAGCCTACAGAACCAATTGACTGGAAAAGAAAAGACAATTGGAATCTCACGACAGCAAGCCTTCACAGCCCCCACTTAAGCTAAACAGATTTACAAAGTTCTGCAGAAAAATAACTGTGTGATTTACGAGGGGATTTTCTACACAAAGTTTAGTTTTGATTTTCAATATTTTCTATACACTAAACTCTCCTTTCAAAACCTAGCCCAACCTGATCTCAACCTTTTCCCTCATATGGGTCAGAGATGACATTAGGTCAAATTCAAGGCTGTGGGGCTCCTAGGGCCTGCAGTCTGTAGCTTAAGCAAGCTCTGATATAGCACCCTTCTGGTGCCATCTCTCCTAATTTGTGTACTTAATTGACAGCTTGTTAACAGTTCATTAGGAACACTGAAAACCATGTGGCAAAAACAGATCCATCTAGCAGAGAATATGCAGTCCTTCCTGTTTACTTGAAAAAAATAAATGCCAGGAACAAAACACGGAAGCCAAGCTGAAGCCACTGTCAGCCTCCTTTGAAAATGATGTTCCTCAGTCCCTGGATGCTGAACTCACTCCTGGCTGAGCCTTTGATCTGGAAGACTGGGAACCCATGGGCTTGTGAGGGGACATCACAAGGATCCTCAGGGCGGCAAAAGGAATACTCATCCATCCATAAAGACAGATGGGCCACCTTCGAGGCCCTGGGGATTGAGGCTGCCAGAGAGCCTCTAATCTTCCCAGCCCTCTTACTCACCCCATGTCTCTGGAGACCTTTGTGGGAACTTCAGATGAAGCCAGCTGCAGTATAGCACCCTCTGCCATGCCCTGCAGGGGAACTCACTCCCCCACCCCCTACTTTGCCCTCATCACTCCATCTGCTGGGTAAGACCATAGCATGCTGTGGTTGCTAAGGAGTCATACAGTTGCTCTTGTGATTTCTCCATTCCCATCACTGGGAGAACCCAAGTTGGAGCCATTGCTTTCTCATGGTCTCTGGCCATCAACCACTCCCTCACCTCTTCCACCTCCTCCTTCTCAGTTCTAGCCACTTAGAGGACTTACAGAACACATTAAAATATCTTGGCTTGATCTGCGAATTGTGATCATGACAAGAATTCTATGACAAGAATTTGATATGATTTCATTACGTCCAAGGACCTACTTTGTTCCGAGACACGTGCACACACTCGTGAGCAGGCTCTGCCTTGGTAGATGTCAATGATTATTAATTATCAATGATTATTAATTATCAATGATTATTAATTATCAATGATTATTAATTATCAATGATTATTAATTACAGTAATTGCTACAGATTACAAACTTGGGAAGAGTGTTCCGTCTTTTAAATAAATGTGGTATTTTTAAGCGCCCTGGAGCAAAAAGTCGCTGAGGAACATACTCAGCATCAAGAATTATTCTTTTTTCAGAATATATCATTAGCTTTATTAACCCTTAAGTCCTTTATGTGCATGGGACAGGCCTGTCACAAGGAGAAACTTTAAAAAAAAAAAAATCATGTAAACGATGTTTCACTGAAATGTGACATCTCAAGCTTCCAGAACTCGTCTTACTAAATGTTAGAGATATGTTCAACCTCATGCTCACCAACGTTTACCTGCACAATCTGTGTTAACCAGCTGATAACCCGAGCTATCCTCATAAAAATATGTCTGCATTTTTGAACTTCTACGAGGCATTGATGTCTTCATATGCCTAGTTAATGTGCAGGCTTCTGCTAGAGAGGTCCTAGAGAATCCTCCCAGGAAGGGTTGGGTGCTAGACGGGGTTTATCTAACTGAAGGAGCCCCACCATTATGACAGTTCTTTGGACTGGTTGAAATTAATTTGGGGTGACATGGTTGAAGCTACTAGAGAATTTAGCAATTTCCTAGTTGAATAACCATACACCAGGCAAGATACAGAAACAAGCTTGGAGGAGTCATGTTAATTGTGGTGGACATTTTTCTGGTCCTCTCTGGTATCTACCTGCAGCTACTTACAAACCTGAGTTTTCCGTTACAGGATTCAGTCTTCTTCAGATTTAAGCCCTATAACTTGGCTGGGGTTAGCCTCTCCTCCAGCTCCTAAGGTGGCCTACACGAATTAGAGAAGCTACCAATCACTTGGAATGATTGGTTCAAAATGCACATGTGACCCGGTACTGGCCAATAGCAGAATGTGAACCCAAGGGTTTGTGGGAAGCTAGTGGAACAGGCACTATAGCTCTGTGTTGGGTGGTGCTGAAGCTGCACAGAGCCCTTAAAGTGACTTCTTCTATTTTCTGTCTTCAGCTTCCTGCCTAAGCCTTGCAGATCTGGAGGGTGACACAGTGCCCATTCCCTTTGCATGTTATCCAAATTCTTAGGAATTAACGCTTCTGTCACTTACAACAGAAGACTTCCTAACTGCTAACCTGATAAAATGCAAAGAATAGTGACCAACAGAGTTATCCAGACACACCTGTGGAAGCCTTTGGATAGGACAGTTCAGGGTGGCAAAACCAACAGATTATTTTCAAGCCTCGGATTAGTATTGACAGCAGACCCCAGGTTAGTGATGTTCTGTGAGTCTTGTAGGCTAGTGTCTGCCCTGCTCTCACACGGGGTCATGTTTCATGATTCTGAGCCTGTTCCCTTGCCTGGTATAGAACAACCCATCCATCTGTGTTAAAGGGTAGCCCGAGGCAGTAGGCCTGTAAGTGACTTGGGCCACTGTCCCCTGAGTAAGGGAGTGATCCTGAGTTTGAACTTCACTTTCCCTGGAGGGATAACTAGAGATAATGGGAACATGGAGAGGCACTGGAGCCTTAGGTGCCACCGCCAGGTGCCACCGCCAGCTGCCACCTGTCGGTGCTGCTTGTGTAAATTGAGAGGTTCTGGAATGGACAGCTCAATCATACATGCTTGTATGAAATACATGTCTAAGTAAAAATATTCCGGGTGGACTGGGTTAAGTAAGGTACATTATTCATATCAATTGCACCCATTTCTACTTTTACTACTGAGGATAGTAATGTAGAGAAGGTACACTGCTTTGCATATGGTGGCTCCCATTTTAATATAACTGCACTGCGCCCCCTAGAGGACTGAGATCATATTTTCCATGCTTTGCCTCTGGCTCAGAGCAAGCTTTCCATTTTGGGTTTTGAATAATGAATCGTGACTTGAAATAGCCATTAAGGGCTGTGTTGTCAGTCACCCATGGCCTGCATCTCTGCTATGGGTGAGGAGCCTTACTATAGAGCTTGTATACTAATGTGCTGGCTTCTGAGGAAGGCCAAAACTTTGTAAGTAAAGGGACATTTCCCTTCAAGAAGGCAACCTCCCAGGGGACAAAATCCAGAACCTAGGTGGCATCAGATGAGTGGAGGGTGGAAGGCAGTCCTCACTGGATGGCAGAAGGAAATTCGTCTTTCTCCTGGCTTCTTCTCTTTGGATCTGGACAGAGAAGGTTCTAAACGTGTCTGGGGACACTTCTGGAATGGGTGAGGAATAGAATTTCTTAGTGGGAGCAGGTGAGGAAAGGGAGTCGGGCCCAGTGGGTGATAGAAGAGAGAGCTAAACTCGTAGCCCCGGCCGGCCGGCTGTGTATCACTCTCTGTGAGGATGTTGTGGTTGGCTGTGTGTCACTCTCTGTGAGGATGTTGTGGCCGGCTGTGTGTCACTCTCTGTGAGGATGTTGCTGCCAGGTCTTGGTTGGGTTGGGGCTTCTGGTCTAAGTCTGACTGGCCAGTTTGCTCACCACTGTAGAGCTTTGTGAGCCCAGGCTATGCCCCTGTACAGGGATGCTTGCTTGGTAGATCAGAGCCTGCTGCTTTGGCAGCTGGTTTTTGTTGTTGCTGTTGTTTGTTTGTTTTTTTGTGTTTTGTTTGTTGAGACAGGATTTCTCTATGTAAAAGCCCTAACTGTCCTGGACTCTCTTTGTAGACCAGGCTGACCTCAAACGCACAGAGATCCACCTGCCTCAGCCTCCTAAGTGCTGGGATTAAAGGCATGCACCACCAAACCCGGCAACAGCTGATTTTTAAACCTTCTGTCTCTGAGATATGTCTGGTATAGACTAAGGTGGTAGCATCAGTAAGCAATCAGATAATGGGAACTGACATTCTCTAGCCTGGATTTGCTCAATGTTTCACATTCAGGCCCAGTGCCAGGTCAAGTCTAGGGTACCCCATGACTATCCCACTCTGGGCTGAGATGCCTTCTATGCCTCAGGGTAGTCTACCCTGTTTCTACTTTAGTTGTTGCACCTACTATTTGCTGATAGAACTGTCAGTGGCTCTGTACCTTCTATCATGCTGGGTACCTATGAAGGGCAGGGCTCACACAGCTTGGGCATAGTGTCTGACACAATGTGCCCAATAGATATAGGTAGGTAGATAGACAGACAGACAGACATTTGTGAAGCTGGGGACTGAACCCAATGTTGTACGCATGCTAAGCAAACCCTCTACCACTGAGCCATACCCTCACATAGTCTCAAATTAATTGTTTTTTAAAAAGGCAAGCTCTCTAGCACTAAGCTACACAATCAGCTGCCAAAATATTTTTTTTTTAAGGAAGGTAAACAGGTTAAGGGCATGGAATTTACGTAGGTAAACATATGGACATACTGATATCCCTAGGTTTCACACTCTGCTAGATAGCAGACATTTAGTCTCCCTTGGCCTATTTAGAAAATGGTTTGGTGAAACCAAAGCTTTTTTCCTTTCATTCATCATTTGGGGCATTTCCTTTGCATCTGGCTCTTAGCTCAGTGCTGGGATTCAATAATGTAAAGTGCTTAGCTTTGTCAAATGTATGTGCACAGCATGTACACATCTGCATGTGCATCTATGCATGAATGACTCTCTTGTCCTTAATGCTCTTGGCCCTCTGTTCAGCTCTTAGTGAGGAAATACTGCTTATTGCCTCCTTGGTCAGACTGAAGAAACTGTGGATGTAAACATATGTTCCTTTCCCAGTCCTGAAATGAAGTTGATGTCAGCTGAATTCAGGAGGCCGTGTCTTGGTTCAGCCTGTTGGACCAGCAGTTGGACACAGGCGGGTGCTTCAGTTGTCTGGGTTACCCAGATCTGCCTACATTTTAAAGCTTAATATAGACAGAAGACTGACCCACATCACAATCATGGGATCGGTAATGCCCTCATCCTGCCCCTGCAATACCCAAGAATTTGGATGGATCTTCTTATTCACACCCTCAAAGAAGCTCAAGGAATGGATAGCATCGGCTGTCATTTGAGAAGAAATTATTAAATCAAACTTAGTCATTCTTAGCTGAATCTTGTAAATTGCCAGCTTTCCAAGATGGCTGTTTACAGAGTTTTCTGGATGGCAAAACTGTAGGTTTGGCCCTTTTGCTTTTGAGAACTTCAAGGAAATCGGAACTTGGTACTTACTTTGAAAGTGGTTTTCAAGTTTGACATTTTCTACAAATTGCTTCCGAAGTTAAACAATTCAATGTGGCTTGTCAGGAGAATCTTGGGCATCATGGGTGTCTTAATCCCTGTCCTGGTAGTGCTCAAGGCACCAGACTTTCCAGAAATCGTGAGTGGGAGCCAGGTGTTTACTTCTCATGGAGCGGTGTTGGAACTTGTAGCTTTCTGGTTCACTGGTAACTCTCTCCAAATCACGAGCTTTAGGATGACACTAAGGAAGATTGGCAGTTTAATAAGAAATTGCATCGATTCCCCAGATCAAATCAACTGCTTCTGTCATTTTTTTCATCTGTGCCCAAAGACCTAAACTCAACCCCAAATTCATTTTAGAAGCTCATTCTTCTCTTGCTCAAGACTGTCGGTCTTCCTTGATTTGCTGTTTTAGCCTCTGTCCATTTCCCATCCAATCTGTCAGTTTCCAGTTTGTGACTGGGTAGACGTACTTTTCCACCCTCAGAGAAATCCCACTGAGAAGCTACAACATGGCTTTCTGAAATAAACGACTCTGTCTTCCGGCCTCTGATTTGCAGCCTCAGAATTTTCCCCTTTCCCCAGTTGATGTTGTTCTCATCTCTCCCCAGTGATGGATGCAGTCTTCTCTTCTTGGAGGAAGCCCTCATTAGGGCCCAGAGCTAGACATGATGAGCTCAGTGCCTGTCATGAAGCGTTTCCTCAGCTTCAGAACCACAGCTGTTTAATTGTCTGTGTGTTCCTGCGTGTGTATGTTTGCTAGGATAGAACGGAGAGCCTTCTGCATGCTAGATGAGTGTTAACCACTGAGCTAACACCCTTCCCCTCCTCCTACTGTTCCCTTTATGATATGCAAGTTGGGGTAACCTAAGAATTTTTGTAAATATGGGGGTAGAGGCATTGCTTTATCTTGTCGGAGACTTCAGTTTGTGCTTGTCTACATGATCAGAGTTGAAAATGTTTCCTTTGTTATAACCTTTCTTTATCTTTCTTTAAGAATTTATTGTTTTATGCATGTGGGTGCGTTGCTTGCATCTACATCTGTACACCACTGGTGTGCCTGGCGCCTGTGGAGACCAAAAGAGGGCATCAAATGTCCTGTAACTGGAGCTACAGGTGGTAGCTAGATATTGTGTGCGTGCTGGGAATTGAACCCAGGTCTTTTGGAAGAATAGCCAGTGCTCTTAACCCCTGAGCCACCTCCCCAGCCCTTCTGTTTGTTTTCTTGATGGTAACTAATCTGCCTGGGGTAAGACAAAATCTTAATGTTGTTTTAAGTTGCATTCCCTGGTTGCTAAGGATATTAAACAGAAATGTCTAACTCACTGGCCCATTTACTAATGTATTTGCGGTGTATTTATCTGTTATTTTTATGAGTACATGTATATGCCTGTGTGAGTTCAGGTGTACCCCTTGCATACAGGAGCCCTAGGAAGCCAGAAGAATGTGTTGGGTCCCCTGGAACTGGAGTTATAGGTATACTGAGCCACCATGTGGGTGCTGAGAACTGAACTTACGCCCTCCAGAAAAGTAGCAAGTGCTATTAACCTCTGAGCCATCTCTCTAGCCCATTCTTTTCGGTAAAAGAAAAATTATGCATGACCAGTCTTCCCTTTATAGTATTTGCCAGACTCTGTCTCAGTATTTACCTGAACATCAGCAGCCAGGGTTCGGGGATTTGTCTGGTGCACTGTCCTGTGGGCTTTGTGGTAGGCTGACTTTGCTCTCAATGCATTGAGCTTCCTCTGCACTCTTCCAGGGTAGCTTTTGTGAGTGTTAATTTTTATGCATTTGGGCGCACCTATGTACAGAAAAGAATACAAATACAAAATTAGATCCAAAAGCTTGATGGGGGCTCCAGTAGTGAAGTCAGGCTTCCATAGTCTCATGTGAGTCAGTGTCTTCTCTTCAGAGGATAGGCTATGTGAGAAGTCCTAGGTGAGCAAGCAAAGCCTGAGGCTGGGGGTGACTGGGGGTGGCTAATGGTCCCTCCTCTCCAGTGGCTATGTACTTGTCAGAAAACTAGGAATTGCAAAAGATGAATTTGAGAATGAACGCCAAGATGTTTGCTAATTATGATTTGTATTTCATTACACTGTGCAAAATGTCAGTGCTAAAATCATTTTAAGTTAATAAAAAATGCCAGGAAATACTACATAATTTGTTTTCCATGTGTAATTTATCATACTTCTTTAGATGCATTCAGCACCATATGTGGCCTTTCAGAATAACTTGCAAAGTATTCACAGTGCACCACTGAATTTTACCCTGGAGCGTGACTTCAGGGTCACTGTGAGTCTTAGAATTCCAACAGTGTTTCTGTGGAGGACCGAATATAAACTCTTCCTGGGAGCTCTTATGATACCATAAAAACAAAAAGATGATTTTTGAAACTTCTTGTTCAAACTCAAGTTTTCAAATGTCTTATTTGACTGTTTTAATCTGCATGCTTATATTAACGACAAGTTAATTACCATCAACATCTTTTCAACTACTTTAAAGATTTGGATTGTATATTCCTCTTCAAGAATGCTCCTTGAGATCAATCATATGTGGATTCTAGCGTCTGAAGCTTTGGGTTTAGTTTGGTTGCTATTAAAGGATTTTAAGAATGACATTCATTTTTCTCTTCGATCCATTCTCATGGAAGGACTTTTTGCAAAATCCCTGAAATGTTCATTTGGTCTTCAGGTCAGCATTGGGTCTGCTATTATTAGAGAACTATAGAGTAAGCTTTCCCTCTCTCCTCCTCCTTCCTTGGGGAATCTCTTCTGAGGGCTAGCCTTACTTGGATCGCATTGAACAGCAGTGGCTCTAGCCTGGATCCTGCTGTGTGCTCCAGGCTGCCTGCTTACAGCCATTGTAATGTACAATTAGCATTGAAGCTCGTGCAGATAATAAGAGAATCATCATAAAGCAGTAAACAGAGCAAATAGCATTTCAGGCTGGATTTAATCCCAAAGACCTGGCACTCAGGAGCAGGGAGGCACAAAGTCCCAGAAGCCAAGAGAGTTCTCCAGCTTGCTATGAAGGATTAAAGTTATAGATATTAATCTCTGTGTAGACCCACGCTGCTCAAATTTTAGACAGTCAAGACTGCATTCAGAGTGGGTAAGTATTAATTTAAAGCTACAAAGAGCTGGGGTAAAATTGTAAGCCTTCTAGGTTTAATGTGGCAGCTGAACAGTTCACCACCAGGCCGGCAGGTAACAAGAGGGGTAGTCAGAGACGGTGGGTGGAGAGAGTGAAGCCTTCAGGAATGGGAGCCCTGGGGACTTAGCGCTTTAAATTATAGAGGACAGCTGCTATTTTGATCTCTATGTGTCACCTTCTTCATTTAAGAGGGGAAAGAAGTGCGGATAAAAATACTTTGGGGTGGGGAGACGGCTGTCAGAAAAATGATTGCTAAGTAAGTATAGCACTGGGGTTAGCATCTCCAGACCCAACATAGAAAGCCAGGTGTGGGGGCATGGGTTACACCTGTGGCCCCAGCTGGGCGGGGGCAGACAGGTGGATCTCTGAGGCTGGATGGCCAGGGATCTCTCACCATACACCATATAACTCTGTCTCTCTCTGTCTCTCTCTCTGTCTCTCTCTGTCTCTCTCTCTCTCTCTCTCTCACACACACACACACACACACACACACACCACACACACACACCCTGCCGCCACCACCACCACATACATGAACGTGCACTCACCCACACAGTAAATTCTTGCAGATGTCCCTGAGGCAAGGCACCAGCGCTTCTGGTGAAAGCCCAGGTTCACGTAGGCACAGAGAGGCTGCACAAGCATCTCTGTTGTAGCTACAGTTTCCGGATGCTCTGCCCACCCCCGTGCCTGGCCCTGGAATACACTTCCAGCAGGTGTCCTTCCACTGGTCTTTTTGGAGGTTGTCATTCCTGAAAAGACGGATTCCTTGGAGTTCGTCTGTCCTTCACCGTCTCCTTCACTGGGCCAAGCACAGAGAGAAGCCAGAGAGAAGCCATGCTGAAAGAAGAGGGGCTCAGGCTTCAGAGTCTTTCCTGCTCACTTGGCATTGCTGTTGGGGCCTTCAGGGAGGAACTTACAGGCATGGCAGCACAAAGTAGAGGCAGCCACTCACATCACTGCTTCTGGAAGGCAAAGCGATATCCCCCTCTCCGAGGACATTCTCCAGTGGTCTAACTTCACTCGACTAGGCCCAACATATGAGCCCTTGGGAGATATCAAGACCCAAGCTTCAAGCTACAAACACTGATGTGTGATGAATCTGGGTTTGGGGACTGGATGATTAGAAAGAGCAGACAGTTCTGTTACCAGAGGAGAGAGCCAAGTTTCCTCATATAAATCCAAGCACCTTGGTCTAGAGATGTGGGGGTACTTCAGAGAGTGTGAGCGACCCAGACAGGGACAGATGCATAATAAATAGATCTCAGTTGCTTTCTCTTCCCTGTGCACTCTCTAAGGCTGTGTGCAGATCTGAGAGGTGATGGTTTATTAATTACATTTTCTAAATGGAATGGCAACCTGAGGGATGGTTTTCTACCCAAAATAGACGCTGAAGATTCAGAGTTGCTCAGGGGTCAGTAATCAACCTTATTGTCTTTATCTTCTGACTGAGCTGGAGAAGGCGGCCAGGCTGGAGGGGACTGGCAAGAATGCTTTATAACTACTTCCAGCCTCAAAAGTGCAATTTTCATGCAATTCCATCTAAAGGAATTGACGGCTTAGAACTGCATTGAAATTTCAAAAGCCTTTCCAGTTAATTTTTCTGTGTATTATGTGTACATGTCTGTGCATGTTCACATGCATGAGTCTATCCAGACCAGAAGAAGCCATCAAGTGTCTTCCTCTGTCAGTCTAGGCTTTATTTACTTGGGAGAGGGTCTTTCACTGAGCCTGACGTTTAACCCTTTAATGAGGCCAGCTGGCTGTCTTTTCCTGCCAATGCTGAGGTTAGGGGGTCCACAGGGTTCATCTTCAGTACTGGGGACTTGAACTCAGGTCCTTCCTTGTCCTTACACAACAAGCTCCCTTACCCACTGAGTCATCTCTCCAGCCCCTCAAGTTAACTTTTAACAGAGCTCAATGGGGTGAGGTAAAAATGCAATCCTTTGTTTTTTATCCAGGCCCTTTAAGAATTTAAATGGTATTTCAGTGCCTGATGGGTGCCTCCCCTTCATACATCTCCCTCTAACCTGTAAGCTGGATGGGACTTCAGCACATGGTGTTTTTATACCCAAAGTAAGTGGGTATTTTACAAAGCTTAAATATGTGGAGGGTACTCTTTGCATCATTTAAGAAAGCTTTTAATAAGCCTGTGAACTCTGGGAAGCAAATCACTGGCCTCCAGAGGTTGCTAGGAGTTGTTATTTTTGTTTGCTCAACATGAAGAGAGCTAATCCTCCATCCAGCTCCCCACCACGCGTGTCTCCTCCTAGGCATTAGGGTATTAGTCTTCCACACAATGTATCATTATTGGCTCTTTCTCCAGTTTTCATGGAGTGTGTTTTAATAGAAGAAGGGGATTTTCTGATTAAGAAGGAAAATAGAGCGGGAAAGGTTCTTAGTGCATAAAATGATTCTCTGCATAGAGAAAGAGGATTCTCTGAGGATTAATTGGGAAAAGAACAAACAAGAGGTAAACGCCCTTGATGCTTACAGGTTCAGCATTCCACAAGTGGCCGCCAGGAAGCAGGCCTTTCAGGCAGGCTCCGGTGGCTGATTGCTTCTACACAGAAATGGTATTTTCCCCAGAGACCTACACTCGCACAGGCCTAATGCTTACCCTGAGAGAAGTGTCACAGTGGGGACTCCGCATGATTTGCTGATATGATATCAAAAATAGCATTAAGGTAATTACATTTGGCATTTGTAATATTTCACAGGCAATACCACAGTAGAAATTGCACTTTCTTTTTTAGTAACCTGGTCATTTAAAAATTTTTAAATGGAATTGTGTATTCAATGGGTTGTTTCTTAAATGTATTCTCAATTTATAAATGCATAAATGCAGCCATTATTTCAACCATCTTGTCAAAGTTAAAAAAGCTCAAGTAGTAAATGGGAACTATTTCAATGGATTTAAGAATAAAAAACAAAATCTATTAAATTAACAATAGCAAAGAAGTGGGAATGGGTACCAACAAGCCAGGGCAGCTTGTTACAGCAGAATTACTGCTTGCAGAAGCCAACGATGGGAAACCCAGACTCTCCCCTTTCCCCTTGCCATGTGGACTCCTGGGAGTCACCAAACCTCTGGTAGCTACTGCTTCAATCCATGCTGAATGGACTTTCAGGCGACTGCACTTACAAAGTTTATGGTTCTAGTGAAAATTCAAAATTCTCTTTTTTTCCCTGTCTTTCCACAGTGGTGCTGGGGATTGCACCTAGGGCCTCATGCATGCTAGGTGAACACTCTGCAACCACAGCCATGCATTGTGTAACATTTTCAGGGTAATTCTGAAGGAATCTACTGTTTTACTGAGGTTTGTTTTTTTTTTCCTCATTGCAATGACCGATGGATGATGGAGCCAAGAGAACTATTTCTTTTGCTCCCAGCTTCAGTCTGTCACAGGCTATGACAGAACAGCTCAGGTCTCAGTCAGGCAGCAAACAGAAACAAGGAGACAGAAAGCCTAGGACAAGACACAGTGTTGGGGACGCATCCTGGTGACGTACTTCCTCTAGTTAGGCCCTACATCCTAAAGGTTCTAGCTCCTCCCCAGCCAAGAGCACTGCTGGGAACACCTCACGGCAAGAAGCTCGATGGGTGGGGCGGGTCATATCCAAACCCGGAAGAGAATTGGAGCGTATACTGTATTTTTTTTTTAATTTTCATTTTATGAGGGCTTATTTCAAAGCATCTGGTATTTTTATTTTAACCTCCCTTTAGCCCACCACCCACCAGAGGTGGTGAAAAGAAAGGATACGGGGGAAGTGGGTCTGTTCAGTGGGTTCTTTGGAGCAGCTCCCATCTGTGTTGTCTGGAAATTAGCAGTTCAGTTCACAGGTCAGCTGTGGTAGCTCTATCCATTCACAAACACTGCATGGATACACCAGCAGTCCAATCTGGAAGAGTCGGGATAGTAATCAGGATCAGCAGCGTGGAACTATCTAGCAGAGACAGCCAGGCCTCAACCTTAACTCAAGTCAGCAGGAGGGACCAGGAGGAACACCAGGAGAAGTTCTCAGCTGCCTCTCTCAGGGAAGCAGAGATCATTGAAGACTCGAGCCCCAGCGGCTTTGCACAGCTAGCTGTGCCAGCAAGCCAAGCTCTGTCTCTGTCAGTCCTGTTTATACTCTCCAACATCACGTGTCCTCTACTACCTTGCCTCAGCATGGGTTTTGCTCAGCACAGGTCTTGTCTCAGCACAAGCATCCAATCAGCCCAAATCCTTAGAAGCAGCAAGAAACTGCAGTACACCATCAGAAGTTTTTTAGTATGTTTCTCTCTAGGGAGTCCCCAAAAATGCAGCTCAACTATGCAATGTAAGGCGGACCAATACATGCGTGTTGCAGCAAAGACTCCTCATCACGTGTCATTTCACATGCTTGCTTTAGCAGAACATCCTCTCTCCTGTGTCTGCTTCAGTGAAACGTTCCTCCACTGCCTTAGGCAGGTCCACTTTAACAAAACTGTTCCTTCACATGCTGGCCCCAGCAAACACCATCCAACCGACTTTCCGAAGAACCCTTAAGTTTCTACTTCAGGGCTAAGTAGTAAATACCTTGGACTTTGGAGCTATATAGTCCTAAGATTTATGCTATATTTGAGAGGATGCTAGCAATACTCAGTGATTTGAGTGTCTGTTGTGTAAATACTGTGGACCATTAAATAGGTTAAAATAATATGGATCAGAAGAATAGAGACATACTCTACAGCTTCCGAACCAACAATATAAACTCATATCCAGTGGTTCATAGCACCTCCAACTCCAGTTCCAAGGGATCTGACACCCTCTTCTGGACTCCTCAGGCAGGGGTGTGCTTACGGTACACAAACTCATACAGGCACACACACATACACAGAAAATAAAATAATTTTTTTTTTTTAAAAAAAAGGAAAAAGTAAGTCAATAAATGAGTCATCTAGGAAACATAACAAATAAGGCACAAGTAACTCAATATCTCAAGAAGTGGAGCAAATCCATTAAATGTCAAACACATTATATCAAAACAAAACACCACAATGCCCAGATAAATATTGGCACAGAACTCTCCTAAGGGGCTGTCAACAGCAACTGGGTTAGAAGTGACAGAGCTGATATTATTTCTACACTATGGCTAACAGTCAGTTCCTGGGGAAGATTTCTTATCTTCAGGTTAAATTCACATAAGTCAGTCCCCGTTTTTTGATGGTTTGCTACACAATTCTAGGATGTTATGATGTGGTAGACATAAGACATGGTCAGTACTAATCATTCTCAACTCTAAGATTCTAAGATTTAATGTTTGCACACACATGTGACATCTTTGTGGGCAGAGTTTTTGCCAGCTCTCGGGTACAGGAAGGATGCAGGATATCAGTTATTACTGACAGAGACTAACGTTTGACGGAGATAAGGGTGTTTGGACAGCTAACATCTCCAGCGCAATTCCAGTGTGCATGTTGTCACTGGGCTGTGCTAAGGAGCCTTCTGCAGATGAACAGATCCTGCCATCCACTAATGGTAACATGGAGATCAGCCTGTACGAGGCAGCAGAGGGCCTTTAACTCCTAATATGTTATGAAAGTTAGATCAGAGTGGGAATTTTCTGTCACTGGTGATTAGCATCAGCTCAGATTAATATTCACTCACTGTAATTCAGTGTGAAAAGTGCCACCATAAGGACACACTGTGACGAGAAGGAGAAAGATGGCCGACTGATGCTAAACACAAGCTCTCATGGCTGCCCACCTTCCCAGCTCTCTGAGTATTTATAACTTTGTCCTGCCCAATTCTATTCAAAAATACCTTCATTGTAACAATAGTGATGCTGAAGCCAGGTGTGGTGGAGCACACCTGTTATTCTAACCCTCGGGAGGCAGCAAAGAACATTGTGTCCTGAAGGCCACTCTGTAATATACAGTCAGAACCTAACTTAAAACAAACCAAAAAGTGCTGGAGAGACTGCTCAGTGTTTAGGAGCACTTGTTGCTCTTGTAGAAACCCAGGATTCCATCTCAAGCACTCTCATGAATTCTCACAACCAATGTCTTCTTCTGACCTCTTCAGGCACCAAAAGCACACACAGTGTATATACATACATGAGACAAAACACTCATATACATAAAATAAACAAATCTTTAAAAAAGAATTAGCTGGGCAGTGGTGGCACACGCCTTTAATCCCAGCCCTTGGGAGGCAGAGGTAGGTAGATTTCTGAGTTCGAGGTCAGCCTGGTCTACAGAGTGAGTTCCAGGACAGCCAGGGCTACACAGAGAAACACGGTCTCGGAAAAACAAAATAATAATAATAATAATAATAATAATAATAATAATAATAATAATAAAAAAATTAAAAAACAAAACAACAATGCTCTATAACAACCACACGTAGAATGGTTATTGCTTGGGCCAAGTTCTTGATGGTTATTGATTCATTAAGTTCTCCTTAACACCTCTAAACATCCCATTCTTATGTAGGTGAAAACTGAGGTTTAGAAAGGTTGTGGTATACCTGAGCTCACATGGCAGTTATGTAGGACCACAAGTCAGCAGAGGGATAGCATGTGACTATATAGAGCAGGGTTGCTCCTGCCCTGGAGAAGATTACTGTTCTTAAGGAATCTTTTAGGCCAGAGACTAGATATAGGAGCGCTAGGTCTGCAGGTGTGAGCTTCTGAGTTCAACTTCGGACGGTTTTCAGGGATCCGAACTCAGGTCCTCACACTCGTGTGGTAAGCTGAGCCTTCTCCCCAGATCTAAACCTTTGACTCACACCCAAGTTGTAAAAACTCTCTCCAGAAATTGCCAATAGTCATTCCCGTGGGCCCCGAATTACCATGGGTGAGAACCATGGACTCAGCTGGTCAACTGTCTACTGCACAGTTTAATTTTGGCCTTTGGGATCAGAATTCCTTTACAAGAGCTCTTGTCTACAGAGATAGTAGTAACCAAATAACTTGCTCCCAGCTGAGAGTGAATCTCCTGAGTCAAGAGCTGTGACAAAGATATCTGGACCTTCATCAGCCAAGGAAAACTGATAGGCTGCTGAACCTCCTGGTAGTCAGCTGTGCCAGGTCCTCGAGTCTGGAAATGACTGCGCATGCGCAAAGAACTGCATCCGCTTACTGCACTTAGACCAGTGAACTCTGTCCACCATGAATATGGTTATGGAGCACAGAGAATCTCTCCTGGTTGTTGAGTTATGAGCTGAAAACATGGCGGCTATCTGTCTGTGCACCAGCTGGTACAGAGCAGAGGATCTCAGAGTTGGTGGCCAAGTCAGCAGCAGCCCGGGCAACTGGTTAGAAATGCATGTGCTGGGGTCCCGCCCCTAACCTACTGGTTCTGAGGCTTGAGGCTTCTCTCAACAGAGAGGATAAGCTGGGTGGATATAAGGACCCCAGTGAAGGGGACTCTGGTCCACACCCAGCTCTTCTCCCTGCCTTGCACTCAGTAAGCTCTTTCTATGACTTAGGACACATCTCTGACTTTTTTTTAATCCCTAAAGTTGATTGAAGTTGGGCTACTCCTTTCCTCACCTGCCTCACAACATGGTTGCCTTTGATAGGTTTGGAAAGAAACTATGTGGCAGTGTCACCCCAGAAACAGTCTATGACTTTTAAAGATTTCACTTTTATTCTTAATTGTGTGTGGAGGGGGGGGGGTTGGTGAGTGTGGGTTTGTACATGTGAGTGCAAAGCCTACAGATGCTAAAAGAGAATGTCAGACCCCAGGAAGCTAGAGTTATAAGTGGTTGTGTCCCACCTGACATGGGTGCTGGGAACCCAACTCAGGTCCTCTGCAGAGACAGCAGGATACAGGCTTAACCAGCAGGCCATCTCTCCATCCCCAGAAAACATTGTAATTTTATCAAGTGTCCTCAGAAATGTTTAAAAGTTCAATACAAACTATCCTAAGGTGTTGTCTTAGTATCAAGAACAAGAATTGTGTGTGTGTGTGTGTGTGTGTGTGTGTGTGTATTTGTGTGTGTTGGGGTGTGTATTTAAATAAGATTATCAGTCTACAAAAACAGCCTGCCCCAATCTCTGTATTCACCAGTATTAACGTGTTGCTGGTCTGGCCACTGCTTTCTCCCAGGGTAATCTACCAATACAATACGTTTCCATTATCTTACCGGTACTTCTCTGAGGGGCTGGTGTTTGGAGCTAGTTGATCATGATTCTTACATGGCGTCACTGTTTTGTGTCAGAGTACTGACTGATCTGTAATAAAGAACTCAGTTCTTTTATGTTGCACCCTAGAGTGGCAAAGCCTGCATTAGGCTCAACACACCATCCAGAGGAAAAACTTGAGAGTGATGTCACTTCTGGACAGGGATATTCTGGGAAAGCAGGAAGGAGCGTTTAGTACTCAGATAAGGTATAGGAAGCAACTCCTACAGACGGAAAGGTGATTTTGTATCCACCCAGCCCAAGAGGCAAGGAAAGGGGGTGCAATTTGTAGTTTTCAGTCATCATGAGGGAAGAATTTTAATGTTATCTTGATTCTGACTGAAGTGAAACTCTGCAATGCTCCTCACAGGCTCATGTGACTCTCCCAGCACTTTGTCCCTAGCTCCCCAGCTTGTGACACTGTTTTGAAGGCTGTGGACCTTGAGGAGGCAGGGCCTGAACGGGAAGATCTTTAAAGGTTGTAGCCCAGCCTTGGTTCTCTCTGCCTAGTGGAAAGTGGTGGGCATGGTGGGCTTGTGCGTCATATGCCACGGACAGAGATGCTCTGCCACCAACAGTCCTCGCTTAGATAAACTGATAGCTCTCAGAAGCCACAAGCCCAGATCCTTCTCTTTAACCTTGAATTGTTTCAGTCGGCTACTCCGCTTACAGGGATGTAGACACTAACTACAAGGGACTACAATATCATATAAACATTAGAAATAAGCCTCAGCTTTTTCAACTTTCTTCAAACCTCTGTATGTAACTCCACTGCAGAACTGTTGATTTCTCCATCTGGACATAATTTATGAGCTGGACTTTGACTATGACATGGTTGAACACGATGAGTCTTTAAAGTCACCCTTACAAGAATAGACCGGCTGCTGGTCTATCGAGATGAGGAGAAGAATAAAGCGTATGGGGGAGGGGGGGATCTCCTTTTAAGTTTTATAATTACAGTGTGAAAATTCAGTTCATTTCTTTTATCACAGCAAGTCATTAAAGACTGAAGTAGGCTCCCAGCCTTTTGTTCCAGGAACAGTCCCCCAGAGGCTTAGTGCTCTGTCATCCAATCGGCCTGAGTACAGCAGGGAACCTCTATCTTCAGATTACTGCTCTCTGTCATTAGCATTGTGTTATCTTGCTCTTCAGACTGATTGTTAATTTTTATGCTTGCAATTAGAAATGATTTACAGGGACTTTCATTGCTCGACCTGTCCTGAGTCATTAAATTCACCTAGGTTGAGTGCCCTGATGTGCACCTGAAATGAACCAACTCACTGACGTTATCTTACTGGGCTCTTCAGAGGTTTTAGAAATCAAGGAGGGGGCTCCATTCTCCCTCTCAACCCCTGGGCTTAATAGGAAAAAATATTTTTAATTGATAAAAGAGCTAATTAGGCAAAGGTAAGAGGTGCACACTAATTGTGCAGTATATCTTATAGGGCAAGTTTGATCGTGGTTTGGAGGGCTGGAGGGAGGAGCAGAGAGAACCCAAGTGGAGATGGTTTGCTTGTGGTTTTCCTTTTGTAATCTAGTCCTTGGAGAGAATCATATTCATGTTTAATAAGCACCTACTATGTGCCAGAAACAAAGCTCTAATAGTCTTCTTCCTCCTCTCTGTGGTCTGTGTTGTGTTGCTCTAAAGCCAGGAATGGGGCTTCAGGCTAGCTCGGATGACATAGAGACTAGCACTGTCTTAACTGTAAGGATGAAGGTCACTCTTGCCTTCCACTGTCATTCAGGAGGTTGGCTCCTGTTCTCACGCTGCCTCTTGTCTGTTCATTGTGCCTCTTTTGTCTTGCTGGCTTCTTCTGCTCGTTTGTTTTTCAGTTGGGGCTGGACAGCTACTCCAGCCCCATCTGCCCATGGCTTTCCAGTTCAAGTCTCCATCACAGCCCGTCAACAGTCTCTATTCTTCTCAGCAGGAATTCCCTGCAGAACAGTATTACTTCTTATTAGTGAGTGGGCTGTCTGCCTTTGAGTCAGGAATATGTCTCTTGTGGCCAGAAAGGACACAGGTTGTGGGCAGAACAAATAGTGTCAGGGAAATGATTATCTGTTTGGTGCATCTTAAGACAAGTGTGATTGGACACAGCACAGAAGCTCATGGAGGTCAAGTTGTTTGTTAGAGATCAGCTGCCAGGTGGCAGAGGCAGGAGCGAGGGACAAGGTGTAACTAACTTCATTCTCTTGCTTTCTGCCTGGTGTGCTGATTCTGTAACATCTTTGCCTTTTAGTGCACAGATGTGTGAGCAGAGGACATCCAACACTCGGGCTGATTGCTGCTGAATATTATTGGAGACCCTGTGACTCTTGGGGCAGTATAAATAATACCACCTTCTATCCAAGTCTGGTGCCTTTTCTGTGTGTTTAGAGGCATTGAAACTGTACATCTCACATGTAAATATCAGTGATGAAAGAGAAGACATCTTGTTCCATTTTGAATTTTGGAAAAAGCCCAAGAAAAGATCAACTAAATATTTGAAATGCTTTACCACTAGAGCCCACAAGGAGAAGGGACCATTAATCAACCTTTTCTTAACTGCTGAAGGATAGAGAACTATGCCAAACACACACACACACACACACACACACACACACACACACACACTTGATTTTTCTGAATCAAGTTTCTCTGTGTAGTCCTGGCTGTCCTGGGACTCACTTTGTAGACCAGGCTGGCCTCAAGTTCAGAGATCCATCTACCTCTGCCTCCAAAGTGCTGGGATTAAAGGCGTGTACCATCATGCCTGGCTCCGGGCTTCTTTTTACCATCTCTGGAAGATGCCAGCTGTGTGTTTGCTTGAATGCTCGACTGTTCTGATCTCTGTTCCTTCCTCTCTGAGATAAGGGAGACAGAGTTGTGAGAACTGGAACAGACATACATGCACTAAGTACAGTTCCATCCATACTGTACTCATCCCATGACTGTTAACTCTCCATCCGCCTTGTTCTGCAGGGTAGATAACAAGGACCTCGTCTAGGCCATGGTGTTCATTTGCTCCAGACTTAAAAATTCTATGGAAAATCCTAGTAAGTAAGGAACTATGGTTTTGTTTTTCAGCATCCACTTCCTCCATTTGGTAAGACCACACCCCATTATTGGATGATCAATAACTCTTCTCTTTATGTGAGCCTAACAAGGCTGTCAATTTGCTACCAGCCAGGCCTATCAGGTGCTACTCCCATCTGCCTGACCTCCCTGATTGGACCGAAGATGGACACATGACTAAAGACAGGCAAATGAGAACTTATATTCAGAAATGGGCAGGTTGGGGCTCTATTTTGGGGGGCGGGGGTATCGTGAAGCTACAAAGACTTGAGTGGCCTCTATTGAGGCTCTTGCTTGCTTCATCAGGAAGCCACCAGAATCAAAGGGATGGATAGTTAGAGAGGAATCAGGGTAGAGTAAATTCTGAGAACATCACTTCAGTCCTTAGAGACCTTGGCACTGCACTCGAACATCCTCTATAGGAGCCAGGGGCCTCCCATTTCTTCTTCATTTCTTCAGCTCTGTGATCATAGTGTGAATACAGTCAGAGACCTCACGGATCTCTTGCATCTTTCTCAGCTGTGGCACTGCACCTCATGTTAATCTCTGGAGACGGCTTGGAACATGTGCTCTGTCTCCATCAAAACCACTTAATTGACTACAGATGATCATACTCAATTTTCTCATCAGGACAAATGGCCACTTGTGTGTTTGCTGTCACAGACCTGACACAGGAAGTCCCCTCTCTCTCCCTGCATGTCCAATTGTGTTCTCTCAGCTATATCTGTAACCAGTACTTATGCATGTGCCCCCTCCCAGCCTCCCTTTTCTGCAGGCCCACTTACCCTTACCCTGGCCAGTGACTCTGCAGTTTCTCCCATTTTTGAATATGTTTCATGACCAGCCCCACCATGTTCTTCTGCATCAGATATGCTGTTTCTAATTGAGGCAGCCTCGAGGCATAGCCTCTCCAGCTGAACAGACTTTAGTTCGGAGTTTGGTGCCATCAATAACTAACGATGTAACCTCTAACCCATGTGCAGCTTCAGTTTTCTCATCTACACAATGGAGGTATCTTGGGCTTCCCTCACCCAATCTCCCCCACCCTAAACAGGCCTAGCAGGAGATTCAGATACACTTGGCTTTGAAATTTGGCAGCAGTACCCTTTTCTCAAGTCCATTTGCATCTACTATTCTGCATCAAGACCAAGTGCTCCTGAGGGGTGGCGTTCAGGGAAATGTTTTGAACAGCCAGCATCCATGTACATGCATGCAGTCAATATGGATTTCACGAACAACAAAAGACACTTGGCACGCGATTTGCAAACGGTAATGAAACCTACAATCCTGTTTATTGTAAATTCCATACAGCTAATTGGTTCTTAGAGAACATTGTTAGGAATTTGGGCTCAATTCTTCTATCCTTAGCCAGCCTTCAGCTGCAGCTGACATACGATGCACTTCTGGCATGGGATGCTGCTTGGCATTTGTGTTGGTGTTAATGAACGAAAACTGTGTTGTAGGCTTTAAAAAGTAAGTTTTTAAGGGCCAGAATGATAGCCCAGTTGGTAAAGTGCTTGCTTCACAAGCATGAAAACTTGGGCTCTCTCCTCAGAACTTGTTGGAAAAGAGTCAAGTGTGGTGGCACACCTGGGGAAGCATAGACTTACTGGCCAGCCAGACCTTCTTAAAAAAAAAATTATTTTATTTTATTTTATTTTATTTGTATCAGTGTCTTACCTGCATGTATGTCTGTGTATCATGTGCATTCCTGATGCCTGCAGAAGCTAAAAGAGGGCATTGGATCCCCTAGGACTAGAGTTACAGAAAGTTGTGACTTGCCAAACAGGTGCTAGAAATTGAAGCTGGGTGCTCTGCAAGAACAGTTAGTGCCTTTAACAACTGAACTGTATCTCCAGTCCTAGCCTATCTTAATTTTTAAACTGCAGGCTACTGAGAGTCCTGTTAACAACAACAAAATTGTGGAAAGCACTTGAGGAGGGACAGCTGATGTTATCAGGTTGTCATCTGGCCTCCACAGGGACCCCTGCACGTACACAGTTACACACACACAATGGGACTACTGGAGAACAATGTCTTCTATTTAATACCATTCATGCTACAGACAAGATGTTCATTTGAATCTAATCTGCATTTTAAGCATGTTCTTGGGTCTTTAGCTGAGAGATCAACAAACCATGACATGATAGTCAACTCTGACCTGTGCCTATTTTTATAGGTGAAGTTCATTGGATGTTTGTGTGCCTTCTCACGTAGGCATGGCTGACCAGTTGTGACAGAGCCACAGAATCTGCAACATTCACTACCTAATCTTTATAGAAGATGCCCACTGCTTCCATCTCAGTCGCTATAATCAGTAAAACGATAAGTTAACTGATAAAACAAAAGCACTCATCTATAACATTGGCTTATCTCAATGCCAATGTCAGTTACCACCATCATGGTTCAAGTACTGACTTGTGAAATGAAGGGCTGGATTGAGCTTTGCAGCATATAGCAGTCTCACTGTGCAAGTGCAATAAATCTAAATCAATGCAGAGTATAGATTTAAGATGTAGTAAATACAGGGGCTGGAGAGATGGCTCAGAGGCTAAGCGCATTGGCTGCTCCTGCAGAAGCAGAGGGTACAGCCTCAATTACAATTCAAGTCTCAGCACCCTTACTGTAACTGCAGCTTTTTCACTCATACCTAAGTATCAAAATAACAACTCTGAGGCTGAATTATTTATGAATAAATGGCTAGGCCGTAAGCTTGGCTTGTTCCCACTACCCCATAACTCAATTGTCCCGTTGATTCTAGTCAAAGAGTACCACAAGGCTGGTTACTTCTCAGTTTCCTGCGATCATCTCCATCAGCATTTGGACTGAATCTCTTCCTGTGCCTGACTCTATCCCAGAAGCCTCTCTCCCTGCAGGAACTCCCACCTTCTATTTCCTGCCTCAGCTCATTGGCCAATCAGCTTTTTATTAACAGGTGATGCTTCCACTCAGTATACAAGAGATTCTCTCTGCATTTCCCCCTTTTAGACCAATAAAAGGCTCTTTTTCTTAAAATAATAAACTATATACAATAATAAAAATTATGAAAACTGTCAGCTAAGATTACATTCATAACATCCAGTCCATATGCATTTGGCAACCTTGGAGAAAGTATTCTACTATCTATCCCATCCTGGTGAATTCAGAGTTCTGTACCTAAATTAATCTCTATCGTAACTTGCATTACCAGCCTAAAATATCTTCTTAGATTTAAAAAACATTTTCTTAAGTCCGAAACAACTTAAACTTATATGTTAGACTATAACCATCTAGTTTTCAAACCCATCAGAGACCAGAGAAGGAATAGTATTACCTTAGTATGTAGGAAGTGCAGGCAAGCAGCTACCCAAACTATAGAAATGATAGAGAAAGCTGGATGTCTAGACAGCCCCCCCCCCCAAAAAAATTTCTCTGTGTTATTGGAGCATCATCTTCAGCCTACGGACACAGAATATCTGACTGACGTTTTTGTGAAGCAGGAAGTATGAAGGACTTCTTACCCTGTCTTGGTAAAGCTTGGCAGCATACTGTCAGCAGCTGAAGCAAGGGCAGCTTCTTGCTCAGCGGCTAGCTTGCCAGTTTTGAGGCAAACTCTAACTATATGGAGGTTCTTTGATGCTCATTATCTTCTTTGAAGTAGAATGGGAGTGCTGCCAGGAGCAGGCCTGTGTAATTGTCAAAAAGGGCCTTTTAATGATAAAACATCTTTAAATGCCATATTCTGTGGATCTCTGAGGTTTTGAAAACCATCTATCTATCTGTAGTACACCTGAATAGGCAGGTGTTGTTTCTGGCTATTTATTATCTGTTCAACCTTGGAAACATATTTGTGTAATAAACTATACTAGTATCTAACATGTGCATAAGTTCAATTGATTAACTATTAATTTTGTTTGTGTAATAAACTATACTAGTATCTAATATGAGCATAAGTTCGATTGATTAACTATTAATTTTGTAGAACACATGGTTTCTCTTCTCCTATTGAAATAAGAGCATACTCACTTCCCCAGAGCAATACATTTCCTGCCTTCCATTCTGAGGTTATCACATTTATATTGATCACAACAAAATTCAGCAGTCATTTCTAAAACCCAGTGCTTTTCAGCAGCTGTGCTATCTGTCTCATTGGTATTTAAAAAATTAAAGTCAATAAAGCATTATTTTAAAAAAATTGTTGGGAGATTCCACACTCCCCTTTTGTTCTATGTGCATTTCCTTTAAAGTCCTGTAAGATCTCTCTACAATTGCTTGACCTATAGGATTGTAAGATATAGCTGTAACATGTTGAGTCATAACATTTAAAAAATTGTTGTATTCTAATGGATGCATATGCTGAAACATTATCAGTTTCAGTCTTAAAGGCATCTCCAGTAAAGCCACCATCTCTAATAAATGTGCAATTTCAGAATCATCCTTTTCAGAACTTAAGGCAGAAGCCCCTTAGAATTCTGAACATGTATCGATTGTATGATGTACCAACACATGTACATATTTAAAAATTTTAAACTCTATAAAATAAAACATATAGGCTATTGTATAACATTTCTTTAAGGTAGCATCATTAAGCAGAATATGGATTTTTAATTCAGCATATTTCATCTCTGTGGCTTGCCATTCAAATTCCTCAAGCCTTTGCAGATTTTTCTTATCTGGAAATACCTGTCTTGTTATTGTAGATTCCAGATTGGATTCTTCTGAAGGTTCTTTATTCTGATTTAAAGAATCCTCTAACCTCTGTTCTGTGGCCTCTAATCTAGCATTTAAGGTTTTAGTCTTTTCTTTCTCTAGGTCTGCTTTATTCTGATCTCTTTTTAAAAGGGTGTATAAAATTGGAATCATTACTGGAAAAACAATTATTTGTATGGTGATAAGCAAAACAAAATCAGATACATTGTGTCATTGTGTTTTCCAATTTAACACAGGAAATATCTTTCTTTTTAATTTCCAACTCTCTCCTTAATGACTTCACTTTATTTTTAAAGTAAATATTTCTTCCTATAAACTTTTTATACCCAGTTTCTTTTCTCTTTTATTGTTTTCAAATGTAATACCTTACCAGTTCAGAAGTTGGGCTTTCCTGTCATACTGCAGCTCCAGTAAAATGTGCAGGCTCCCCATGTCCATGGTGGCTAACTCTGCATCCTTCACTCATTTGAACAGGCCGGTTGCTCTTGGCTCCACCCCGTTCCAGTGGGTCACGTTCTTGGGCAGTTGTAGGCTTTTCCTGATTGGCTGCTCTCTTTAGTGCATTTTCGACCCTTTGTCTGGGGAAAGCCACAGATACTGTGGCCTCCCGCTCTGGTCTAAGAGAGACCAGGGCGCAGCTCTGCACCTGCCACCTGGGTTAGCTCATGGGCCGCTTCTTGTTCTCTTAAAAGGATTTAGCTTCCCCTCTGCCCAGCTAGGAAACTTCTCTGGAACATGTTTGTTTGTGATTTTTACCGAGGGCTTTTCTAAGCTTGGATTCTATGCCCGATGGTAGATGCCATTTGTGACTGCGGGACTTTCCACTCACCCAAGTTCCTGAAATAACGACTGTGAGACTGAATTACTTTGGAATAAATGGCTAGGCCATAAGCTTTGGCTAAGTTCCGCTAGCTCGTAACTCAATTAACCAGTTTATTCTAGTCTGAGTGCCACATTGTTGGTCACCTCTTCTGTTTCAGGTGACCATCTCCATCAGTGTTCAGAGTGAATCTTTTCCTCACCTGACTATCCCAGAAACCTCTCCTGCAGCAACTCCCACACTCTATTTCCTGCCTCAGCTCATTGGCTAATCAGCTTTTTATTGACAGGTGATGCTTCCACTCAGTATACAAGAGATTCTCTCTGCACCTTACAGCCCCTTACAGCAATTTGTAACACCAGTTTCAAGGGATCTAACGCCCTCTACTGAACTCAGTGGGCACCAGGCATGCATGTGATGCACATACATACATGTAGGCAAAATACCTAAACACATAAAATAAATATAAATAGATCATTTTTTAAGTTGTAGAAAAACAGGAATGCTGAGTTTTGAGTGTTTAAGACTGTCATTTATTTCATAGTATGTGTACTTAGTTTTTAGTAGTCATATTTAATAACAAGTTGGTTAAAAGTTCTGAAAATATAATAGGTCTTATGAGTTCAGATTCTCCAAGGGAAATAGGAACCATTTCTCCACTGCAGGTTGGACAGACAAAGGCATAGCTGTCGATTCAGTTGGAGATGGAATGGCAGCAGGGTGTGGGAGGCCAAAGAGAGGCAAAGAGCCAAGGAGCTGAACAGAGGCTCTCTTGAAAGAGAAGTCTACTTACTAGAGGAGCCTCCACACAGACTCTGAGCAGAGACAGCAGAGGGGGACTCTGGGCTACCCTTGCTTCAGCCTAGCACCTTCAGGTCTCTGTCCTAGTGTAAATAAGCCATCCTAGCACTTGGAAGGGAGAGGCTGGAGGACTGTGAGTTTGAGGCCAGCCTGGACTATGTGAAGAAGTCTAGGCTGACCTTAGTATATAGTGATATCCTGTCCAAAAAACAGCAGCAGCAGCAACAACAACAACAACAACAAGCAGCAAATATGAAAGGCCTCTACATACACGTGCTTTGCTAAAGGACCTTCTGACTGATGGGACTTAGTCAAACATGAGCACTTTTTTACCCACAGGGTAGCCAGCAAAAATAAGGGGGGGGGGAGACTCTGTTGAGGTGGGTGGTGATGCTAGCCATCCATCCATTGTTTCAATGTATCATTGTGTGGCTCTCAAAGCTATACTGGGTAGAAAAATAACACTACTTCATCATGGGGTGATTTTGAATCTGAAGCACAATTCCCATAAACTAAATATCCAATGAGGACACTGGCTTCCAGTTTTTGAGTCTCACTGATATTGATGGAGTGTGAAGCCTACATCTCATTCGTCTTTTCTTACCTAACTGTTCACCATGAATGATTTAAAGCAGTGTTTGGTTTTTGCATCTGGTTCTTTCAGTTTTCTTTTCGTGCTCTCTTCCTCACTCCTGCATCTGTGGACAGTTTGTGACTTTACTGATCCTGGATGCTCTCACTTGTAGACTTGGTTAGAACACTGGGGTGATGTGACCCTGTTGTACATGGTCTCATTCTTCTGCAGGCTAGACTGAACTTGTTCTCATAGTAAAGGGAGAATCTATGAGACAATTAGGTTCATAGGGTCTTTCAGGACCCTGCTTTGGGATTTTTACAGTATTCCCTTCACTATCCCTCTGCTCAAAGTAAAAGGACTGTGAGATGGCCATTCTTGGTTGTCAGTTTGACTATATGTGATGGTTTCTATATGCTTGGGCCAGGAGTGGCACTCTTAGGAGATGTGGCCTTGCTGGAGTAGGTGTGTCACTGTGGGCGTGGGTTTAATACCCTCCTCCTAGCTGCCTGGAAGTCAGTCTTCTCCTAGCCACCTTCAGATGAAGATGTAGAACTCTCAGCTCCTCCTGCACCATGCCTGCCTGGACACTACTATGCCTTGATGATAATGGACTGAATCTCTGAACCTGTAAGCCCTCCCCAGTTAAATGTTGTCCTTATAAGAGTTGCCTTGGTCATGGTGTCTGTTCATAGCAGTAAAACCCTAACTAAAACACTATACCTGGAATTAACTAAAACCTAAGCAGCTGAGTACACCTGTGAGTAATTTTTTCTTAAAGCATTTAAGGTGCGAAGACCAAATATTAATCAGGATCTTTTGAGGGGGGAAGATCTGTCCTTAATCTGGGCCACACCTTCTGCTGATATATAGAGGATTTGGAAGAGAAAAGCTTCCTCTCCTTGCTTGCTTTCTCTCATTCTTCTTGACAAGTCCATTCCTCCACTGGCAGTAAAGCCTACTTCTTCAGGATTCTAGCATACACTGAAGACCAGCTGAGATATCCAGCTGCATATCCAGTCAGTTGAATACTGACCAACTACTGGATTCTTGGACCTTCCATCAATAGGCAGCCATTGTTGGATGAACTGGACACAGCCTCTAAACCGTTCTAATAAATCATATATATATATATATATACTATTTATTAATTCATATTAAATACGTATACACATATATATGTATACACACACACACACACACACACACACACACACACACACTCTCTATCAGTTCTGTTTCTCTAGAAAACCCTGACTAATACAAGGCCTGCCCAGAGTTAGGGAGATGGAGAATAGGCAGATTATGAGGCAAAGGGCATGAACGTAAAAGGCCATTAATCACCACCACTAATGAATCATTCTCTACAAAGCCACCTGTTTTTAACATTCATAATTCCAGACAATCCTCTCATGACCCCAATTTTCTCTATTAAACCCCCCTCCATTTCTCCATGCCTCTGCATTTGGGTCTTTGGGGTCTCGTTCATTTGAAGTTATAAATTTGACTTCTTTTCTCACCAAGTCTTGCTGAAGATGAACTATCCAGGGAAGGTCCCTGTTAGAATGACACAGACCCCAGAGGAGTATACATTTGGAATCGTATTATTTCGAGGGTGTGTGACTTACTGTGTCACCCCTCCTCCTTTGAGTCTCTTCTTTGCTCCTTGGAGATCACAGTCTTCTGGTTTTCCTCCCACCTCCTGGTCCTTACAATCTCATTCTCCCTGTAGTGCCCATTCTTTCAGACCTGCTTTGGGTTGGCTCTTCCAATCATCAGACCCAACCTCCACCCTCAAAAGGCAAAGTTTTGTAGGGATGTAGAACACATTTCCTACAGCAAGGAGGGACCCAAAAGTGGGATGTCCCAGAAGCAAGCTTGATGCAGGGGTTTGAGGTATGTTATCTATTTGGGAAGTGATTTTGGACACACCTATTAGTGAGACAGTCACCACTGGGGGCACCAGGGGATCATCCCTAATGGGGTCTCCTGAGCTGGTTTGGAGCACACCTCACTTGTCCCTTGAGAAGCCAAGGAAGCAGTGATAGTTTTCAGTCACTACATCCATCATGGCTGAGGACAGTTAGCCTACGATTTCCAGTTTATACCAGGCTTAAGCTGAGAGAAGCGCTCAGATGGTGTCTTAGATAATTTCTTTGGCATAACAAAATATCTGAAGCTGAGAATTTGTAAAGAAGCTCACATTTCTCATGATTCTGGTAGCTGAAGTGCCTGAACAATATGGTTTCTGGCATGTGGTGAGCTTCCTCCCACCTTGGGTGCATCACAATGTTGTAGAAAAATGGAAAAGAAAATAGCCAAGCAGCCACGTGCAGAAGAGACCTTATGATGAGCCAGGAAACCAGATATGGGAGGAGCAGTGCTCTTAACAGCTCAGGCTGTTCGATCGCTCGTTGGTTTTCCTCCTGGGTGTGTAGCAGCCACCTTAAAGGTGACACATCTGACACTAGCTGATCACCTTTTCTTTCTTACCCCAGGGTCCTTGGTTCAAGTAGAGCTCCACCAGCAAGAGATTGCAGAGAGGCAGGTTCAGAGGGCTCTGGTCTCTTAACTCTGGTGATTGGCTTGGGGTCAGACACATGACTCAGGTTTGCCAATAAGAGTACCACACTGTCTGTTTACAGGGTTCCCCGTCATTAAGACAGCTGGCTCCAAGAGAGCTGGGTTATGTGGCTTCTTGTGTCTGGGTCCTAGCTCTCGCTCTGGGCATTTAGTGACTTTCTGTTGAATAAATGAACATAAACTATTACTTGACAGGGCTGAATACTGGATATTCAAATAATTCATGTACTGAGTATTTTAAAAATATTTAATCATCCGAGTGCATTAAAAATGTTCCTGAATGCTTTTCTAAAAAATTACTACTTTCACTATTAACAAGATTTCAGAGCCAGCCAGTCCCACACAGACAGCTGGAGTAATCACTTGCAAACCCAGATTCCTGAGACTTACCCATATTTGAATAGATGTAGAATAGACTCTGGTCTTGGGAATCCAGTGAAGCGTGTTTGCTAATTACATTAAGTTATTCCTTAATCCTTCTGGTCCTGAGTGGACTCCAGAAATAACAGGCCTGACATCATGGAAAGTCGTACTATGCCCACACAGTCCCTTTCTTTCCTCTCTTCACTCAACCTCTCCGATGGATTTAAAAGGCATTTGAGCCTGGTTGCCCAGCTAAACGATTCCCTCTGCTCATGTGGTGCGGTCTCCTCAGTCTGCCTTAGCTTGAGGTATCCACTCTCCAGGCCATTCTCCAAACCCTCACCCCACCCTACCCAACATGCCCTTCCCGTGGAGCTTATCAAAGCCTTTCCCAGTGCCCTCTGGCCCTCTGGCCTTTAAAGGAACAAAGTTATTCAGTCATTTGAAAAGTATTATGTCTCTGATTTGCTTTTTCATCGACTCAAGCTCATGTACTTTAACTAGTTTCTGCAAATCTCTCTTCACCCAATTCTTTCCTTTTTCCCTCAAAAATAGTTTTATGACCTCACTAGTGTAACACGTTCATTTTCAAAAACTCAATGAAGTTTAGGAAAGGATAAAGAAAAAAGTTATTTTTTTGTTGTTAAGCTAGAGTCATCTGGGAAGAGGAAACCTCAACTGAGAAAGTATCTCTATCAGATTAATTAGCCTGTAGGCAAGTCTTTGGGGTTCCTCCCCCTTCTTCTTTTTGGTTAATGATTGGTGAGAGCTCAGCCTACTGTGGGCATTATCAATCCTAGGCAAGCGACTCTGAGTTGTGTTTAAAAAAAAAAGCAAACTGAGCAAGCCATGAGGGACAACCCAGACAGCAGTGTCCTCCATGACTTTGCTTCAGTTTCTGCTTCCAAGTCCTTTCTTGAGTCTCTGCTCTGCCTTTCCTTCATGGTTCACTATAAACTGTAAGCAGAAATAAACCCTTTCGTCCTCAGATTGCTTTCAGCCATGGTCTATGGTGTTTATTACATCAGCAGAAAACCAACTAGAAAGTTGTTACTAAGGCCACACAGACTGCCTTCATTAAGCAGGGTTCCATATATTTGTCTATTTTGCATTAAGAAAGTTTTTCTTTAAAATACCTCCATGGACATAGAACTTACTTAAAGAAGGGCATACTGTGGGAGCTTTAAAAAAAAATCAAAAGCAATCCTTATTTACATGTATCTCTGTGTTCACAGGTGTGCATATATATATGTACATTTGCATGTGTACATTTACATGTGTGCATTTGCATGTGGAGGGCAGCAGCCAACATCAGATGTCTCTTTCAATCACTCTCCAAGATATTTTTTTTTAAGACAAGGTCTTTGTCTCAACCTAGAGCTCACAGATCTACTTACACTGACTGGCCAGCAAGCCCCAGGGCCCCTCCTGTCTTAACCACCCCAGTGTTGGGATTACAGATAGATATTATGGCCCCAGCTTTTTTTCTGCTGGTGCTGAGGATCTGAATTCAGTTCCTCATGCTTGTACAGCAAGCATTTGACAGACTGAGCCATCTCCCCAGTGCCCCCTCCCAAATCTTTCTAAAGGTTCCATCTCTCCTCTGCCTCCTCTAGTCTGTCTTTTCTAGATAAGAAATCTTCTGAGAGTTTCTGGCATGCAGGAGATTCTAAATATCTCCGTATTTTAAGTTTTTTCTGCCAGGTGGTGATTTAAAATAGAATTGGAAACTGCTGTGCCTTCTGCACTTGTCTGTGCCTGATTGCCAGGGAAGCACCTTAGCGACCTGCCTGAATGCTGTGGCAAGGGAGGAATTACCCAGACACATGTGAACGTCTCTGCTCACTCTTCTCAGTGGGCCCAGGACAATCACCAGATAGATCCCTGGCCCACTTCACTTGAGGACTCCAGCCACTTTCTAATCATAGCTCAGAGATACAGTCTCTGAAGCATCTCTTATGGAGCAGTTCCAGCAAAGGCAGGGAACATGATAGTTATAGTGCCTTCGGCACTGTGTATGTAAGAGTCTTTGGACCACAGCTTCGCTGCTGGAGCTGTATTTAATGGCAGGTTCTGCATCTCAACATCTTAAAAATTAGATTGCTATCTTCTACATTTACCCTAGCTGATGGTGCCTTCCTGTTAATTGAGCATCATGTCATGGTCTTCCTATTTTCACTCAAAATGTTTTAATGAATTTGTTTCATTCTTTCAATTTAAAAAAAATGAAAGAAATTGATTCAATTCCTTAATCTTCTGAACACAGATTTGAATTTTCTTTTTTCTTTCTCTTTTGCTTGTTATATATTGTGCCTCCAGAGACACGTTGGATTATCTTGTCATTTTGACACTGATTTACCAGAATGAACTTCCTGTGAGAATTCAGTTGCAGAGAAATTGTTCTGCTCTCAGAGCAGATAATTTCCATTATTTTGATTTTCCCCAGTCCAGGACCTTATTGAATGCACACTAAAAATGGCAGTCCACGCCAACTGGGTCTGCACATATTCCTTCCTAATGCAAACGATTGCTCACTTGTTTGGAGCTAGGCAACTTAGCTTAAAAATATCATTTTTATTTTTTATATTGGTATATTGCAAAGCACCAAGATAAACATAGCTTGGACTAAAGGCTTATTTAGATATTTGCTCAATCTCACATCTTGCTAGACTTTAGTTTTGAGAAATATTTCTTGTTACCTTCAAGATCATTTGTCCTGTAAATAGAGCCAAAATATGCTCAAAAGCAACATGGAACTAATCAAAGAAAAAAACCCAGTGCACTTGAGGTCGTGGTTGGTTAAAATACGAGACTGTCAGAAAGCGTTCCAGTCCATTTTCATCTTCACCGCCTCCCATCCCCTTTGGAAGCAAAACAGCTTTCATATATTTCAAACAAGTGTATTTATCTGTATGGTCATTTCTCCTAACTGTGGAATAATGCTCTGGAAGAACTTGACCACACTAGACCGTGGATAAGAGCCTAGGTGCAGCCAAGCAGAACAATACAGGTCTACCAAGTCACACACCTTTATGTTGAAGACCCCGTAGGGACATGTGTTCTTACAAGGAAAATGGCTAGCCAAGAAAACCCCAGGTCTCTCTTTTCCTCCTGCCTCGAATCTCCCTGGAAGCCACACTTTGGTCTCTCCTGTTTCCATTCATCAAATCTGTGCTCCTCTCCCCTGCCTCTGCATCCATCCTGTCTGCACCAGTCCATTCCTGGAGTGCAGGTCTTGAGGTACAAACATGATCACACCTCTACCTTCCTCCCATAGGACAGTCCCATTCTGACAGCATACAGTCCAGTGTGTTCAAGGTAGGGCCCATCCTCCCACTCCCAGCTCACCCATCGCCATTCTCCCACTCCACCTCATGGGCCATCTTCACCTACTTCTTTCTGGTACCTCAAAAGCTCTACACTCCACTTGCCTCCTCCCAAGCAGGTCCCTTTATTGCAGCAACAACTGTATATATTGCTTTCTTGCAGAGCACACTCTTGATTTGTAGTGAAGTACTCACCATTCTTTGGTTATTGTAGGACCCACCAGAGAAGAAAGCTTGTTTTTTTTTTTTTTGGTTTTTGGTGTTTTGTTTGGTTTGGGTTGGGTTTTACCGGCACCAAACCCCAGGGAATGATTAAATTTATAAAACTCAAGCAGTCAAGCTTAGACTATCAACTTTTAATATCTCAAATTGGTTATGCTTGAGTCTTTGCCACCAAGGATTTGAGCCAGACCTCCTGAGTACATTCATGTTACAGCAGGGCAGTAAATGTTAATTAAATTCTATTATGTTTACCATGCAATTTACATTAGTTTAAACACTGACTCAGTATCTAGTCCCACCATCTTTTGTCTTTGAGTTAGTGCAAGGTCCTGGGTTAAGTTCCCTCCCAGGACCACCACAACAAAACAACAACTAACAAATGAAAAGGAAGGGGCTTTTAAGTGGTGTGGCTGTACACAACTTTAGTCCCAGCACTTGGGAGGAAGATGCAGGTGGATGTCTTTGAGTTCAGGGTATACATGGAGAGTTCCAGGCCATCTCACTATGACAAATTACTGGGCATGGCTAACATAGGGTTAGGTTAACACAGAGGTTGTTAACACAGATTCCTAGTGTTCCTGGGCTTTGCAGACTCCAATTGTTCTGTGATAACAAGATCCAAACATGCTTGACAGAAAGCTAATTATAAGCTTTCTAACCATAAGTTCTTTAGTGCCAATCTCTTAGTCTCCAGAGTCTGACAGTCCTGCAGATCTTATGGGATGCTCCCCGAGGACTCAGCTCTGTATGGGCTTCCACTGCTAAACCTGTGTTTAGTTGAGGGAGTGGAGAGATAGGCTTCCTGCCATCTTCCTGCCCTGGCACTCCAGGTGACTGACCATAGGCTATAGCCTCTTCTCTGTAAATTACAGCAAGTGACATAAATAGCTGCACTCCTCTGAAAGGTTTAGCAGTGCCATCTGCCTAAGGGCCTCCCACTGCCTGACAGGTACATGTTCTGTAGACCATGTCCTCAGACAAACCAGAAGTCATGTAGGCAGGGCTTTCTATTGGGAGCTCAGGCAGAACCTAGTTGAGTTCATTGAAGGAGATGGGAACTTGAAGGAGAGGGGAGCCAGGGAGAATGAACACAGTTGCTGGGCCTGGTACAAGTCTAGGCAGTATGGTGGGGAGTGCTCATCTGTCTTGGAGCAATGAATGCCTCAGGGACTCCTTGAGCCTCAAGCAAGAGCTGAGTCATGGTGTGAAGTGATGAGCAGCCCCACTGAAAAGTGTGGAGTCAAGGTACTGGAGCCTTTCTATCTGAGTCTGAGCCTTTGAACCGTTTGTCTCTTCATCTGGGCTGTTTCCTTACTTGAATGTGTAGCTTTGGGAGGAGAAACTGATTTTGCATAGTCTCCTGCAGCCTGCAAGGCTTCCTGGAACCCTCCTTGGGGAGGTCCAGCAGGATGTGTGGGATCTATTTGATTCTGGGGTTCTGCAAGAGATTCTGGTTTGTGTCAGGGTTGAGAGCCCAGGTGTTAGCTGATCCAAGACCCAAAGAGAGGCTCTTTCACAACTGAACCATTCCATTGTCTAAAATTTACCTAGTCAGGCATGAGAATGCATGGAAGATTAGCATTCAGCTCCTGTGACTCATACATTTCTGGTTGTGTGTTTCGTGCTAGGAAGTCATCAACTGCAAATGAGTTTATGAAAAGCTGAGTCTCTGGGTCACCAAGATGTAATCTCTTGCCATGTTTGATAATCACTTCAACTCAGCGATTATAGACCAGGGGTTTAAAGCCTGAATCTGTCTGGTGTTGGACCAGCACTTGTTTTCCAGTCCCACACAGATGAACCACACTGTATTATTCTCAGCCAACCCCAACGCTCTGTGTTACCTGCCCAAACCGGATTCCATTAAGCACGGAGCCTAGTTTCTCCCCAGAAACATTTGGATATGTAGGTTTGGAGCTCATAAGACAGGTTTGGCTGGAGATAGGAGCTAAGAGAGGCAGGGAACATTAGGCAATGATTCGTATCGCTTCTTAGACACTCCAAGTCTCAATCCAGCCTCCTTAGCATCTGACTCACTTTTCCTTCCTCACCCACACAGAGCATTCCCACCATCCCCTCCTGCCAGTGGATTAATCAGCTCCTTGCTGAAGCCTGGGAACTGCTATTTTTAAATACCTTCACCCTCATTCTGCCACTAGACCTTTCTCTGATGTCACAGAAACTACCAAAGTTCAATGGTTATGGCTCCTGGTAGGTTGACCCTGCGCACGCGCGCGCGCGCACACACACACACACACACACACACACACGAGAAGTTGTAGAACTATGGGCAGTGGAGTGGATATGAGAGGACTTAGGGCAATGAACTGAGGGATTATCTAAATATATTGTATGGATTTCTCAAATAATTAAAAAATATTTTTAATGTAGTCCATTGACTTGAGATGCAGATTTTTTGGTTAGTTTTATCATCTAAAATTTTGGAATCGGGGTGGGAGGTGGCATGTGTGAACTTGCATCATGAGAGCCCAGAGTTTGGAGCCAAGCCCAACACTATTGCATGAAAAATTCCTCTCTTTATTCCCTATAAAGTTGGGGAGGCAAAATCTGCCTTGCAGGGCTGTTTGGAAACTGTAGAGAGGAGAAATACAGGGGACACAGGCTGCTCACATCCCAGGTGCACAGTAGCTGCTGTGTTTAAACATGGCGAATTTCAATTATTTAAGAGCATCTGGGCTATGCACACTCGCAAACAGGGAGCTCATGAAATATTTCTATCCTGAAGGGAAGAGATACTGTTTCTTTGCTGCCTGCTCCCTAACAGAGAGAGGGAAAGGTGTCCTGGCATAGAAAAGCCACAGAGAGGCTCTGGAAATGAAGCGGGGATCTGATTTTCAGTGGATCTTGGAGATAGACCACAAAGCAAGGTTCTTCTCAGTTAGCTGTTCCCCCTGCAATGCCATGGCTGTTTGTATCATCCTGGATTCCTGCAATGAAACTTAATCTTCAGTATGAGAGACTCTATCAATGGGGCCTGTGGGAATTGACTCGGTGATAAGGTCAGAGCCTCATGAAAAGAATTAATGCCCTTATGACCTAGACCTGAGAGAGTGCCTTCACTCATGCCCTAGACACACATCAGTTCTGTCTATGAAGCACTAAGCAAACTCTCTCCATCTTGACCTTAGATGCCCTGGATGTCAGAACTGTATGAAATGAACCTCTGTGTTTATAAGATCCCCCAGTCTATGCTACTTTTTTTAAACAGTAACCTGAACAGACTATGATATGGCACTCCTGAAGAAGAGACATGGAGGACAGCCAGAGAAAAGACCCAAGAGACCTCACTTAGATCTTTGAGTGCTTTTTAAAATATTCAGTCATTTTAAAACATTGTCTTCTTTCAAAAGTAAATTGTGTTCAGTTGGAAACATTCATAGAAGGAAAAAGAAAAAAGAAAGCACATTCATTCTTTCAAAGTTTTTTCTAGGTAATCTGGATATACACTGTGTTCAATGTAACAAATGAGCTCACCCAGTATGGTATAGTACAACTGTTCTGTAAGGATCTTTCCCATTGGACAGCTTTCCGTGTGGGAAAGTAAAAAGTATCCAGTGTCTCCCTGGATGACACTGGTGGGTAACAAGGGAGACTGCGAACCAGCCCCTCACATGGTCCTCTTTGAAACTCAGAACTCCATTTCCAATGAACAATTTTGGAATGAATCCTTTACACAGCCCACCAGTGTTCTTTACAGAGAGTACTCACACTCAGTCTTTGCAAGAATGGGCAGAAGGAAAATGCTTAAATCACAATAGCAATGGGCCTCCAGTGGGAGGAGGCAGGGGCTGGCACTCAGCACAATGTTCTTCCTTCCCATTCTGTTTGACCTTAAAGGTTTGTTTTGGTTTTGTTTTTCTGAGAATTTTGTCCAATGAATTTTGATCATGTTCATTCTTTCTCCTGGCCACCCCCTTTGCCAGATTTATCTACTCCCTCCTTTCCTACCCAACTTGGTGACACCTCACCTTTAAATAGGCCAATCTGTGCTGCTCATCTTGGATGTGTGCTCTTTCACTGGAACATGGCCAACTTATACATTACAACTTAAGAATGTTAGGGGATACATTCTTAGAGAAAACTGACTCTTTATTTCTCAGTAGCTAACAACTGCCTATAGGTCCTTTATGTCCTCTATGCTGGGATTTAGTCCTCTAAAGTCTATGCCAAAGGCCACTCCATTTCTAATCAACAAGCAAAAAATGAATGAGATGCAGCTCTCATTCTAAAAGAGATCAAAGTGTGGAGGAGAGCTAACAGACACAGTAACTTCTTATAATGAGTTTTCTTTTTCATTTAGCACAGAAATACCTAACTCCTCATTGGAAGAAAAACAGGTGTGATGGTTAATTTTGATTGTAAAATTGGTACAATCTAGAATCGTCTGGGAAGACAGTCTCAATGACAGATTGTCTACATCACTTTGGTCTATGGGCAAGTCTGTGGGGGGTTGATATAGGGAGACCCAGTCCACTGTGGGTGGCACCATCCCCTGGGCATGGGATGCAGAATTGTGTTAAGTATAGAGCTGAGCACTGGCAAGCATGCATGTCTTCATTCCACTCTGCTCTTCACTATGGATGTGACTATTTCAAGATTCTGCAAGACTTCCTTGCAGAGGTGGACTCTTAACCTGGAATTAGGAGCTAAATTAAACCTTTCTAAATTGTTTTGCTTTTGTCAGTGTGTGTTATCACAACTAGACAAGTTGACAGAATTATATTAAAGCAGCCTATGTTTAATGAGAGATCATTATGTCTAGGAACTATGGTATATTAAATGATAAACATACATCTTTTTTTAAGAAAAGAGGTTTTATTTTTATCTATGAGATGCTTGTATGGGGATATGTGCACATGAATGCAGTGATCATGGAGATCATGGAGCTGGAGTAATGGGCAGTTGTAAGCCACCTGACATAGGAGCTTACATGGCCGCTGCATGCACAGCCTTTGGTTTAGGAGATGGTGTCAGTGTTGCAGTGACCTAAACACTGTGATTTCACTTTCTAGGTACTGTGGCCTGGAAACCAGCTTGCTGACATCCCCCCTGGTGGGGTTCATGGTGACCAATCAGTGCAAGTACCACACACCCATCGGCTTCCCTCAGATCCCACTGGCTGCTCTGGCTGTGGAGAAAGTGGGTCGCTCCAGTGTTTGTTACCAACTGGCTCTGTTTCCTCCTAAACCCACCAAGGAGCTGCTTTCAGTAAATCACCATGATCTCATTGATGGTTTGTTCTTAGGCCATCCTAAATTAGCACAGTTTGACACTCTGGCATGTACCACAGGGTCTTCAGTCCATGTTTTTGTAAATCCAGCCACTAGCAAACCAGAGAGCCTTCCAGAAAACTTCAGGAACAGTCTCCTGAAGCTGATGAGTCCAGCATAGTGTGGATTGTCTAACACTGTCCATGGAAATAACCAGGTCATAAAATGAAGTTTAGGCTGTTTTCTGTGCATTTCCTTTCAACTCTTTAACATATATTTTTGCCTTTAAAATGGCTATCAATGACTTAAACATTTTTATAACAGTCATTGAACCTCATAGGAGAATATCTCTTTAGAACAGCTCTGTAGCCAAGTACTTTACACAACTTAACACAGGTAGCAGCTCACAACAACACTTCGAGGGAGGCACCATTCTAACCCTTTTACAAGAAGTGCACAGTGAAGTTTGCAGACAGAAGCCATTTGCCTCTGTGAAACTACCGTACTCCAAGCTCACACTCTTAACCTTGGCACCGATGTCCTCTCCCCCGTGCAGCCCCAACCCTGAGCAAACCCAGGGCCATGAGGATGGCCATTTCTACATAGTGGCCATGCACTGCCTGCAGGCTCATTGTTCTGCTAGCTTTTCCACATCCAATGAAATTTTTTACTTCTTTGTCAATATTTTATCAGCTATCTATTTCCCATGTCTTTAGCTTCTTTCAGTAAATAGATACCTGATTTTTATTTTTATTTTTTTGTCTGTCAGTGTGAACTATGGTACTAGATAAATCACCTTTCTTCTCCCTATACTTAAAACAACAACATGTCAAACCTCTGATGCTTCTCCGCCACATCCTTAGCCTGTACCTTTCACCTATGTCATGGATGGAAGGCAACAAGTAACTGAATAAAATTAACCTCTGATGCTACATGAAGACCATGCTGAGGTGTGATAGTAATAAAGTCTGCCTGCGCTGAGTGCTGACCATTCCTAATGTTGGGGAGTGACTAAAGAGCTGATGCTACCATCACCATTTTCCAGATGAGAATGGTGAGCCTCTACAGATGCTGGTGGGAAGCAGGGGGGAGGGTTCTAATATTAGATCTGCCTGTGCCTCAAGCAGACAGAATAACTCTAGGTTTAGTCTCTGGGCCTGTGTCTACTTCTGGAAAAGAAGGTCTCTAATGACCTTTCCCAGCTGGATTCCTTGAATGTTTTTTCAAGCAAACAGAGACTCTTAGTCAGCTGTGGAACTCAATGACAAATATGACAAACCCCTCCCACCTACTCTAGCTCTGGAATACCCTGGCCATGCACAGTATACACAAAGGCCACATGCTGTCCTTTGTCATCAAGGCCATTCTGTTTTGCCTAGATAAACATTAAGGTTTTAAAACACTTTTATAATACTAATCCTCAAACTTGGGAAACTATTTTCTAGCAAACTGGGGTATGCAGGCATTGACTTGCCCAACTTCTGGTTCTGGACCTGCTCATGTGGGTTCTTGGAGGCCTTGCTTCATTCCCAGAGGCTTTCGCCTTCACACTGTCTCTTCATGCTATACAGCCACCTGAGAGGTGGGTATTCTTATTTCGCTGTATAGCTGGGAGAGACTAGAAAGAAAGATGACTTGTAGAAACCATAGAACCTTTGCTTGGTAGAACTAAAACTTGAGTCCTTGCAGGGCTTTGGACCCATCTCTTCTTTCTCTTTAAGTGTGTGTGTGTGTGTGTGTGTGTGTGTGTGTATGATGTGTATGCATGGGAGAGGTGTGCATGTTCTTGTGCAGGTTTGCATTTAAGTAAGTGCATCCTCAGGAATGTCATCCACCTCCTTTGGGACAGAGTCTCTCATTAGACTGGGGGTCACTCATTAGACTAGTCTGTATGGCCAGTAGGCTTGGGGATCCACTTGTCTCTGCCTCTCAGTGCTGGGATCACAAAATGTGGTGGTTTGAATGATATAGCCTCCATCAGTTCATATATTTGAATGCTTAGTCACCACTAAGTGGAACTGTTTGAGACAAATTAGGAGATGTACCACTGGGAGTGAGCGTCGAGGTTTAAAACCTCGCCACTCCACACCAGGAGTCTCACACCAGGCCCAGAGTCTCTCTCTGCCTGCTGCCTGGAGATCCGAATGTAAAGCTCTCAGCTAATTCTCCAGCACCATGCTTGCCTACCTGCTGCCATGCTCCCCATCAAGAGGATCATGGACTAATCCTCTGCTCTCTTAGTCATTCTGTTTCATTAACTCTGACTTTAAGACCCTCTCAACGAAAGACACTACAGTCATTACACTGTTTAAAACCTGGTGGCAGAGAATGGTGCAACCTAGAAACTCAGGACCACTGTGAAGAGATACAGAGTTGGTATGACAGAAAGATGGGTCCAGGGCTGGGAGATGACTATAAGCAAGCCCCCATCTAAATGTTTTCTTCTATAAATTTCCTTGGTGATGGTGTCTCTTCACAGCAATAGAACAGTAACTAAGGCACAGCCCCCCATCCTTCACCCAGTAGTTTTTCAGGGTTTGATTTGGGTCCTTGTGCTTCTGAGGCACTTTACTGACTGAACCATCTCCCCAGTCCTATGGAATGTGGCAAGCACTGACTCTGAGTCAGCAAAACCCCTTCAGCACACAGACCCCTTCCATTTTGTGGAGAAGCTCAGCCAGAGTAAGGGTGGCATGGGTCTGTCTAAACCCCAGAGCGAGTAGAGAAAGCAGCTCAAGGTTTGGGAAGATCCTGGCAACAAGGGTCTCAATCTGGGCTCCTACAGAGTCACCTTTGTAGTGAGCTCTGTGGCCTGAGTCATTACTTTCCTTTGTAATTCACTGATTTGAAATGGGGAGGGACATGAGTCCCTGCTCACCAAGGTTTTAGTGGCAGGATTGCGATTCCCTGGTACCTGGTAGTCAGCCATGAGCATTTCCCTCAGAACAACTAAAATGCTGTGTGTGCCATGACACACCTTAAGGTAGAAAAATACACAACTGTTACATTTCTCTTATGTAACTATGTAGTGAGTCACATATCACTTTTTATTTTATGTGAGAAAAATTACATCTGTAAATAAGGAACAAGGGATGATGGGATGTATTTGGCCTGGATTGTACCCTGGAACTCACCAGGATGGAGAGTCAGGATAGTTTCTTCGGAAATAGCCTCCAGATGAGATAAATACCGTGAGCTGAAGTATGCTGACATACTCTTTCCAGCAGGAGCCAAAGCCAAGAACATCACACCACTCACTGGGATTTAGCGGGCAATTCTAGCACTATAAACTCATCTTAAGACTGCAGAGAGCCAAGTCTCAATTGCATGTTCTTGGAGGAAGCTAGGATGTTATTACAAAGGTGACTAAATAAACCCAGAGCCTTAAAAAGAAATCGCTAGCTGCACATTACTTTACAAGATGTAGCTGAGCAGCTTGTAGCTCATTACAGGGCACTTCTAAGCAGGTGTGACTCCCGTGCTTGCTAACACAGGACCAACTGCAATAATCCGGGCAGGTAAAGAAAATCCTTAGACAGTGCAGCTTTTCTAAGTGTCTTTTGTTACACTTGAATTCATCTGAAAACCTACAGTAAGAGACGAGGTACAAAATGTGTGTTCATGTTCTTGGACAGAATATGGCTCCTAGCAATTAATGCCTTCAGTCACATTAAGCATTAAATAATGCCTTGTGACATTACAGTATTGCCTATTACAAATCTATTTTGTAGTGTTTGTTCATAATAAGACTTGAAATGTTACCTAGAAACAAAATATGTTTTCCTTGAAACAGTCAGACCTCATTAGAAATCCAGGGTTTTACAAATCACCATGTTAACAGTTATGTCCCCTGGCGAAGGTTTCCTTTCTTTAAATAGTGTTAAACTCAGCCTCAGACACTCAAGTCTCTGAGTATTAGTCTTTGTATGTGCACTGGCTTGAAAAGAAAAACCTAATGCTCCAAATGCACTCAGTGTATTACTAGGTATAATCTAATATATCAACCAGGATTCCTTTTGCAGGGAAAAATAATGAGTACTCTGTGAAACTGTTATGACTAGATATTGGGCTACACAATGTTACTTTGTCATTTTGTTAAAGGTGGGGTTTCCAATCTTTTAAAAGAAAAAAAAGCTACCAATCATTGGTCATGATACATAGCACTTGGGGAGACTTAGGTGGGCAGATCACAAATTGAACTCAGGGTCATTGTAGGAAGCATGGTGAGACATGGTTTTAAAGAGAAGGGAGAGGAGCAGAAGGCCCAGTTCCCAGTGGGCAGTACCATCCCTGGGCTATGGTCCTGGGTACTGTAAGAGCAGGCTGAGCAAGCTGTAAGGAGCAAGCCTGAAACAGGTGCTCCTCCATGACCTCCCCATCAGCTCCCACCTCCCAGTTCCTACTGTGAGCTCCTGCCCTGACTTTCTCTCTGATAGGCTGTGACCCTAAAGTATAAAATGAAATTAACCCTTCCCTCTCCAAACTGCTTTTGGTTACAGTGTTTTTATCACATCGATAGAAGCCCTAAGACAGAAGGGAAGGGAGGAAAGAGAGGGAGGGAGGGAACAAGAGAGAAGGGAGGGGGAAAGGTTAGGAAGTGAGACAACAGGAGCCTGTTTCTAGCTCAGAGGAGTTAAGACACTTCCATGCAATCATATACCAACGAGGAACAAAGAGACAAGAGACCACACAAGACTCAGAAACCTAGCTCAGTCCAGTTCAATACTAAATCACTGAGGGCTTTGACACCTAGATTTGAATCTGGGCCCTGACTACACCTGGTGTGCAGACTCCAGGTCCTCAGAAGCAAATGAGACAGGCCACCGTCCTCAGTGTGCTTCATGTTTTTAGCTTGGAGGGTTGGGTCTGGCTGTGCAAACTCTTGATATCAAATGGCACAGTAAGTAGGGTAGCCCTACAGCCTGTGTACGTGACCTTATTTAAAAGACTCTCAAGACGACTCAAAGGGAAGTGTCCTTATAAACAATATATCATTGAGAGAGATAGCCAGAAAGAGAAGTCCTTTTGATGACAGGGACTGTGATACAACAGAGCTACAAGCTCCAGAACGCCCAGTCACCGAAGCTAGAAGAATTGGAGGCTTCCCAGGCAGGACATTCAGAAGGCACTCTGTGTATGCACATGCACATGCATGAGTGAGCATGGAGACCACAGGGCAACCTCTGTGGCCATTCCTTAGGCTCTGTGCACTTTGTGCTTTGAGACAGGTGATCTCGCTTGCCTGGAACTCAACAAGTAGGCGAAACTGCCTGCAGGCAAGACCAGGGATCTTCTTCCTAACACAGAGATGAAGAGCATATGCCAGCCTGCATTAAAAAATAAAATAAGAACAAACAAAACCATGGGTTGTGGGATGAACTCAGGTGCAAGCACTATCAACCAAGTCAACTCCCTACTTGCCTGCTGACACTTTCCCCTCAGACTCTGGCCTCCAGAACCATGAGGGGTTTTTAAGTTTGTCCCAGCAAAATACCTGTGGTGGTAGTCTGGACTACAGGAATCAAATATAAATTGTAATGCAAGCGAAGACATAAAACACAGCAGAACATGGTAGGGACCCAGTTGGGGCTCTTTTAAATCGGCTCTGAAAGGCCTCAATGATGGGGAAGCATGCATGTTACCCGAGGATGTGGGAAATGAGGGGTTGCACTCCCTGAATCTGAAAGGGCATCAGATGCAAAGGACAGGACCTGGGAAGGACCTTGGCATTCTAAGTTATCTTCAGAGCTGACCAGCCTCCATCTTCATGAGGTCAGCTGTGCCTACCTTCGAGTTAGTGAGGAAGGTGGTGGGCCCTCATCGGAGTCATATGTAAGCATTTCTGCACTAAATGGAAGTGCCGCTTTGTTAGGGCTTGTAATTGCCTCTACAAAATACCATGACCAAAGAGCAAGTTGGGGAGAAAGGGTTTATTTGGCTTATATTCCCATATTGCTGTTCATTACTGAAGGAAGTCAGGAGAAGAACTCAAACGCAGCAGGATCCTAGAGGAAGGAGCACCCCATGGAGGGGTGCTGCTTAGTGGCTTGCTCCCCATGCCTTGCCCAGCCTGTGTACTTGTAGAACCCAGGCTGACACCCCCACAAGGGGCTGGGCCCTCCCCCACTGATCACTAATTGAGAAAAGGCCTTACAGCTGGATCCCATGGAAGCATTTCCTGGACTGAGTCTCCTTCCTCTCTGATGACTCCAGCTTGTGGCAAATTGACACACAAAACCAGGCAGTACAGTGTGTGTGTGGCCTTGCGGCTTGGTCTCTGGATGTGAGGAAGCCGCACAGTCAGTCCACGCTTGGCTGCATGGCTGCATGTCTGCTTTGGGTTCAACCATGTTCTCGTCAGTACCCCATCATGCATGCTCTGTACACAAGCCCAGGACGCTCCCTACTTCCCCAGCGTGAACTATGCTGGCCTTGTACTTTGGTTTCTCATTAGGGCTTTGTTCATATCTCACCCAGGGAGTGAATCTTAGCAACAAAGTCAAGGAGAGTGGAGTATGGGGTAAAAGGGTGGGAAAAGATGGAGAAAAAACAAGAGTCAAGAGGCAATTCTCAGAAGGGAGGCAGGGCCGGACCCTGTTAGGCAGGCCCCACTGGCAACACTAAGTTCTGGATTTCCCAGTTAAACGTCTCAGGATGCATTCTACTGTGTAAATGATGTTGGGATCCCTAACTGCAGAGGAAGATACGAAATCCGGATGAACTCAGCAACTACAGATAGATTCTGAACTTGCTAGTAATTACTGAGTTCATTCCGACCTGGGCCACGGACTCTTGATCGGTTAATTCCAGAGGAACAAAGAAGCCACACTTTTTATGAAGTCAGACACCACAGACACATGGGAAGATCCTCCAAGGTACCCTTTATTCCACTCTCCTCCCGTTTACAAGGTGCAGTTCCACTTGTAACTGTTACTCCAGCTATTTTGGTCAATGGCTTAGATGAGTGCCGTGCCCTGTTTCCTCGGCATAAGCTGTGCCAGGTCAGGCTCAAAGGTTCAGGACTCAACAAATAATAAATTCCACTACATCTGGATCCCAAGCCTCACAGACAGGAAGGGACTGTATTCCTATTCACTATTTAAAAAAACAGATCCACCTCATTAACATGTAAAAAAATTTCTCAAGTATATTAAAATGTTGACCATGGTCATACAGTTTTTCAAATACCTGGCATTCATCTTTTTTCTATTCCTAAAATTCCTTTTTTGTTCACATTATCTTTTTTTGATTGCTTCTTAGTGTTGAAAAAAAAAAAAACAAAACAAAAACCCAAAGATGTGGGTTTATTGTGCACATTATCAGGTCCATACAGGAAAACACACAAAAGTTTATATACCATTTACAATAACAGCTCCAAGTATGAAGAATTTGAAATACCATGCCTGCTCTAAGGTTAGACGACCCAGGACAATACAACATTGACTCCTTTAGCCTTTACCTTCACCACCGTTTAACAGTGGCAACTAAAACAACCCAAAATTTAATAGTTCAAATCCACAGCGGTTACTCTGTACAGTGTCCCACCCACCCACCTTGAGTTACAGAAACCTTTCATGATTTCTTCCCCATTAATTAACTGAGTTGGGGAGAGGAGACTAAAATCATGCTGTAGCAATGTATCCCCTCAGAGAACTGAGTTTAATGTGCTCCAGGGAAAATCCCACTGGAATAAATAATGATGGTTATTTCCCAGTAAATATGGAGTGAAAAATAATTTTGACCCCAATCTGAGGTATAATCTCACTGTTTAGGGACACAACTGCTATACACTTGACAACTATAGCAATCACCCAGAACACCTGCAGAAAGCCCGTGACAGTTGGCCACACCAGAATGAGTGTCTTTTAAAGTTCATCATGATTTTTGGTTAGATCTTCCCCGTAATTGGTAGCTTGGCTTCCCACAAACATGTTCCAGTTGTCTAGAATCTCCTCCTTGGTTAGCATCTCATCCTGAGGGAAAACAAAAGAGCTGTCAGGGGTCGCTGGGAACTCCTGCTGGTCAGCATTCTGTCCACTTTATTTTACTAATCTGAGGGGTTTCAAACTCTCTATCTAATAGTCTGGAAGTGTTCCTTTCTCATCTCCTGTGACAACAGTGCCAAACTCCAAAATGGAGTGAAATCCAGCTGTCTGCAGACGATGTGCAGGTGTACCTCAGGCAGGCCCTGGGAACTCAGAATACAGACTCTACAAGCAGTGTGGGTGTTCTCAAAACAGGCCAGAACGAACCCCACTTCCCTTTCATGGCCTCACTGTGTAACATGTAGGTCTGCAGAGCTCAGTGTTTGGGGCAATTAAAGCCGGATGAGGCAGGAATTTTTTCTTAATCTCATTTATTTCCTCATTTGGATTCTAACAAGTTATTATTACAACAGTACTAGGGAATGAACCCAAAGCCTGACTCATGATAGCCGAGTGCTTTACGACTGAGTTACAAACACTCCTAGCCCGTTCACTTGGATTCCTATCAGTAGATATGGAAATACTGGAAATCATCTGAACCCCCCAACTACCAAACACACAAACAGAACCCCAGGAACTTGCTTGAGGTGTTTGACCTCCAAAGGGATGGACTCCCTGTGTCAGACATGTTTTATAAATATTTGGTGACTAGATGAAGGGGGAAGCAAGCTTACCTAAGGTCGTTCTGGGTTAATTTCTTATACCTATGACCTGATCATATCAAAGATGGTTTAGTCCTAGAAGGTGTGCTCAGTAATTTTAGTCCATGGCCCATGATGGACTATGTAGGAAAGATGGAGCCTTGCTCCTTGCAACTGTCATGGAACTGGTGTACTGTACAGGTCTCTACTGGAGAGTAAGAGAAGTGAACAGGTAATGGCCAAAAGGAGCTGATGGTGTCACTAACACGGCTGACAAACCCAATCTTGAACAATTTGCCTCTTGTTGATCAATGGCTCTGAACATGGAAGCTACCTTGTTTTTGTCTGACTCGTACACCAGATGCCGGGCCTCGGCCTGGGCATGGTCGTAGTCCTGAGGGAGGATCCAGTGGCGAATCTCATCCTTGTCCAGCTTCCCATCTTTGTTCAGGTCTCGGAAATCATTGAACTGCTCTCGTTCGGACAAAACCCAGTCTGGCTCAGGGCCATTGTCCTCGTGGGAAAACATGTCCGCTAGAAAGCAAAGCTGTTCTCAGTTACAGAAGATAACCAGGAAGGGAAAAATCAAAAAAGTTTGACCCTTGCGTTTTTGCAAGAGTGACAGACAGCCCATGGAGAGAGTTAAGTCACACTGGTGCAGAGCTGAGGGAAGGCCACTGACAGGAGGACTTGTTTAGAAACCAGCAGATGAGACTTGGGTTGTTTAGGTCAGTGTATAAGCCCAAAGCTTGTGAAATGGAAATAATAATCAGTAAATCATATTTCTCAGGACCAGAGGGCTCTATTCCACCTGGCCATAAAGGTGAAAACAAAGTAACTTTCCACAGCCTGACTCCTCAGAAGTGTCTAATATACATTTTCTTTTCATGTCAATTCCATTACAGTCTGAAGTAGTCGCTGCTATTCTCCCATTTTACAAACAAGAATGGGGTGAGGATGCATCCCACAGCTCCTCTGAACTGGAGGCTGCACAGGACCACAGGAGGTTTGCTGCCAATGCCATCGTCCCCTCTGTGCTCATTACTATGGCTTCCCTCATTTCCCAAGGGCTTTCTCAGACAATTCTATTTCACTTCTCTAACAGTTACTGTAAGATAGATCATTCTCTCAATTTTACAAAATGCCAGGGAAAAAGAGAAGGGACCATTCATACACTGCTTTCTGTTTCTCTGTTTTGAGACAGTGTCTCACTATGTTTCTCTGCTGGCCTGGAACTCGCTAATAGACCAGGCTACCTGGAACCGTCAGAGACTTGATTGCTTCTGCCTGCCGAATCCAGTCCTCGTTCACTCTTTAATTTTTGTTATTTTGTTTTGTTATTGTCTGCTTACACCCCACAGGCAGTTTCTCTGAAGGAAACACAGTTTCAAAACCTTAAGTAGAAAAAAAGTTTCAATATAGAAGAAAAACAAACAAACAAAAAACCAAAACAAAACAAAACAAAAAGCCAGGAAAAACCCAACCAACCAACCAACCAACCAAACAAACAAACAAAAAAACCCAAAGCTCTCTGTGATAAAAATTCAGTGTAGAAAAGGAACCTTTGGTAGTAAAGTTTCAATTTGGGGAAAAAAACTACAAGAATGTTTCAAAGTAGAAAAAAAAAAGGTTCTTTGTATAAAGTTTCAATGTAAAGGGAAAAAGTCAGTCACTTGAAAGAAGGGAAAAAGACAAGAAAAACCACAAGGTAGCCTGGCATGGGGACCCACCCCTTTAATCTTAGCACTAAAGGCAAAGGCAGGCAGATCTCTGGGTGTTTGGGGCCAATCTGGTCTCCAAAGGGAGTTCTAGGACAACCAGGGCTGTTAACACAGAGAAACCGCGTATTGAAAACCTAAAACCAAACCAAACCAAACCAAACCAACCAACCAAGCAAACAACAAACTCATGGCTGATATTTGCACACTGTGTGTGTGTATGTGTGCGCGCGCGCACGCGCGCGCGGTCATATTCCCATGTGTACTCATGGATGGGTGTGTCAAAGGTATATGTCAGGTTTCTTCACCCATTAGTTACTTCATCTTGTATTTTGAGACATGGCCTTTTATTTTTAATGCACCTGGGGTTCACCGACTGGCAAGACTGAGGACTAGACATCAGGTCCCAGAGTTCTGCAGTCTCTGCCTCCCGAGTGTTGGGATTACAGGTGTGTGCCCCAACTCCAGACTTTTTATGTGGGCATTGGAGATCTGAACTCAGTTCCTTAATGCGTGTACAGCAAGCACTCTTATTAATTGAGCGAATGCCCACCCCTGCATACTGGTTTTTGAGAAATGACTATCATAGGAGCTAGTTTGAGCTTCATTCAACCCTGCAGGAATGTATGCTGTTCATCCTGTTACAGATGAGAAAACCGGGATAGAGAAGAATTACAGGACTCTCTGAGGGGTCAGAGTCAGCGGATGGGAAAGCTAGGGCTCTGAATCCCAGAGCCTTTCCAGTGTCACACTAGCAACTCACTTAGCTTGCCTAAGGTGAGGACACCCTAGAAATCAGGTCCCTTGCCTGACAAGTTCATGCATAAAGTCCTTCTCACTATTAGCTGCTGAAAATTCGATTACCCTTCTCCCCTTTCTGCACAGTCCACAAAATGAAACATTTCTTTTAGTCAAAGCCACTCAGAAGAACTGTGCCCCTGCCAGGCACCATCTCAATGCAGAGTTCAGAAGGAGCATCAAGAGCATACACTGCCAATCAAAAGTGCCCATAGTTTGCTTTTAACAGGGAGCCTGTACTGGCTGGCTTTGCATCAACTTGACACAAGCTGGAGTGATCACACAGAAAGGAGTTTCAGTTGAGAAAATGCCTCCATGAGATCCAGGGGTAAGGTATTTTCTCAATTAGTGATTAAGAGGGGAGGGCCCCTTGTGAGTCATACCATCTGTGGGCTGGTAGTCTTTGGCTCTATAAGAGCCAGCTGAGCAAGCCAGGGGGAGCAAGCCAGTAAGGAGCATCCCTCCAAGGCCTCTGCATCAGCTCCTGCTTCCCGACCTGCTTGAGTTCCAGTCCTGACTTCCTTTCATGATGAACAGCAAAGTGTAAGCTCAATAAACCCTTTTCTCCCCAACTTGCATCTTGGTCATAATGTTTGTGCAGGAATAGAAACCCTAAGACAAATTGGTACCAGGAGTGGGGTATTCCTGTGGCAACCTGACCATGTTTTGGGGTGGACTGTGGAAGGACTTTGGAATTTGAGCTAGAAAAGCCATTGGGATGTTAAGAGCTCTGTGGGGTTTCTGTAGGAGCTTGAAGATAATGTTGAGAACAGTAAAGAAGATGGAGGCCTGGCTTGTAAATTTCAGAGGGAAGATTATATACTCTTTATCAGGGCCATTGCTAATTTGATTTAAGATACTCTGGTTTTGGTTAGCTGGGGCTGAAGAAATCAGCCATGATTAACAAGATAACAGAACTACTAAAGCAAAACAATTGTATTGCTGAGACTATTGATGCTGGTTAGCTGGATCTAAGAATTTAGTGGTGATTAAGAAGAGATCAGCATCATTGAGGTGACATCTTCTGGGAAGTGTTTTCTGAGAGCACAAAGAGGCTGTGTTCCAGAGACAGCCAACATTGTACCTTGTGCTGTGGTAGGACTTGGTAATGTGTAAGAGTCACCCAGGTGGTACTGGTTTTGAAGGCACGAAGGAGTCATGAAGAACAGCTGAGGCCTGGGCACTGTGAGAGGCTGCAGAAGGCCATTGGTGAAGGGGCAGCCTCAGTTGCAATTGATGGCCCAGGATTGAAGGGGTCAGGCAAAGGAGGTAAGGCTTGGCATCATGAAGAGAGTCTATGAGAGGCTGTTGGTAAACCCTAGTTGCAGGAGAAGACAGCAGTGTTTTGGAGATGCCAGTATCATGAGATGACCACCAAGAACAGCAGCAGCAGTGGAGTACAGGCATCTGTAGCCTAGAAGGCAAGGTGTGTGCTACAAAGGGCAGAGCTAGAGAAGTGATTCAAGCCCTTGGAGGAATCCAGAAGATCGTGAGTGGATCCCAGACATTGGACGGTTGGACTTTGATTTTGATTGTGACTGTGACCTGATATATTTTCTCTCCTGAAGGAAGAAGGTATTTTAGTGGAGCCACAGTTAAGAGACTTTTGATGGTAAAAAGACCTTGAATTCTAAGAGATTGGATATTTTTAAAGGGGTTGTAATTTAATATGTAAGAATCTGCAAAGACTGTGGGACTTTTAAAGTTATTTAGATCTTGGGGATAAATAAGAAAGTAAGGGTTCAGGCTTACTAGTGATGTATTTGTGTGTCAAGTTGACAAAGGGTCAATTGTACTGGCTGGTTTTGTGTCAACTTGACACAAGCTGGAGTTATCACAGAGAAAGGAATTTCAGTTGAGAAAATGCCTCCATGAGATCCAACTGTAAGGCATTTTCTCAATTAGTGATCAAGGGGGGAGGGCCCCTTGTGAGTGGTACCATCTATGGGCTGGTAGTCTTGGGCTCTATAAGAGCCAGCTGAGCAAGCCAGGGGGAGCAAGCCAGTAAGGAGCATCCCTCCATGGCCTCTGCATCAGCTCCTGCTTCCTGACCTGCTTGTGATTCAGTCCTGACTTCCTTTCGTGATGAACAGCAGCATGGAAGTGTAAGCTGAATAAACCCTTTCCTCCCCAACTTGCATCTTGGTCATGATGTTTGTGCAGGAATAGAAACCCTGACTAAGACAGAGCCTCTCTCTCTAATTCAATCACCGCCGCCATGGTGACAGATTTTAAGCTCTGAACACTCCCCTCCCTTATGTGACTCTCAAGAGGAAGGCTCTACAGCTTACACTGAGGAGGTCACTGTTACGATCTATATTGTAAGAAGCTAGAGTCATCTTAATTACTGAGACAAAGAGCTACCTGGCTATTACCTGTGACAGATAGGGAGCATTCAGCTCTAGAACCATATGACTTTTCACGACTAGCAGAAGCTGTGTTCATCCTTACCAGAGGTACTCATCCTTATGTGTGGAGACAAAAATCATACAACAACAACCCACTAAGGGGACAACTTGGGCTGAGTATGCCATTTACAGATAAGTAACTGCATCTGTTAAACACACACATACAAAGTTCCTCATCTCTTTCTATAAGTCAATACTCAATTGAGTGATTTTCACCCTGCTTTAACTTGAGACTGGAAAAGGAGGGCTGTTACAAGACAGCAGCCTGAGGTTGGAGCCCTGAGCCACTGCTCAGTTAGTTGGTGGGGATCATATGGAAATGTCCTTGTTGTATACTCCAGATCTTTGTGCTTGGGGACTCCCAGCTACTGTGGATCTGAGTTTCAGTCAGATAATTCTCCCTGTTTCTCAGTAAGAAAATATCAACTATAGTTCTTCCAGCTGAAAGACAGACCATCAGAGGATGAGCAGCTCTAATGAGGGGCAACTGTGCACAGTGATGAAGGTTCACTCCCTGCCTATTGCTCTGGCAGGTGACCAATCTTGTCAGTCAGTCTCACTCACCCTTGCTCAGGTTCTCAGCTGACTTACATCTAATCTGAGTCTTTTCCTCTGTGATGGCCCAGGGAGTAACACTGTTGGAAGGTGTGGCCTTGTTGGAGTAGGTGTGCCATTGTGGGCATGGGCTTTAAGACTCTCATCCTAGCTGTCTGGAAGTCAGTCTTCTGTTTGCATTTGGAACAAGGTGCAGAATTCTCAGCTCCTCCTGCACCATGCCTGCCTGGATACTGCCATGCTCCTGCCTTGATGATAATGGACTGAATCTCTAATAAGGACAACATTGGCTGTAAGCCAGCCCCAATTAAATGTTGTCCTTATAAGAGTTGCCTTGGTCATGGGGTCTGTTCACAGCAGCAAAACCCTGAGACATCCTCCCCATCTACTTTAGCCTCACTGTATAGCCACTTAAAGGCAGTGTGACAAAGAGCACCCTGGACCCCTGGGGAGGGCTGCTGGCTGGCCTCCTTTGGCTCCCCCCCCGCCCCAGGAAAGTTTAATTACTCACTTGGCACCAGTTGGACCTATGTAACAAATAGGGTTGGAGGGTCCTCTCTGTTGGGAGCTCCCAGCAGTGAGGCCATCAGATCAAGAGTGTGAGTGGGTGGAGAAGAATGTTGCCCAGGGTGCACAGCTCAGCCACGGTAGCCCACACTCACCGATGTACTCATCCTGGTCCACAAAACCATCCCCATTCTTGTCGATGTCTTCCAGGGTTTCCTAGGAACACAAGATGGCCAGATGCTTTGAGACTCCTACTGCCCTCTTTGGCCTTTACAAGCTTGGTGACTCAGTATAGTAGATCCCTGGCAGCCCATTTACATTACAAAACAGATGATGGTTGGTATCCCCATATCCTCTCTCCACAATTTCAAGAGGAGAACCCTCTCCTCAAAAGAAAGAGTGTCTGTAAACTCAGCCTGCTCTGATGCCCTCATGAAGCCCTGCCAGACCAAATGATATCACCCCCAGGAGTCTGAGAGAGTCTAGCATGAGAAGCCCCAGATTAGAGGGACTATAAAAATACACTCCATAGTGAAGAGCTAGGAGCCTCAGCTGGAGTCAGAGACATATACAACTACAGAGATTTAAATATTAAAGGTGTAACTGACTTGTGAAAGTATTCTCTAATCAGCTATATTTGACTTTTAGTTGTCATGCTATGTATTATCCTGTCCACCCCGCCAACCCCACATCAGTAACTAAGTGAATTTACTGTCCATTGACCCAGAAACTCAAGGTCTTCCTGATTCAAGAAACTAGTCTAAGTCCTGAGCACTAATCTTACTTGAAGGTAAACAGTTCCTCTATGGCAGCCCCACCCTGACACTTTATTAGTTATCACTAAATGGATGTTGACTGAATAAGAGAAGTAACTCTTGGACCACTGCCCAGACCTTGGGGTCATGGACGACATGAATCAAAGTATGAGGCAGGAGTGGACACTGTCATTGATTAGGGATCTAAGATACTCAGAGCTCTTATGAAAAAAATCTTTCAGTAACAGCTTCCCAGCAGTTGGAACTGACTCTGTCCAGGAAATAGGTGATGGTATTTATTTAAATGTCATGAAAAATGAAGACACATGGGGCCCAATGGGACACTATGGAAAGCAGTGACACTCGAGTCCTTAAAGCATTGACCCTTTATAAGCCTGGCATCTGAGCCATCTGCTCCCAAGAGACTACAGCTGAAGCAGTAGCCTTTTCAGATGCAATCTCACTGTAAGTTTCTTAAGGTTTGCTATTCCTTCTAGGCTGAAAACAGAAAGTAGGGAGGGAGGGAGGAAGAGAGGAAGGAAGAAGGAAGGAAGGAAGACTGCAGCAGCAACAACAGAGCAGAGTACAGCTAATGGCTCACTAACCCATCAGTTCTTTCTGAGTGTGTATCTAAATGGAGTCTCGCAGCCTGGGCATAACTAAGATGGGCCAAACCATAAACAAGTACACAGACAGACTATCACATCTCTTCATTCTGTCTCTGTCCTTTATCTGCCACCTGACACTGTAAGATGGCAGAGCAGAAAGAAGAGGTCGCCTCCCAGTGTTTAGAGGGGAGCTGCCCAGGGGATCTACCTGGGACCATCTTTAATGGACATTGTGCCAGTAAGGAACAAGCTTGCTTCTGCTGGGGTGTTTGTTACAACAGCCAGCTTGTCCTGACTACTTCCTGGACAGACAGGGATTGGACAGATTCAACTACAGTCCTTTTCCAATTCCCAGCAGGCTGAAAGTGTGTCTTTCTGGAAAAAGTGACAAGAGGTGGGAACAGTTTTCTCCCTGGTCTTTTCCCAGCCTGGACTTTCAGTGGTCTCACCAGAACTACAATCTCCTTCATATGTTCAAACTCCTCTGGGTGCAGAAAGGCAGTGAACTCCTCCCGAGTAGCTGTCAGGTCGCCGTCAAGGTCTGAAGCCTTAAACCTCCTCTCGTCTCGTGGCAGCATCTTTTTAAAGGTGTGATGATCAGAGCTATCTTGGAATTCAGTGGGGTTTCCTGAAGGGCACACACAGCCTTTGTTAAGGGGAGGGCTTCTGTTGCAGATCAATTACTCTTCACATACACAAGCGATCTTGACTCACCCACTGACTTCTTTAAAACGTTTCTATTCAAAATGACCCTACATCCTCTCTCCCTTCAAGTCATCCTATAATGGACCTTAGTGCCCAACAGGTCTTTACAGAAAGTGCTGAAGATCACAGGTTTTAGACTACACAAGTGCATACCTCTATTTATAGACTTCTACATCCATAGATCCCATTTTGATCTAGGATATACGAGGATTCCCTGTGTTCTAGAATATATAAATGCCTCTGCTGGCTTTCTAGCTCTCAGAATCTGAGATTACCTTCCTTCCTCTCCAAGCCTGTCTCCCTGCTGTCCACCAGGCACTTAAGAGGGTCTGCAGCATACCCCTCCCTCCTCCTTCTAACCTAATCCAAGCCCTATCTACCACACATGCATTTCTGTGCCTCTGCCCCTCCGCCTCTGCCACCATCCCCACAGTCTCTCAGTCTTTCCAAATAGCAATCCATTCTTCGAGGTCCAGTTTCCACCCCCCAGCCCCGTCCCCACTGAAGCCCTTCAGAATTTTGGTTCCTGATGATGTTTTGGGCATATTTCATCCTTACCACCCAAATTCAGCAGCAATTAGGAACTGCAGAAGCATTTGTTCTTTCTCTTCTCTGTGTACCTCTGAGAGCTAAGTTCAAGCAGGGCCATGACCTAAGACATCTTCCCCTATGTCAGTCAAAGGAAGCAACTTGGTATATTCTTAGTAGGTGGAGGAAGATGTTACACAACAGGTTTTACTTGGAAGGTTGTGACATCTGGTGAAGGAGGTAGCCATGCTGAGTCTCCCGTGACCTTGTTCCCCACTGTGCACGCTCCCCTGTGGCGCCTTACCCAGGTAGTAGCCGTAGGTGGCCTGCTTGTATTCTTCCCAGGAGATCTTTTCGTCTTTGTCCCTATCATAGTCCTTCCAGACTTTAGCGACATTGTCATAGATGTATCTTTTCTGTACCCGTTTGATCCAAACTTTCAGCTCCTCAGTAGTGACAAGGCCATCCCCATCACTGTCAATTCGATCAACAATTTTCCTGTGGTTAAAAAAAAAAAAAAAGTAATAAAATGAAACAATAAATCCCTCAAGGCCACAATCACGATTTGTACGGTCTTGGCCCTGCAACATGTCAAGCAATTTGCAGTCTTAAATGTTATAAAATTCTAAGATAGATTCAGCCAATCTTCCTTCCAATCTTCTCCTCCTGGAAACCATGGCCACTGGCAGACATCACTAATGGATCATGCCTCTACATCCTGAAACCCAGATACGAACTCAGAATTCTTTTCAGCTCGGAACTTTGGAGATCACCACCTGATGAGAACTGGTCCGGAAGGAAGATCTATTAGGTATAACTGTGTTGAGCACATACTCTTTAGCTTTGGGTGAAATTCAACAACAGGCAATTCTATGTTAATCAAAAGATAAGGGAGCTGTTTGTTTTTAAATCCTACTATCTTGAACTCAAGGGTTTGAAACTTAAGAAGCAGAAGACCAATCCTTGTAGGACAAAGAAACCTCCACCAGAAAGCTGGCCCTGTGGCAGCTGAAGAAACTTAGCAATTCGCCTAATAGGGTACAGACCAGTGTGCCCTCATGGGTTTCCAACTCTACCTTGACTAGGTTCCAGCCAGACACTACCAAGACATCCTAAACACTAGTTCAGGGTAAAAGTCAGGCCAGAAACTTACCATCTGTCCATCTCTACGTCAAATAGCTCCAAGCTAGGAGTGCCATCTCTGTGAGGGACTTCCACACACCCACAAGCTATTGCTAATACAATGTTTAAGAGACAGTCCACACACCTGAGATGAGGTCCATACAGGCCAACGAGGACCTAGTATCTTTCTTTGGGGCTAGAATTCTATCAACAAATTTATCAGTGATAAATTTTGTCAGTAGTAATTCTGATTAACAGTTAACACTGATTAAAGGTGGGAACTGAATTCCTTAGTTCTTTATAAATATAGTTTGACCTGTAACTCTTAACTTTTAGAGGGAAAGGTAAAGAACAAGGGGAGGGGAAACCAGTCAACATCTCCTACCTGAACCCAAGGAGCTTCGCCCCTTTCTCTGAAAGTTGTGGACACTATTAACTTTAAGTGTCCCTTCAAGCACAATTTTAACTGATCTGGGACTGAAAGACTAAATCTCATGCATCTTCAGGCTTCTCTGGGGACAACTCAGCTAGACACAGCAGAATTCATTCAACACCATGCAGGCAGGTGCTGCTCCAATCCTGAGGACACACTGGCAACACTGCTGTACTGGCTAGTCTTGTGTGTCAACTCAACACAAGCTGAAGTTATCACAGAGAAAGGAGTTTTAGTTGAGAAGATGCTGCCATGAGATCCAGCAGTAAGGCATTTTCTCAATTAATGATCAAGGGGGAGGGCCCCTTGTGAGTGGTACCATCTTTGCGCTGGTAGTCTTGGGTTCTGTAAGAAAGCAGGCTGAGCAAGCCAGGAGAAGCAAGCAAGCCAGTAATCAGCATTCCTCCATGGCCTCTTCATCAGCTCCTACTCCTTGACCCGCTTGAGTCCCAGTCCTGACTTCCTTTCATGATGAACAGCAGCATGGAAGTGTAAGCTGAATAAACCCTTTCCTCCCCAACTTGCATCTTGGTCATGTTTGTGCAGGAATAGAAACCCTGACTAAGACAACTGCCCATAGGTTACCCAACACCACAGAGAAGCAGATACTCAGGCCAACAAAGGCTCAATGGCTGGAAATCACAGAACCCTCTTTTGAAAAAAGAACAGCATTTAATTTACACCTATCTACACCCAGGGCCTTGCTCCGCCCAGCATAAAGTAAGAGCTCTAAAACTGCTTACTGGAATTATAGGAGTGGTCTTGACCTCTCTTGCAAAGTCACAAGAGTAAGATCCTGAGAAAGGAAATGGAATGTAGATAGACTCTGAAAGCTTAAGTCAGGACACCTAGATCTTCCTGTGGATCTGGTTATCTGTGTGACCTCAGGCAAGTGAGTCTCTGAGCCCATTTCCCCACTACTGTGAGCAGAGAAATGCCCAAGTGACAAGATCTGTGAGGACTGAAGAGGAGAAAGGTGCCTTTCCTCACTCAGGACAAGGCTGGAAGTAAAATTCCAACTCTCAGCAAGTAAAAGAAATGAATAAAGTCTTCAGGAGGGTCATAGAGAAAATGGAGTTCCCGAGCCAGCTGCTATCGAGGAGAAAAAAAAAAAAAAAAAAAAAAAAAGACAGACACTGGGTGGACAGGTGAAACCACTCCCAACTTTAGACATTGGAAAGTATTTTACATTTTTCTAAGATTATACAAGGCCTGAGGCTGTGACCATTCATTGTTTCCAGAAATCTTAAGGATGGTCAAGTGATAGACACAGAGTTGCCTAGATCTAGCCACTACTCCCTCAGCAGCCCAGATTTGAAGAAGGCTGTTAAGAAAGAAGACAGTAAGGCAACTTTGCCCTTAGCTCCAGGCTAGATCTGTCATTACAAAAGTCCCAGTCCAATTCTGACCCAGGTGACCTTAGATGGGAAGGGGCTCAGGCCAGGAACCCAGATGTCATCTTTGGTTCCTTCCTCAACACTGGGTCAAAGACAAGTGCTACCATAGTCTGCATCTTTCTTGTCCTAATACCCAGACGCACCAATCCCCACCTACCCACTGCCCAGGACTCCATATCTCCCACAGTTACACTCTGTACTCTGCCAGGCTGGCTTTCCCAACAAGGTTTGGGGATCAGGACGTCTTGTCTACCACACACAGAGACACTGACTGATATCATCTCTACCTCCTTGAGGCCCGTCCCTCTGATCTTTACTTTCCTTCTCTTCTACCTCCCATTTCTTCTTCTCTGCCTCTGAAAGAGCCTGGCACACCTCCTGCCCCACAAAAAAGTTAAAACCATGATAAACAAGCAGGCCCCCCACTTCAGGTACATCTTTCTTTTATCATATACTCAGAAACCTTTGAACCATTCCGTAAGTTCTGATGAAGTACCATCTACAAGACCAAGCACCTCCCTCTGACCTGAAGGCCCTGGGGCTCCTGCTAAAAACATGGATGATGTCACCACCATAGCAATCCTGAAAGTGTTTGCCAGTTCTCCTCTACATTGGATGGACAGTACCCTGAGACCTAGAACATGAGGGTTCATCTTTGTACCTGCCAGATGTCAAACATGGTCCAAACACAGTAGCCACTGCAATGCTTGATACATGAATAAAGGAAGAAAATCAAGGTCTTCATACAAGGATTAAACCCAGAGAACTCCACTACCCCTTCTATCTGGCACTTAAGCTAATTACCTTGATGTAGGAAATAAATGAAGCCAGAGGATCTAAACTTAAGTGTTTCCAGTTCCTAACTCCTTTCCCCTCCTCCTTTCCAAGACAATGCAGAGTGGCTGCAATCAGGGCTCCAGAATAAATCAGACTCCAGGCCTCAAAGCAGTACAATGGCATGAATTTATCAATGGCCTTTATTGTTAAACTCCCCAAAAAGAAGAGAAAGCACTTCCCTGCCAAATACAAATACTGTTTGGAGGTGACTTTGAAGTCCAAAGGTCTTTTTATCACAACAGGCAGACGTTCACCTACACAATAGGTATCATTTATCCAGTCCTACTGAATGCTCTGGCCTTTCTGTTGCACAGAGATGGCTGTGTTTTCAACTGTAGCAGAACACGAAAATCCATCTCCCCCCCCCCCCCCCCCCCCCCCCCCCGCAAGCAGGTTCTGGAAGCTTTTGTGGCCCATAGGCAGGATTGCTGTGTTCCTCCCCAGTCCTGCCTTCACCTGGTCCTCACTAGCTTCTAGTCCCTCTGGAAGGTTTTCGGATACCTGCACAGTGGCCAAGTGTCTCCTGGGCACCATGGCAGGGGTTACTGAGATGTTGCCCAGGTTTGTTTCCTGATTCCAATCTAAACTCACAAAGCACCACCATAGCCATTTTGCAAGTTTGTTTGTTTGTTTTGCACCTGACAATCAGCTGCCAAAAAGCTGAGTGCCTCACACATAATGCTAGAAGCAGAGCCCAAAGAATCAGTTTCCATCTCGGCATCTCTTCCTCCAATTAAAAAACCTGATTTCTATGTCTCTACGTAAGATTTCTGGGATGATTGGTCAGATGACAGGAACATCTGCCCTGACCTAGAGACAGGCCAAGAACAAGCCTCTCCTTCTCTTACACATTTGTTTGATCTTGAGATGGTTTTAAGCAAGTCTCAAGTGCCTCTCTCTGGATTGTGGGAAAGAACTCGGGCACTAAAAGGCCACAGCCAACAAACTCTGGCTCACTCCAGTCTCTTCTGATGTAACCTAGATGAGGGGGCGGGCCCTCTCGCTCCGCTGCCACGTTCTCGCCTCCCCGTGGGAAGCTATCCCGGGCAGGCGTGGTGGCGACCTCCACTCGGGGTCTGAGCGCCCGCTAGCAACTTTGTGCCTCTAAGCCTAGCTCCAGCCTCGGCCCTGTGACCAACTGACGCGATTTCGCTTTCACTTTACGCTCGTGGTCCCGCGTGGCTCCCTCTGAAGTGGCCGTGGGGCCCTGCGTGGTCCCCCGCGCGGCCCGGGCCGCGGCCTCACCCCAGCCTCTCCTTGCTCTCGTCCGGGGTTAGCTGATCGAAGGTCTTGGAGTCCTCCTTGCCCAGGAAGGCCTCATGATCGTACTGGAAGCTCTGGTTGTCCTCGGGCGGCCGCTCGCCCAGCTCCGAGTCGGGCCGAACCACGCGCTCCTTGCGAACCGTGGGCTTGGCTCGCAGCGCCAGCACCAGCGCCAGCAGAAGCCCCAGGGCGAGTCCCAGGCGGCCACCGCGCGCCATGGTCGGGAGCAAAGAGAGGCTGCGGGGCAGTGGGGGCTCTCAGCGCCACAGCCTCTGTCCCCTCCCCAGCGAGGGGCGCGCCCGGCTGGCTCTGGGAGGCTCGGGCCGCCCCACTCACGCGCCCATTGGCCACGGCGCCGCCGGGGGAGGCCGGGGCCGCGGAGCCACGTCGCCAGCCAGGGTGGTGGGCGCCGGGCTCGGGTTTCGCCTCGGCCCCTCCCCGCGATCTCGTTGCGAGGGGCGGGCCCAGATGATGGGGGCTGCGGACTGGAAGGCTCTCTGCAAAACCGGAAAGAAGTACTTTGTGAAAAAGCAACAGATGTTTTGGGTGATAGCTCGTCTTCGCGTTTAGAGAAGCAGCACTTTTACTCAGCTTCCAGCTGAAAGCCCGAACCTCAGCCCAAGGCTAGCCCGAAGATGAGCATTTAAGCCCGGTTAACACAATTTGCAGTGTGGTTAGGAGCACTTGAGTCTGGAAGGAGGCCAGGATGGGCGTGGTCCCCTAGGTTGGGGGTGGGGGGAGGCAATCTCAACATCCAGGCGATAACACCGGAGGACTGTGGGAGGAGACCGGGGAGTAAGGAGAAGTTCTTTCTAGTTCCTATGGGAGAGAGGCAGAAAGGCTTCCCAAAAGAAACAGAGATATCAAATTATAAAGCTTTCGCTTCTGAAATGTTGGCACGCCATTTTACAAACCCACTATCCCATCGGCGCATTAAATCCGAAATAACGACACCAATCAGTGATGGTCTGTATTATATAACTTTCTGCAATGATGAAATGTTCTCTATATGGACTGTCCTATATGTAGTGGCCATTGAATATTGACATGGAGCCGGTCCAAACAATAGTTGAGCTTATTATTACCCTTTTCACACACACACACACACACACACACACACACACACAAATGCATGTAAATGTCAAATGTCAGAGGGTCAAAGGATCCTTCAAAGGGTCTCAGAAAACTGTGGTTGAAGAGCCGCCTCCTACCCCCAGTCCTAAAAGCTGTAGTGCCCTCTGATCACCTCCTTCACCTTTCGCACATTCTCAAGAAAAGGTCAGTGGGCTGTGCTTTCTTGCCCTTGCAGTAAGGAAGTCAAGACATTATAGCATAGATGCAAGTACCTTTCTATAAAGGTCATTTTTGGTAACAAATTCAGATGATGAGCCTAACACACATAGCATTGATTGCTGTCTCAGTTAGGGTTTATTGTTGTGAACAGACACCATGACCAAGCAACTCTTATAAGGACAACATTTAATCGGGGATGGCTGACAGGTTCAGAGGTTCAGTCCATTATCATCAAGGTGGGAGCATGGCAGCACCCAGGCAGGCATGGTGCAGGAGGAGCTGAGAGTTCTACATCTTCATCTGAAGGCTGCTAGGAGAAGATTCACTTCCAGGCTGCTAGGATGAGGGTCTTAAAGCCCACACCCACAGTGAGACACCTACTCCAACAAGACCACACCTATTCCAACAGGGCCATATTTTCTCATAGTGCCACTCCCTGGGCCAAGCATATACAAACTATCACAAGGGCATAATGAAGAACAAGCCAACCAGAGTTCTGCAGAGTATATATAACATAGTAGACCAATCATGGAGGGCTTCCTGGAATGAATGACTGATAGAAACCTAGGCCAAGCCAAGCAGGTGAATGTGGCTATGTGAGAGGTCCCATGTTAGCTGGCAGAGGACAGTGGAGCTGGAAGTCATGCTCTGTGGCCTTGTGTAGCCTCTTCTAGTTGTCAGGGAGATGGGGGTCAGGGAGGAAGGGATCCAGAGTTTGATGGATCCAGTGTTCCTCCGTTGGTTTTCCATTGGGATAAGAAGTGCTATATTTGAAACTAGGAAAGTGTCAACTGTTGGTAAAGAGGTGTGGACTTGAAACACAGGACTGTGCCCCCTTGATTGTTAATCAAGCTTTGAATGGAGTGGGCAGCTCCCAGATGCAAAGAGAGCCCAGGAAGGGAGCAGCATGTTCCTGCCCCCTCCACTGCTGATGCTGCCACCATTGTCAGACTGCAGCATCCTCAGGCTTCCAGGGTGGATGGAAGACCAGGACCTCACAGGCATCTTCTACCCTTCAGCACTAGATTAGGGATGAGCTGCCATCAGATCTGCAGCCTGTTGGGCATACAGATGGCTACTGATGGACTAGCCAGCTCCTATCCTGTAAGCCAATCTAATTGAGCCTCTTTTACAATGCTTATTTATTTTATTGTTTCTATTCCCTGAAATAATCCTGTCTAATAAACTTCTCAAACCCAAATGTCTTGAGGTAAGTGGCTTAATGCCCTTTGTGTTCACAAGGCAAACTGGATACAAATCAAATCAGGGGAGAGGGAAGAAGAGATTGGGAAGGGGATGGGACAGGGAGTGGAGGCTGCTGACAGGCTATTACTCATGACTTGCCATGGCCGGCTTGGGCTCACTGGTGTTGAAGCAGATCGTCATGAATGAAGGTGGCATACTGTCACCCTTGCTCCAGTTGGGCACACTTCTGGTTTCCCATAGAGTGTTTCAGAGGTAAGCTCATTCCCCGTGGGAATTGCCCACAGCGCTGTGAATCCAGAAGCCTTGTGTAATTCCCCCACAGCTTGCCTACATTCTCTTCTGGCATTTTTTTCTTTTCAATCTTCCCTGGAGAATTAAAAAGTCCCCTCAAATGATCAGGAAAGTTGATGATACAAACTAACTGCAGTTCTCTAAGTGGTTGTGTTCTTTCATTTTTAAAGCTTGCTTTTTATTTCTCCCTGTGTGTCTATGGGGGGAAGGATGAAGTTCATTCTCACCTCCTAAGTTAACCTCCATCCTTAATGAGGCAAAGGATCTCAGAACAGAGGAGGCATGTAGCTGGGGGCTGAACCAATGCAAAGGAAAAGCAGTTTCAAATAGGTGAACTGATAGATTAGGATATGCTGATCAGCTGCAAGTAGCCCCATTCAAACTCAAGCTAAAAGTTAATAGAACTAGGGAAATGTTATTATTTCATGTATCAAAGTCTTTTTAAAAGTCTTTGTGTGGGTTTGTATGGGCACCTTTGTTCCACATCCTGTCTGTGGTTAGATGCAGCATAGATGGGTGGATGAGCTTCCAGGAACTCTCCTGTCTCTCTCAATAGCATCCAGCTTTACACTTGTCGGTCTTCATCCTTGTTGAGCAAGCACTTCACCCACTGAGCCACATCCTCCGAGCTCAAAATGTCTTGAGTTAAATCAACTTCAGACTGGCTCATGCCAGTGGCTGAAGCGCATCAGGGAACCAGGTTTTAAGCTCTGTGGTATTCCTCCAATAGAAAGGGGGGAAAGTTTCATTCCTGTGTTAAAAAAAAGCTTTTTCCATCAGATCTCCTTTCACATCTCATTGGCCAGAAAGGTTCGGAAATTCCATGATTGATTAGACCAATCAAAATCGACTCTGTGGGGCTGGAAAAATATACGACATCTTCAAAAACACATCCTGAGGGTCTGCTAGGAAAGTACAAGCCAGATGGTTAGAGATGCCACAGGGATTGTAATCAACTGCCGCGTGTTTAAAAGCCCCATCCCGGCCGCTCTACCATTCACAGTCACAGGAAGTTGCCGAAACCCAACTCAAATGTCGTCTGTTCCGTGATTTTTCCCTTAAATCTTGGATCAGAATCAATCATTTCTAACTCAAAATGCCCAGAGCCTTTACACTGCACACACAACCTTTTCATGGTCTAACTTGTACTAACAGATTCATTTCAGCTTCTCCTGAGTCTGAATTCCCTAAGAGGAATACTCTTATATGATTCCTGTTCATGTGCATAAATCCAGGGACTGTAACATTTACTACCTTCTCATTGAAGTTTATTACAATATGATAGTTTGCCATGAGGCTAGGAACCACATTCTTTTGGTTCACTATTGCATACCCACTACTTAGCATAATACCTGGCCCATAGTAGGTGCCCCAGTAATATCAGAGTGCATAATAAGGTACTAATGCCAACCAACCTTTGTTTCTGTTAAGTAATGTAGAGTATTTACTTTTTCTCTCCCATTTGAAACACATACACACACACACACACACACACACACACACACACAAGATGGTGAACATCAGACAATGAAGGACACTGGGAATAATCCAGGACAGTCCTATTATTATCTCAGCTTATTGCTTTGAGCAGAAATTCCAGATGTGATACAAAGAATGAGAGCAGAAGTGAATATCCAGAGAGATGTCTCTCTGGATACTCTGCTTAGGCAAGCATATTAGCAAGGAGAAAGCTTTAAGGGGGAACGCCTACGACCTGCAGAGAGTCCCCATTGAGTATTGAAAGGCACTGATCAGTGCATGTACTCAAGGCTAAAGAATGAACTCTCTGCAAGATTCAGAGAAACAAGAAGTACTAGGCCCAGTGCCTGTTGCAATTAGTCAGGCTGGAAAAACATGTAATTAACTGGGCACTGAGCAGAGACACTTGGCCCTAGATTGACCATTGCTCCCCAAAATGACTAACAAAATATAAAAGCAAAATGCAAAAGACACAACTGTTCTAAGTAACCTTACTTCCTTCATGAGAAAATGTGCAGGATAACTTAAAGGAATAAAATAGAGAGCACACAAAGTGTGTGTGTGTGTGTGTGTGTGTGTGTGTGTGTGTGTATGTGTGTATGTGTGTGTGTGAGAGAGAGCAAGAGAAAGGTAGAGAGAGAGAGAGAGAGAAAGAGAGAACAACATGACCCCAGTGGTTCTCAGCCTTCCTTAATGCTGCGACCCTTTAATACAGTTCCTCATGTTATGATGACCCCCCAACCATAAAATTATTTTTGTTGCTATTTCATAACTGTAATGTTACTATTGTTATGAATTATAATCTAAATACCTGTGTTTTCTAATAGTCTTAAAGAGACCCCTGTGAAAGAGCTGACAACACCCACAAAGGGTTTGAGACCCACAGGTTGATAACAACTACAAAACTCATAGTTTCTAACATTCAATCAGAAACATAGCAGGGAGCCAGGACTGGTGGTGAATGCCTGTAATCCCAGCTCTTGAAAGGCTGAGGCAACAGGAGCAAGAGTTAGAAGCTAGCCTGGGCTATCTGGTGGAACCCTGTCTTAAAAAACAAGATTCAAAACAAACGAAAGGCAATAATAGTTTCTTAAAAGGACAAAACCATGCACAACGCAATAATAATGGGCAACTACTAATAAAACGGACTCAGATGTTAGAACGGAGAGAGAGGACATTTAGACAGCTATTGTCATTGTATTCAATAGATTAAGAAGAGACAAGGAAGTAACAAAAATATACAAGTTGAAAATATAATGATCAAACCAGAAACATATGAGATGAAAAATATTCCATATAAGACTAAAGACTCAATATTGTAGAAGAAACTATTTGAATTTCAAGGTATAGCAGTAGAAACTATCCCAAGGATTCCTGAGTAAGATGGCAGACTAGTGGCAGCCTTCTGGAGATCCAGTGCAGAAATGTCAGAATAAGAAAAAAACAGGCTTTATGATGGTGAATGTGGTGGCACATGCCTTTAATCCCAGCACTCAGAAGGCAGACCCAGGTGGATCGCTGTGAGTTCGAGGCCAGCTTGGTCTGCAGAGCTAGAATATAACAAAATACTTCTAAAAGGGAAGTTTATAGCCATGAGTGCTCATGTTAATAAACCAGGCCTAATACAAATAAAAAACATATTAGTGCACCTGAAAGTTTCAGAAAAATAATAAGCTAGTCTCAAAAGAAGTAGATGGCAATACATTTGTAAAAAGTAAGACAGAAGTCAATAAAATGGAGACTAAAAGAACAATATATAGATTCAATTGAAGGGTTGGTTCTTTGGGGGGAAAAAGTAATATTGACAAACCTGTAGCCAAAAGAAATTGAAAGAGGACCTAACTTAACTTTAATAAAAGTAGATCCCCAAGGAGGATTTCACAACAGATTCCAATGCACTGTGCCTAGATGGTTGTCAACAGATGAGCAGATAAACTACAGCATGAACAATGTATTTTTAAGCTGTAATAAAGAATGAAATTATGAGATGCAGAAAATAAATGAAACTGAGTATCACCTTATTACAAAAGTTAAGCCAGACACAGAAGGACAAATGCCATGCTTTTCCTTTGGACATAGAATCTATATTTAAATGCTGGTGTATATGAGTGAGGAAAGACATGAGGGTTTTTAACAGAGACAGAAACAAAGATGGGTAATAGAATATATATGAGCAACAGTGAACAGTGACAGTGAAAGCTCTGTGAAACAGTCTCATGGTGCATACATCACACATACCACACATATACAGCATACATACAGCACACATACACAGAGCAACATACAACACATGTACATACATCACACATATAGCACGCATGCATCACTAGAGTCTCAGAGGAGGAGGAGGTGGAAGAGGAGGAGGAAGAGGAGGAGAGAAGGGAAATTAGATAAGGAAAGAATGGCCCAACATTTCCCAAAGTGAATTAGCAACATATGCTATATATTGAAGAAGTTCAACACACCTCTAGCACAAAATATTTGAAGAAAACTTCATTAAAACATAAAATTCAATATATATATGTGTGTGTGTGTGTGTATGATAAAGAAAATCTGAAAAGCAACCGTATGTGGTCAGCAGCAGTGGTGGAAGAATAAAACCTGAATGTAGGCTGGAGAGATGGCTCAGTAGGTAAGAGCCCTTGCTGCCTCTTCCAGAGGCCCCAGGTTCAATTCCTAGCACCTACTTCAAGGGGCTCATAACTGTAAGTCCAGCTCCAGGTAATTCAATACCTCTGGCTTCTGTGGATACCTGCACTCATGTGCATTTACCCACATGCAGACATTTACACCACATATCATTAAAAACAATAAAAATATTTTGAAAAACCCTGAATGTGGGATGTAGTTATAAGCTGAGACTAGCAAGGAGAACACAAGGAACGATCTGTTTGCTTTCAGTTGACTATATTTTAGTGAGTGTGTATGTTGCCTAAAGAGACAGAGAGATAAAGAAAAGGGGAAAGAGAAGGAAGGAAGGAAGAAGGAAGGAAGAAGGAAGGAAGGAAGAAGGAAATTTGCTTTAAGGTTGTGAAGATATCCTGAATTCTTGTCTTGCCCTGGGGCATACTGCATTACTTATTCTGGATATATGAAATTTAGAATCTGTTAGTACAATATTAGAAAAGTTCCTTTGTTTGCCCAAATGTCCTCACTAAACCCGGTAGGTAGGAAAGAAAATCAGGACTGTTGTACTTAGCTTTGCCCCGTAGTCTGGAAGCAAGTTTCCTCAACCCTTGAGTCCTGTGAATGGGGCTGGGAAGACATGGCTCCTCTTACCTCTAAGGATGATGCAAAGACACCTCCACAGTGAGGGCCTGTCTTTACAGGGTCACTGGTCTGTCGTGTTACCTACAGGCCTTAGTGAAGCTTATTAGGGATGACGGTACTATATCTTCTGTACCAGTTGCTTCAAAAATGCCTGATGAAGCTACTGTCAGAAAGAATCACTAGAAAGTCACTCAGGACTGTTTTTACAAAACAAAATAGGGTGGGGAGTGTGTATTCTTATTTATGTGTATGTCTTCATATATGTAAGCGTTCATGCAAGGACACCAGAAGGGGTCATTGAATCTCTTGAAGGTAGTTACAGGTGAGATGCTAAAGATGGATGCTGGGAACCCAACCAGGGTCTTCTGCTGAAATAGTAAGTTCTCCTAATGAGTGAGCCATCTCTTCAGCCCTCAGAACTGTTCTTGATAAACCAAAGAGTCATTAGACAAGGTCCACTCTTTGGGAAGGATTTCTCCCTCTTTGAAAACTATACATGTGGCACATGTTTGTATGGATTAATGACAAAGACAAATAAAATTGAAGCTACCCCAAACTCTACCTAAACATAACTGTCTCTCAGACCTGATGCATCTATAAGCAAATATATAAAAGTATGTTTCATGCATACAGGGCTCTATTACATATAATTCCAGCCACTAAGCATCTACATCAGCATCTTCAGAGGCTGTGTAATACTACATCATCCTTTAACTGTCAGGAATTTAGACAGCGATTGTTAGCCATTGGCATACGGATACCTTAAGTGAGCAAACAAGAATAAGTGAACAAGAACTTAGCGAATGTACATGTTTGTGGGCGCTGCTGAGCTGAGCTGTGATGTCTCATACTCTGCAGCCAGCTGCCAGCTGGCTGAGCAATCCTCATTCTGACTGTGCTTACTCACAGGCCCTGGGCTGGCTGCCTGTTGACTCTAGGGAAAAGGTTACCGTGGAGACCACTGGGACAAGATGATTGTTCTGGTGAGCAGTCCCAGTGGGCTAGCTGGGGACCGTGCTTGTGGCTGTTCAGATGAGCGAGGGCTAGAAGTGATGAGCAAGCTCTTTGGCCAGCAGTTGCTGTGTGCCAAGTGCCGAGTAGACTCGTGGGTACAGAGAAGGCTGAGAGCAGGGAATTCCTGCACAAATGCTTTCAGTTGTTATGTGATTCATCAGCCATACGAATTTCTAAATACAAAATAAGTTGCCAAATTTGCTGTGGAGAAAGATAAACCAATGGACATTCTAATTTACGTGGAAAAGCCAATTTCTCTATATTTCTGATGTATCGCTATAGAGTTCTTTCTCCCAGCTCCATGCTCTCAGAAATAAAACTCCATACAGACATAAAATATTCTCTCTACATATCACAACTTGTGGGCTGGGCTTTGCACTTGAGTTGGATTATATACACCAAAGCGTCACAGACATGAACAGGAAAAACAAGATATCTTGTAAGGGGAGGGGCCGGAGAGACAGCTTAGCAGTTAAAAGTTCCATACTGTTCTTGCAGAGTACTGGAGTTCAGTTGCCCACAGCATCCACATCAGGTGGTTTACAGCTGCCTAGAACTCCAGCTCCAGGGGGAATCCAATGCCTCTGCTCCACTCTCCCCACACACATGCGTTTATAACTTGTTGCTTGACCAAGTTGGACTTTGAGGGTCTCTGTACTTTGATTTGTTGTGGATTCTCTATCTGGGGTGAGCAGATGTGTGTGTGTTGTGTCTCCCTAGGAAAAGTTTTGCCACACAGCCTGTGTAAATTTGAATTCATTATACTCTATCTTCAGGTACTTTTGGAATTTTCTATTTTGAAAGGTATTTTGAAATGTATTTTAACATTATCAAGAATTTGTACACAAAATTACTTTTACATTGATTTGTGGTAACCAACTACAGACTACATCATCGTTGATGTAATGAGTCTTCTCTTGGGCTACTGGAGAGAATTCCTACACTAGCTTATTATTAATGAGAGTCTCTGTAAAGGAATCAGAGGCAAAGGGATGGATTCAATTAGGAAGGTGAGCACATAGGAGAGAGGAGGTCTTTCAATGCCAGATGGGTGGAGTCCAAAGTCAAGGTACAGGGCGGTGCAAATGTGTGGTTAGCTAGAACAGAAGGAAGTTCCCATTTGGCAATCTCTAAGTCCACAGAGAATTAGGAGTGAGGTCCAGGGTGAGCAAGCTCGGGGAGAGGCAATTAGGAAGCTATCGTCTGAGGAGGCTTGAGAGTTGGAACTCTGTAAACTGCAAAGGCTAGAGTGTTGCTGAAGGGAAGCGTCGGGACCTCGACAGGACACAGAGAACAATGGAAGGAAGAGAGGAAGAGGAGGACTTGCCTAGCAGCAGGTTAAAGAATGGGTTTTCCGGATAGACCTTTTGGAGCTCAGAAAGTGTGTGTGTGTGTGTTAGGCAGGACTGGATAACAGGTATCTGCGTGTTTAACCCTAGATTGGGATTTGAATCCAGGTACAGGGGATTGTTGGATGCTGTGACAACGCTGCCTTAGTCATAGGCGGGGAGTAAGGCTAAGTTGGAACTAGTGGCCTTTGTTTCCTAGTGGGCAAGGACACAGACTGACAGCAGAGATGGAGCTGTAGGCTCTCTCAGGTAGTCATGTAGCTTCCTTATGTTGATGACTGAGACCTCAAGGTCCAGGATATCCAATGCGGTCCTCTTCCAGAGAACCTGGGTGGGGCTCACATCACATCCAAGGACTGTCACCACAGGGGCAGAGAGAAACAGCTTGTGGTTTGTTGTTCGCTTCTGGAAGTTGTTTTTAGAAATAAAAAAAAATTAGCTTTTAAAATCAATCAACCAGTCAGTCAGCACTGCTGAAGCTGGCACACTTGAGCTAATTGTTTTCCTTCTCATTTAGACTTATTTCCTACTGTGTGTGAGGTAGCACTCTCAGGAAAAGCTTGGGCATTCCCTAGGAATAAAACAATTCCTTCATTTCGCAACAGGACTTGGTGAAGTGAGCTGACTTGTAGAAAGACCAGGGACAGTAGTTTCTGTAGCGTAGAGCCTGGGAAACTCCAGCTCCTACCCCTTTGCCAAGTCAGAATCCACTTATGATGTTAAAAATTGCTTCAGAATCTGAAGGACTCCCAGTGCTAGAAAGAGATGTTACAGCACAGCTCGTCAATTTATCTATCATCCAAAGCTTATGACATATTTCCCCTCTTTTGCAACTTCAGTTAACTACCAACTTTGAGTTACCAATGTCAGAGAATAAAGCTTGCTGTGAATCTGTCCAAGCAAGGTGGAGGGAGAGAAGGGTTGTCTTTTTCCTGGTGTCTCTGCTTCTCTAAATCGGAAGTGTCAGGAAGAAAATGGGACTGGGATATGGAGGGAGAGCCCAGCCTAAGTAAAGACTGCTGGTCACATGGCCCTAGCCTGCCCTGCCTGGCTGATGTGAGGCTGGCTTGCTCTGGGTTAAGAGAGCAGAGGAGCTGAAAGGCACCAGAGGAAATCCAGAAGTATCTGAATGAGCCATTTAACTCTGACCGACAGGTGTAGTGAGGTGGGGGTTGAGGGAAAGAGAGTTCACAGGGGTATGGAGAGAGGAACACAGAAGCAGGGGAGTAAAATGCTGCCCTGAGTTGATGCTGAGTACATTTCTGTCCCACGCCTTGTGTTCCTAGATGAGCCTTCAAGCATCTGCTTTCTCAGTCAATAGCATCATGCTTGCCTTTTGTCCAAGCTGGATCCCTGGGTTCTACCAGGTCCTCCTGCCAGTATCAGGCCTCTTCCTACCCGCTACTACCATCTCTTGCTGATAACAGTGCTCCCTGTCTCCAGCCTTGCCTTGTAACTCCTCCACTAACTGGAGGTCTTTCTAGAACACATGGAATCAAACCACCCAACTCCATCCCCAGCAGAAACCATTCAGTGGCTTCTTGTTGTCCCTAGGGCAAAACTGAATTCTTTTATTTGTTTCTTTAATAAAAATATCATGATATCACTTTCCACTCCCCTGTCATTTCTCAGTCCCTCCTCTGTCCCTTTGCTCCAACACCTTTGCCTCCCCACTCTTGAATGGCTAGCTTCTTTTTCTTTATTAATGCTACGTATATGTATATATAAGTATGCAAAAATATATAAATGTGACCTACCGAATCTCTGGGCTGATCATCTTGCATAACCAATTATGGGGCTCATTCTTAGGAGAGACTAATTTTTTCTTTCACAGAAGCCTGTGGTTCTTTGTATAGTGTGAAATGCTGTAAGCTCCCCCCCTTCACACTAGCATGCCCATTGATAACCCCAACACTCTGGCCATGTTTATGCACCCATTTCTAGGAGAGACTGTTTAACAGCAGACTTCTTGGCATTTCTACTCTTAGAATCTTTCTGCCTCCTTTTCTGCAATGCTCCCTGAGTCATAGATCCACTGGGACTGGCTCCCTAGGATCTGTTAACATCTGCACTGTGTCCAGTTGTGTTTTTCTGTAATGGTCTCCATTAGATGTAAAGAGAAGCCTCTTTGATGAAAGATGGCAGCTTACACTTATCTGTGAGTCTAAGAATAAGATTTAGAACACAGTAAGGAATTGCACTGGCCTAGCAAAGGTCCATGACATCACTAGCAACAGTTGTTGGCCAGGTTTCTAGGACAAGGCATAATTTCCCTCCTGTTGACTGGGCTCCAAGTTTCATTAGACCACTGTTGGTTACCACCAACATGTGAGTACCACTATTGCACTTTTACTGATAGCTTGCCATAGTGGTCATTGTTGTGGTTCCTTGGTGTTGTAGCTGGGTAGGACTATTGTTAGATTCCTTCCCATGGCAAGTTGCCAGGACTTCAGGACAGGAGTCTTCGGGTTAGATTCAGCTCAAATAATCTGAGTCCTGTGTCATAAGAGTGCAGTGTCTCCAGCAATAGAGGCTTACCTCCAACCTTTCAGTGGCATCCAAGGGCAATGGTAATGGTCTAAATCGTTTTGGGAGTCCCTTGGTTGAGCTACCCTGATCAACCATTTGAAAAGAGGTTTCTCATGAAAGGTAAACTATTCAATGGAGCTCAAGGCCTTAAATCTAGGTCTCTATTAGTTCTACTTCTTGGGGCTTTTGCTTACACACTTGCCATCTCTGGCCATGGTCATATGAAATCTCTCCATGTCTCTTAAAGGTCTTACCCCTTACCCCTCCCCACACTGTGTAATACTATCCTCCTGGTTGTATCCTCCTCTTTACCCAGGGTCATCTCAGAACATCAGAGCTGTCCAACACGTTATTAGCACATGCTAAGGATGGGTGGGGGGCAGAAGAAGTACCCATCCCATTTTACAGGTAAACTGAGGCTCAGAATGCAATTCTGTCCATGGCCTTTCAACATCACAGCTCAGAATCCACTTCAGGGTCATTGATTTCCTGAGAGAGTCTTTTTCATCTTTCTTGAATCTATGGAAGGGAGTCATCAAGGGGAACAGCACTGCACTGTGTCCTTATGTGTGATGATCACTCACAAAGCTCTCAGAAGGGCCATCGTGGCAATGAACGTGACTCCACCCACATGAAACTGCTCTGCCATATCAGTAAGGGATCTCATTCACCAGAGTATTATCAGGCTTAGAGATCAAGATGGCAAGAATCCAAAGGAGAAAAAAAAATCAGACACAATTTGAAGGTTTATTCCACTGAATGTATTATTCAAAACACAATCTTCTGTGTCCTAGAGCCTGGTACCTGTGTTCATTGCTGGCTTTTCTCTTTTTTTTTCCTCCTTTCACTACAGTGAATAGTTTCTGCTCACTTTTCTGTTTTTCCTTTTGATTGACTGGAAGAACTGTGTTTCAGGATGATAGATATTGTTCATTTAGCTCCAGCATTTACTTTCCCCTAAACTAGTTCTGTGTTGACGATTGATCAGGCTTCTCCCCCATTTAGCACCCATGTAAAACATTGCAAAAGATTGGATCTGTGGCTCAGGGAGCATTTTTTGCAGCAATCCGTTCAAGCTGCAGCAGGCATGCCGAGTGGCACGGAAGCTCTTAATGAAAAGGCGGTGGATATTAGGATTTTATGGACTGGAAAACAGTACAAATCAAAGCACTTTGCTTACTGTTTATCTGTTTAGAGCATTTTTATTTTCTAAACCCAGCAATGCTCATCTTTTTCATGTAGCACTTTCGTTTGGCTCTTTACATATTGATTTTCCCGTTCAGTGGTGTGCCCTGATGCAGTTGGAACCCTCGGCCTAGGAGATGAGTGAGCACAAGAACTGGGCAATTGCTGTGTTCTCAGCCCCAGATTCTTCCATTGAGGGGAGGGAGAGGTCAAGGCTCACTGTACAGAAACAAAACATCCCGAACCAGTCCTTCCCCTGTGTGGGTTTTCCCCTTGACCCTACAGGCTGGGCCTTTTGCAATAGGAGACTCCCAGCATTGACACACAAAGTAGTGTCTCCTCTTTAAACGCTGGGTGTCTCCTATTGTATTACAGCAGACAAGGAAGGCTCCAGCAAAACCAAAACGCATCAAGGGTCCAGTAATTATGGACAGATAATATTCATAAACAATTTTGCTAGTCTGTTGTTTGTCTAGTCACATACTGTCTCTATCAAAACTCATGGCAATAGGTAACACAGTATTATGGGCAGCCCTGTTGCAGTAAAACTATCTTTACCAAAAGAGACAAGGAGAAAGATAACATTTGGGATCCCTTATCTGTGGATTCCATATCTATGGATTCAACCAACTGAGGATGGGGTCCAGAGAATGTGACTGTACTGAACACGCTAGGGTTTCTTTTTCTTGTCTTTTTTTCTCTATGCAATATAACAGCATAGCAACATCTAGGACACCATTAGGTACCGCAGGCTGATTTACACAGTGGACTTAAAGTGTACGGGAGGATGTGGGAGGATATGGGAGGGCAGGCATAGGTTCCATGTGAATACAGTCCCATTCTATGGTAAGGGCTTGTATATGTATGGATTAGGGTATCTGAGGGAACTCCCAGAAGCAGTTCTCTTTGGATAATGGCTGGGGCTCCATGGCAGGTTTGTGGGATATGTTTTCTGACCACTGGTTTAAACCAGAAGGGAAGAGGACAAGTGCATGTGGTAAAAGGATTGAGGGAACCATTGTTCCCTCAGAAGATCAGGGTGCAGAGGAGCAGTTGGTGTTTTGAGTAACTGAGGCCCTGTCTTCTCTAATAAGCAAGGCTTGATCATCTGTCCTCAATATACCAACTGACGGAGTCAGGCAATGGTGAAAAGCAGAGAAAGGGTATTTACTTAGTGTGGTAATGCTAGGAAGAGGAAGAGGAAGGAAGTACAATGAGCCCTAACTTCGTTTCCAGGTGCTGTTGTGGGGTCTAAGCTTCCATAGAGGGCTGGAGGAACGGAGAGAGGGGCAGTCCTGTTAATGTACTGCCTCACAATTGTCTGACATATAGTCTGTCCTGCTAGGAAATATAATACGTGGTCTGCACGTATGAGAATATTTTTTCCTGGGAGACAAGGCCCTCCTGACACCAGGGCTTTGCTCCTTCTCCTCCTATGTGAGATTCCCTAAGGGAACTCCAAGTCCTAGAGACCAGTTATTTCAATTAGTCTGACAGCCAGGGGGAGGGGCAGACACAGCTCTCTTTAGTTTAGCATATATTTGCTCCTGATACCTACTTTGTGTCTCTAGCATTGTGGGTTTAGGGAGGCAAGAGAGCGGTGAGAGAAGAGTCCCATGACCTCCTTCTCCGACCCCCTCCAAAGTCTTTCTGTCTGACCTAATCTGGGCATCAGCAAGGGCGATGGGGATGAAGCTGGCATCCCAGAGCTCAGAGCAGAGACATGGTGTAAAGACTGGCACAGGGCACCCCACGGGGTGGGGACAGTGACAGCAAGAACAGGAGATGCCTGAGGACTAACTTCCTAAAACTCCTCCTTTCTGGGGGAGGCGGGAGGCGGGGTGTGGGGAGTGGGAAGCTGCCTGTAGCAGCAGCAATCACACCCCTGGGCTCAGATTCTTCCCTCCGACTTTACTATGAAGCACCCCTCCCCCAACCACAGATCCACGATCTAATTCAGGGCAGGGAAATGCAGGCTCAGTGCTTTCATTTGCATTATTAGGAAAGCCAAATTCTTCTTCTGGCAGAGTCAAAGTCAGGAGCTCACAGCCACCTGGGAATGCCTCCCAGAGGCAGACCTGTGTTCAGCTAGCTTGAGGGAAAGCAGGATACACTGGGTCAGGGAAGCCAGGGTGTATACTGTCATCAAGCTTTGGATCAAGCTGCACCTGGAATAACGCCTCCATTTCTGTTATGTAAGTCAATTTGAGCTCTCTCTTTTTCCCACCAAGGTTGATTGTCTGTTTCTAGCAACAGAAAGAATCTTGGCTGAGAGAGAAAGTAGATCTGTTTCTGCAATCTAGATCTGCCTACCCCTACAGTGGAAGGGGCATCAGATGAAGCTCTTCTAGTTTCCAAAGCATGCATAAAACTGCAGCTTTTTCTGTGTGCATGGTTCTTTTCAGATGTACATGCGGTTGCATTCATGCACAATTTTTAATGCTGGTATGCACATTTCTCAGATGCAGAAAAAATCTCTTTCTCGAATACCTACATGACACAGACCTCCCTTGTCACAAAGACAGCAACTTCCTAGGTAATTACATAGGTCTGTGAAGATAACCATAGCAACCTGGCAGGCTCTGAGGCATGATGTCATGTAGGTCGCCCTGACTGGGGAGATGCTGATGTTAATATAGTCTCTGCCTAGGTCCTGGTGACTTTCATTTGCTTCAACTGCTCATTTTAGACAGCATCCCCTGCTAGTTAGTGGTTGCCAAATTTTTAATTTTATGGACCAATAAAATGTCCAACCAGAAAAGGCAACACAGAGATGTCAGTTTTTTTGTTGTTCTAAGTGAGAGCATTTAACAGAGATAAAAACAACCAAACAGCTATTGCTAGCATTTCATCATTGAAATAAATGCATGGCTTTAGGGACTCTGGCTGGCTAGACATTGGGGCAGAGCCAGGACTTCCACTTGAGGGATACAAAGGGACCGAACACAGCCCCCCACTGCCAAGCCAAACTCGCTGCATGCACAGGCTGTGTCCACGTGGGTGAAAATGTATGAATATTCATCTTTATTCAAAGGGATTTCCTGCTGGCCATGCAGCCATAGGGTCATGCCTGCCTAGAAGGTTTAACCATTCTAATCTGCACGAGATTCTTTTGGAGCTGGCAATGGCTCTGCATTGTATGATTCAGCTTAAAAAAAAAAAAAAAGTCACTAGGGCTGGGTTTTAACCAGTGCTTAACATTACACGTATGCATGCCATGGATGCTACGTGGTTGTGGGAACCCCATCACGAGCCATTTCCAGTCTGCAAGCTGTCAGTAGGAAACCGTAAGGCTAGCCCAGAGCCAACTGTGAACTCACACAGAATGGAATTGTCTTGCCTCACTAGTTCCCAAATGGAAGGGAGTAGGGAGCAGGATGAGCAATGTCTCTTCTGCTTATTCTCTTCAGGGGACAGCCAGGAAATCAGCCTGTGCAAGTGTCTGCTATGGGCCAGGTAAGGCCCTAGACATTAAAAGATTATCTCATCTAATTCAGTTTCAAATGCCATTCACCAGTTCACCCTGAACTGTCCCTCTTGTTTTTCTGACAAGGCTCTCGGTGGCCTGGTGTTTGCCTATTAAGCTAGACTGACTGGCCAATATGGTCCAGGAACCCTCCTGCCTCTCTCTTCTCAGTGCTAGGTTTATAAGGGCAAAGCATCATGCTTGACTTTTTTATGTTAGTTCCGGGGAACAGACTTTAAGTTCCATCTTTGTACAATGAGCACTGAGCTATCTCTCTAGCCCCAAACACTGCAGATCCCCTTACATGCCCAGCTTCTTTTGCTCAGCTTTGTCTACGAAACCTGCTGGATTCATCCTGTGCAACCCTCTCACTTCTGCTTATCTCCATGTTTTCAGATGCTGCTGTAAAGGGGCAGTAACCTTTTGGAAGTGTATAAGCAAGTTGTTGTCCCGAGTGCTCTGAGGTCTAGGATCATCTGTATGTTCTTTCATGATTAATCTCAGCTGAGGCATTTTGGCCTGAAAAAGGGAAGTGAGAGGCTCCCAGGACCCAATGGGGATGACATTAGCTGAAATGCCTAACAGTGGGGAGATAGAATCTGAAGAGACCACCTCCAATAGATAGACATGGCCCCCAGTTGAGGTATGGGGCCACCCACCCATCTCAAAATTTTTAACCCAGAATTGTTCCTGTCTAAAGGAAATGCAAGGACAAAAATGGAGCAGAAACCAAAGGAAAGGCCACCTAGAGACTGCCCCACCTCGGGATCCATCCCATGCATAGACACCAACACTATTGCTGATGCCAAGCTGTGCTTGCAGACAGGAGCCTGGTATGGCTGTTCTCTGAGAGGCTCTGCCAGCACCTGACTAAGACAGATGCAGATGCTCACAGCCAGCCATTGGACTGAACCCAGGGACCCCAATGGAAGAGTTAGGGGAAGGACCGAAGAAGCTGAAGGGGATTACAACCCCATAGGAAAAACAACAGTGAGTGTCAACTAACTGGACCCCTGAAGCTTCCAGGGACTAAACCACCAACCAAACAGTTCACATGGAGGAACCCTTGGCTCCAGCGGCATATGTAGCAGAGGATTGCCTTATCTAGCATCAGTGGAAGGAGAGGCCCTTGGTCCTGTGGAGGCTGATGCCCTACAGAAGAGTTATGTTAGAGGGGTGAGGTGGGAGTGGGAGAGTGGGTGGGGAGCATCCTCTTAGAGGCAAAGAGGAGGGGGAAGGGTTTGTGGAGAGGAGACCGAAAAGGGGGATGACATTTGAAATGTAAACAAATAAAATAATAAATTTTTAAAAAAAATAAAAAATTAAAACAAATCAAAACACAAAAATACATACTCTTTGGGAAAAGAAGGGAAGAAAAATCTTGAGCTCCTTCTCCATGACTTCATCCCAAGTCATAGGTAGACAGTAGGAAGATAGGACTGGAAGATGGATCAGTGGGTAAAATGCTCACTTCACAAGCACATGGATCTGAGTTCAAATCCCAGGACCTATGTAAAAAGCATGTGGCTATGGATATGGCTGCACACATTCCGTAAGTCCAGGGCTGTGAGGGTTGGAGACAGGATAACCATTGGTGTCTTCTGGCTGCCAGTTGAGCTCCAGGCCCAATGAAGGATCAAGAGGAACTAGTACTGTGGCCCCTTGTCCTCTTGGACCTGGGGAAGACATAGAATATGACGCCAAATCCCCAGCCTTCCACTGCTAACTGAAGCAGTGCATGGGGCCCTCTAACAACTGAAACAGAGCCCTGTGGCAGGTGCTCAGTAAATGTTTGCAAACAGTAAGTGGACTGTAGAGAAAAACCACTGAATGAATGGAGGGAGTAGTTTTCATGGAGTGATTTTCTCCTTAGTTTTGCTCAGAGCTCTGCCCTGGAATCTTTGGGGGTCAGCACAACCACACTGGCATAGACTTCAGGCTTCTCACTTAAAGCATCTTTGCAGGCAGAAAACATCTACAGAGGTGCCATGGGCGTGTGGTGATTTTAGACAGCAGACCAGAGTCTGAGCGTGTGTGAGAGCCCTTCAGAGGTGAGAGAAAGAGAAAGTCACTGAAGGAGCCAATTGTAATTACCATTGCTAAGCCTGTGAATTCTTTGAAAGTCTCATGTGGGGCTGAAGGGAAGCTAGGAGTTAAGAGTACTTACTGCTTTTGCAGAGTACTCTTAGTCCCCAGAACCTATGTTAGGAGGCCCATGACCATTAACTCCAGTTCCAGGGGATCCGACTCCCTTTTGTGGTCTCCACAGGCACCTGTACTCATATAGTTTCTTCACATATATATAATTTAAAACAAAATAAATTAAAAGATAACATATTGAGGCCAAAGCAAATGCTAGACACTATACTAAAGACTTCAAATGTATAATTTCCTTGTGATTCACAAATGAATCACATGGTTCATTTTACAAATAGGTGGCTGCAAGGGGGGGGGAGGTGGAGACATGGCTTGGTTTGTAAAATATTTGCTTTGCAATCAGAAAGATCTGGGTTTGATCCTCAGAGCCCTGGGTGTGTGGTGTGCAATTGTTATCCCATCTCTGGGAAAGACAGATACCTAGGCCCTGTGGCCTGCCAACCTAGCCAGGTCATGAGCTCTAGCCAGTGAAAGACCCTGTATTTGAGTGGATGACTCCTGAGGAATGATACCCAATGTTGATCTCTGGCCCCCAAACACATACACACATCTACACCTCCATCTATAGGCAAACATGCACATACATGTGTGTACATACCAAAAACACAAAAGAGAGGTGGCTATTTCCTGCCTAAGTGTGCTGATTATGCCGTATATCAACTTGACACAATGTCCACTTTAAAATGTCCTTTTTTTGTTGTTGTTGTTGGTTTTTTGGTCTTTTTTCAAGACAGGTTTTCTCTGTGTAGCCCTGGCTGTCCTGGAACTCACTCTGTAGACCAGGTTGGACTTGAACTCAGAAATCTGCTTGCCTCTGCCTCCCAAGTGCTGGGATTAAAGGTGTGTGCCACCACGGCCCAGCTAAAATGTCCATTTTAAATGGACATTATTCTGGTTGTTTCTGTGAATGGTTTCCAGGTGAAACTGTGTGGTGGTTTGGATAAGAATAGCCCCCAGAGTCTCATATATTTGAATTCTAGTTCCTCAGCTGGTAGAACTATTTGGGAAGGATTAGGAAGTGTGGTCTTGTTGGAGGAGGTGTGTCACTGGGGGTGTCATTCCCACGTAGCTCTCTTTCTCTGCCTTGTGTCTGTTGTCTCAACATATAAGCTCTCAGCTATTTCTCTAGTACCATGCCTGCCTGCTGCCATGCTCCCTGCCCTGATGGTCATGGACTCACCCTCTGAAACTATAAGCTCCCAATAAACTCTCTCTTCTATAAGCTACCTTGGCCAGTGTGTCTTGGCACAGTATAGAAAAGTAACTAAGTAGACTGCCATTAAAATCAGTAGACTAAGCAAAAAAAGACTGCTTCCTTTAGTGGTTGGGTCTCACACAAGGGTTTGAGACACAAACAGAAGACAGAGGCAGAGGAAAAGTTTGCTCCTTGTGCTCAGCTGACTTTGGTCTGGGACATTGATCCTCTCTAGTCTTTGGACAGGTAGATACCTGATGTAGTGATTTGTGTATGCTCAGCCCAGGGAGTGGCACTATTAGTGGGTGTGGCCCTGTTGGAGTAGGTGTAGCCTTGTTGGAGTAGGTGTGTCACAGTGGGTGTGGGCTTTAAGACCCTCATCCTAGCTGCCTGGAAGTGAGTATTCTGCTAGCAGCCTTCAGATGAAGATGTAGAACTCTCAGCTCCTCCTGCACCATGCCTGCCTGGATTCAGCCATGTGCCTGCCTTGATGATTAAGGACTGAACCTCTGAACCTGTAAGCCAGTCCCAATTAAATGTCCTTCTAAGAGATGCCTTGGTCATATATCTGTTCACAGCAATAAAACCCTAACTAAGACAGAAGTTGGTACCAGAGACTGGGGTATTGCTGTGATAGGCCTAATCATGCTTTTGTTTAGAAGAATGTGGATTTTGGGACTTTGGATTTGGAAAGCAGTGGAATGCTTTAAATGGGGCTTAATGGACTATCCTAGTAGGAATATGGACAATTTTGTTACTGAGAATGATTTGAATTGTGCAGACCTGACCCAAGAGGTTTCAGTATAGAATTTCAATATGTGGCCTAGAGACTGTTTTTGTGGTATTTTGGTGAAGAATGTGGCTACTTTTTGCCCTTGTCTGAAGAGTGTGCCTGAGGCTAAGGTAAAGAGACTCAGATTAATTGCACTGACAAAAGAAGTCGCAGAAACACCCATCATAGACTTTGTTCACTGGTTAAGTCTCATGAAGAGCATTTTGAACAAGCATGGCAAACTGAGAAGAGAAAAATATAAAATATGTGGTTTGAGTATTAAAGGGGCACCAGGAAGTAAAATGGAGCTGAACCCTGTGTTCAAGGATAGTAAATTGAATTAAGGGAGTAGTGACCTTGGGGCAAGATCCCACTCAGCTTAATTTAGATCTAGGCATGATAGTACAATCCTTTAATCCCAGGAGGCAAAGACTAGCAGATCTCTGAGTTCAAAGCCAGCCTAGAACAGAGCAAGCTTTAGGTGAAGAAAAAGTTAAATCCAGGCTTGGTGGATCACGCCTTTAATCCCAGTGTTTAGTAGACATGCGTGAAGATCTCTTGAGTTCAAAGTCAGTCTACAGAGCAAGTTCCAGGACAGCCAAGCTTAGGCAGTGAAGGAGTTGGAAAACAGAAAGCTAATGATGTAACAGAACAAAGGGGCCATGCTCCAGCTCCAGCAAGTAGCAGAACTTGGCAGCTTTGGCCAATATGGCTTCTAGCTATTGAGGGACTACCGGGACAATTGATGCTGGTTAGCTGAAGCTAAGACATTAGAAGAGACCAGCATCACTGAAGTGAAATCTTCTGGGAAGTGTTTTCTGAGAGCACAAAGAAGCTGTGTTCCAGAGATAGCCAAGGTTGTACCTTGTGCTGCAGCTGTACTTGGTAATGTGTAAGAGTCACCCAAGTGATACTGGTTTTGAAGGCATGAAGTCATCATGAAGAGCAGCTGAGGCTTGGCACTGTGAGAGTCTATGGAAAGCCATTGGTGAAGGTGCAGCCCCAGTTGCAGTTGACAACCCAGGACTGAAGGGATTGTGCAAAGGAGTTGAGGCTTGGCACCTTGAAGACAGCCTATGAGAGATTATTGGTGAAGCCTAGTTGCAGCAGATGACTCCAGTGTATTGGAAAGGCCAGTACCATGGGAAGATCACCAAGAACAGCAGCAACAATCTCATAGATCAACCTGAGCTTAGAGTGCTACAGAGGGCAGAGCTAGAGAAGTGATGCCAGCCCTTTGGAGGAGCACAGATCATGTGCGGATCCCAGACATTGGAACAAGAAGCTGTAACATTGAAGTTGCCTTGGAGGCTGCAAGATGTTCGAGATGCCAGAGCCATGGGCTATCTGCTGAGGAAAGCTGCTAACAGGGAACCAGCCCAGGAGAAAGAACTTTGTTGTAGTCAACAAAGATGAAAAAGGAGTTGGCGATCTAAAGACTGCTTTGACATCAGACATAGAAATGCAGAGTTTGGAGTTTGCCCAGCTGGTTTCCTGTCTTGCTTTGGGGATTACAGTTAAGTGATTGGATGAATGTCAGAAAAGATTTTGAACTTTGGACTTTTAACATTGCTGAGGCTGCAAGAGACTGTGGGGACCTTTGAAGTTGGACTAAATGTATTTTGCATTATGCTATGTTTAGGTATGGCCCCCATAGACTCATATGCTTGAACAAGCCTATGTGGGCCAGGGAGTAGAATATAGTGGTTTGTATAGTCTCAGCCCAGGGAGTGGCACTATTAAAGGGTATGGCCCTGTTGGAGTAGGTGTGTCACTGTGGTTGTGGGCTTTAATACCCTAGTCCTAGCTGCCTGGAAGTGAGTATTCTGCTAGCAGCCTTCAGATGAAGATGTAGAACTCTCAGTTCCTCCTGTACCATGCCTGCCTGGATGCTGCCATGCTCCTGCCTTGATGATAATGGAAGGAACTTCTGGACCTATAAGTCAGCCCCAATTTAACATTTTCCTTACAAGAGTTGCCTTGGTCGTGGTGTCTGTTCACAGCAGTAAAACCCTAAGACACCTGGATAGATGGAACCTCTTCTCAATGCTTTCCCATGTCCCTGCTTACTGACTGCAGTAAATCTTAGAATTTAGCCTGCTTAAGTTCATGAGTCAGTTCCAGATAGAGGGAAGGATGGATGTTTGGATGGATAGATGGATGGATGGACAGATAGATGGATGGATGGAAAATGGGTGTGTGAATGGATGAATGGATAAATGAATATGTGAATGGATGGATGGGTGGATGGATGGGTGGATGGTAATGGTTTCTATTTCCTTAAGAAGCTAGATTAAATCATTGAAATCACATGATAGACTTTTAGGTTTTTTAATTTTACTTTTTGACTTTGCACCCACCATTCTGAGATCCCCACTTTCCATAGCTAGTAAGGTTCACTTTCTATGATGGTGATATGACATACCAATTATTCCCTTTCTCAACTTCTATTATAGACAGTGCAGTACACAGGTATGACACATAAATCTTGCCACATAGACCTAAGGGGGCTCTTCTGGAGGATATTAGGAAATGATTTCTTCCTTAGAAGAGTCAAGAGAACATGTTCACTCTGGTTCAACGAAGGGTATGTCTTCCTGGTGCTGGAAATTACAAGAACATCTTACAATGAGGGAGAGACTGCTTCTGTGCAGAGATGAGCAGAACAGAAAGAAGGAAAGATGAGAGAGAGAGAGAGAGAGAGAGAGAGAGAGTCTGGTTAATGATGTTATGAAAACGCTGCCAAATTAACCTATCCCCAAATCACCTTGCTTTGAGATTTATGTGAGGCAAGAGGTAACTTAACTGTTTAAGTCTCTTTTAAATGAATGAGTTTCTTCTCTCTCTCTCTCCTGCCCCACTTCTCTTCTATTATGTTATTGTTTGGGGTTTCCCCCCCTTTTTTTCCTTCTTAGGATACAGTATTGCTAAGTGGTCTAAGTTGGCTTTGCAGTCATACCTCAGTCCAGTGTGGGATCGCAGGTATGTATGTCATACCTGGGTGTTTTCCCATTATTTAACCCTCTCTTGAGCACCCATTTTAACAGTAAGACATTTTACTACCCATGTGACCATGTAACCAGGCAACTGCTAAGATGCTAAGACCCCACACATATTTAAAACAACCATCTTCTCTGAAGGCAACATGTGCTGTTTTAAAGAACTGAAGAGCCTCTGGCACACTCGGGCCACTGGGGTCTGTCTGCCTTGCAGATGCTTATAGAGTGGTTGATGTTCTACAAGGTGGTATATTCCTGACCTTGCCCTGTTGTTGATAACTTCTAAGTTCTAAGAACGTCCAGGCTGGCCCATCACCCTGCTTGAGCTAACCGTGTTTGACACAAGCAATCCCATTCTGGTGGCCCCCGTGCCCTGCTTATACCAGCCACAATCCAGGAAGTAATGCTGTACTTGGGTTTTATCATAAACTTCAAATCACATGCACACGAACACTGCTTCACAGGCTAGAAATTACCACGTCTGGCTCATTGACATTTACTTCTGGGGACCATTTCAATCAGATTAATCCGTTCATCTAAATAATTTTCCACTCACTTCACAGCATCAAAACTCACCAATCCATTCTCTACTGATGCTCCCAACCTCCCTTCTAGTTGATGGTGATATGAGATTAATTATTACCTGGAGTTTTGCAGACTAGGCCCTTATTGGCATTCAAGGAAATTAAAATAACAGCAACATCTACCTCATCAGAGTGTGAGGAAGGGAAGAAAGAGCAGGGCCTACGGAGAGACAAGTATCTCTCCATTTCTGAGATGGCTGCTGGAGAAAGGGGATCAGATTAACACACAGTGGCCCGGGTGTTAATCAGAGGCAGCTTCTACAGCAGAACAAATACCCCAGGATCTTGGTGCCCAATAACAATAAAGTTGTTTTATTATTATTATTATTATTATTATTATTATTATTATTATTATTATTATTTGTGTGTGTGTGTGTGTGTGTGTGTGTGTTTTCATACACTAACTACGAGAGTCTATGCCATGTGTTTGTGGGTGCCCATGGAGGTCAGAAGAGCATTGGATCCTCTGGAGCTAGAGTTATAGTCGATTCCAAGTTGCTTGACATGGTGCTAGGAATGGAACTCTGGTCTTGTTCTTCTTTTTTTTTTTTTGAGACAGGGTTTCTCTGTATAGCCCTGGCTGTCCTGGAACTCACTCTGTAGACCAGGCTGGCCTCAAATTCAGAAATCCACCTGCCTCTGCCTCCCAAGTGCTGGGATTAAAGGCGTGTGCCACCACTGGCCAGCTAAGGAACTCTGGTCTTCTAGAAGAGCAGTAATTGCTCTTAACCATTGAGCCATCCAGACCCAACATCAAAGGTTTATTTCTCATTCACATTCCATGCTCACTGTGGGCCAAGGCTGCTTAAGTCAGAAAGCCAGAAATTGGAACATACTCTAAAATATTGTTAGTCAGCACAGAGAAGAGAACACAGTGTTTCTCAGTACTTGGATGGTATGTTTCTACATCATTTGTGACAGGGAAATAATTTCTGCTCACCTGTCATTGTCTGTGTGTGAGGTCTGTCTATCACAAGCCTACTAGAACTGAAGCCCAGAGCTGGAAAAACAGACAGACAGACAGACGGTCACTGAAAGAAAACTAAGAACTTGTTCTTTTAGACCAGGTAATCCTGAAGAAGCCAAAGGCTTCGACATAGGAAGGCAAAATTTTTCCTTCAGCAAAGAACAAGTCTAATTTGACACTCTCTGCACATGCAGAAACACCCCCTCCCATACTGACCACACATAGGCAAGTGTAGCCAGATGCCCTTTCCTGGCCTGGGCCAGGTGAGGGGAGATAGGTTTGAGACTCACACTGAGGTTTGCTCCTATTCACTATGACCTGAGCCCTTCTACAGAGTCTCACATTGCAGAAAATTTATCCCCAATGAAGATGTAAGAGAAAAAGAACATTGATGTAGAAACTGGAACAGTTATCTTGCCATAGTATGTTTTTCTCAGTGTGAGTTTAATTTCTCTGAACCTCAGTTTCCTTGTGTTGTAGCTTGCTTCCTATTGCGGACATAAAGCACCATGACCAAAAGCAACTGGGGAAAGAAAAGATTTATTTGGCATATATTTCCTAATCACAGTATATCACTGAGGAAGTTAGGGCAGAAACTCAAGCCAGGCAGTAAGCTGCAGGCAGGAACTGAAGCACAGACCACGGAGGAAGGCACTTACTAGCTTACTCTCTGCTGCTCAACTAGCCCACAGTAGACTAGGCCTCCTCTACCGATTCACAATCTGTCATGCTCATAGGCCAATGATAGGAAATTCTCCAATTGAGGTTCCCTTTTCCTGTGGATGTCAAGTTGACAGAACAGAATAGTGCCTACACCTTGCTAATAAACTGATACATTTATCTTAGCACACATTTATCTTACTGAACACATATACCCACTAAATAGATGATGATGAGGGCCAAAGGGATGAGATCAATATACAAAGAACCAATTTAGAAGGTGAAGCGGTATTCTGGAAATGTAAGGAATCCCAACCACCAAGCTGGCCAAGAGGGCTCTGCACACAGTGTTTTCTGACCTCTTATTGAGCTGCTACAAGTCAACAGATGACTCTAGCTCAACCCTTACCCAAGCTAACTGCTAATTTAGATTTAAACTGCTCCCAACTCACAATTAGAATTCAAGTCCTGGAACTCCATTAGAGATGCATAAAGCTACATTTTCCTTCACTGAAATTAATCAGCTGCAAATGATTAAATTACTATATATAGTGGGAAACACAACAAAGCTGTAATTTTTATATAAATTCCAGAATGTTCCATTCTTTCTCTTCAGCGCCGACACTGGACTCTTCCCTCTATAGTTGCTCTGCCTTCTGTAAAATAAAAATTTAAAAACCTATTGCTCTTCAGGCGTTTCAGAATTTGTGTTTAATATTTAATATGATTACTATTTACAGTTTGTTGTGGGCTTGTCTGCTAATTGTGGTGTTAAGCCACATCCCCTCCATCATCTTTGGGGGCTGAGAGATGTCAGTTCAGAACATTGTGGGAGAAAGTATCAATTAAAATTCAGCTCCACTGGGCACATGAGTTTTTTCTGGTGTTTGTTTGTGGTGCCCTACATCTCTGGAGGCAATAGTTACCCTCGCTGCTCCTCTAATTGCAAGAATAGATGGATGTTCTGCAAGTTTCTCTGCAAGGATGTAGTTAGCCTGTGGTGAGATTACATCCTGGCTCAACTGCTGTGCGTGCATGTGTGTGTGTGTGTGTGTGTGTGTGTGTGTGTGAGAGAGAGAGAGAGAGAGAGAGAGAGAGAGAGAGAGAGAGAGAGTGAGTGGATCAATCTTGACCATGTGTCCCTCTGGAGTGTGCAATGAGCTGATGGAGTGAGGTACGGACTTAGGTAGACCTTGGACTACCTGAGGGGTGACCACTGCTTAGCTTTTACACAACGGCCTCCTCATCTGGCTACTACCTGGTCAGAAAACATGACGTTTATTGTCACTCACTGTGCCCAGGCACTGGCATAACTGACCTCTCTGAGTCTTAGTTAGCATTCTGATGTATACCCACTCATTTCTTCCCCCTTGTTTTTCTCATGAACCCCTGCCCCAAATTCATGACCACCCCTTTAATCAAGAGCTTGGAATCCATGATTAAACTTGGCTACACTGGAGGTTGACTAGGTAATCCCTGTTTTGGGATACACACAGCATGCCATGTATCCCTGCCAAGAGCTCACAACTTAGGAGCTACCTGCTCATGTCCCTCTTAGCCCCAGCCAGGCCCACTTTGTAATATCCTTGTGTGCGCCTCAGCTATTTCCCTTCTCACTAGGAAGAAGCTCTCTCCTAGATGTTCAGGAAGTAAGGCTCCCGAATATCTTAACCACCAGCTACCCAAGACTAGGAACCAACCATTGCCATGTGTGTGTTGAATGGTCCTCCCAGAATTAGGAGGGCCTCCCAACCAAATCACACATTCTCTCTTGACTAAAGAAGACATGTCTATAAAAGAGGCATTCTCTCTGCCCACTGGATAAAAGGACAAACAGATGGGGGTGGGATTGGACCCCATACTTCTGTTTAACCAGTATCATCAGCAGAGCACCCAGTTATTAATTATGGCAACACTTCTGTAGTGGTTGGTCAGTGGCCACTACCAAAGAGCCCTTTTTGTTCCTGTTCCAAGCTCCTCTCTTGAGTAACCAGGACTCCATGACAGCCTAACAAAGGAGGTTACCAGAAGCTTGTACCTGCACTAGGCCAGTTTCCTTTCTGATTGGCTACACTCCTCTTCTGTGCTGTTGGTTGGTTAATTGGAAGATCATTTGATCCTTCAGGTTTACTAATCTTACAGATATCTTTCAGATAGCCACTTCAAAGTTCTCAAAAAGCACACTGAGACTTTTCAAAAGGTTACTTCAGAGCCAAAGCCCCATGAGTTGACCACTTTCCTTGATGAGTTCTTCCATTCAGTCAGGAAACTCCAGCTTGGAGAGCCATTACCTTCTCCTTGATGCTTTCAGAAAAGAAGACCACCTGGCATGTCATCACTGTTGCTCATGGCCAGGAACTGTGCTAAGTGCTCGGTGTGACAGATGTAGAGACAGTGACACAAAGGGTTTGGGTGATCTGGTTATCTTAGCACACTAGAAAGAGGCAGGGCTGGGACTGAAATGTAGGTGGAATGAACACACACACACACACACACACACACACACACACACAAGTCAATCTATCCTATCTGGTGCATAGTTTCACATGGGGAGTGCTTTGTTGTTGCTGTTGTCCTTATAGAAATCTCACTGTTGCGATCATCCAGGAACTATGTGTATGAGAGAGAAAAGGAGAAAAGAATAGAAGAGAGAGGAAGAGAGAGGAAGGAGGGAGAGCTACCAAGCGAGAGAGAGGCACTCCTGCCAGTGCATATGGCTCCTTTTGATCATCTGCATTGGGATTTATTTTGTCAAAGATTTAATTTAATTTTGATTATGTGTCCGGGTCTGGTATGTGCACATGTATGCAGGTGTCTAAAGAGCTCAGAAGAGGGAGTCAGTGCTCCCAGAGCTGGAGTTACAGGAAAGGTGACCCACCTGGTGTGGGTGTTGAGAACTGAACTTAGGTTCTCTGTAGGAGCAGCAAGTGCTCTTATCTTATGAGCCATCTCAGCAGTCTGTGACTCCTCCAACTGTATGAGACGGACCACTATTGTGTTTTCGGGCTGGGATTCATTTCAGTCAGAATCCACACTCTGAGTGCAATTGCAGCTGGTGCTCAGCTGAGGGGTCTAGATCACAAGTTGAGTAAAACAGTGTAAGAACTGGAAAGAAAAAGTCACTGGATACAGGCAGGTGGACCCTGCCAGCTTCTCTCTGCAGATGAGACATCTCTATTCTTCCTTCAAAAATCCTCCCTTTCTCCTTCCCTCTTCCTCCGTCCCTCTTTTACCCTCTCCCTCCCCCCTCCTCCCTCCTCCTCTCCCTCCCTTTCTTCCTTCCCATATCCTCCTCCACTTCCTCCTTTCCATGCCCCTCCCCAGTCCATTACTCCTCCCTCTGTTCCTTCTTTTTTATTTTCTCAGTGCCTTTCCTGTCTCTCCATCCCTTTTTCCTGGGGTGGAGAAGGGAAACAGGAGGAAGTCTCCTGTCTTGCTCATTCATTCCTTTCCTCCCATTTTCCTCATGAACCTTTGTCCCAAATGCATGACCACTTCTTTCACCAAGAAGACCACCCCTTCCTCTCCACACCTTTCCTTCCCTTCCTTCTTCCTCTCACTCCCTCTTCATTCTCTCTGCCCCACTACCATCACCACATAAAAACGGATTGGAGGCCTACTGAAATAAACAAGAGAGATAACAGCAGAAGTCGAGAACATTCTCTATCCTCCAAGGTTAGTGGGCCTAGCTAGAACATGAACCACTGTGGTGGGAGCCAGTAGTTTCCCTGCCTCTCCTTTGGGATACTTTTTTTGAGAGTAGACAGATTTAAGATTTGAAACAAAATTGAAATCGTCCCATAGTTTGGTCTCTCTAAGGGTTCCTTTCCTGGCTGGACTAAGGCTGTGCCTTGGCTGTGCGCAGGGCATTTCCTGAGGTGTGGGAGTCTGTGTGCTGTGTAGATATGGGGTGGAATGCAGACTAAGCATTTGTCTTCGATTTCTGATAGGCTGGTCACCCTGGCTTGTGGGCCTCCACACTCCCCCCTTTTATTGACTTAAACACCCATCTGCTCTGTGCCGGACATCCTTCTTTATTAAAAGAAAAAAATCCCTTGGCCCAGGGAATACCGAGAGAATGGAAAGTCCCTACTCCTCGATTTTGAACTCAAAATTTTATTTGCCACAAGGACTTGGTTAATCTGTAGATCTAATCCAGTCCAGAAATGCCCGAAAGAGAGGCTAATTTGAATTTTGATTCTGGCCAAATAACATCATTAGAGAGAGAGGGGAGAGAAAAGTGTATCTTCCTGTTAGCTCCGAGTTTCTCAAACACTGTCTTTGCTGCTGTGTGAACTGATCTGGGGGGCCAGATAGTTGAGGGCAGATAGTGTCTGAGTTTCAGCGTTTTCTTCCAAGTGTCCCTTCCTCACCGGGGAACGTGCCTTTCTTCTACATCATGGCCAGAACTTGCACCCATCTTCGGACAGACAGTCTGCAGGCTGCAAGGTGAGAGGCTGCTGGGACGGCAGACATTGCCATTGCGCCACCTGCTGGAAGATCGAAGAAACAAACTTAAGGTTAGGCAGTAATCATGCAATCGTGATTACCTTTTAATAATTCTCGTTTTATATTATTATAAAAGTTTCACAGGCTTGTTTAATATGATCTTTATGTAACATTTATGTAAGCGAAAAAAAATATATCAGAAATCACCAGAGATGGCCATGTGTTCAATGTCTCACAAACAAAATGTTTCAAGGTTTGCTTTTTAAAATTTAGTATGCCTTTAATATTTTTCAAGTCATTAATTATGACATGTAGATGACTTTTTTAGCGACACTGAGATCCTTTACCATAGTCGAAAGGTCTCTAGCTACCTGTTAACCAGGGTTCTGTAGTTTCCATCTCCTCTGCTGTTTATGACCACTGTATGCAGCATCTCCTTCTCCAAACAGAAACCAGAGATCCATCTGTGAGCTCTGGTCTCTCTTCCTAGTGGACTCTGTCAGTTCTGCAGGGGAAGACAGAACAATCTACACTGTGTGGAGAAGCACGCAGAGAAGAGAGAGCAAGCTAGTGCATCTTGTGTGTTAACATTATAAGAAAGAAAAAAAAAAAAGATGAACAGTCACAGTCACCTGCTCATCACTGGCCGTGCTCCTTACACAGAAAAGCTGGCAGGAGTTATCCGATGAATCCCCAGAGAGACCCTCAAAACCCTTACAAGGCTGTAACATTTTGTGAGCTTCCAGGATGCACCTGATGTCGTCAAACTTGGAGGGAACAAAAGATCAGCTAGTGGCGTTCCAACTCAGCTAGGTTGTGGCTGTCTATGAAGGAAGCAGTTTCTCCAGCTTCTCAACACATTGGAGGATCTGGCGATGTGAGTTTGTGTTGACCGGAGCTCAGTGGGTGCTCTGGGTGGGCCAGCTTTGGTTCCCCTGAGACATCTTTACCTTTCAGATGTTCTTCCTGAAACAGATGATTGACTGGCAGCCACACTAGGGGGAATGCTGGCATCACCTGAGGACTTGCCAGCTGCAATAAAGAAGAAAGAATGGAAAGCTGTGTGAACAGAGGAGTTGAGGGAGCTGTGCACTGCAGACCATGAGTTGTTTAAAGTGGGAAAGCTCTATTTTGTGGAGTATTTTCTGATTTTTGTGTTTTTTTTCCCAATTAAATTCTCATCCAAACATCATGTTTATGACATCTTCAAATATTAAAAATTAGACTTATCCCTAAGGAATGATGAGAGCCAGGAAAGTAGTGCACATGTGTGCTCTCTGCCAGGGTCATTTTTATATTTTTATTTATTTTTAAAGAGTTTTTAAAAAGTTACGTGTATGTGTGTGTACGTCACCTGAGTGCAATGCTTCTGAAGACTTAAAAAAGGTTTTCCTGGAGCTGTAGTTACCGGTAGTTTTAAACTGTCTGATGTGGGTGTATACTGGCTGTTTTTGTGTGTCAACTTGACACAAGCTGGAGTTATCACAGAGAAAGGAGCTTCAGTTGATAAACTGCCTCCATGAGATCTAGGTGTAAGGTATTTTCTCAATTAGTGATCAAGGGAGGAGGGCCCATTGTGGATGGTACCATCCCTGGGCTGGTAGTCTTGGGTTCTATAAGAGAGCAAGCTGAGCAAGCCAGGGGAAGCAAGCCAGTAAGTAACATCCCTCCATGGCCTCTGCATCAGCTCCTGTTTCCTGACCTGCTTAGTTCCAGTCCTGACTTCCTTGGGTGATGAACAGCAACGTGGAAGAGTAAGCTGAATAAACCCTTTCCTCCCCAACTTGCTTCTTGGTCATGATGTTTGTGCAGGAATAGAAACCCTGACTAAGACAGAGTGCTAGCAACTGAACTCGGGTCCTCTGAAAGAGCAACAAGTCTGAACCATGTCTCCAGCTCCCAGGGTTACTTTTTAAACTATGTTAGGTGTTGGATTCTCATATCAGAATGCCCATGGAGGCTCCTCATTAGACACAGGTGTTATTAAACAGATACAGTCTGCTGGGAGGAATCACCCCTAGGAGATTGGTTCTCTTGGGAGGCACTAACAGATTCAACCTTTCTACAGGGCTTTATTGCTGCACATAAACTGGGGAGGGGTGGCACATCCAAAGCATTACACATGGTTGCTTTTTTTTAAAACTAATGTTTTAAGCCTGGTTTCAATAGAGTATAAACATGTGTGCCTCGCTGCACATGTATGTGAGCACATTTGACAATGGCATTCAAATATAAGTGTGGGTTGTAATCATCTGCAGGGCTTAATAAATGTGGTTTCTAATAAGTCAGCTTTTGGTGAGACCTACGAATTTGCACATGTACCATGTTCCTGGGATGCTGACACTGCTGTCTGGAGACTGCATGAACTGCTGGGATACAGAATGGAAATAGAGATTAACATCTGCTCTTTCTTGAATATTTTGCAATGTGTAAAGGCAGTCGATGCAATTTATCTTAACTACAGTCATAGCAGAAGGTAGGTAAGAGCTATCATGGATTTATTTGCTGTTCTGATACAAGAACTGAGGCTCGGAGAGAGAAAATGGCTTCCCAAATTCATGGTTACAACTTGCAGGAAATGGAAGAAACCTCAAACCTGGCTCCAGTACCTTTTACATTACGGCATGCTTTCTTAGGTGAAAGTAAAACTCAGTTGTAAGGAAGAGAGAAATAGGGTGTGTCGGGGTGTGGGGGGAGGTTCAAGGGAAGACTGGGTGGGACAGAAGAGTGAGCGAAAAGCCAAAATGGCAGGAAGAGAGTAGTTCAGGAAGACTCTTGTGGGCTTGGCCTTGGTCAAACCCAGATTTGCTCCATTTCGGCTGCCTGCCAGTTCTTCAGCATCAGAGTACTTTTAAATATCTCTAACATACAATTCTAGGGCAGACTACAAAGCGTAACTTAAAAGGTCATTGAGATTAACTAGTGAGAGAGTATGTTAGCTGTTATGGTTTGGGTAGGAAGTGTCCCCCTTGGAGGCTCCCAGTGGTAACAAGGAGAAGCTACAGAGCACTGACCTATTCAGTAAATTAACTCAGTGACTCCTGCATTGCTGAATATGCTCCTAGCAAGTGGGGCCTCATTGGAGAAATGAATGGCTGGGTGTGTGCCTTTAAGAAGCGTGTCTCACCTCTAGACTATTCTGCCTTTGCTTTCTGACTGCTACAGTGTGAACAACCATGCCCTTCTGACATGACCCTTCCCCCACATTCTCCAGTTAATGGTGAACTGAAATCTCTGAAACTGTGAGCCCAAATAAATCTTTGTTTCTTTAACCTGTTTTTCTCATGCATTTTGTCACACTGGGAACACAACTTTAATCAAGATCATGGCCCATAGTAAACTCCACGTGAACGTTAGCTGTTTAGTTTCACCACATCCCTGATAATCCTTTAGGGTTAGATGCTGTATCTGTGATAGGCAGACTACATTGCAGTAACAGATAAACTCTTTAGGTGGCTCAGAAATACAGGCTTATTTTCTCCTCCCCCGACAATTTGCAGTAAATTCTCTAAAGCTTGATTCTCAGCTAGTTTGACAGGCAGCTCTTGTGTCCACAGACTCTTCAGGGCCCGATCTGATGGTCTCCATTCTAACCTTACAGCAGAGAAGAGGCTAAGAGGGACCAAATGATGCAGGGAACCACTCCTCTCTCAGGACATAAACACCATCACCAGGAAAAAACGTGTAAGCCTGTGCATTGATTGCTGGAAAAAATAACGGATTTTGTAATTCTGCACCGGAGAAGCAGAGGTAGGGAGGGTACAAGCCCAAGGCACACCTGGGCTCCACAGTGAGAAGTCTGCTTAAGAAAGAGAGGAAGGAAGGAAGGAAGGAAGGAAGGAAGGAAGGAAGGAGAGAAGGGGGGTTGTGTGTGAGTTTCTTCAAGATTGGTGTTCTTCAATGATAAAACAAACCCCACAGTATTTAGAGGGAGGGGGAGGGGGAGAGGAAGGGGAGAGGGAGAGGGAGAAGGAGGGGGAAAGAAGGAAGGACAAAGGAAAAAGAAACAAACAAATATTGTTGACTCTTTAGTGCATAGGAGTCTCAGGTCTCCTCTGTACCAAGAAGCAGTAGATGTTCACAGATTCACTGTTACTAGAGTCATCTCAAATCCTGTGCTAGACAGGGAGAAATGTGATATTTCTAGAGCCAGAGAAGGACTTGGTGGTACATGTGTATAATCTCAGCCTTTGCAACAGGTGCTTAAGCGGGGGTGGGGGGGCGGCAATCACTGGTGTGAGGCCAGTTGCAGAGCAATACCCTGTTTCAAAAAACTAAAATCAAACTGATTTGATTTGGCAAATTGTGCTCTTATCTGCAATAGGAATGAGGGCACCAAACGCTCTCCTGCTAACAGGAGATGCCCCTGCTTCTGCTGTGGCAGCTATGTGAACGTGTGCCGAGGCTCGTGTACTGTGAGGCTGGCAGGAGCTTTGCCCCCACCTAATCCTTGTCCAATCCCTACCAAGTCTCTGAAAGTCTTTGGATGCTCTTCTGAAGAGTTCAGACTTCATACAGGTAACAGAAAACCATCTGAAGTTCTTGAGCTGTAGAATATCGAGGCTGTTAAGAGAGAAAGATGGATAGGCTGAGCTACTAGAGGCAAGGCCATGGTTAGAAGACTGTGCTCATGGTACTGGGCCTGGAGCATGTGCTCAGCGTTTGGCAAATAAATGGCTTTGGTAAAAAAAGATAATAGTCTTTAAAAAAAATAGACAGGCAGGATGCTAGAGTGGTTAGGAATATATTCAGGTAATATCCCATGCTTGGTTACAGGGTGCATCAAATTTAAAATGACAGTTAGTTACTTCCAGGGACAAGTAAAGACTATGATTAGTTATAGGTAATGAACACATGAATATTCACTGGACTATCTTTATGTGTATACTTGTGTATGCAGATGCATCTGTATATGTGTGAGTATGTGTGCCAAGACCTTTGGTCACTGTCAGGAGTCTTTCTCAATCACCAATATATCATATATATATATCATATATATATATATATAATATGGTAACAAAATTTATGAAAGATGTTTTAGAGGGAAAATAGAAAGGATTGTGTTTCTCGCTGATCAGCCCAGCCCCTCCCAGAGATCTTCGTATCTTGCCAGAAGACAATTCACTGATGCAAAAGAAAGAATTGCAGTGGAGGAGGAGCTCTCAGGGCGGGAAAGCTATTGACTGGACAAAGCGAAGTTTTTAGACCTCTTCCAACCACCTTTGCATGGCCTCATCTGCCCCCTCAACTGAATACAAACTGGCCTTTCTTTCTAGCAGAGAGGGAATCTCCGCTGGTAAGTGGTCCACTTTGTTCTGAGCCCCACCCCCCACCCCCAAATATACCAGCAGCAGGCATGGTAGCAGTCACATGCCTGAGTTTTCTCTGTGGATGCTTTTTAAATACAAGATGAAGATTCCTGAGGGCTACAGGAGCCAGGCGCTTGCAAGTTTCATGAGGTTTCTATTTTGGAGCTCACATTCTTTGCAAGGGAGGTGCTTAGAGTCCTCTGGAAAGTCTACAGTGTTCTTATCCAGTCTGTTTTGCATGCTCTAGCTGTGCTATTTCTTTCCTCAAAGCTGTGGAGAGCTGTTTTCAAGTGAATATAGACAACAGGAAATGCTTTCTGAGGGAAATGAACACTAAAACCAACCAGGCAAACAAACAAACAAACAAATTCCTTTGGTTTGTGGATGCTACTACATGTCTCCCTATGGCATTTCACTGGTGATTTTTGCAGGGGACACTGTTACTTGCGCTCCTGTGTCCTGGCCCTTCTTGTCCTTAAACATGAACAGTTTCAAACATAAGGAGGTAATGAGAGCCTGCCTCTGAGGGGAGAAAAGGACATCAGGCAGTGGTGACACGTGTCTGTTTTTTTTAATTTGTTTGTTTGTTTGGTTTTCTTTCTCAAGACAGGGTTTCTCTGTGTAGCCCTGGCTGTCCTGGAGCTCACTCTGTAGACCAGGCTGGCCTCGAACTCAGAAATCCGCCTGCCTCTGCCTCCCAGGTGTTGGGATTAAAGGCGTGCGCCACCACTGCCCAGCTGGTGACCCATGTCTTTATTCCCAGCATTCCATGAGTTCCAAACCTGTCTCAAAAAGCAAATAAAACAAAAAAGAAAGAAAAAGGGAAGGAGAAAAGAGGAGAGAGAGAGATGGGAGAGAAGGGGAAGGGGAGGGAAAGGAAGGGGAGAGGGACAGGGAGAGGGAGAGAGCTAAAAATTGAACCCTGGGCTCCGCCTTCTGTCTTAGAACATTTCCCAAGTTTCCATACATGCTTGTGCAGCACAGTGGTCATGTGACCATGTTCAGCCCAATGGACTATAACAGAAGTGTAGCCATGTGACCTCTGGAAATGCCTTTTTTTTTTCCTTGACCGCTGTCCTTGCTGGGATATTCTAAAGTGGGATATTCTGTGTTTGCCCTATGGGGAGGAATCCGTGTGCTGATAGCAAGAAGGTAAGTAAATGGAAGTTGCTCTACTCCCTAACCTGAAGCAAATGGTCACCTTATTTGAGACACTTTGCTGGGTAGGGAGGTTAGGAAGGGGGAGAAAGGCTGTGACACACAGGCTGGGCTAATCCTTGTTAATTCAGTTAGAAAACACACTATCTTCTGAGGTTTATAAGACATACTTTAATTTGCTGACACTTTTTGCCTGGTTTAGCATCAAAGGTCACAAGGGGTAAGGATTGACTCCAACGTACCCAGTACTGCAAGAATAAAGAACTTTTCCTGTTGCACTGGAACTGAATCTTTGTGCCTTTTTACCAGTACTCACAGCATAAACATTAACATGCAAAGCCTTTGTGGGCTGTTTGGCATTACAGCCACACCACAGACCATGCCTCCAGAGCCATTGCTGATCATACAGTGGGGAATGATCATGAACAGGGCAGATTACTGGGTCTTTCCCTCATAAAAGCAGAAGAATGAAACCGGCAAACCCACCCCAGGTCATCATAAGATCTATTTCCTTTTCATCTCTTTCAATGCAAATAATCATGCTTAGTTTTCATGTTAGCATTTATTCTTTATTCTTTGCTTTTATTCCTTGTTGCAAAGAGAACATTGTCACATAGCCATTCAAATTCTTGCACACTGTGTTCTTTTAATCATCTTTATTTCAAACCGTTACACAGCTATACTAGAATATATTTCCAATGCTCTAGTCTCAAGACCTAGAATTAATGAGGATCTCTCTCTCTCTCTCTCTCTCTCTCTCTCTCTCTCTCTCTCTCTGTGTGTGTGTGTTGTGATAGTGGTGTGCACATGGGTGTGGCAGCCAGAGGTTGATGTTATATGTCTTTCTCAGTCTCCACCCCCCTTTTTTTTGAGACACAGTAGGACTAGCTGGCCAGAGAGCCCCAAGGATCCTATTGTCTCCACCTCTCTGGCATTAGAATTACAGGCATGTGCTACCAACCTGGCTTTTTAGGTGGGTTCTGGGGATCTGAACTCAGGCCTTCATGCTTGTGTGACAAGCACTTTACAAACTGAACCATCTCCCCACCTTCAAGAGGATTAAACTACAGCTGTTTCTATTGTTTTTCAGGTGTACATTGATGTCATTGTCACTTCATTATTTCATCTGACTGGGCATCTCAGTCAGGTTTGCAGAACAACTGACAATTGTCTGATTTACATTAGACACTAAGAGTATTTGAACAAAATCTGTTCTGAAATATTCATGGGTTTATGTTTTCATCTTCTAGAATTGCAAGTGGTTAAAAACACAGCCTGGAGAAATGGCAGTTCTCTTTTGGAAAATGAATAGATAATTTATTCTAATGAGGTTAGGTAGTTGTTTTCAATTATTACCTTCTACAAACCACTAATGAAATAAAGTCAGTGTACATCTTTAAATAACCTTTAATATTTGTACAAGTAAATACCTTCATTGATGATAATGGAAATTGTCAAAAATTCTCATTTTCTCCGTTAAGCTCACCCACAATGGATGTCAGCCAGCCAGGTGATAGGATGCAGAGCACAGCTAATTGTTTCATGAGAAGACAGTTTTTCAAAGGTAAGAGAAAGGAGGTAAAGATGCTAATGAAGTTTAGTGCTGGAACACAAAATAAGGATTGTGACAAGAGGCAGTGGTGGCAGTGACATGTAGTTAGAATGTTAAAGCTTGTGATGGCTCCGGGTGAATCACAGAGGTAGAAATATCAAGAAGTAGAGACTTAATGAGTACCTCTACAATGAAACAGACCAGACACAGCTTGTCTGGCTAGAAAGAGCAGGAAAGAAAGCTACTGGGCAAACAAATAGGGAACTAGGAACACAGAGAACAGATCAGCCTGTAAATAAATCTGCCTGCCTTTGGCATATCTGAGTGATGACGTCTGTGTGTTCCAATGTCTATTCTCAAAAGCATGATTGGAAGAGATTGGGTCACAATTATGCCAAGGTCTGCAGGCTTGAAGTATCTCCCCAGTGATTCATAGCTAATATTGAGTGGAAGAAAGAATAGGAAGAGAAAGAAATAGAAAAGACAAGGTGAATAGAAAAGAGCCTCCCACACATATCAGTCCTTATGAAGTGACCACTCAGAATTGCTTGTTATTCCAAACTCAGAAGAGAATTGGTGGACAAGACATAGAAAGCACCTGTTCTCACAAAGTACATTCTAGTAAGGTTTGAAGAAACCACAAAACAAGAATTAGGTGTAGTGTCAAACCCTTGTAACCCCAAAACTTGGGGTCCTGAGAGAATAGAATATAGAACTAGAACTGGGTTTGGCTACACAGTGAGACTGAAGAACTAGGGAGGAAAACGGGAAACCTCAGCTAGCTCTAGACACTATGCAGTGCATTGTGTAAAAGCCCGAGGGAAAGGTATTTGGGAAGTGATCGCTTTTAATAGTGTGGTGATTTTATACAAAATATATAATTTCCATTGGGAGCTGATGTCTGTGTCCCCTTCCCTTGCATCTGAGTAGTCTGGCTCATGTAGCTTTCTTGGAAGAAGGAGGTAGAGAGGAAGTGACTCTCACTTAGAAAACATCATATATGCATTCTAGGAATATTCAGCAGAATGTAAGGTGCCCAGCTGTCAGATGCCAGCACGTGGAGAGAGCATGCTGAAGAAATACGTAGTGAATGGAGATGTCCTGAGTAGCCAGCTGTGTTGGCTCCCAGATGTTGGAGTCTTTCTAGCGTGGGCACCAGATACGTCTACAACAGAATAGCCTTCAAGATGTTGATTGAATGGCGACCCAACAGACCACCCAAACTCATATAACTTCTTTGTTTGAGCCCTTGTCTGGTCCCTAAGAAGCTAGGTCACATAAATTATTATCCTTGTCTTAAGCTACTGCTTGGAAGATAATCTGTTACGTAGAATCAAAGAACTGGACCAATGATGTACAAGAAGGCTGCTTGGAAGAAGTACCATTTGAGCTGACGGCCTGGATTATGAAGGCAACAAGGGATGAAGAAACCATTCAAAGTGAAGATGGTTAGAAAATCACAGGGAAAAAAAGCATATCCATGGCACTGATGTCAAACACAGTGGGAATGTTATGAGGCAAGTGCTGGCACACAGTAGGAACTTAAGTTGGAAGGGTGTATGGGTGGAGGGAACTCAGTTGAGAGACCCTCCACAGTGATGCTGGGAGTGGCCACAATCCTCTCTCAAGCTCAGTTTTGGAATCTTTGGATAGTCTGAGCCCATTTTGCATTCTGCCCTAGTGGCATGGTTAATGGTAAAGGAATATTCCACTCTTTATATTACACTGCTACAGTCCAAGAACAAAAGTGTTCGGACATTTCGACCTTCCTCAAATACAGGATGACTGAACACGTTTTTGTTTAGAAACACCTTAGGGAATTTTCCCAATGATATTAATATTTTCAAATGATATTAAACATAACCACACTATACAGACATGTGCCAAAAGCGCCAGACATGTACACTGAGGCCTTTGAAATGTCAAATCACTAGGTCTCAAAAAGTTGCCTGTTGTTTCTGCCTTTTAAAAATGGCCATTGTGAAATCCAAGAACCAAAAATATTGGTTGAAATTATGGAAAGTGAAAGAAAGCAATTTGAATCTGCATTCTGTGACCGTTTCAGAAGCCCTAGCTACAGATGAAGGATGCTGTGGTGGACATGACAATGAATGACAACTCCTTCCAGCACAGGCAGACATGAGTTATTCTCAAGACATTAGATAAAGCCCTGACAGCGTGGTGGCATGTGCTCATGATCCTAGCACTCGGGAGTCCCAGGCAGGAAAAGTACAACTTCCAGGCCAGTCTGGACTACACAGTGAGACTCCATCTCAAGATAGAAATGAGAAGAAATGAAAGATAATAAATCCATTCTGTACCTTTACTCCTGTGGTTTGTTCAAAAAAGCAAAACCACAGGAATAAAGAGCTCTGGTGTTATAGTCTGTAAGCAGATAAAAGAATGCATGACATGTCTTTCTTATATTGAGAAGGTCCACAAGGACACATCTGACTGACTTTGAGTGGCTCAGTTGCCTTCTCTCGACAGCATTTGTGAGGGCTTCTGTCTGGTAGATGATGGTCAGGCAAAGAGAGCTGGGGTAATGTTTGTTTTTTTGTTTTTTGTTTTTTGAGACAGGGTTTCTCTGTGTAGCCCTGGCTGTCCTGGATCTCACTCTGTAGACCAGGCTGGCCTCGAACTCAGAAATCTGCCTACCTCTGCCTCCTGAGTGCTGGGATTAAAGGAGTGCGCCAGCACTGCCCGGTTAAGCTGGGTAATGTTAAGCAGAAAGATATTGTAGCACTTTCTCGCTCAGAATTAAGCGTGGTCTAGGAGCAGAACTCACATGTGTGCAGATACCTGTTCTCTGTGTTTGTAAGGTACTGTTTCTTAGCCTCGATCTTTTCTCAAGGTCCCACTGAAAATGTTTAACTATGCTTTATATATTTTTAACTCTCCAAACTGTATTTCTTTTCAGAGACTGGATCACACATCGATTGAATCTCTGAGTCACATTTCTGAGGCAAATAGCATCCAGAGAAATCAGGCAAGTTCCCTCAAAGCACAAGGCAGATGAGGCCCCTTCCAATCTGTGCCCTGTAAAGCAGATAGGCATAGCTGTAAGGTATACCTTCAACCTCTGGGCTGGGGTGGATGGTGTGTAGTCAGGCGGATCCCTGGGGTTTCCTAAATTACAGTCTAGACACAACAGCAAGAACTGGGTTAAGAGAGAGACACATCTCAAAGAGAGAAGATTGAGAGTGATAGAGCAAGACACCCAGTGTCTCCCTCTTGCCTTGGCTTGAGTATGTATGGATGTGTGTACACATGCCCCCAGAATGAAAGCAAGTACACAATCTAACTACGGCCTTTGCCTTTCCTTTTTGGATGCAACATACTCCAGCTTGGACAATAATTGTCAAAAATAACCATCATAGATTCCTGGGAGTTTCTATTGTCCTAGGTTTCTAGTTCGTCCCAGAGATGCCCCTGACCAGCCAATCCAGTTACCTTTCTCTTTGTTCTTTCCTTCTGTTTTCTCCCAACTTGATCCCTCCTGGTTCTTCTCCACCTCCTCTCCCACCCAGTTCCTTCTCTCCATCCATTTCTGATGTCTACTCTATTTCACCTTCTCAGTGAGATTCAAGGTCCCCCGTGGACTTTCTTTATTACTTAGTTTCTTTGGATCTGTGGCATGATTAATTATCCTGTACTTTATGGCTAATGTCCACTTATAAGTGAGTACGTACCATGTTTGTCTTTCTGAGTCTGGGTTACCTCACTCAGGATGATATTTTTGAGTTCCATCCATTTGCCTGCAAATTAAATGATGTCTTTGTTTTTAATAACGGAGTTCTACTCCATTGTGTAAATGTACCACATTAATGATACTCTGCTATTCTTGTAGACAGGAGCCTAGCATAACTGTCTCCTGAGAGGCTTCATTCATCCAGCAGCTGATGGAAACATATGTAGAGACCCACAGCCAAATATCAGGCAGAACTTGGGGAATCCTATGGAAATAAAGGAGAAAGGATTGAAAGAGCCAGAGGGGTCAAGGACACCAAGAAAATCCACAGAATCAACTAACCTGGGCCCACAGGGGCTCATAGAGACAGAACCACCAGAGAGCATGCATGGGACAGACATAGGCCCTCTGCACATAGGTAACAGTTGTGCAGCTTGATCTTCATATGGACCTTATAACAGCAGGAGCAGGGGCTCTCTCTGACTCTATTAGATTGCTTTCCTCTAACTGGGCTGCTTAGCCACAATAGGAGTCGTGCCTAGTCCTACTGCAACTTAATAAGCCAAGGTGGGTTAATATCCATGGGAGACCTCCCCTTTTCTGAGGAGAAACAGAGGGCTGTAGAATAGAGGGGAGGGGAGAAGAAGGGACTGGGAGGAGAGGAGAAAGGGGAAGCTGTGATCAGGATATAAAATAAGTAAAATAATTAATAAAAAATAATCAGAACTGGTTATTTAATAAAATATAGAGCTAGGCTCTCTAGAGTTTGTAGGTCAGCCATCTAAGCCCAATTGTCCACCTTCAGAGCCCACTGAGAGACTGAGGAACAACATCCAAGGTTGACATCTGACTTCTACACTTATGTATATGCACACCCCTCTCCAAAACACATGTCTACATGCATGATGCATGCATGTGTCTACATGCACACACGCACACGCACACCACACTTCTTACTTAAGCAAGCAAACTAATTTTTGCCAGCCTGGGCAATCTACTGAGGGTTGTTGGCTTATTATTTATTTATTTATTTATTTATTTATTTATAGCTAAATCACATCTGAACTCCCTCCCAGTCAGGACTTCTCCCAGAGGCTAGAAATTCTTAATTATCTTTAGCAAATATCTATCTATCTATCTATCTATCTATCTATTTTTTAAAAAATATCCTTAATCTTTCTTACATTTCATTCTAGTCATTAACAATAACACTGCCCTCCTTTAATGACTGACAATAGCACAAATCCTCACGTCAAAGGAGAAATTCCATTGACTTAAAATGAGAAAATAAGTTCTTTTTAGTATTAACACAACTAAACTTCTCATTTGTACTCTGTCATCTAATTGATTGATTATTGGTAATTAATATCCCACAATCCAAAAGATATAAGTAAACAATAACAATGACTAATGCATATGCAAGATTTTAAATTGGAAGTGGAAAATAACTTTGTGTTTTTAATTTTAATTTTATGTGTATGTGTGCTTTCTCTGCATGTATGTCTATGCATCTTGTGTGTGGTACTGACAGAGGCCAGAAGAGAGTGTCAGATACTCTGGGACTGGAGTTAAAGTTAGTTGTGAGGCACCAAGTGGATGCTGGGAATCGAACGTCTGTCCTCTGGAAGAGCAACCAGTGATCTTAACCACCAAGACAGCTCTCTGGCCCTCAAAACTACATTTTAAAATGAACCAGATACACAACAGTGACCAACAGTGACAGAATTAATTTCATCCTTACTGAAATTGCCTCATATGGTGAGTTCTTTGTGGTCTAAGAGTCTACTCTAACATGAAGGTGAGTTCTTTGTGGTCTAAGAGTCTACTCTAACATGAAGGTGAGTTCTTTGTGGTCTAAGAGTCTACTCTAACATGAACAATGTCCCTACCACCACCAGAATAATTATACATATTCTAAATAAGAAATAGATTATTAATGTTTCTGAATAAGAAATATATTCTCCAAATAATATAGTATCTAAAATCAATCTCTCTCTCTCTCTCTCTCTCTCTCTCTCTCTCTCTCTCTCTCTCTCTCTCTGTATTTTCTTTGAAACAGGTTTTCCTTTGTATCCCTGGATGTTCTGCAACTTGCTATGTAGACCAGGCTGGCCTCGAACCCAGAGAAATCGAAGATCTGCCCTTGCCTCCTGAATGCTGAGATTAAAAGCATATGACACCATGCCTAGCTCTATATTTTATTAAATAACCAGTTCTGATTATTTTTATTAATTAGTTTACTTATTTTATATCCTGGTAACAGCTTCCCCTTTCTCCTCTCCTCCCAGTCCCTTCCTCTCCCCTCCCCTCATTTCTCCTGTCCTCTGGGACTACAGATGTGCACCACCATGCCTGTCTTTTTATGTGAGTGCCCAGAATCAAACCCAGTCTTGATTCAGTCACAGTGGTGTGGCAAGCACTTTCCTGGCCAAACCATTTCCCTAGTCCCTAAAGAACATAACTCTTGATCTGCTGTCCTAGATATGCCTGCTACTGCTTGCCTGTCCTAAGACACACCTATCCAGTGACCCATAATTTGTTCTTTACCTAAACAGAGTCAATCTTAGATAACCAGATTGGCTCTTCTGGGAATGTGACCAAGAAACAGAAGCTGGTAGTGAATGGTGGAACTGAGGATCCACGACAGATACCATATTGGAGCTTGAAAAGAGATGGCAGGGGGCATGGCCAGAAAAGAAAGAGTTAGAAGCTGTGCTGGCTGGATTTATGCCAACCTGACAGGCTAGAGTCTCATCTGAGAAGGGGGAACCTCAATTGAGAAAATGTTTGCCCAGATTGGCCTGTGGAAAGTCTGTGGTGTGTTTTCTTGATAGATAATTGGTGTGGGAGAGTCCAGCTCACTGCAGGCAGGGATGCTCCTGGGGTGCTGGTCCTGGATACTGTAAGAAAGCAGGATGAACAAGCCACGGAGAGCAAACCAGTAAGCAGCACTCCTCTGTGGCTTCTGCTTCAATTCCTATCTCTAGTTCTTGCACTGATTAAGCTCCCGTCAAGCCTTCTTCAGTGATAGACTGTCACCTGAAGTATAAGATGGAATAAACCCTTTCTTCCTTAAGTTGCTTTTGGCTGTGGTATTTTATTACAGCAATTGAAACCCTGACTAAGACAGAAGCCCACAGAGCAGCTTAGGTAATAGGAGACCATGTGCTCTACAGAGACAGAGCATGTTTGAGCTTCAACTTTCCTGGTCCAACTCATTTGAAGCAGGGCTGGAGTTTGATTGTTGATGTGTTTACTGAATGCTTTGAATGTTTACACCAAACTTCACTCTTACTATCATTGATCAAATTTGAATGTGTTTCTGCTTCTTACGCACACACACACACACACACACACACACACACATGTCTATAAACACACACACATATACCTTTACATACACACATACATATATATGTATATATACACACACATATACATATACAACACACACATATATACACACACACATATACTACAAAATGCAGTCTTCTAGGCAAGGTATAGCCATTGCAGTCTTGAACTCACAGCAGATACAGATGCCTGCACTGGGTCTGCCCAAGAATGGGCCTGTCAACAGTCAGGCAGCAATGAATGAGGAATTTAGGGTTCTACCTCTCACTGTTGAACTATGCTAGTGATTATCTCAGGCAGTGGGGGAACCATTACCTTTCTTTGTGTGCCCACCAGATTCCAGTGGAGACTCCAATTCAGTAATCACACAGAAGGCCCTAGTTAAATGGGTCACAAAACCAACCCAAAGCTCATGGACCAGAGAAAGGGACTGGGGGAGATTGACAGAGGTGGAGGGCAATAAGAGAGAGCATGGGAGAAAGTCGTCCGGATACATGCTATCTGTGTATAAGATAGTCAAGCAACAAACTCAATTACAAAGGTGTTTTTTAAAAAAGCAAAGGTGGTTTGGTAATTGTGAGCTTATTTAAAACCTTCTAGAACTGAGCAAAGAAGCAAATGATTGTCCCTGATCGAATGCAGTCAGGGAGTCCCAGCTTCCTGGTGTTTGTGTTACTAAAATATTTGCTTAATTGGACTGAAATTGGCAAAGTGTATGCAGACACTTTGAAACTGCAAAGCACGTTGCTGATGGAGAGCAAAGGGGATTATTAATAATGTGATTAAGATTTTATGATGTTCCCATTACTCATTTTTATGTATCTGCCACAATGAATAAAACCAAGAGAAACCGCTATAAAACACTGAAGTTTGGAGAATTTTTGCTTCTTCGTCTGGATAGCTTCAGCTTTAACCCTCTCTAAAGCAAAATGAAAACTTCAGGCAGCTCCTATCTGGCTCTTGCTGGTCCCGGCAGAGAAAGTAAGTTTGCTCATTTTAACATAGAGTCTTTTAGGGCCAGGGAGGGAACAAGCATTTTATCACTGCAAACCTCCTGGATCTGGCTGCAGCTAGAGCTGCAACATGAAGTGGAGGACTCTGGTCACAGGTCATTGGTAGCCACTGGAATTGAGAAAGTATGTAAACTTCCTGCTATCGAAGATATGACACAGTGGGTATTAAATTGTCCAGGTTATCTGACTGACCAATTTTACAGGTCACTGGGATTTTACACGTGAAACTTCCAGGCTCCATACAAGAAAACAGAGAAAAAGAGAAGACACAGACATTCAAGAATTAAAACAGGTCATGGGAATACGAGCCTGTAACTCTTCTTCTCTTTGTGGTGTAGCTTTCTCCCAAGTCCAAACTTGCAGTGGATCTACATTCTTGGAAGAGAAAATTCTAGCTGCAGAAGTCCATTACAAAGAATGCGTATACACTTAAGTGGTGTCTAGCTGGTGAGAGACCTGAGGTGTGGATTGTGGCCCCCTTCAGCTCACACTACCACACACTGACTTGAGCATAGCCCAGGTCCCTGCCACACACCATCCCACTCCTATTTTAAAAAGCAAACACACTTGTCAGCTAGGGTGGGAGGAAGGGATCACCTTTAAAATGTCTGCAAACCTTACCCCATCTCTGCTACAACCTCCTGGGTTTTAATTACTCCCTGAGAGTAAGAGTCATCCAGGAACCTCCAGTGACATTTTCCAGTTTCCCGTCGGCTCACTTATGAGAAACAAATGGGCTGGCTAGTCTCCCTCTAGATTGAGTTTTTCATGAAGTCATTACTTCTGTCACAGGGAGTATTTTCAAATTGAAAAATCTGAAACAATAAATGATGGTGAAGCAGTTAATAACTGTTAAGAAATCACATTTGGAAAATTGCATTTAAGCAATAACCTTTCTCCCTGTAATTAAATGACAGAAAGGTCCTGGTTTTAATTAAGTCAGCAATTTATAGTTATGAAGCTATACTTCACTATGCAGATTAGCAGATGATAGGTCACAGAACACCCTGAGTGCATTTTGAGTGGGCCTGATATGGTAATTACTCCACTGTTCAGTGGTGACCACATTGAACCGTATCTCTAGATGAAACAATTTTCTTTTCCTTGCTCCATGATGTATAACTAGGCTGAGTAAATGTACCACGAGCACTGCCTTGTGCATCTTTAAATTAAAATGGATTTTAAATGAGGGGGCATGAGCGGAGGGAGCGTGTTCAAAGAACGACGCCAGGAGTGAATGGGCCACTAGTCAGTGCCGGCGAGCAGAGAATATATCATTGTTTTACAGGGCTTTCTATCTTGTGCCTGAATGTTTGCTGCAGATTTATGAGGAAGTAAAATGCTAATGTTAGTGTATTTATAAACATATGATGGGGATTTCATCTATAATTTATTTGCTGGCCCTCTGCTCTGCCTCCCTGGAAAGGAAAATAAAATGCTATGTTGGACAGCCAAAGGGTCATTAATATGCTTTTCACATTTTATTTAACTAAGCCAGGCTCATATTACAAGTTGATGATCACATTGTGAGATGTGTTCTGAAATGCTTATTGTGTCTGTCTCCTGTCTTCCTCAGCCTGGGGTTGTCACCAAATAGCTTCTAATACCTAAGAGGGATCCCTGGTGGGGAACTGTGGGGATAGGAGGATGGGGCTGGAAGGAAGGAGGAAGAGGAGGGGGAGGAGGAAGAGGAGGAGGAGGAGGAAGAAGAGGAGGAAGAAGAAGAGGAGGAGGAAGAAGAGGAAGAGGAGGGGGAAGA
>JADRCH010000075.1:5246829-5258879 GCA_019843965.1 Rhynchomys soricoides
GAGGAAGAAGAAGAGGAGGAGGAAGAAGAGGAAGAGGAGGGGGAAGAGGAAGAAGAGGAGGAGGAGGAAGAAGAGGAAGAAGAGGAGGAGGAGGAAGAAGATGAAGAGGAGGGGGAGGAGGAGGAGGAAGAAAAGGAGGAGAAGGAGAAGGAGAAGAAGGAGAAGAAGAGCTCTTTTAAAAAGTCCCATCTCTTTTGCTTTCACTCTTAAAGTTTCACAAACCTCAGAACTCCCAGGGACAACTTATTTTCAGGGGTTCGGTTCTGTCTTTAAAGCCCTGTTCTCCGATCTGTTCATTAAAACATATCACCATCCAAATTCTAGGACAGAAGAGGCTGCAGAAAAAGAAATGGACACATCGAAACTCGCATCCAGGAGCTGGGAAGGTGGATCCATGGATAACACCTGTATCTCAGAGCTGAGGACCTATGCAGGAGGATCCCTGGTGTGCTGGTCAGACCGCCTAGCCTCAATGGTGAGCCCAGGTTTAATGAGACATTCTGCTCAAAAACTAAGGACAGTGGGTAATAGAGTAAAACACCCAAAGCCCAATTCTGGCTTCCACAGGCACCTGCACACACATGTATACATGTATACAAGCACACAAGTGTGTATGGCAGACAGAGATACACATTCTCTCTCTCTCTCTCTCTCTCTCTCTCTCTCTCTCTCACACACACACACACACACACACACACACACACACACACACACAGACACACACTTTGTGTGCTCTCTATTTTATTCCTATAAGTCATCCATATACTTCCTATAAGTTTTTCCATACACTTCACAGCAACAGTAGGGCTGAATGTGAGTCCCAGATGGAGGACTTGGAGAAGGGACTGAAGGAGCAGAGGCAATGTTCTTAAAGGAGAACCGTTCGAATTGTTCTGTAACCTCCTCTCATTCCCTGCATACCTCTCTGCCAACTCTCAATTTCCTCTTTGTTGTTTAACCATGCTATATGTCCTTTCCTTTGTCACAGTACCCAGAATGCTCTGCTGGACTCAGAGGACATCATCCTCAGGACCTCAGAATTCTTCTGAGAGGAAACCTGCTCTCAACCTCAAACCAACCATGTTTTCTATTTCATGCTACCATGTGGACACTGCAAAGCCTTGCACTGAGGAGATGGACTGTCTTCATCAGAAGCACTGTGAGATTTGTGGGACAAAAAACATTCCCGATGGATTTTACTATCTGAGCGTCTTTGGAAGTACACTTACTTTTCAATTTTTCTGTTTGCTGTACCTTAGACTTTAAAAAGAATGTGAAACTTAGAATTATACCTGTCCCTGTTGCCAGATTCAAGTGCAGATTGGAAAGAACCATCAGGTAAAAAGAAAGGGCTGGTAAGATTTCCCTTGGAACTTATTCATATGGGTGAGGGTTCTGCTAGAGCCCAGATCCAAGGTCTGGGCTTCTGCTTCAGTGCCACTAGGCAGAGAGCAGTGCTGGCTAGTAGGAGAAAAATAAGAGCTGTCCTAACTTGGACAGAGACTTGGGCATGTGCTTTCAGAAATGGGTTTCTTTTACTTACAAAATTAAATAGCATATGTCAAGACTTGCTGGAGATGTATTGATGTGGGGAAGGTAAGAAAATGTATTTCAAAGAGTTTCTTTTTTTCAGTGTTCTCTTGAAAATTCTTCCTCACCTGGATCATCTGACCTAGAGGAAAAATGTTTGTGATTGAGATCCTCAGGGGAGAGAGAGACCAGGGTCTCCTCCCTCTGGGAGATATGATGAGACTCCAGCTAGCTTTAAGATGAAGGTTTCATACAAACAGGTGAATTGCAGGAGGAAAGTGTAATTGGCCCCAAGTCCTCACCCACACAGATTTTTGTGGCTGGTTAAACTCCAGCTATTTCTTATGTGCTGTGCCAGGGAGACAGAGCTATCAGAATGGATAGAGTTGATCCACAACAAAAAATCCTCAGATACTAGAGGGAGAGTTAGTCAGAGAGGAAGTGAAATGAATGTACACACAGGAGCCACATGACATTATAGCAAAGAACTTAACAGTAAAGCTCCAAGTGAAAAGGTTTGAGAGCAAGCCCTTTTAGGCTGTGTGACATTGGAAAAGTCACCCAACTATACATACTTGGCTGCATCCTCTCATCACTAAAATGAAGATAATAAAAAAGGCATCTCTCTCATGGTCAGTAGGAAGACATAATCGAATTATAGCTATACAACTTATGGTGTTTATTAACTATTCAGATGTTAAATACTATAGTGTATGGGTCATACATTAGTAGAGAAATACACAAAATATTGTAAGATAATACAGAGGAGGGGTGGGCATCTGACTCAGCCTGAAGGATGGAGAGACAGTTTTCCACAGAGCTTTCTTTAACATTAGTTTAGATGGTCGATCAAATATTGAACTGGGTGAAGGAGTAGTGGTTAGTTCAAAGACAAACAAGATGCCTCCTGGGATCCCTCCCTTGAACACCAACCAGTTTCAGCTCCTGTGGTCCTTACTGGTAGTTACTGGTATCAAGGTTAATGCCTTGAGTGGTGGAAGCAAAGTTCTTGGTGGTGGTTCCCGACAAGAAATCATTTTCAGAGCTCTTGAAAGGTTGAGAAGGTTGGTTCCGATGAGCCTCCAGAGCTTACATAGTCCCACCCAGTGGAAGAATTCTGAGCCTTCACCGACACAGTGCATTCCTCAAACCCATAGGAAAGCAACACAAGGCAACTTCCTGCCCCGTGCATCTCTGCAGGAACTCTCCCTAAATATTTGCCAAGTCAAAGAGAAGTTTAACTTCCCGGTCTTGTAGAATTCTCCCGTGAGTTATTATCAAGTGGAAACGTATGTAATTAAGGTGGGTGGAAGGCGTGAATTGAATTATGATAAAACTCATGCCTGCTGATGTGTTTGATGACAGTGGAGGAAATCATAAAGGGGAAGATGATGAATTTCTGTCTTTTCTTTGGGAATAACTGACTTAGAATCAATGTGATGAAAAATTGCCAAGTGAACACGGAATGGCGGAGGGGAAGGGCAAGTTTCTGGTGGAAATGTACTAGTTGATCATGCAAACACACTTTCAAAGTTCTTATTCTGGGAGAGGCATCACCCCAATAGATTACTCAGTGAACAGCTATGTTCACACTGCTTTCCTACTAAGAAACTTCCAGTAGTTTTTCCTCATTTCCTACAGAGTGAAGTTTAAAATTCAGAGCACAGCATCTAGCTGACCCCAGTGCCACTCAAAGACTTCATGCCCTGCTTTCTCTAATTCTCACTGATTGACAACCACACTCACACCAAGAACTCCGGTCACCCTGTCTTAACTATATTAAGTTCTTCCTCTGGCTATCACATGCCTTCAATTGTCAAATTCCAGCCCCACTCAAGCCCCAGTAAAATATCCCTTCTTCCAGTGAAACTTTAATGCTAGGATTGATGTTGTAGCTTTTATTTTTCTAGTTAGCAGTGGTACATGTATTGGACCCAAAATGTGTTACAATAATTTCTAATGGAGCTGTTCCCTCCACCCATTATTTATCATGGAAACTCTTTGAGAGTAGGAGTTATATATAATTTTGTAACTCTTACATCACCTGGCATGATACTTTGCATGATATTGGCTTTAATAATCAGTTCCTTGCTAAACAAGATGACTCATGCCTGTAACCCCAGTACTTAGGTGACTGAGGTAGGAAGATTGTTACAAGTGTCAGGCTAATCTGGGCTACATAGGAAGTTCTGGGATAGCCTGAGCTAAAGAGCCAAAATCTTTCTCAAAAGGAAAGAAGCAAAGAAACAAAAGTTCCTGTCTTTGCTTTTGGCTATCAGGCGATGCCAGTTTTGGGTTCAATCGCTTTTCATTGTTTTCTCTGGTACAATAAATTCCTTCCTTCCTCCTCACTCTGCATATTTATAATTAACTGCATTGTGCCCTTCACTGTGTAAGCCACCCTAACTCTATTTGAGATGTGGACATGGGGAAGTAGGCATTATACAGTTTGTGTGAGGTCATCACTGAAGGGTGAAGTGTTTATTTAAGTCATCAGCTCTTAGCACCACCCAGTGTGCAGACAGTGCCACAGAAGTGAGTGCAGATTGGCTCAGGTGGAGGTAGCAACACTGCCTTTACTAATGGTGTTCATGCTGCTGCGTTTGCTGTCCTTCGGAGTTACTTTGCATTTCATCTACCCAGAAGTTCTGTGAGAACTGTATGAGACAAGAATCCTTCTCAACCCTCTCTTTTAGCATATAGTTCACAGATGCACAACCAAAAGCAGAAATAAGAGAACTCTTTGACCTTTTCTTCCCATGAGCACCAAGATAGATGAGTTGAAGTTGGCCACGGAATCCATCACAGACAAGTCACAGGATGAACGCAGTACTTCTAGACTTTAAAATAAGGACGTCAGTCACTTCAGGGATTCTCCCAGGACCTGCTAGCACACCATCTTTGCATTCTGTGGACTCAATCAGCTCATGTGATCACCCTTGAACCAATCTGTGTGGCAAGAGAATGAGATTAACCCCAATTAAGTAGACTCACCTGAGAGTAAAGCCAATTCCTTCTGAGTCTTGGGGTGACAGAGAACTTGAGGAGGAGCATGGAGAACAGAAGTATTGCCTGGTCAACATGGGAGCACTACCTGAAGCTCCTGAGCACCCTCCTCTCAACCAATGCCCCTTCTCAGCTCCCTACTCTCTACATGAGACATGACATTCTCTATCTATGGCTCCTCTTAGCCAATGAATTTTGCTTGTCTTCATTCTTTCTTTCCCTATCTATTTTCTTCCCTACTTTGTTCTTTTTGTTTATGCATCAAACAGCCAGACCCTAAGCTAGACACCTGGAAGCACCAAGACAGCCAAGATACCAATGTCCCTCTCGTGCGGAGCTCCCCTCTGACTTGTGTAGTCCAGGGTTTGTGTGAAGTCCCTCTTGGGTGTCTTAAGGGGCTTTTGGCAGATATGAGGACGCTGGGCCACCATGAGAATTATGGTGCCAATTGGGAAGTTTGTTTCATTTCAAAGAGAGCAGCCAGGCAAGAAAGACTGATTTTTGTTCACCCTGAGCTGAAATACCACATTAAAATGCCTCCTAGCATGGAGAGAGATTTGTCCATTAAATTTAATTAAGCTTTCTTTAGAATGGAATGTCTGGGGAGATCTATTACACCCAGGGGACAGGCGTTTGTTTTTGCTAGCCTTTGCTTTGCTCATCACCTCATTCTTTCTTACCAGACAACCCTCCTGCCTCTATTGTTTAACAGACTATTCCTATTTAGTGGCCAGGTGACCTGGGGAGGTTCTTCTTGTTGCCCCCAAGGCCAGACACCTTGTTTTGTGGCTTCAGCAGCCTCTTCTATGAGAGCTAAGAGATTTGTGAGTTTCATCTTTCTTAAAACAGATTTGCTTGTGACAGAATTACATATTTCAAAGACAACATCTCTGTGTCTCCGAGATTCTCATCTCTCCCAAGCTGTTGCAACATTCTAGGAGCTGGGATTCCCCCCAACAGGACCAGCTGGGAGAGGCCTGTACCCAAGCCAACTGCAGGGTGGTGTGAATCCCTCAGTTCCAAAAGGAGGAACTCTCTCCTGGGCTGCCTGTGCCAACACTCCAAAGTGTCCCCCTGACAATGTTCAGAGCTGTGAAACCCTGGAGTGATGTGATGTGGGGGAAATATTTCTGCATGTTTCCAGCCCTGGGGACCTGTTCACATCCTCCTCTCCTTGGTGGAGTATGCCACTCAGAACTGTCATGTGAATGTGACTACTGAAGCTAGCCACTGACACCAAGTGAGAGCCAAAGTTATGATACACACAACCTTGACTAGATTGTGTATATGCACCACACTTTATCCTTCATCTGTTGAGGGACATCTATGTGGGTTCCATTTCCTTGCTATAGTGCCTAAAGCAATAATGATTGTGACTATGCAAATATCTCTGTGGTAGTATATGGAGTTCTCTGAATATATGCCCAGGTCCTACTGTAGTTCTAGTTTATCTGTTTTGAGAAATCACCACACTAATGTTCATGATGGTTTTAATGTTCACTCCTATGAGCAATAAAGGTCTTCCCCACCACCACCACCACCACCACATTCTCTCCAACTTTTATTGTCAGATTTCTTGATGATAGCCATTCTGATTTGGGCAGGGTGGTATCTCAAAGTATTTTAATTTACATTTCCCTGATGACCAAGGACATCAAACACTTTAAAAATTAGTTATTGTCCCATTTGTGTTTGTTTTGAATACTATCTACTATCTACTCCATTTATTAGCCTATTTATTAAAAGACCACAGTTAGGTAAAAAGATCCTGTCCAAGGAACTGGGTTCCTGTGGATTCTAGAAATAAATATGCCTTGGGTCATTTCCAGAACTACCCAGTAAACTCTTCTCCACTAATCTCAGGCTAGCAAGAACTTTATGATGGACTTGGATACTCCAGAGGATTTATTTAAGTACACAAGAGAAGGCTGCATAGGGAATGAGGAAGAGAAATCCTGACGCCTTTTAATTTACGTCTTAGTTTCCTATCCATGGAGTTAAATGGTTAGTGGCAATCTTAGGTATATGTTTTTGTGATATTATTATTATTATTATGAAGTGTAAATCATGCCAAAGGAGTTGATATGGCCAGTGCTGGTCAGCACACCCTGGTTATAGCATAAGTGCCCACTATGATAGCTTACATAATAAGAAAGTGTGCTGGCATGCATAAAAAGCACCCAATAGTTGGGCAAACTCCAGGTGGCCTACAGTAATATACCACTACTCTGTATGGAGATGCTATTTCCCTAACCTAACTCTGAATATCAGTGTCTCCAGGGGTGAGGACTGGTGTCATTGTAATTATCCCAGGGTTTGCACCCCAAGTAGTATATGTCCTGAGACACAGAGGGGCCCATCCTCTGCTTCTTCCTTAGGATCTAGAAAGCAATCCCAAGAAGCTCCTCTCGATTCCCCACCCAGCTCATTGGTCCAGTGAGACTGAAGGTAAAGTTCAGAACCAGTTGCTGTGGCCAGGAGAAGGGGTATTAAGCCGGGTTAGAACCAAATTACTAATTCTTAGAACTAGAAGAAAGGGTTCCCTGGTCATTGATCTAGACTGCTCAGAGATCACCCTTGGGTCTGAGGTCAATGCCCCAATGAGCTGCAAGTCTTCTAATGAATGCCAGAGTACTTAGCACTTAACATTCTTTGGGGAGGGAGTGCTGAAGTGATGGCTTCGAAGTTAAGAGCAATTGCTGATCTTGCAAAGCATCCCAGATCAGTTTCCAGCACCCACATTCAGTGGTTCACAACCACCTCTAGCTCCAGCTCCAGGGGATCTGATGTCTGCTCCTGGCCTCCACAGGCACCTACACGTATATAAGCATACAGACACATACACAAAAGTAAAAATAAATCTTTAAAGCTTTGTTCATGTCTGAGGTAGTACACACCAGTACATGTGGAGACCAGAGGACAACTTCAGATATTGTTTCTCAGACACCATCAACGTTTTTGTTTTTGAGACAGGATCACTTGTGGGCCTGGAACTCACCAAGAAGACCAAGATGGCCAACCAATGAGCCCCATGGATATCTATCTGTCTGTACACGGGATTACAAATGAAGTCACCATGCCTGGATTTTTCATGTGGGTCCTGGGTATCAAAACACTTTACCAAATAAGCTATAATACAAGACTTGATTTTAAATTATTAATGGGATTTAAGAATTTAATCCAGAAAATAATTTTACATAAGTTAACATCCTGTAAGCAGTACCTTTATATGTCTCCTCCGGATCTGAATATTATTCCTTAATGACATGGGAGTATTTATCATGATAATATCGTTAGCAAATATCCAAAATGAATATTGTAAAAGATTTTATGCTCACTACTGGTTGACAAAGGAAAAACATGAATTTAGAAAAAATAGCGTATGTGTCTTTGACAAGTCATAGTTTACTCCATGCCAATATATTTTTGTTTCCTTCTGAAGTGAACTCATTGTGGAAAGTTTTTGCTGCCTTGCTTAAAAACTACCCAAGGTTTGTAATATCTACACGTCAAGGAACAAAAGGAATGTGTGCATCTTAGTTGCTACAGACATTCATTCAATCCAAGGGGAAACATCACTGATGGGCTAGATACTACAGGTGGATACATCCTTGGGCACACTGAAGATTTGCAGAGAGACACTCAGCTTTCTTCAGTCATTGGATGGATGAGACTCTGCTGAGTCCTGTGTGAAATAGTCTAAACATTGGCAAAGAGAGACAACAGCGAAGGCAGATGGCAAGCTTTGGGATTTGTAAGCCTGTAACATTAGGCGACTTACTTGAACATGGTGGGCCTCAGTTTCTTCACCTATGGAATGGAAACATTTTCCCTTCAGAGGCTTTATGAAGATAGAAGGTTTTATGATCGCTTATCCCTGTGACAGTATAACTGATAGAGCAATTTGAGAGAGGAAGGATTTAATGTGGCACATGGTTCTTGAAAACACAGTCCATCATAGGAGGGGCTAATATGGAATTGTGGTTCATCCTGTGGTGGCAAGGCATCTCTGCTCAGTTACAATATTGCTAACTAGGAAACAGGTAATACAGGGGGCAGAGCCAAGCTACAAACTCAAGACTTATCCTTGTGTCTACTAACTAGGACCTACAGCCCCCTCCCAAAAGAACACCACCAGTTAGGGATCAAGTGTTTAAACACATGAGCACATGGGGGGGGCAGTTTATACTCAAACCAAAACAGTACATAAATGCAGTGTAATTATGTACAGGCTGTTCCACAAGTTACCAAAGTGGCAGTCCTTAACCTGTGGGTCTGAACTCCTTTGGAGATCAAACAACTGTTTCACAGGGGTCTCCTCAGACCATCAGAAAACACAGATATTTACATTATGATTCATAACGGTAGCAAATTTACACGTATGAAGTAGCAACAAAAATAATGTTATGGTTGGGGTCACTACGACACGAGGAACTGTGTTAAAGGGTCACAGAATTGGGAAAGCTGAGAACCACTGTACTAAAGGCTCCAAGTAGTAAACTTTTCAGTGAGTCTATGCTTCCTTGGGTCAGTTAGCTCCAGGTAAACTCCATGAAACTAAAGCCCGGGTTGGCCATCTCTACTGTCACCCACAGCACTTGGCAAACACTTTTCAATGTTAATGCTTTTATATCTACCCATTACAACAGCAGCAGAATATGAAATCACTCTCTGAGATCTGGCTCCTTTTCTTCCTCTTACTGAGTGAAACCAAATGAGTGGCCTGGCTACCTCTGCTCCCAACCTTGAGCATTTACTGACTGCCCTCATTTCTAAGGAAGCAGTCAGACTTCTAAGAACGCAAACAAGGTCATTGGAGCTTGACACAGCAAATGCATCTGACAAACTGTAGACAAGTTACCAAATCCTATGTGAGAAAAGCTGCCTGACTTTAGCTAAAATATCAATGCCTTTGGGCCTGCTTGCTCAAGCGACCACGGTTAGGTGGACAGAAGAGTCTGCCTGATGTACTGGAATCCCACAGGTTCTAGAAATGACTGTCCTGGGTCGTTTTCAGAACTACCCAGTGAATTCTTCCCTATTGGGCTCAGGCTATATTAAAATGGGCTTGGACATGTAAAACACTTTCCTGTATCTCAGAGGGTTTACTTAAGAACACAACAGAAGGCTGCTTTGGGGAACAAGGGAAATTTAATTCTATTGTGACATTTTTGACTGTTTATTTGTTGTTTTGAAACTAAGTTTTAGAGTACTTGTTGATGCCAGCAGATTAATAATTTTGTTATAAATATTAATCATTTATATACCTACATATATGAGAGAGAGAGAGAGAGAGATCTTTTTGATCTTTCTGCCATTTTAGTGATATCACTGACCAAAGAGGGATGCTACAGCCTACATTTATAAATACACTGCTTCTCCCTATTGACTCGGGAATAATTCCCATGGTGTTCCTTCCAGAATAAGCCTGAGCTCTCACAACATACTATACAAACATATTATTTTCTTCTGGTACATTAATTTTTGGATTACTTTGGGGGACAAAACACCCAAAGTACAAAACAAAGTACTGGTTTGGCTATAAACTACTTTGACATCTGGCCAAACTGCCGAATAACAAGGATGTAATTGCTTTCGGGCTCTTGCCACTGAGATTTTTCTGGCCACCCTTCTCATAAATGAAAAAGTTACTTTTGTGGTCACAAAACCCACAACTTATCATAATATTTACCAAGTTGTGATAAGATAAAAGCTCACTTTGTGGGGACATCAGGGATAATATTTAGCACAGCAAATTAGGCAGCGGTGAGGTCTGCCAGCAGTGGTTGTTTGTGGCTTGTGGGATTTCAGCTTCTCTGGTCACCACAACAGAGGCAGAGACTGCCCCTAGGCTCTTCCACTGGAGGCTTTCACCGGTTTCTGCCTGCAGACGTGGCTCAGTGTACATGACCAGCACAAGCTGGGTTTGAGGAGTCGGACTTGGGCCTCTCTTTGCTCTTCCCCAAACTTTGCTATCTTTTCCAGGAAATTGACCATCCTTTCAAGGAGGGCCCATCTCTGGTACTGCTTCTAGAATGTGGGACACAGACTTCCAGTGGTGTGAGTGAAGGTTTTACTGGTGTCCAGCCTTAAGGGACAGCCTTGAAGCATATAGTGAGAAGCTACTGCATTCCTAGTTTTCATAGAAGTCTTTTTTAGTCAGGTGAAAATGGCCATGTGTCTTTAAAGTCCTTTAGCTCAAGTTAGACTCGTTTTGGAACCCAGAATGCAGGCAGAGGATTGTAGTCAGAACATAAAAGCCCAGACTTCCCATTTGTCCTTACAAATTAATTTCCACATATGGCCAGAGAGTTGATTATTTTTAAAGCTGCTGTAACTAAATATCTGACAAGAAGCAACTTAAGGGATGAAAAATTACATTTTGGGTCACAAATTTGAAGGAAGCATGAAGGTAGAGCCAGCGTGAAGGCAGGAATGGCTCCCACTTATGGCTGCTTGCTCACATCTCAGCAGAAGCAGAGAGAAGAGAATGCTGGTCTCTCTGATTCCCTAGCAACCTCTCCCTGATGCATTTTTTTTTTTTTTTAAGTCCAGGACTCCAGCTCAAAAGGTGGAGCCACCACCACCATTCAAGTGGCTCCTCCTCTGTTAACTTCCAAAGGTGTCCTTCACTCATGCCCTGGGTGTTTCTTAATCCAATCAAACTGACAATGAAGATCAACCACAGCAAACATTATTATTGTTTGTTGTATTGCCTGTCTTCCTTTGACAATATAGTTAAGCAAATCCTTTTCAAGGGGGTATTCAAAGTATAGCTTTCCTTAAAATGCAAAACTGGGATGTGGTTTTACATTAGGAATCTGGGAGTAAGCAGTAGTTGAAACCCCACAAGGTGGTTCAAGAGGGCTGTGGAGAACTGAACCCAAAAACTATGCACAAGATTTTATTTTTTTTCTAGTGTGGAATGACCACCTTCTCAGAAAGGACAGGCAAGATTGGAGAAGGCCAGGCCTCAGGGTTAGCTTTTCTTCCGAGCTTTTGCCACACTTTTTTTGTATTTTATGAGTGTAAATTCCATTAAAGTAATAAGTGCATATACTAAAAAAAGAGAAAAGTTAGGGAAAAAAAGATAATTGCCCTCACCAGTGTTGTTGAATTGGTCTATAATACCATGATCTTTTTTCTTATTTTCTTTGTGGTGTGTGTGTGTGTGTGTGTGTGTGTGTGTGTGTGTGTGTGTGCGTGAGAGAGAGAGAGAGAGAGAGAGAGAGAGAGAGAGATCATGTGTATTTTGAAGTATAACCACAATATGAAGGATTTGCCAAGTGACTACTATGTGCCAGGCACTATGCAATCTTTAGCATTTGCCAGCATTTTAAAATTAACACTAGCATGCAGCCCAATTAGGTGTTATTACCCTCAAAGACAAATAAAGAAAGAGTCTCACCAGACTAAATACCTCATGTTTAAAGGGTTAAGTTGGGATGGGAATGGGGGAACAGAGGAAAGATGGGACAGGATGGTGTGTGTGTGTGTGTGTGTGTGTGTGTGTG
>JADRCH010000075.1:5258889-5307431 GCA_019843965.1 Rhynchomys soricoides
GTGTGTGTGTGTGTGTGTGTGTGTGTGTGTGACCAAAGCTATGAATATTAAAAGCCTACATAAAACCCTACTGCTTTGTAAGTTGTTTTTTAAAAATACGATTTCTTAGAAAGAAGACATTTTACCACAAGTATTGTGCATGGATAGACAGTTTGCTGCAGAAGACATGAGTTATCAAATGAAAATCTCAGTGCTAGATATAGAATACACATCCTTGTTCATCAGGCAAGCCCCAGAGACCTTCAAAACATCACAGGCTGTTCTTATTTCTCTTGGTTGTCATAACTGGATGGTAAGAAGCTGCTGCTGAAGTGGACATACTTTGGTTACAGAACATAGAGAGATCAAGAGGGAATTGACCCAACAACTTCCCCTCTGTTGGCGGGCTTTTATAAAGTCATAAGGTACTGTGCAGGCTGCTGGAAGAGAGAAGACATTGGGCCAGGAGTGCTATAGTACTGACCTGCTAGACAAGACGTGCCCACCAGAGCCATAGTGGTTTGAAGGCTATGGGAGTTATGATCACTTTCTGCTTGGATCCAAGGCCTGCTCCAATTGAGGGAATTCATGATTCATATTTAAACCTAGTCAAAAGCCCATCACTCAGGCCCTAGAAGGAAATCTACTACTGTTTTTGTTTCTTTTCCTTTTTGTTTTGTTTTTGCTAAATGAACATGTTGAACTGTCTTCTAAATGTTTATGTTTATAAGCAAAGATCAACATCACCCCCAACCTTGGCCAGAGAAGCCCTGTTCTGTAGTGAACAGCAATGGAGAGACTCATAAACTTCTCAAAATGCTGAGAATAAGTGACCATTTAGTGTGGAGTGATAAATGGGACATCTCTATCAACCACTCCCCCCTCCCCACACATACACAAGGTTCAGGGAACATTGTGGAGGAGGTTGAGGATGGGGAGGAGGAGTTGGGGATGTGGAGGAGGAGTTGGGGATGGAGAGGAGGGGTTGAGGATGGGGAAGAGAGCTGGTGCAATGAGCACTCATAAGCTCATTGTAGTTGTGGGTACATGCACAAAATCACTCCAGTGGGGGTAGTCAACAGCAGGCAGTGCTAACTATACCCAGTAGGTTATAAAAAGACAAAAGAGAGGCATGAAGGCAGGAGGAGGATGTGCTGGTGTTTGTTAAGAGTGAGAAGGGAGTGGTGGATATGAACAAGATACATTGTATACATGTATGAAGTTGTTGGAGAATAAATAAAAGCTATTCTAAAAGTTAATAAATATCTTGTGTATAATCACAGTAGTCATCAAGAGATCTGAGAGCTGATTTGGAAGCAGTTGAGGTAAGACTAGAGACTGGACCTCTCCCTCTCTGCAGACCACCTTCCATTTTAGATTGTCTTAAAGCAAACTGGGAGTTTATGTTATAGATGTTGCTATGACTATACCAGAGGTATTCAATACACAGCCCATGGCTTAGAATCAACTGGGGAACTTGGAAAAAACTTTAATGTTGCCTCACCTCCAGATGTTCCAACAGAGACTGTGTTACTGGTGTTTTTGAAGCATCACCCCCCTCCCCGAGTGGACTTTCTGCGAATCAAGGCTAAGTTGCATTGCACCTGAGTCACCCGTCAGTAATTTCTCTAATACTAGAAAAGCAATCCTCAGAAACTAGGATGCCTCCAAACTATTTAACAATCTAAAAGCCATGGTACAAAGGATGACTTCCATATTCATAATCCTTCCACAGGACCCTAAATTTGAAATTAAACATGAGCCCCTTTGCATATGACTTCTGGTGAAGATACGGTGGCCAGGAGATAGGTGGAAGCTGGTATTCAGGGTCTCTAAATGTCAGCACCCCAAACCTGAGACATGCACAGAACATTTTAGGTCACTGGTCTGTTTCTGCCTGAGTGAATGCTTAATTTCCTTTTGTAGACCTCAGTAATTTCTTGCAGAATATAGAGTTCATGACACAACCACATCTGGATTTGAGAGTGTGGGTCTGAAATATTCACAGGCCAATATGTTGGGCGCAGATGTTGAATTGGCAGCCCTAAGTGATGAGGATGATCTCATGGGAGGCTTCCATCTGGGGCTTTGATGGAAGCCACATGGCTTTCCCTGTTGGATTCAGCAATGTGCTTCCTACTTGGGTGCTTTCTTGTCTGCCAGAAGGCATTGTATAGTCTTCTTTCTCTCCAGGGACACCCAGAAGCTTTGCTGCACCTAATGTAGAAATGCCAACAGGGCAGAAAACAGTAGCTTTTTAAAGGAGATGATCAAGTCAACCAAACCTTATCTGTACAAGATCCAGGATCAGTCCAAAAAAAAAGGAGCTGGTGGAGGCAAAAGTGGGAAAGGCAAGCCTGACTTCCTCAGTGTGGCCAGGAGGGAATGCCCAGGGACACTGGGACCAGATAAGCCACATATGAGTGTAGTTTCTATTGAGTCTTGTCTTTTGACCTTTCTCAGGTGAGCTATCTCTCTGAGATATTGTAGACTGGTCTGTCAAAGGGAGATCATGAAAGCTACCTCACAGGGTGGCTTACAGTGTGCATATAGCAGGCCTTTGGCCCACCCTTCCCATTCATGCAGCTGCTTCTGGATTGCACATGTGCATAGGACACCCACGTGCTGTGGCTAAATTCACAAAGCAGCAGAATGTAACGCCACAGGTACTTCCAGGGACCTGCTGTGTGCCAGTCACAGCACTAGTCAGCATTCTCTGTCCCTTCTCATCTCGGTGCCATCTCTTGTGATGTTCTCTCTGTACCAACAGCTTGCCTCCTTTATCTCTTCTGTCCTCCTGTCTATCCTCCAGTACCCAGATCAGACCCCAATTTCTTAGCTTTGTTCTCTGGCTGGATTCTACATCTCTCCATCTAGATTCCAAAAGCACGTAGGCCTGAGGTTCTCAAATACTAATATATGACAGGCACCCATGATGCACGATTATCTGAGCAGCTGTTCACTCCCATGAGATAGTGTCAGTCATACATCCCTGCTCAGAGCCCTGTGTGAAGGCTAGATGAAAGGCTGCATGTAAAATATTTGAAACATGGTTGATTCAATATAAATAGAGATTGGCTAATATGAATATCATTACAACATGGTATAGCAAATCATCACAGTGTTGTATAAAATAACACACTTTGACAATGAGAAAAGGAACCACCATTCTGGAACTGACAACCAAAAGAGCAGATTTGCAGAAGCTGCATGGAATCTAAGACACTGGTATCTTCTGGACTACTGATGTACTCCTCAGAGCCACTGGGTTTCCAGAATAAAGTTCTATGTAGAGAGAAGAGAGCTTATGTGCCAAGTTCTATCTACTCCAATTCTCATGCTTTGTAACCCTTGGCAAATCTTCTTCACCCAAGAGTTTGCCTTCTGGCTCAGCCTTCTAGCATGGTACCAGTTAATTATAATAGGAAAAGGCACTCTCAGGCAGCATGGAGATGCTGGGAAAGACTGGAGTGGCAGAGTACTGGGAAAGGATTTATTGTAAGTCAAATAAATGGCATCAGAGAGTCCAGGAGAATGTCAATGTCTACTGAAGCGAAGCCAAGGATGGAGCTGGAGAGTGGGCAGCCCAAGGAAGCTTGGTGAGGATGTTGATACACTTGTTTATGGGGACCAAAGACCATCTAATTTGTGAATATAAGGAAGAAAGTTGGGTGGGTTTGGAGGATGCTCTTAATGAAGACAGAGCCAAAGCTGACAAGATGAGGCTGCACAGGTTTATATCAAGGCTATAAGTGATCCACAGGCCTTCTTGGGTCAACCTTCTAGTACATGGGTGGCCATCACATGTGCTATTCCTGGGACTGGGTGCTAGGGATGTGGCTCTTAAAGAGCTACAGGCAAATAGGTTGAGTACACATTTGATCTGGCAGTATGGGATGATGGAGTAGTCTTGGTAGAAGTTCTATCTGGGGCTTTGCTTAGGAAGATACTTTGAGACAGGAGCTCATTCCATTAATCCAGCACAGTCACAGTTTTCTCTCTCTCTCTCTCTCTCTCTCTCTCTCTCTCTCTCTCTCTCCTTTCTCATGACCTTGGGACATGTCTATGGGTCAATAGGTCCGTCAATCACTTCAATCTGTCATCCTATCTTTAGCATCACTTAGCATTGCTGACCCATTAACCCTATGACTAATACAAATATGATTTGGTTTAGGCAGAATTGATGTGAAATCCTTCCATTGGTGTCCCTTGATCTGCCACCTTGGGGACATAACTTAACCTGTCTGTCTTTCTATGGGGATCTGCAGACTACCCTCCCAGGTTGTTTCAGGGAAGAGGGAGGGAGGTGTTGAGTGGTGAGGAAAGCTGAGGCTGAAGAAGTGAACAGTCCGAGAACCTCTCGGTTCATCTCATACGACCCTCCCAGGCAGCGCGTTCCCCTCATGTTATAGACGAAGAAACGATGGCTCAGAGAGGGTAGGTAACTGGTCCTGAGTCATGGGATGGGGAAGGAGATGAATGGAGATTTGAACTGAATCTGTAACTGAATCTGCCTCCTAGGTGTGCATAACGCACATGTGATTATCTTGATTGCGAGCAGAGCCAGTGTTGGCAGCTATGTTGGACACAAAGCCAGGGAAGCCTCGACTTGCTGAAACTTGCTCCAAGGGTCTTGCATCGTGCCTTTTCTCATCTCATTTATTCACATGCCACCCAGATGGCCATGGGGTAGCAGGGTGGCCAAGAATTTCAGTTTGAGGAAACTCCATTTGCTCTTCTTCCAAGATGACTGAGCATTTTTCCAGGTGAGGCCAGGAGCCCTTTCTGCTCCTCAGCAGTGGAGTGTGGCCAAGCAGTGCCTTTACTTCAGTGTCGGTCCCTGCAGAGTGCTTGCTGGACTTGTTAGATGTCCTTGTTCGTTAAGGATTCTCTGCATTGAGATGCAACCTAATTAGGGTTGAACTCCAAGCCTGTTCGTCCGGGGGCTTTAGTTCATAAAAGATTAATGTTCATTTTCCTTGGGTTTTGTTGTCGAGTTCAGCTGGAAGAAATCCAGGGTGCACTTCTTCCCCCAAGAAGTAGCACTTTAGTGGTTTGTGAAAATCCCTTTTCCCTCATGCTAAAGCCTTGGTTTGTGTGTTCCCCTCATCCCACCTCCCCCACTACTGCTTTAGCATCTTAGTAGCTGATGAAGTCTAAGGAAAAAGAATGAATTTTACAATCAAGAGCTCCCTTGCAGAGAGCATTCATATTTACTTACAGATTTTTCTTTAACAGGTGGCAACTAACAGGGCACACTGGGAAGCAATTCCATACTCAGTCAAATGATTTCTATTCTTCAGAGACCACTTATCTAGCACCTGCTGTATGCCAGGCACTGGCCACTTACCTTATGGATTGTATAGACTTTTCTATGTGTGCAAATTGTCTGAATAATTTTGTTCTATCATAGAGTGGCAAGGTGAACTCTACATGTGAACGTGAGTATCTTACAGGTTAATGAGTAGCTTCTGACTGTTCCCTTATGGGGAGAAAAACATACCTACATATCTAATATATTTTCTGGTGACAAAGCTAATATGAACTAATAATAAAAACAAAAACACTATAAATTTATTACATTTAAGAACTATTAGATGTTCCAAATTCCAAATCTCAACTATTTTCACTATGAATGGAACACAGTGTATTCCATCCTTACTTTATGTGTGAGTGCGTGTGTGTGTGTGTCCCATGTGTGAACATTTGAGTACATATGCCCACTTGTGTGTGGGCTCACATGTATGTTCAGGTACTTGTGAACATGTGACCATACGCATGTAGAAGTTCAAGGCCAACGTTAGAAATCTTCCATTACTGCTTTCCATCTTATTCATTGACAGGACATTTCTCAACTGAATCCAGAGCTGGAAGATACATGCTAGTCAAACTAACCAACTTGCTCCCAGAATCCTCTGGATATGCTTTCCAAGCAGACTACCACAGCTCACCTGCATTTTTGTAGGTTCTGGGGTTCTGAGCTCTGGTTCTCACACTTGTGTGACAAGTGCTTATTCACTGAGCCATCTCACCAGGCTCCTTCCTAGGTTTATCTCTAGACAACAAAACATTACTCACAATACATTTGTAAAGAAAGGAAGGCAGACGGCATTTCTGTTCTATAAATGAAACTTAGGAGCATTGCCAACCGCACTGTGCTTTCCTTGCTGGCTTACAGAGAACTTCCTCGCAGTCTGTGCTCCCTCGAGCCCTGCCGTTTACTCCAGGGGCTCAGAATATTCAGGATATTCTGGTCATCTCTAATGTGTTATTATTTCTCCTTTTTTAGCTAAATCTGGGCCTTTCCTTTGAATAGATTTCTATAAGTAGATTTACTGAGTCAAAGTGATGGGCTCCCTTTCCCACTGTTGACTAAAGTGTCAACACCCCTGGCACATGCTCAGTTTGCTTCCCTGAAATCCTTTCTCACTCACTCCCCCTTTCTCTATTTCCACACCTATCAAAATATTTTAAAGAAAGCCCCAAATGACAAGATGTGTAGGGGTAATGATGCTTCAGTTTTGAAAGAAGCTGAAGCAGAATGTAGCTGGGCCCTTTTTGTGCACTGAGTTTCTCTGGCTGCCTGTACTCAAATAAAAATAGAGTCTGCTCTGCCTGGAGTCCACAGCCTGCAACTTCCTGCTGATGTGTGTATCCTTCTGGGACAGCCCAAGCCCACTTTTGCTTTTCTTTATGTTTCTTGGGTGATATGGACAGAAGAAGAAAATACGCCATGTGGGAAGAACATCACTTAACTTTGACAGGTGACAATCTTCTTGAAGACAGTGGCAATTGGACTGATTCTTTAAAGCTCCACTACATGTATGCTGTTGACACAGCATCTTCAGGAGGTCATGTGAGCTGTTTCCGTTTTGGGAAACTTAGAAAAAATTAGCTGCATTTCTATTTCCAGCTTACACATGAACAAATGGCTCTCTGAACTTCATATGATTTTGACACTTTTCTCCTTGCTAAAACTAAGAACCCATATGTGGCTGTTAGAAATAGCATCTATGCAAGCATCTCTAACATTTTCCTCATTTCTAGTTTTGTTGGGCCACTTATGTGAGAAACTTGTGCCACTGTAGTTAGAAGATCTGGAAGGAACTGGTAGACACAGAAAGGTGGAAGTCAGCCTTCTAAGCTCATGGCCAATTTTGCTATGTGTCCAACAGAGGGCAGCACCTTTCTCTCCTTGACTTGCTCAGGTTTGGAAAATCCTCTGCAAAAACGGGATTCTCAGCATTCTGTGCATCCAAGCACCTTTCTCATTATCAAAGCTGTTATCAACGTACTTCCAGGAACTATGTGCCAGCAAACATTCTTTACTTGTATGATGGTTATGAGAAATTTCAGCATTCCTGATGCTAGCTGTAGCTCCCTTACCAAGAGTCAAAAATAAGCAGAACAGACGAGTTTCTCAAATGTCTTTAGGTTAGCCCTTACTGATTTGGGTTTCTGTGGTTGTTTTGTATTTGTTTTTGTGTGTGGTGTATGTGTTCATGTATGTTTTGGTGCATGTCACATGGGTGTGTGTGTGTGTGTGTGTGTGTGTGTGTGTGTACTTGTAAGGTCAGAGGTTGATGAGTGTCTTCCTCTATCACTAAGCTTTGTATTCCGTGGACATACTCTCACTGAGCCTGGAGCTTAATAATTTGGCTGCAGTAGCTGGCCAGGGAGACCCAGGGATTCATGGGTCTGTGCTCCCCTCATTCCAGAACAGAAGCTAGGGCACATTCTGGTTTGTTTGTTTGCCCATTTGTTACATGAATAACGGGAATTAAATTCAGGTCTACATGTCTATGTGGCAAGCACTTTACTGACAGAGTCATTCCCCCAGGGTTTTGTTGTTGTTGTTGTTCCTTTGGCTGTTTTTTGGGGGGTGTTTTGTTTTGTTTTTAAGTCTCACTACTCTGGTAGGTCAAGAATTGGTTCTACAGTGTCAACTGGAGCTCCGATGCTCCCGGAGACTGGATCACCAACAAAAGAATACACATGGAGGGACCCATGGTGCTGGCCACATATGTGGCAGAGGAGGGTCTTGTTAGCCATCAGGGGGAGGAGAGGCCCTTGGGCCTGAGGGTGTTAGATGCCCCAGTATAGGAGAATGACAAGGAGGGAAGGCGAGAGTGGATGGGTGGGGGAATACTCATAGAGGCAGGGGGAGGGGATAGGGAGGTTCCAAAGGGGAGATCTGGAAAGGGGGAAACATTTGAAATGTAAATAAGGTGTCAAAAAAAGAAAGAATTGGTTCTAAAAAAATCTGTCTTTATAATTAGTTTAGTCTCTTCTCAATACTTTATAGTTAAGTTTTTCTAATGTCAATTTAAGAAGCCCAATAAGTTTCAAGAATAAGAGGGATTCTAGAATAAAGTCACCTTGTTTTGTTAGTGTTGTGAGAGGGGCCTGGTGTCAATTAGAAGCAAGCCTGTACTACCTCCCTTAGAGCATGCTGATGCCTGCAAATGAAGAGTGGGTCCAAGGCCAGTCACTACTGGCTGACAGTTAGTGTCAGTTGGTGGAGGAGGAGCTCTTCAGAGAAGACTGTGGACAGTAAGAAAAGCAGCAGTGGAAAGAAAATCTGCCCTTCCGGGGCCTGATCTCTATCTCCTCTCCACCACCCTTCAGTGAGGGAAGCCAGCTTTCTAGAAGGGTTCACCCAACTAAGTCAGAGACAAAGTTCCATCCACCTGTGCACACCCCCAGCACCTTCACATGCCTGGGACATACCAGCAAAGAGAGATATGTCAATTAGGGACATGAAGAAATCCATGACAGCCCTGGGTCAGACTTTGAGATTCAACTTTTTCTAGCATGTTCAGGAAAGGATGCTGAAGCCCCATGTGTCTGAGCATCTGGGTCACTTCTGGAAGTGAGACCCAACCAGTGGTTGACATCTGCAGCGTTTCAGAGAGTGCCAAGCCAATGGCACATTTGACATAGCTACAAGCTCAAATGCCAGCATGAATCAGGTGGGTAGAATCAAGATCCTGGAGGAGATGCCCATCTGGAGGTGCCAGTTGCCATGGCACCCTTGACGACGGTTGTCCTCCTGGGTTGTATGTCTTGGTGTGGCCTGGGTTGGCCCTATCCTCAGCTTCCAGAATAGTACTTAGCACTTAAGATATTCTCTGAACACAGTAATGAGCCTAGTCCCTCAACTCCCTACCTCAACTAAAACCATGGACCCAGTAATGAAAACAGGAAGGCAAGATGGGTTGGCAGAAGAAGAGGAGACCAAACCAAGCTACAAGCTATGGCCTATTATGTTTTGGGTGTGATAGGATTTTAATAGCATTATTTTGTTAAGGTCCTACAGCAAGCACAAGGCCAAAGTTTACAATCCTGTAAAACAAATAAAAGTTATGCCCAAAAGAGGTTGTATAGATGGCCTGCATTACACAGTTAGGAAGTGGCTAGCTCAAGGGCTTTAAACATCTCTGAATGTAATTTTCATACCCTCCTATTGAGCTGGGGATAGAACACCAAAGCTTTGTACAGAGTGCTACACGCTCAGCCCATGTTTCTCATTGAAACAGTCTTAAACTACATTGGACTGTCTTTTCAGGATTAGTTATGTGATCTTGCTGTTTGGTTGTTTGTTTGAATCAGTGAGATGGGCTTAATAACTGGGTTGTGAGGGTGGAATAGTTAGAATATGTAAGGTGCTCAGAGAAATACACAGCACATAGTAAATGTTAGTTTAAAAGTTGATGTATTGGGAGTGGGGTTGCTCTCTACAGGGCCCGAGATCAATTCCCAGCACCCTTGTGGTGGCTCACAGCCATCTGTAACTCCAATTCCAGAGGATCAAAGGCCCTTTGCTGACCTCCTTGGGAACCAGGCACACATGTGGTCCACAAGTATACACACAGGAGAAACCCATATAGGACAAAGAAAATAAAAATCAAAGTTTAAAAAAGTTAATGTTATTTAATGTAGAGAGGATGATGTTCCAGAGACTTGGATCTATTTTTATTTAACTAGTTAAGATACTTAGTTTAATTTTTACAAAATAAACTTCAATGACCAAAACAAGGAGAAAAAAGGAAGAGGAGGAGGAAGAGGAGGAAGAAGACGGAACATTGTTGATCCTTTTGTTAATTTTCTTATTCTGCCTCTGAATTTTGTCCAACCTAAACTGTCCAAGAGTTGAATCTCTAGCTGGTAGTGTGGCTCCTTTGATAGAGCACTTACCCAGCATGCACAGAGCCTCAGGTTCAAACCCAGTCCACATGAATATGGTGTGGGAGCACTTAGAAGGTGAATCAGAAGTTATCGAGTCCATAGCAAACTTGAGGCCAGCTTTGGCTACCTGAGAAACTGTCTCAAGAAATAAAAAACTAAACTAAAAAACTAAGAAAACAAACAAATGTAGCAATTAGGAGCCCCTCCTAGGTAAGTAACTTAAAACTCTGATTGTGGTTGATTTTTATATCTTAATTTAAGTTTGAGGGGTGGGTCTTTTTGCTGCTTCCACTTTTGTAGGTATTGTTTTGTTTTGTTGTTTTCCTAGTTGGTTACTTCTAAAGACAATAACCAGAGCGTAGTTTCCACACAGAGATGTTGCTGAAGTGTTAAAAGTGACAATGGGTTTGGAGTGAGATCATCTGGACCCAGCTCTTCATGATTGGTTCGTAGCCCTCATAAACATCACTATCTGCCAGAGCCTCAGTTTGCCCATCTATAAAACGAGAACTACAGTGCTTATATCCCACTCTTAGCTGCTATGAAGGGTTACAGCAGTTGGCCTGCACAGGCATGAGGGTTCCTTCTCCCCAAATCAGGGCAACTCCAGGGGTAAACCACCACCAGAAGGAGGCCAACATCTGAAAAATGAGCGTGCTACTGAAATGGGCCTGTGGCCCTGCAGAGTCCCACAGTCCCTCATTCTCCTAGTCAAAGGGACTTAACTTAATTTTCCTTCCTCTGAGATTCAGAAGATGTGGGCAACATTGGAAATTTGTTTTTTGTTTTGTTTTTTTTAATTAACTAAATAAGATAGTTCCTTCCTCTCCCAGCCACAGTTTCTATGAGTGATGGAGTTTTCATAGCATAAATTCATAGGTAGGTGTAAATCTGAGACTAGAAAACGCACTTCATATGTCTACATGTGTGGAGCTGGGAATATGTGACCAGGATTTAAAAAGAGAGACAATGTACAATAAAGATCCAGGAGAAACAGCGGCTAACAACTCTGCCTCCTCACACAGAAACCATGAGCAGGCTAAATACCCATGTCCTTCATCCTGATTGGCCATTGATTACCAAGCAGACACTAATGCTGCTGGGGTTTTATTGTTCTGTGTATTCAAACGACTTTAAATGTTTTAGTAAAGAAATAGTGACTTATGAAAATGTCATTTAAATGTAAATGCATAAAATAAATAATCTATATTGAAGATTATAAAAGTCCACTACAGAAAATAAAGAACGCCCAAACTCCCCACAACTGTGCACCCAAGAACCACATTTCAAGCATCATCCTGCCCACCTCTTTGAATATGTGCATAGAATCTATGGCGAACACACACGCAAATTTGGAGCAAGCTGGACACATGGTTTCATGTGTTGTTCTTTCTCTACCTAACATTCAGACGTTAGCTTATTTCCTGTGTATTGCTGAACAGCTTTCAAAATCATGATTCTAAATGGTTGTGTAATTGTATCAGATGGATGAAGGATGACTTATTTAACTACTTCCTAGTGGTTGGAAATTTAGATTAAATCTAAATAACTTTTCAATGAGAGGAAAAAAATCACAACGATGCTATTTATGAACCAACAATGATTTCTGACCTAGCATGAGCAGCCAGCAATAAAAGTCAGTGTCATGACCCAGCATGTGATGAAAGTTCCAGAAATGTCTGGGGAATAGAGATGGAGATCATGAGGGATGAAGTGAATTATGAGTGTCTATTATTTGTATGGCTCAGTAAATATATACATGATAGAACAAAACATCCACTTGTTAGTGACTTATCTAGTCACCTCCGAACCTGCGCAAGGATTAAACAGTAATCCAGTGGCTTCTTTAGAGACATAGAGAAGCAGGCAGTCCTCGTGGAAAGGTTCCTACTGATTATTAAAGCACAAGTGTGCTCCTTTTGCCTTAGGGTGGCTTTTACTCCAAAGAAGGCAGTCTTCAATGTGTATGTCTTCATGTGTGTGTGCATTCCAGGAAGGGGTAAGGAAGACAGAGAGGTGAGCTTTTTCTTTGCACTTTCTATGGGTCTCTGCCAAGATCCATCGAAGGTCACACCAGTAGATCCTTATTAACTTGAAAAATCTCAAAAGCGCAGTAAATGTCTCTGGCTCCCTGCACCTGAGGCTCCCTACCACCCATTTATGGTAAGGAAATAGAGCCAAAAGGAGGGACAATAACTTGTTCAAGATTTCTCTTTTCAAATGACAACCCAGGACATAAACTCAGGAGTCCAATCATGACAATGCCCTAGATGTTTCCATTGGACAGCATTTCTGAGAGCTTCCCATGCTCTCTGTTTCCCTTTCCTACTTATATTATCTTGGAAGCACAATCTTTTATGCAAAGAACGGGGACACAGTTGTAGAAGACGTCCCCATGCTTTGGGCCCCAGATGTGACCCATCCATGACCTCTCCAGCATGATTGATCATTGTTTCCTACTTTTTCTCTAAAGTACATAGCCCATCTAACATAGTGTAGGCCAGACTTCACATGAGGTGATTAGAGATTATAACAGTAACAGCTGCCACTTATTAAGCACCTACAATGTGTCAAAATCCTAGGATTCCAATTCTTGGAAGATAAGCGTCCTTATAAAGCCCTTACCTCAACCTCTTAAGAGGCATAAGGTACAGATGAGAGCAGAACTGGGGTGTTGTCCAAGGGAGCTCAAGTTCAAAGCCATCTAGCTCCCTTTGCACTGCCCTGCATCAGAGGTTTGAGAAGTAACATTTCATGCTACTTGGGGTTTTGTGGACTCTTTCCTGGCTGGTGTCTAGGTGATAAGCAGGCTACTGAGCCAAATCCTGGGTGCCAGGAAGTTTTAAAAAGAAGAACCTCCCCTTCCTGGCTCCATGGATGCTATACTTGGATGTTCTTAAAGTTGTTTACAAAAATCTCATCAGATTCTGCTCTGCATAGCCAAGAGCCAAAGAACCTTTGGTCACCATGAAGGATGTTCAAAAGACTGGGCATCATCAGGGTTAAATCTCAACCATTCTATGTGCTCCTGTGACTGTGACCCAAACCCCTGACATAGACATATTATAAAGCAGAGACACCAGCACTTTGGAACAGGCTCAGAGAATCTAGAGTTGCATTGTGTCTGACACAGGTGTGGCTTGTACTCCGTTTGCCTTAGCTCAGGGTAGGTGCTTCCCTTCAGAGCTCTATGCAGAATAGCAGCCTTACCCTTTGCCAACTCCCTCTGTCTTATTAAGAGATGATTTTAACTTGTCACTCTTAAAATGTTACTCCCTGGAGACTTTCCTTAGACAAACTCCAGTGTGTGTTTTGAATAAGAATGGGACACTTGTGGATGAGGGGGACATCTCTTGTCTGATGGGATAGCCAGTTTTCTTTTCTCCTTCAACTCCAGTGTAGTTTTCTTTTCTCTAGAACCCTAGTAAGGCTTGGGGAGCACAAACCTTGATCTTTGGAGTCTGGAGAGGCTAGGTGCCTTCTGCTATCCCAGAAGGATCGGATTGCCCATGAGTTTCCATTGGCATTGTAAATGGGAGGGGAAGGCACAGAAAAGAGCACATCCAGCCCAATTCTGGGATACTGATGTGTCATTCTGCAACGTTCAGACTTACAACCAACCCCCCACCCCAGGAGCAGCTTTAGCAACAGCAAGAAGGAAGAAAATCTGGGCAGAGCCTCCATTTTCTTTTCTATCCATGCATGAACTTCTAATTTTTTTTTTTTTTTTAATACTGGCTTGGAGCAACTTAAACCTTGAGTTAAATTTTGTAATCCACCCAGCTGACTTTATTCTTACTTTCATTGTGCAGATATGGGCAGCCTGAAGAACGAGACCCAAGTACCCAACTTGGGAACCACAATGGAAGAGTGTGTGACAGACAGATGGACAAGTCAGTGGAGAGACCGGAGAGAAGGCAGAGATGAAGGATTTGTGTGCTGTGGAGAAAGGTGGAACTGGAGACTTGATGGTGGTGAAGAACAGGCAGATATGAGGAGCCTGCACAACCACCTGAGGCCATGGTAATGCCTTGACCTGGACTTTGGCCAAGGCCTTGTTTGGGTCTGTGCTTCTGTGGTGGCTGGGGTCTGTGTCCATGTCTGTGGCCTGAGTTATCACCAAAGGCCATGTTGATGTCCATGGTCTGGGCTGCCATCTGAGACCATCTAGATGTCTGAGGGTCTTCCTGCTGCAGAGGAACATGCTGATCTGAGTGACCTGCACTGCCACCTAGGCCATGGTGACATCTGGGTCCATGCTGCTGCCTGGGACCATGTCTGGGTTTGTGGTCCTATCACAGTCAGGATCTGTGTTGATGCCTCAGGCTCATGTTATCACCAAGGCTATGCAGATGTCCCCAGGCTGGACTCCTGAGGTGCTGTGCTAAGCTGGGCCCATCCCTCGCCTGAGCACCACAGAAGAGCTGACCCTGGTGTGAGGGTCCGGTGAACTGGCCAAGGGTTTGAGTGTGGGAGAGTTGGCCCTGCCCCTTGCTAGTTGTGATGCAAGGCAAGCTAGCTGGGCAGTGCTAGAGAGCTTGTCCTGGTGGTACCCATGCAGGAGAGCTGGTGGGCTGACCAACTCAGCTACCAACCGGGCCTAGATCGAGGGCTTTGAGCTGGCCCACCGGAACATCTTCTCCATCTATGAACTGCTGGGTGGTATGAAAGGGCCAGACCTGCAGACCCAAAGCTGCAGGATCTCCATGACACAGGACAATAACAGGATAACTAGGAAGAGTCTCCATGAGGATCTAGTATTGATGGTGTGGCAGAAGTCAGAAGTCTCAGCCAAGAGCAGTGACTCCTTGCAATGAACATTTGCAAGTAAAGATGTGTGGACAGAGGGTATATTGTGGGACACACTACAGCTTCCATGACAAGATTAAAAAAAAAAAAAAACTATCCTATTTTTCGAGGATGCAAGGGCAGAGGGTGTATAAGAAGGAACAGGGAGATGAGTGGGGTTGGGGTGCATGATGGGAAACTCACAAAAGGATCAATAAAAGGATTTTTAAAATGTGCACTTCAAAGCTATCACTGAGTCTTGACAGCTCTGTGCAGGAGTATTTTGCCTTCAGGAAGCAGAGACTATCACTCACTACCTTCTCCCACACAGGGGAGAGCAAAAATTGACAGCATTCCTCCTGGGAAGACACTTCCTGCTCTGAACTACTTCATGCCTTCAGAATGGTTGTATTATTTTTATTGTAAATTTTTATTTGGCTTACTTTGAGACAGAGTATCATGTAGTCCAGACTAGCCCTGGACTTCGATCCCCCTGCCTCCACCTCCTCTCCCGAGTGCTGGGATTATAGGCATGTGCCACCATGCCTAGCTAGAATGGTTATTTTTAAACTGCTATTTTTTTCAAAAAGGCGTATATCCAGATTTGTTGCACCTACTTATAACATGAATTTAAAACAGTTTGTGATCAAATGGCAATTTTAATTTGTCTTGATTCATGTGAAAGTAATTTAAATTCACATTAGTATTCTGGAAACTGATCATTAACACTTTTTAACTGGTTTTGTAAACACATTTTGCTTCCAAAATAAACATAAACAGGAAAAAGGAGGGCTCAGCGGAGCTGAGGCATGAAGACACGCACCCATCGAAGGGGAAGGGCAGAATCCTTAGCGTAAAACGCAAAGCCATTTGAGAGTTATTTCATCAGCCATTCACTTTATGAAAAATCTGCAAGAAAAATGTGAATAATTTCAGATTTGCCTGGTGGGGGATTTCAAGCTGCAGTATGTGTGCCTATCACGGCTCATTGCAAATCATTAAGACGGGGTGGGAGGTGCGAACTAATGTTTCATAAAGCAGAAGGAATGGCAAGCAGCAAGATGAGCAAAGTGGCTGGGCTACCTCCATGCTTAGCTGCAATAGAGACTTGAAGAGACACAGTCTCACGAAAGGTTTAAAAGCTGTCTCTCCCCCAGTCTACGTGTGGGACCCTCACCTCCCTCACCTCCATCTCCATCCCTCACCTCCCTCACCTCCATCTCCATGAGGGATTGCTTAGCCTTCACCCAGACACCTCGAGGACCCTCAGTTCACCTGCCTATAATGCCCCACTGTTGGGTCTTAGTTCCCAGGAGTGTGTCATTTAAATATAGACCTTGCAGAAAATTGAAACCTAACTGCACCTTTACAATTTTCATGGGAATTTAATTCATAACATTCCCCTGACACTCTTTAAAGTTCTCTCTCTCTCTCTCTCTCTCTCTCTCTCTCTCTCTGTGTGTGTGTGTGTGTGTGTACCCCACAGGGCACACATCAAAGTTGAAGCACATCACTTAGGAGTCTATTCTCTCCTTCTCTTCTACCATGTGGGTACTGTGGTGGGCAGGCTTGGCCAATCTTTTCTAAAGTAAAGGTTGTAAAGTACAGTAAAGTAAAATTACCTTTACTCACCGGGCCTTCTCACTACCCAACCACAGAGACTCTTAGACCACCCCCCTTCCCTCTCCTTCTATTGGTCCCCTTACCCCCATGTTCTTTTAGGCTAGTGGTTCCCAACCTGTAGGTCAAATGACCCTTTCACAGGGGTCACATATCAGATATCCTGTATAACATATATTTACAATTATGATTCGTAACAGTGGCAAAATTACAGTTATGAACTAGCAATGAAAATAATTTTATGGGTGGGTGTCACCATAGCATGAGGAAATAAGTCCATTAGGAAGGCTGGAATCACTGTTCTAGGCATTTCTAATCTCCCCAACAATTCCTCCAACCTGCAGTCTCTGGGACTTATGGGACTTTCTGTCTTCTCATTTACAAAGGGACAAAGGAGCCCTCAGCTTGTAGTGTTCAAATGCGGTATAACCAAACACAGCATCTTGTTAGGAACCAGGTTTGGGATCAGATGCAGCATCAGTTTCCAACCCTGCCACCAGGCAAGGTGTTTCACCATTCCTTTCTCTCTCACTATGAGTTGAACGCAGATGAAGACATTTCTCTCATATGGTGATGAACGATGAGGTAGGTACCAATAAGTGGATAGCTAAGCTATTCTTCTTCAACAGGATTAATAATTAATTAATTTATTATTTATTTATTTATTTTTAATGTTATAACAGCCCTGGCCTCAGAAATTTTCAAAATTGCTCTTTCCTTAGTATTGATGTGATCCAACAATGTTGTTGACGTGCGAATACTTGGGTGTTGCTGAGCCTGATAAACGGAGCCTTTCTTGGCTCAGGAAATGGGGTTCCAGAAACTATACAGCCACCAAAGCCAACCCAAGCTTGTGGCTTTCCAGTTCTTGAGATTTCAAAGAATGACATTCACAGACCACATGAAGTGAGTTTTAAGAGCAGTTTATTGTAGGCTCATGGATGGAATCTTAAAGAGAGTTCCTACACAGTAGGAGAGAGCTCTCAGGAAATAGGGTACCATCTAGCTGCTAGTCTGGGGATTTTGGAAAAGTCTATGGCAGAAATTGGGATGGTGTCCAGGAAGAGAGATAAGATTCTCAGTCTGTCTCAGGGTATCTGGGTGCCTCCCCTCAGCTTCAGTGCCATAGTCAGAGCGTCTAAGAAGAGGCACAGGGAGATAATACCAGAACTCCCTGCCTCCCCATATCCCTGGCCTCCAGCAAGGATGTTTTTAGAGCCGATGGTTCTAGTTTGCTTCCTATTATGGTAAACACTATAATGGAAAACAGCTTGGGGAGGGAGGGTTTATTTGGCTTACATGTATAGGTCACAGTCTAACATCAAGGGAAGTCAGAGAAGGAGCCCAAGCAGAAACCACGGAGGCGTGCTGCTACCTGGCTGCTCTTTGCTCTAATGCTCACCTGCCTCAGGATGGCTCCCCTAACAGTAGGGGATGTCAATCATCACTCAAGAACCAATCAAGTCCTCATAGACACAGGCCAATCTGCTAGAAGCAATTCTTTAATTAAGGTTCCCTCTTTCCAGATGACTCTAGTTGTGTCAGATTGACAACTGAAAAAAAAAAAAAGTCTAGGACGCTGCTGCTTTGGGATCCCTGCCCTTCCTGACCAGCTTCTGGGCTGGTCTTATCATTGTCTCCCATTTGTTCTTGCCTTGAACTACACAGAAACCACAGATTAGGGACAATGGCAAGGACCCTTTCCCGGAGAGGCATCAACAATTACCTATCACCCTTTATGGAGTTTCATTCAATGGAACCCGAGCATTAAAGTCTACATTAACAGAAAAGAGGGAAATGGCTCTTGGCTTTGAGTTAGATCCAGTTATGTGTCTCCGCTCATCTGGGTTGGATGACTGACATAAACACCAGGAAGCCATTCTATCATTTGGCTGTAGGGGGCGGTTGAAAGTACAGCTTGTGTCCTCTGTAAAGCAGAAAGGATGCTGCCTTGCTTCCACCTTTAAGCTCCCTGGTTCAAGAAAGAAAAGGTAGACATGGTTCAGAACAGTGAATCCCCATAGGAATGTAAGACAGTTGCTACTGCTAGTTCTGACGAGAACAAGTGAACTTACTGCCCCAGTTTTCTTCCAGCAATCCCTGGATAAGTTAGTGAAGCAGAACCCTAAGGATCCTCGAGGCTAGGAACACTCTATTCTCCCCACAAACTTCTAAGGAGCACAGTTGGACTCTAGGAGAGCTGCAGGGTTCTCAGACACTGTCCTGTCTTGTAGGAACTCTGGTTTTAGGCAAAATTGTAAGTCTATACTTGGAGGGGGTCGGGGGAGTACACTAGCTCATGACTGACTCCAAGTGAATCACAGGCCACTCAAAATACATTACCTCCTTGGGGGAACTCTAAATTTCGGGATAGGATTGCCAATCACACCCTCTTCTCTCTGGCCACAGTGATAGTCCAAGATAGATATCATAGACAGTGTGGATGTCGCATATCCATCTCAAACATGTAGCAGGCTGCAAATGCTATGCTGCTCATTAACACACCTTAGGAAACCACCAGCCACGATGGGTGCTGGTACCTGAATACCTCCAGCTTGTCCTTCCTCAGGAAATATGTATGTGATATCAGGTGTCCTACTATACCACTTTCTACCTTTCCCCTTGAGGCAGGGTCTCTCTGTGATCCAGGAGCTATCTGGCTACCAGCAAGCCTCAGTGATCATCCTGTGTCCACCCTGCATGATGCTGTGCTTACAGGCAGGTGGCCATGCCCAACCTTTCTTGTGAGTTCTGGGGATTTGAACTTGGGTCCTCACTCTTGCACATCAAGAGCTCTTACCTGCTAATCCAGCTCTCCATCCCAAGTTTATTCTATTGTTGTTGTTGTTGTTGTTGTTATATTTACAACTCAACCATTACCCCCTCCCAGTACCCCCCCACAGTTCCTTATCCCATTCTTCCTCCCCCTTGCCTCTGAGAAGGTGCTCTTCCCCCCACCAGACCTCCCCCTTCCCTGGGGCCCCAAGTCTCTAGAGGATTAGGCATGTCTTCTCCCACTGAGGCCAGAGCTGGCAGTCTTCTGCTATATATGTGCTGAGGGGCCCTCAGACCAACTGCCTGTGTATGTTGCTTGGTTGGTGGCTCAGTCTCTGGGAATTCCCTGGGGTCAGGGTTAGTTGAGACTGCTGGTCTTCCTATGGGGTCACACTCCCCTTCAGCTTCTTCAATCTTTCCCTTAATTCAACCATAGGGGTCTCCAACTTCAGTCCAATGGTTGGGTGTAAGTATCTGTGTCTGTCTCAGTCAGCTGCTGGTAGGGCCCCAGTTTATTCTTTAATGTTCTTAGAAAAGTGGTCATAATTTCCATGATGCACACCAACTGACTGGTCAGATAACTCCAGGAAAGTGAATGAAGGGCATTTTACCAAGCCAACCTTTTGATCTCAAGGGAGAAAGAAAACAGACCAGTTTGCAGCTGTGGTAAGTCCCTCAAGGCAGCCTTAAAATTCTCTCTCTCTCTCTCTCTCTCTCTCTCTCTCTCTCTCTCTCTCTCCTTTTCCCACATCCTTTTTTTACATCTGGGGTGTGCTTTGCCAGGTATCTGAATGGCACACAGCAGAATCAAGGAGAATGGCTTCATTCTTAACACTCCCCAAGTAACAGAACTACCCAGCGATTAGTGCCTCTTTTGTAGAGAGAATTCGATCCTCAGGCCATTGTTCTCTGGGCTTGGAGGAAGCCAAGCCCACAATCAGAATGTAATTGAAGTATGTTTGCTATAATGGGTTCAGATGTTTGTGATCTTCAGCACTTTATGAATTCTGTGGCAGATGGGCGAGGGCAGGTAGCAGGCAGGAACAGACTGGGGAAGGCAGCCTGGCCCACTGACAAGGGCAGACACAGCTGTGGCTCTGGTGTTATTCAGCATGCCCACCCACAGCACCGGCAGCCTGCCTTCCCCACCTCACACCACGGCCAACTTAATGAAGAGTGGAGGTAAGCATGAATCCTGGCTTTCCAGGGATCTGAATGTTTGAGAGGCCCAGAAGAAGCCACATGGTAGAAATGATGCCAAGTTCTCTTGCCTCTTGCTTTTCAACAAGGGGGATGGGAAGAGGGAAAATGCATCAAAAAATGTGTATCTAAACACTTTCTATGTTTCCTGGACTTTTTCAGTTCTTTTCTCAGAAACTCTGTGCCAGAGGGGGAAGGGAATCTGAAAGTAATAGCCAACCAAAGGGATTTAAAAAAAAAAACGAATACAAGAATTTAGGTGAATGCATCTAAAAATACCACAATGAAACACATTACTTTTTATGTCTTTAACTTAACATTAAAAGATTAATAATAGGGCTAGGTGAATGGCTCAGTTGGTGAAATGCTTGCCGTGTGAGCATGGAGGCTTGAATAAGATCCCCAGCATATACAGAAAAAGAGCCAAGCATGGCGGCACACAAATCTAGCTCCAAAGCCTTGCTCTGGTCCCATAGTGTGTACTTCACGCTACTTCAACATAGCTAGATTTCTGTTTGCTCATCTGTCAAATGCCCAGAATAATGCCTGCCTCACAGGCCCTTTGTGTACACCCTGAAGTGAGGTAATTTGTTAACAGTTCACATACTGAGCATTTACTATGGGTGTCACATGTTATAAGCAAACCCTTCGACAGCCTCATAATGTGTTGGGCCTCCTCACTAGATCAACACCCCCTCCCACACACACACCCCAATTTCAGGTCATTTCAACACCGCTCTCAAATCTCTGGAAACCCAAGTTCTAACTCTTTGGGCAGCAGAGATGGTTTTAATCTCAAAGACTTAGCATCCCAAACTCATTTCGACTATCTGGAGATTAACTGTGGTTATTTGTCATGCTTAGCATATGTCCACATGCTTTACAGCAAGACATGTCTGATTTGCTTGTTAGATCATGTGTTACTGCCTCAGTCAGTGCTGAAGGGTTAGATGAAACATTCTTTAGAAAATTTAAGAAACCTGAGTCGTGCCTCCAATGGTCTCATAAAAGCAAGGGAAACCGTCATAGCATTCTAGGATACAACAGGGATTCAATGACATCCAAGTTGCCTACAATAAACCAACAAGGAGGCTGGGGAGATGCTCGGTGTGTTAAGTTTTGCCATGCACCCTGATGACCTGAATTCAGGTCCTCAGAACTCACATAAGAGCCAAACTTAGCATCACAAGCATCTATGATCCTAGCATGTTCCCACTAGGAGATGGAAGGCTGAGAGAAATGTGTGAACTTGAAAGTCAGCTGGCCTGGTGTGCACAGCAGTGAACAAGGAGAAAGGCGAGGGCTGAAAGTTGAATGTCATCCTTGGACTTCCAAGTCCATGTCATGTGCATGCCTACATGCACACACATGAACAAGCACATTCTTCTCACACTTCTGTGCCTTCTCACACCCCTCTCCTTCTCTCCTCTCTCTCTCTCTCACAAACAGAGAATACACAAATAACTAGTTCATTTTTTAAATATACTGACTTGGTCATTTGTGAGAAAACAAAACAAAAACCCTAACTGTTCATTGCCTGTCTATCCCCCATGATGCAGGAAGCAGGATATCTCATTGTATCTCATTATATACATACAAACACTCTAAAATCCCCAAAACCATCTTTTTGGGGTAAAGATACCCAAGCTATGCATATTTTCTTGTACCACATAAAACTTATAATTTAAGAAAAGCTGTAATAGAAATTAACGAAGTGGAATACATTAAGAGCAGGATGCTGTGGACCAGGAATCTTTGAGGATGACCCCATCATCCCATCTCCAGGCACATACAACAGAAGCCAGTATAATCTATATTAACAGAGAGGTAAAATAATTTGGGAGAAAAAAACAACAACCCATAATTATTCTAGGAGAGTAAAACTGTGTGCCTTGAAATATCGAAGTAATTATCAGGTTAAATTTCTATGATCCTTGCAATTTCTACGAAACCTGGAAATGTTGGGACTGTAGGCCTGGCATATCTCTTAAAGCAAAATTATACTTCTTTTTCACTTAGTCTAAAAGGTCATAATTAAAGATATAAAGAAGCTAAGTGAGTAATGGGGTTCATGATTCAGGAAGACATGCAGGTTGCATAAAGGTCTTGTATGATTCAGGAAATGGGGGGGTCACCAAGTCAGGTGGCCTCGGGAGCCTATTGGGGCCCAGGGCAAAGCTGTCAGCTGAGACAGAGGTGGTTCTGAGAGGTTTCCTCATTTACACCCTTTCAGGATTTGTGGCACTATTTTTTCCTGAATATTAAGGAACTATACAGCAAAATATTTCAAGGGTGTTTATTACTAAAGGTCTCTAAGAACCAGGAAAAATGTCCCCCCAAATCATCTCACCAGCCTGAGATAGTTACCCCACTAATATTTTAGACTATGGGGCTAAAGATAAAGCTTAGTTAGCACAGTGATTGCCCGAAATGCTGGGCTTAACCACCCGAGTGCTACATGAACAAGACAAAGGGACACATCCTTGTAAATCCCAGCACTCCACTCAGGGAAACAGAGGCAAAAGTTCAAGATCATCCTTGCTAATAGCAAGTTTAAGGTCAGCCTGGGATGAATAAGACCCTATATCAAACAAACAAACAAACAAACAGCAGCACACAAACAAAAACCAAGAATCCCCCAAATTAAAGTCTCTGTATTAGTTGGGTGTCTGTTGTTGTTGTTGTTTTTATTGTTACGATAAAATGCCTGACAAACAGTTTGTGGCAGAAGAGCTTGATTTTGCTCGATGGTTTCTGTTTGTCATATCAGGAAACGGGTGGTGAAGCTGGTAGCAGATGGGGTATGCTAAAGGTTTCTTCACATGGCAATGGACCATGTGCAGAAATTGGCCAGGATCAGACAAAGAACCATGAACTTTCAAAGACTCATCAAAACGACCTACCTCCTAGAAGGCTCCCAAGCCTCTGACCCAGTGAACTGAGAACCAAGCACTCACAGCAGCCTTGGAGGGTATTTCAGAGTCAAACCATAACAGTGTAGTTTTTCTATGTGCTTCATTATTTTTTTTATTGGGGGGGGTATTTGGCTTACAATTCCTCAGCACTGTTCATCACTGAAGGAAGTCAGGAAAGGCACTCAAACAAGGAAAGATCCTGGAGGTAGGAGCTGATGCAGAGGCCAGGGAGGGGTGCTTCTTCCCATGGCTTGCTCAGCCTGCTCTCTCTCTCTCTCTCTCTCTCTCTCTCTCTCTCTCTCTCTCTCTCTCACTCATTTTTTCTTTTCTTATTTATAATATTTTATTAATTATTTCTGAATTTTACTTCATGAAGCCTGAGCACCATCACTTCTCAGGCCTCCCAGGTCTGCCCCACCCTTGGGACCTCCCCACCTCACCTCCCTCCAAAAAGAAGAAAAACAGAAAACCAAACAAACAAGTTCAATTTGTGTTGCCCATATACTCACTGGAGCACCATCAAACTCCCAGTGTCAGTCCCTTAAGGAAAATTGAGTCGTCATTGTCTTGTCTCCTCCTCCCTGCAACCCCCTGCCACCTACCCCTGCCAGTGTTGGAGAGTTACACTTCAGCATCCTTGTCATAATTGTTAAGAGTTCTCTTCCATGGCTTTCTGTTTAGGCTGTTAATTTTCTGGAGGTGGGGGTAGGGCTTGTCACAGAAGCCTTCTGTGTCCCTCTTTCTCAACCGTGAGTCTGAAGTCATCAATACCATGACAAAAGTAACTTCCTTGCCCTTTACTGTCAGTGAGAGTATTTATCATGGACTTATACATGGTTTCTGGCCACACTATGGACCACGGACATCTACTTGGTGCCTGGCATCAGCATGCACCTCTGACCTCAGCATGGTCTCCTGTATTGTATCATTACAGACCATAGACATCAACCTGACCCTCTGCTGCTGCATGAGCCAACATCACAGTGCTCGGTAGCAGCACATGCCATTCACATCAACATGGTCCTCTGTGCCTGCACAGCCCACAGACATCAACATGGGTTCAGGCTACAGCACAGACCATGAACATCTAAGTAGCCTTCAATGGTAACACAGGCCATGGACATCAACACAGGCCCTGGCTGCAGCAGAACCACAGACCCAGACATGGCCTTCAGTGGACCTGAACATCACCATGGCGTCAAGTGGCAGGGCAGACCTCTCCCATCAGTATGGCCCTAGTGTGCTTTCATTTTTTAAGTGTTATTTAAAGGATATGGGGCATGAGTGGGAAATCTGAGGACAACTTGAGGGCGTCAGTTTCTTCCTTCCACCACGTGGGTTCAGTGTCATCAGGCTTGACAGCAAGGATCTTACACACAGATCCATTTCACCAGCCTTTCATGTACTTTTTTCATCATGGTTAAAATTTGCCTCTGTCTAGCGCTTGGCATCTTAATTAAAATAACCTCTTGAAGATAACAATAACAGTTTTCTGATACTGCCAACGCCTCTTTTTTAAATCCTTCAGCAGTCTCATAAGTTGATTCTTTGTGGTCTTATTTTTTAATATTTTGACTCTTTGTCTTTCAGTTCCTCATCTGTAATATCAGGTATTCATAATGGCTACCCTGAGTCAATGCACAAAGAACTTGGAACAGCCCCTGGCAGTAGGCACTCCAGCACTTGATGGTGTAACTACTACCATTGGCCCAATTTGGAATGAAGATACTGTCCTCGTGTGCAGTGTACTGTTGTGATAAAACTCTGTGACAAAAAGCAACTTAGGAAGGAAAGGGTTTTTTGGCTAATCAATCCTGATCATAGCCCTTACGAGGGGAAGTACATGGGCACTCAGAGCAGGATCCTGGGGATAGGAACTGGAGCAGAGGCTATGGAGGAGTACTGTTGACCAGCTTGCTACACATAGCTCACGCAGCTTGCTTTTTTATACCACCTGGGAACATCTGCCCAGATATGGAACTGCCCACAGTGAGCTAGACTCTCCCACATTGGTCATTAATCAAGAAAATACCCTCACAGACTTGCCCAGAAGACAATCTGATGAGAGGATTTTCTCATTTGAGGTTCCTCTTCCCGGTTAACCCTAGTTTGTGTCAAGTTGACAAAAAAGTAACCAGCCTAGACAACAAAGCACAAAAGGTTAAATAGCTTATCTCAGTCAGTGGGACATAGTGTCAGGACTTGAACCCAGGAGCATTAGTAGAAATGCATGAGAAGTCTGGCATGAGAGACCATGGCCTTAAGTGAAAGTGAAACTGAGAGCTAACAGTCTTTGTTGGGGGGGCATTAAATTTTGTTTATAGTTAGAATTATGACATATATAGATAATGGCTTTACAGGGGCTTTCTGAAAACCAAATCATTAGAAAGGACATTCAGGGTCCCAAGAGAAACCCTTTCCTAAAGAAAGCTGAAATCGGTAGGGTCTTTGAGTGAGAAGCTATGTCTATATTCTTACCTACTGTGTCCCGAGTTCCTGAGGCAGCAGAATAACACCTGGTGCACAGTAGGCACACAAGCAATAGTTGTTGACTGGCTGAATCTTGCACAGAGGGTGGCACTTAGCAAACAGCTTGAAGAGTAGAAGAATTCATGGTTCTGGGTTAGCTGCTGATCTCAGAACCTTTCATGACCTAGCCACCTTGGCATAACGGCCATTCTCTAAGATGATGAACCTTGGTAAAATACCATACAAAGATGCCTCTAACCTCTGAAATGTTTAGGATCTTCACCCATGAAGACCCACCTACCTTAGTCGTGCCATTTTGGAGAGCATCATGGGCCAGGAAAAACTGCAACATGGTTTCAACGATGCTGACATGTGCCAGAGGAGGCTGATAGACGCACCAAGCTAACTTGCATAGATGTGGTGGTCTGTTGAGGGCACATAGCATATGTAAATTTCCAGTTAGGAAAATAGAACTGAGATATTAAGCTTTGGACTGTGCTGAGGTCCTTCCTACTGGGTACCTCCACTTACCCCAACTCAGAATAATTCATGCAGAGAGACATCTTGCTCATTCTTCAGATATGGGAACCAGAAAGGAACCAGTAGGATCTGCAAAGGATGGGCTTCAGCAAGAATGTAGAGTGGCCATTCCAGCCTAGGTGGGTCTGCTATGGACAGTGGTTCCAGAGTACCTGTTGTGCAACCTGACAGCAAGCACCAGTGAAGATGAATAAGATTTAGTTCTGAAATAACTGGGGAAGGAAAATCCCTCAAGGACCTGAACTCAAGTCACCCAAGATGGTAAAGCCTCCAGATTCCAGGGATTTGGCCTTTTAAGTGCTAGTGGGTCATTTGCTTGCTGTGGTTACCCATCTTATTCAGGTGATGGAATAAGGTGACAGATAAGGACTGACTCTTGACCAGTTCAATCTCTTGAATGATGTATCTAGCCTTCCAAGCCTTAGCTACCAGGACTGAAGACAGGGATGATAGCATGCTCTCTTGAGGATTAAATACGTCATGGTACAGGCATGTATCAGCTATTGCTCTACTGAGGCACATCCCTGCTTACCCATGCTTTCCTACTTGGAATACCCTTTAAGGAGGGCAATGTTACCAATCCAAGTTCAAGGGTGAGGACAGGAAGCTTCCTCAAGAACTGTGAACCATCTCCCTAGATCACAATAACCCCACAAGGTCCACACAGCACTTCTGGGTCCCTTAAATTGCTAACTCATCAAAGTCATGGGCAAATATTTAGAGGGTCAGTGTGAAAATATTTCTACTAATGCTCAAGCACTGGGCATGAGTTGATTGGATTTGCACATGTAGATACAATGAGATAGAGCAGCTGAATAAAATAATGTAAACAGGTCTGCCCATCAGGAAAGTTTATCAAGGAATATTGTGACACACTGTGCCATAACCCTTTTTAAACTGTGAAAGTATGAGAGACGGGGCTGGGGAGGGAGGGAAGACGGGAGAGAAAAGACTCTGGAGGGTACATGCTTCATTGGTTGAATCTGAATGAGATTAAAGATATTATTTCTCCAAAGGTTCTTTTTTTTTTTTTTTTGCCTAAATGATCTACCTTAGGCTTATTTCAGAAGATTTGGGGTGAATTAAACATATTATCTAGAATCAAACAATAATTTGCTTTCCTCCAGAAAGATGATTGGTCGCAGAACAAAAATTCCCTGAGTGTTAGGATTGGTATGCTGAGGTGTCATTTAAGCTAGGAACCCCTGTCTCTCCTAAGCCTTTATTCCTTTGTCTTCCTTGGAGACTCACTGCTCACCATTCCACATATTCTAGTCATTGACTGCACTGTGCCCTCCAGTAGGAACAAAAATGCATGAGCTAGCCAGGCTCCGTCTGCTTAGAGCACGCACTCCGTGCAGATCCTCACTGGTTAAGGGACACATTGTTTGAATCACTGTTTTTTCCTAGGAGGATTAGCTTTCTCTTCCCCTCCATTCCATGTTCCCACCTGCATCAGCATCTTCTTAGCACTGGAAGTGCCATGGAGTACAGCCATACCCTTTGACACCAGGATTTGCCAAGTATAAGCATCTCTCAGGTCACACCTGGTTTTCTTGCTCTCAGGTCGCACCTGGTTTTCTTGCGTTTCCTCCAAGTGCTCGTTTCCTTGGTCTTCACAGACTGTAGAGACTGCTGGGAGGCTGCAGGAGAATGACACTGTTGAACTTTTGGAACAAGCGGCATAGCTTCTGGGAGTGAACAGGGGATCAGCCACAGCTTCTCACAGACCTTGCCTGTGGATTTTGTGAGTGCATCTTGTCCTGTGGAAGAAGTGAGGTACAGTAAGGCCCAGTAACTTACCCAGAATCCTGAAGGACTTGACTAGCCTCTCCTTGGCAGCCACTGAGGTCACATGTAGATCTGGCTCATTTGTGAAATCCTCAAGACTAGTACAGTACCTAGCATATAAGAAATATTCAATACACACTTGTGAACTCAGCCAAAGGCACACAGTCAGGCAGTATCAGGATCCTGAGAAAGCCTCATGCCTTCCACAGTTCTACTGAACATAGGATCCTCCATATTCTGGGGTCTCCTCATATTCTGTTCTGTTTTCTTCACCCATCCTTCTTGTCCTACCGTCCCCACCACTTGTAACTGGGTGGTGGGCAGACCTGTCTATCTTGAAGATTGACTTTCTTATGATGAACTTTCCAGGCACTTAATTGAAAGTTGCTTGCCAGCTTGAGTGTCACTCACAACTGCACTAGGGTGTTCCATCCAGGAATTCCTCTATGTCCTGACCACTCATGGGTGAGAAATATCCTAAAACACAGAAGAACCTATGGCCTCTTCATTGCTGCCGGAAGAAGTAAGGGTCTTGAGGTGAGAAAGCAAGCTGAAGTTTCAAAACCCTAAATAAAAAAGAATGGATAGGTGTTAAGTTTGACTGTTTGCTATGAACCTTGCTAAACATGGCTTAAGTTTCCTAGCAACCTGTGGGGACAGGTCTTCTGCCCATATTACAGAAGACAAAACAGAGGCGCACTGAGGTTAAGTGACTTGCCCAACAGCACACAGCAGTTTAATTTTAGAGCCCAGGTTTTTCTCAAAGATATTAGCTGCTCTTCTAGGCATCCCATGTATGCTCAAGTAAAAGGGCAGGAAATTTCAGTACATGCCAGATGGCAAGACTTAACCAGCTCCCAGTGGCCACTTGTAGGACAGGTCCCTCACTCCAGAGTGCTGTGCCCAGACACCCAGAGACAAGAGCTGCCAGGGTGCTGCTGGGCAGGTGATACCCACTGGGAGCAGCAATCACTCATAGCTCCCAGTGGCAGCCAGTTTCCAGACTGGCATGAGCAGTAGCTCCCAACTCCAGCCTAAGACCATAGGAGAAGGGCTTGACACCTTCTACAGCTGCTGCTGATCCCATTCTTACCAAGAAGGGTCATCGTCCCATTTTACAGCTGAGAAAATTGAGGTTCTAGAGGAAAGTGACCAGTGATGAAGCAACATCTGAAAAACTCACGGCCTCCTCCTAAGACTTAGCCTTTCATAGTCTCACTGGGGTCTATAGTGACTTTGCTCAAATCAAGCTTGTTCTTATGTCCCCAAACAGGTTCATTTTCTAGAATGTGAAGTCCTTTTGTTACCTTTCTGTTCATTTCCCTATTTATTCCAAAGGGTTTCAGGGGACCTTAGATCAGACACCCCTCCCCCCAGAAGACTTACCAAAACATTCCCCACAGCACCACATCACTGAGTACAAACTGTAAACCCAGTGAAGACAGGAGGTGAGTGCTTTTTGTTAAAGTATTCCATATACATAAAAGACATGGAGAAATGGTCAAATGAAAGAGTAATTAAATGGATGGATGGATGGATGGATGGACCAAGGAGGCAGCTTTTATGCAGAAGCACTTGCTGTCTTGCCATACAGTACTGTGGGGTAGGGGGAGGAGCACAGTAATGAAGGCATAAAGGCTGCTGGAAAATCCTGGGCCATCTGAAAACAGTGCTTTGTTTTAAACAAACTGCACATTGCTAGGCTTGCCCCCTCCCCATCTCTCCTTCTCTCCCACAGTGACTCAAGCCCAGCTTCCCCCTCCTATTTGCACCATCTTCCTTCTGCCGATGGGTAGAAGAGACATTCATAAGGTGAAACAGGGCTAGAAAGCCAGATGGGAAAGTTGGCGACTTTGTGGGTTTTTTAGTGGATAAAATAAGTTCTTAAAGTGTCTTTTGAGCTGTTTGGTAGGAAAGCCAGGATTTCAGAACATTGAAGAACTTCCCAAATGGACAGATAGGTGAGGCAAATATTTACTGACATCTACTGGATGCTAGGCACTCTGTGACAAATTTACTGATATTTGGTATTCACCTTCAAAGCCTCTTCTGAGCCTTCCTAAAACTGCAGCTGAGCTGCCCTACCTCACTCTTCAGAATAGGGACATCATTCTATTGAGAAGTGGCCTGTCCAAGATCAGTTTGCCAGGATTACTTTTAATTACTTGGGGAGAGGCGGGGAGATTTTACCTTTTATGTACATGCACACGCACATTCATACACATGAGTGCTCACGCCTGTGGAGGCCAGAAGAGAGCATCAGATCCCCTGGATCTGGAGTTACAGATCTGGTTATAAGCTGTTCCTGGGTGTTGGGAACTGAGCTCTTTGATCCTCTACAATTATACTATGTGATCTAAGCAGCTGTGCCATTCCTTCAGCCCCACGCTGCCAGAATAGTATCCTGGGGAAATCAAAAAATGACTTCTTTGTGATGAACAAGAAACACATTCCCTGTGTTTGTTGGTGCTTCACTTGCAGGTCATGTCTGCCTACTGTGGCATCCCCAAGGATAGAATATCACCTCTTCCTCCAGGGCTTCGGACTGACCCCTCTCAGTTACTGCATCTGAATTTGTTCCGTTCATTGAAAAGCCTAGCAGTAATAACACCTTAATTGGACTCAAAGCTATACCATAGCCCTCATCACCCACTGGCTAAGTGGTACTACAGATGAGCTCAGTTCAAGGAACCCCACATCCAGCTAGGGGAGGTGGATTCCAGGAACAAGCGTGAAAGCCTGTTCTACTACAGGACAGCTCTGTTCTTGTTCTCTAACACCAGTCTGCAAGATTTGTTTGAACAAAGAATAGCCAGAACTAAGAATAAATCAGCAGCAGCAGCAGCAGCAGCAGCAGCAGCAGCAGCAGCAGCAGCAGCAGTAGTGGAATAGGAGGAGGACCAACAAAATGAATATGTATTACAATTGGATTGATTTACAGGACAGTGTGAGTATCCCAATGAGGTCTTCACAATGGAGAAACTGAGAGCCCAGTAGCTGAGGCTGGATGTCTTAGCTGTCTCAGTCTGGCAATGGAGGCCTGGGGGATACCTGGAGGGCTGCTGGTCTTTAGTCCACACTAGAAGGCTGAAGAAGCAGGGTTCCTTGGACAATGGACTGATAACCATTCCCACGGTGGCCCCTAGAATTCACTGTCTGAGTTCCAGTCCTGATTATTAATCATGAGAAAGTCATTTAACTTCTGGAACACTCAACTTTTTCTTCCAAAACGACAGAGTCACACTAGGTGAGCTTTAAATGCATATGAAGTACTGAGCTCTCAACCAAACACACACATTTACAAATCTTGCAAATAAAATTTGCATTCACATCGTAAAAGTGCCCCCCCCCCAACTTACATCTCTACTAGCTTCATTCCCTGACTGTGGTTCAAGCAAATTGACAGCCAGAGTAGACCTTGTCTTCACAGTGCTTGTTCAGTTAGCAGGTACACCCTTCATCTGCAACGCAGGAAGATAGTAAAGAGGTCATCAATAATATTCCTACAAGTTCTTGTGTGGGAAACAGTAATTTGTTCCCTAATATGCGGGAGTGACTTATCTTCAGTGGCTGAGACCCTATCAGTCTTCAGAGGTGGTTGTAATTAATAGGTAAGGAAGTGCAAATAGATTTGAATTAATAGAGCCACTAGGTGTGACTAACTATAATATGATTACATGTGAAATTAACCCAGAGATCAAACCTAATCAATCCAGACTAATAACTGCCAGGACAACAATTTTGTGGCTTTAGCTGAATTTACCTTGAAAGGGACTGAGAAAAACAGATTCAGTTAAATGTAAGGGCTGTTTTTGTTTTTAAGTGTGAGTAACACTTTACGATTATAAATATGTATGTAGATGATATTAATGTCCAGATGTTTGATAACCATACCATTATTTATATTGGCAAGTGAGAGTAAACAAGATTAGAAAATCACAAGTTAGTACAGTGTTGCATAAATTTAAAGAACTGTGCTGAAATAGACCCAAATCTGAGAGCCTCTGGGTTGCCACTTTGCTTAGCTTTGTAGATTCCAGTAACTCAAAATGTATTAAGCAATATCTTAAGTATGGAAAATATAAGTTACGGGGAGCAAGTGGCTGAACGCCTGTGTGCTCACAGCCTCCTTATGTCCACATGTACGTCTTTGTAACCTTTTGCACACCAGTCTCTGGTTTCAAACTTTCTCCACCTTCTGCCTTATGTTTTAGGATTCTAAAAGATTCTGTTGCTGGCCCCATGCCTCACCTTTGCTATGTTGCTTTGCAAAGCCCCCCCCACCCCCCACTCTAGAGCACATTCCCCTATCTCTTTAGGCTTAGCTGCAAGAGTTCTTCTGATTCAAAGCCTATCATAATCTTGCAGAGGACCCCAGTTTTGTTCCCAGTACTCACAATGGATGGCTCATAACTGCCTGTAATCCCATTCTCAGGGGATCTGATGCCCTCTTCAGGTAACTGTGCTCACTTGCACAGACACAAACATACACATAAGATTTTTTTTTTTTTCTTGTGGCTCCACTATAAATTTAATTAGAAATAATGTGTCTTGGTATATTATTTGGCCAGTTATCTGGGCATCTTAAAATCCATCCAAATTGACATATAAAAGTCATCATCACAAATGTTCATAGCATCATCATTCACAGTATCCAAGGGACAACATAATACCTAAAAACAATATATAGTACACCCATACAATAAAATATTATTCATCTTTAAAATGAGATGAAATTCTTAGTGTTCATACATGTTCTAACATGAGTAAATCTCAAATACAATATCCTAAGCTAAAGAAGTTAGTAACAAAGAACATATATTGTATAATTACATTTATTATTAATTATTCACCACAAATTAGTGGTTTCCATAGACTGCTTGGAGACCTCAAAGAGAACAGGGAAGGACCACTCAATTTTTATGGGGTGATACAAATATTCCAGAAGCACAAAGCACTGATTGTTGTACCACACTCTGAATTTGCTAGAATGTGTTCTTTAAAGTTATTTAAGAGGATGTTTATGAGCACTGGTCCTGCTTTTCCAGAGGACCCAGTTCAATTTCCAGCACCTCAGTGGCAGCTCACAATGGTCTGTAACTTCAGGGAGTCCAGCACTCTCTTCTGGCCTCCGTGTGCACTGCATGCACATGGTCCACAGAGAGGCAGGTAAAACACTCATACACATAAAATAAAAATCAATATATCGTTTTTCATTTAAAAATTATTTAAATGGTAAAAGTTGTATGCATTTTATCTGATGCCCTCTTCAGGTAACTGTGCTCACTTGCACAGACACAAACATACACATAAGATTAAAAAAAAAAAAAAAAACTTTAAAAAAGAAACAGAAATACTATATCAGTTCTGAGTCTAACTCAATCATCTTCCCATGTTTTGACTTGTTTTTTTTTAAAGTCTCTTTCCATCATAATAGGCACAAGAAGGAAGATGAAGGTCGCAGGCATTGGAGTTGAGTCTCCCCAGCTAAGCCCAGCTTAGATCTGTTAACTCACAGTCAAGTGAGACTGAATAACTGTGGTTTTAAACGTGGGTTGAGGAGGGAGGTGAATCCTTAGGTCATCCCCCTCTCTCTGAGTGTGTGTGTGTGTGTGTGTGTGTGTGTGTGTGTACGTGTGTGTGAATTGCTAACTTACACACATGGTTGTCTTTGACAATTTCACTATAGGTCTGTCTTTAAACATATCTAGTTTTACATGATTTTAAATTGATGTAAAAGGTAGCATACCAGTGAATTTTTGCCTAGCTGGCATTATGAGAGGAAAAAATCCAAGTCAATGATTGAAAACAGCCCTCTATAAGCCAAGAGCTTTTTAAAAAGTACAACAGTAAGCAGGTAAACAGACTTTCAAATGGGCACTTGGCCAAGGAGCATCTCCTGCCAGGTCAATGCCAGAGATCAGAGGAGCACTTAGGTAGTGCTGCTGGGCAAAACAGAACAGATGAAGAATGAGCTCGTTGTTTATGGATGCATTCCATCTAATGAAGACTGTGATGAGAGTCATGAAGTCAGGTGGAGCTGATCCCAGCCCTCCAACCTCCCTCTTCACTGGTATAAATCTCAATAATTGCCCTATCCTTTCCAAGCCTCAGTACTGCTGTCTAAGAAATAGCCCCCTTCCCACCCCACCCATCCATAGTAGACTGGAAACAAGCTCACTTCCTCACCACCATAGGAGCGAAGGTTTCCATTCCAATTTTCACAGAAGTGATAGGACAGGGTGATTTCAAGAACAGAGGATAGAGAGGAAGAGGAAATGTCTTCTTCTATGGTGTGGAATTTGTGACAGAAAGACATTGGAAGGTCACTCCTCTGTCACCACCTTTCTATTGGTAGAGAATAGCAAAGTCACCTGCAGACTGGGTAAAGCCAACACTAGGATTGAAGACTTATTCAGAGAACTATGAAAGAAACCATCCATGCTGATTTATGTAAGAGATCTTAACCTATTTAAAGGAAGTGTAGTGCATTAAATATTGTGAAGATTTGGGGAAAACGGGGCTAGAGAGATAGATCAGTCCCTAAAATATTTGCTGTGCAAGTATGAGGACCTGGGTTGAATCTCCAGCATCTGTGTAAAAGGCTTGATATGGTCGAATACACTTGTAACCACGGAGATGGCCATCTAAAGATACTAAGATCCTGGAACTTTCTACATAGCCAGTCTTTCCTAATTGATGAGGTCCATGTCCCCATAAAAGACACAAAGACACTATCTCAAAAAAAAAAAAAAAAAAAAAAAGAGGGTGTGGATATCTCCTACATAATGATGCCTAAGGCTAATTAGAATCTGGCCTTACACACACACACACACACACACACACACACACACACTCTGCAATAGAAGTTGCATCATCTAACACATGAGGTGTTTCTAGAATGTCAGTCCTGAGTCCCTGACTCCCTCCATCCTGGTGCTTAGCACTCACTGCCTACTTTTAGAATCTATTTCCTCTTGAGAAATGGCACACCATTTGTCATAGTCTGCAATGTCTACAATGACTGAATGCTTGTGTCCACTAGAATGCTTATCCTGAATTGTGATCCCTCCCAGTGTGATAGTGCTTAGAGATGGGGGCTTCTGGAAATTTGAAATCACATAAAGACAGAGCCCTCATAATAGGATTAGGTCCCTTAGAAAAAGACCCCATAGAGCTGCCTAACTATGTTCCTTCCATGTGAACATACAAAGAAAAGGTAGGGGTCTGAAACCTTTCTTAGAATCCACCATTGCTGACACCAGTTTCAGACTTCCAACCTCTAGAACTGTAAGATACAAATTTGTTGTTTATACTACTCTGCTTGAGGAACCAAGCAAAGTTCTTATGTGACCAAGACAAGTTCTCTTAAGACTAGATAAGCCTGGCCATCTTTCATGGCAAATCCCATTGTGCAAACAATTTTTTATTTTTTTGAAAATTTCGTAAGTACATATAATATGTTTGAATTAAATTTACCTTCCAATTCTCCCCTATCCAACTACCTCCTTACCTTCCAAGCTCAATGTCTTTTTTTAACCCACAGAGCTCATTTAGTGTTGCCTGTGTGTGTGAAGATGTGGGAACATCTACTGGGGAATTGGTAGCTTCTCAGTTCCTACATCCGTGAAGACAACTAAATTTCCCTCCCCTAGCAGATATCAATTGCCAACAGCTCAGCAGCTAGGGGTGGGACTTCATAAGCCTCTCTCCAATCTATTCTGAAGTTTTGACCAGCATGATTTGTACATGCTATCTCAACAGCTGAAAGTTGTGTTATTGTGTAAGCCTTCAACCACACTTCTTCTCATCTGAACATTTACTTCATTGTATCTTTATCATTCCCCAATGGCTTCCCACATTACCACTGCTTTATGACTGCCACTGGGGATGTCACTTAGACAGCCGTGCTGATGATCCACCCATCATTTCTTAGTCTGCAACTTGCTAGAATTATTAACAATTCTTTTTTGGAAGTAATTGATCTTTCTTCCCTCCCCAAACCTCTTTCTCCCGTGGTGCTCAGGACACCAGCCTCTCCAGATTCTTCTTTTGCCTCCAAGACTCTCTGTGTGTTTATCATCATCTAAGAGCCTCATGATGTTGTAGCATCCTGGGCTGAGGTCTTGGGTTGCATCTCTTCATCTAAACTCACTGACTTCGGTTGCTTCATCCAACATGTCTTTCAATTCTATCAATGTACTGAAGAATCAAAAAGTAAGTTTCTGATCCACAGCACTCCCTAGAGTTTCAGTTTTATATATGCAATTGTCTGATCAACATATCTACTTGGACAGATGTTGTACTGGTTACTTTTCTGTTGCTGTGATGAAATGTCACAGCCAAACACAATTTAGAGAACATGGTTTATTTTGGTTTATGATTCCAGAAGGATGGCGCTCATCATGATGGGGAAAGTCATAGGAATAGTCAAGGGCATCTGAGCCATATTCAAATTGGATTTAAAAAGATAAGAATCCATTATATACTTACAATGAATTCATTTATGTAGATAAATTTTATCTCTGGGAGATTGATCTTAAAAGAGAACCATAGACTTGGAAAGAATCTATCGGAACAGCAGTAGCCCCTGGCAGAACAGTGGGAGCATGTGGGGCTTTGTGACCTGAAATGTAGATGAAGATCTACCTCTACCTCTCTATCTCTCTCCTCTCTATCTCATCTATGTCTATATCTATCTGTATCATCTATCTCTATCTCTACTATAATCATATATTGATATAGATATAGATGTAGATTATATAGATAGATATAAGGAAAAAACTTAGTTGAGGAATTCTTCAAGAAAATAACTGCTTTTGAAATGTCAGGTTTCTTGAGTGCTGTCCTAGAGGATCCATCTTGGAGTTCCTCCTCTGCAGCACAGGGGGAAAACTTTAGAACAAAAGACCTCAGCAGAGTGAAGAAAGAACTCTGAGGCAGGAGATGACAAGCCTAAGAACAAAGGAAAGCTGAGAAGATGAAAAGAGACAGCAGAGAGAGAAGGTTCTGAAAGGGAGTGAGATGGGAGGAGGACACAGCCAGGGAGAGGCTCCTGGCTAGCTTCTGCAAAGGTACTTTGAAATATAGACATGCTAATGTTCAGTCTTCAGTGGCTGGCCATTTATTACTCATCAACCACTAGCAGAAATCTTCCCATGTGCAGCTCCCTGCTGGGGCTATCAGAAGACAGAAAGCCTCCCTCTCTCACTGTGGGGTACAGGCATAAATGGACAGGTGAAATGAACCAGGTGAGAGAAAGATCAGGATGTCAGTGAAAGAAGCCAAGCAACTGTATCCAGTAGGAGCTCAGCTGTACCACATGCTCTCTAAGGTAATGAAGTAACAGCTTCCTCTGGCACACAGCATGGGTGTCCAAGCTGCTTGCATGTAAAGGCAAATTTCACACTCAGGATAAGTCAAGAGGACAGCCTGGTGCCAGATACCAGATGCTACCTATATACAATAAAATGTCACTGATTTTGTGTATTTTTTGGTTTTTTGAAACAAGGTTTCTCTGTATATCCCTGGCTGTTCTGAAACTTGCTTTGTAGACCAGGCTGGCCTTGAACTCACAGATATCTGCCTCTGCTTCCTGCCTCTTAAACCCGGGGATTAAAGGTGTATGCCAATACTGCACAGCAATCTTTTCTATTTTGATGTGGATTAAATTTCTATGCCTCAAGCAACCATTGGACTAAATGTGTGAACTCCAATGGAGGAATTAGGGAAGGGCTGTAGGAGCTGAAGGGGTTAACAACCCCACAGAAAGAACAACCATACCAACCATCCAGACACCCCAAACCTCCCAAGGACTAAACCATTAACCCAAGAGTACACATGGATGGACCCATGGCTCCAGCTGTATATGGGATAGAGGGCTACTTTATCTGGTACCAATGGGAGGGGAGCCCCTTGGTCCTGTAGAGGCTTGATGCCCCAGCATAGTGGGTAGGTTGGTGGGGGAGCACCCTCATAGAAGCATGGGGGATAGGGAAGGTAATAGGGGGATTAATTGGGAAGGGGGATAACATTTGAAATGTAAATAAATAAAATAACCAATAAAATAAAATTTTAAAATGAAAAAAAAAATTTCTATGCCTCTTTTGCAAACAGGAGTTGACTTTGCTTATATGAGGCTTTCTGCATTGGTTAAGAATAAAACTTAAATAATAATAATAATAATAGCAATAATAATATATACATAAAAAGAATAAAACTGAGGTCAAAATGGAGGAAAGATTGTATTTTGAGCTTTTCTTGGGCTAGGTCTACATAGAATCAGAAGGAGCAAATTTGACAAGCCCTGTTTGGAGGCTGTTACAGGTGCTAAATTGTTTAATTTGTACTAGAATTCAGTAAAGTTGTCTCAGGTGTAGCTGCTCACACCTATAATTGAGTCTGAGACCTGCCTTACTACATAGTGACACCCTGTTTCAAAAAGAAAGAAAAACTTCTATGAAGTGAGTGGTAGTTTGAATGGAAATGGCTCCCATAGTCTCATGTTTGAATGCTTAGTCCCCAGTTAGTAGAACTGTTTGGGAAGGATTAGGAGGTGTGGTCTTGTTGGAGGAAGTTTGTCGAAGGAGGTGGGCTTTCAGTTTTCAAAAGTCTTCATCAGGCTTATTCTCTCTCTCTCTCTCTCTCTCTCTCTCTCTCTCTCTCTCTGTATCTCTCTCCCTCCCACCTCCCTCCCCCAAAAAACTTGCAAGTCACATGAGCTTCAGCTACTGCTCTGGCACCATGTCTACCTGCCTGCTGCCACAAAAATGAAAGCCGTAGATGAGTCTTCAGAAACTGTAACCAAGCCCCTAATTAAATGTTGTCTTTCAAAAGTTGCCCTGGTCATTGTGTTTCATCATGGCCACAGAACAGTAACAAAGACAGAGTGGTTATTAGTATTGCCAAGATTTATGGATGAGAAAGCAAGTGCACAGAGCTTGGTTATCTTGATCAGCATCACAAAAAGAGTGGGTGGGATTGTTGGGATTTTATCCCACAGTGTTGAAAAACCCTAGAGAGAAGTGCAACGGAACCACGGGAGCAGATATAGGACTGGCAACCAGTGGGTACAGACCTGGGAAGCTATTGAATATCTCACAGCACAAGAGGCAGCCTCTCCTCCAAGGAAGAATATTAAGCTTACCCATACTACCAAGGTAAAAAAGAAAACAAAACAAAAAAACCTGTTTTCTGGGTCTCCTACCATTCCAGGGCATTGTAAGGACTCTCCCAGGAAGCATATACTTTGGTAAGACTGATAGTATATTCTCTGTGAAGAGGTGAACCTGTGTACCTGTATCTGTTGGTTCTACAGAGAGGGATGAGCAAAATAGGAACCAGAACTGAATGTTTGGGGCCATGTGGGAAATTTTGTTGTAGAAGAGCAGAAGTGGGGCAGAGGCCAGTGGTGAGGCCAGGAGGCCAGGGCACATCTGGAGGAGAGTGCTTGCTTAGAGCGTTAGGCTGTAAGGGGTACATGTAAGCTTGCTTTCATGCTCTCTGACATCTCTTAAAAATCAAATCTACATTGCTTGATAATGTTTTACCAAATTTTAAAAATAAGTGCAAAAATAACATGTTCTCCACACATACACGTTGTTGGATGGAAGCAGGCATGACAGTTACACATTCTGGCTACTTCTGTTGCCTTCTACAAAGGAAGAAAATTGCATATTGTCAGACCCCTGAATACTATCTATAGAACAAGCTCCTCCACTCTTGGGGCTGTATACCCACCATCTTAAACTTCTGCCTCCAGTCTAAGACTCATTCCAGAGTCACAGACTTCCTTATCCAGTCTCCTGTTGAGCATTTCCACTGATTTCTCCAAGATCATGAAAATGGACTTATGATCTCTCTCTCCCTCCCACCCATCCTCCCTCTCCCTCTCCCTCTTCCTCCCCCCTCCCTTCTCCCCTTTCCTCCCCCCTCCCTTCTCCCGCCCTTCCTTCCCCACCTCAATCCATCTTCCCAGCTGATGGGATAGCATTGCAACCTTTGGGCCAACAACAATGAGAGATGTCACCACTGTCTCTCAGCAGCTCCCCTGCCCATCATCACAGTCTTCACCCCTGTGGTCTCTGTTACCATCCACACAGTCTACAGAGATTGTGTTGTTGAAAATGTTTTTGTAATGTTAAAGAGCAAAATGTGGAGGCCCCAATCTAGATCCTTCAAACCAGTACATTCAACACAGTCTATTTATGCCTCTAGCTTTAGAAATGAGCCAAAAAGTAAAAGAACAAATGTAAATTCACAGTGAATGCTGATGATACAGAATTCTGTGGCAAGCTGGAACCGGAGACAAAGAGCAGGTGACATTCTTCCTGACTTAGGTCAGCCCTAGATGACATGTGGCCAATTAAATGTGTCGATGGGAAGTTTTAGAGAAGTCTGCAGTGAGGCCTGCAGAAATAAGGCTGGCACAGGCAGCCAATCCGATACCACCTTTGCCTTATCAGGAGGAAGAAGCCCCTCCAGCCCATACACAGGACTGACAGCAGCTTGTTCTCACCAGTGCCAGGAAGGGATTTTCTCCCTTCCCTCTTCCTTTCCTTTCTTTTTTGTATATTAATTATATATGATAATAGATTTCTGTGTGACATCCTCACCTCTGTCTCTGGTAATAACAAGACATAAGTTTTCTACGTCCTTCCATGGTTTTGTTTCTTTCTTTCTCAGCATGTTGACAAATGTCTCATTGGAGCATCTGAATTACCTGGTCCTGGTGAACTGAGAGTTGTAGAGTTTGTGGTGCCAGAAAGGGCACCAGAGACCACAAATACTGGTCACTGGGGGCTTCTGAAACCTACATACCATTCTGTATACCAATCAGCAGAACTGGGAGTGTTAGGGCCATGATATTGTGTTGAAAGATTCATGGTGGACTTTAAGCATCTACAACCCTCTGAAGCCGAATAGGGTAGTCTGAATAAGTCCAATGTATGACCATTATGAAAATATAGTAGGTTCTGAGGCTGGAGAGATGATTTGGTTGTTAAAAGTGCTTACTGCTCGTCCAGAAGAACAAATTTCAATTTCCAGCACCGACATCAGGCACCTTACAGCCACCTGTAACTCCAACTGCAACTGATCAGACGCCATATTGTTGTCTCCTCAAGCACTCTACTCATACACATGTGCACACAACAATGACAGCAACAACAGTTTTAAATTATTACATTATGTTGTGCTTAATGACCAGAACCTGCAGGAATAAGGGTCCTGAATGGTGAGGTGTTGAGGGGAGAATCAGGAATAAGAAAATAAAAAGCTGGAATCAAGAGGTCTGCAAGAGCTGGTGGCTCATGCCAGCAAGTTTATTAAGACGTACAGAATCTTATAAACTATCTGCAGAACAAAAGGGGGATGAAGTCAGCAGGAAGTTCATCAAGTGATGTTGCACAAAGGGAGCACAGGCTCTCTCAAGTGTGTCACAGACTTAGCACACAGTGGCCTTGGGACTGATAACCACAGCCCTCAGGGCTGAAAAGTTGAGTTCTCAGGCCCTAGCCTCAGCCCAAACCTCGCCGAGTCTGCTCCTGAGCAAGGGCACAGAACTAGTATCCTTTTTCTTTTTTCATCTGGGCTTCTGAGAAAGCAATGGATTGGCCTGGCCCCTAACACATAATAAACTACAAATGTATTTAACATGTCGATTTTTTCAAGAACAAGGAATTTTTTTGGCCATACTTTATTTTCTTGGCCAAAGGATGCTTTGATTCTAAACACTACTGTCACTTGTAAGTAAAACTGGGGTCTGTGAAGATATTTTTGGAAGTAAGCTTAGGAAAGCTTTCGTAGAAAGACAGGGAGAGCTAGATAGAAAGGGGAGGGAGAGAGGCTGGAGGGGTTGAGAGAGGGAGGGGGAAAAGGAAGGAAAGGGCCTCCTCGATAGACAGCTCACTTTGAAAAGAACAGGGGCCTGGAGAGATGGCTCTTTTAGCACAGTGCTTGCTACAGAACATGAGGAGCGTGTTTCTATCCCTGAGATGTAGGGGAGAAGCCAAGCACAGCAGCACACTCAGAATCCTCATTCCCACTCAGAAACTCTAGAATCAGTGAAAAACACCTGAAAGAGAAAGCAGAGAGTGACTAATGACACCCAGTGTCAACCTCACTGGAGTCCCTGCTCCTCCCAACTTCCTTCTAGCATCAAGACACTTGTGACATTCAATTCAATTCAGGAATGACCAGCCTGACCCAGGAGCAGAGGTCTGTGCTAGGTCTGGCACTCTGGAGGAAGGAAGTTGTGATGTTGTCTGATGCTGCCCAATGAGAGCAAGCATAGCATCGGGGCTATTGGCTGCAGGGTGGCTATCTGATAGGAAAGTACAGAAGAAAAGGAAAGTGTCTACTTGTGAGTAAGGATGGATGGAAGTCAGGCAGTGGGACAGGAAATGGCAGAGAATGGGTGGGACTGTCACTCAAGCTCCTGTCCTATTGGACAACAAATGTGTCACTCACAAGAAGAATGGATGCTATTTCTAGGACCACAGTGCACACCTTCACACAGTCTACAACCCTACAACTTCTGAGCGGGCTCTCATGGTGTGCTGGATAAAGTCACTAGTAAGGGTTGAGAAGAAAAGTAGAGGCCCAGCACACTCTGCAGCACACACCTTATCTAGTTTCTTCTTTTTGCTCAAAGGCTGACACAGTGAAAGAAGTGGATTACAACCCCCAACCCCAGATCATTCGGGCAACACAGAGGCTGACACTGCCCAGACCTCTCCACTGGAAGAGGGTGGTTTCTTTTCTCTTTTCTTCTTCCTCCTCCTGTGGATCCACAGTCAGAAGAGGTAGGAGGGGCCGTTGTTCTGTAGAAACTCTCCTTACTTGTTCATCAACTGTGCTGATTATTTTCTCCTGCCTGGATAGTGATGGGACAGCAGGCATTTCCCCTTGGAAAATCACCTCTATCCTCTCACTCAGCTTCTTAGGAAAGTGGCCACCTGGGTGTTGACAGTCTCCTGCTACTCACTGGTGTGCTTAGACATAATCCTTCATTATAGGAACAAATAAAAATCTTGTTATTAGCCTAGAAACATGCCAGTGCATGCATTGCTTCTGTGGCTGCATGCCGCTGAGGACTTTAGGAACGTGGCTCCCCTGCCCTGAGGCCATGGCTCATTATGTTCCCTCTAGAGACTCCTCACTCTGATTGACAGCTCTGCAGCCCCTTAGCAGGAGGGAGATTCCATTTGATTCCTGCTTTGCCTAGAGGGTTGACAGGCCAAGAGGGCACAGGGTTAATTCACTTGCCCTTCTTAGGTTCAAATCCCACTGCACACAGATATGGATTGGATGGATGCGATCAATTTAGCATTTTGACAGACAGCATCCCATCCCACCAGCACCTCCTGGATTCACAGGACACATGCTTGGAGCTGGAAAGAATGAATGGGTCCTGGGGTCAGACCAGGAGAAATTGTAAATATCCCAAAACACGTCAATGTTCTTAGATTAATGAACTTAAAGAAATAAATAATAAATTTATTTCCTTAAATAAATAAATCAATCTTCCAGAAATAAAAATAAGTGGACCTCCAAGAAGCTCTATTACTCCTCAGGAGATATGAAAGATGTCAGTCTAAAGAACATAGGGGCCTAAGCAATTCAATGACTCAGTGGCTTTGTGGGTCCAGTCCATCCAAGTTCAATGTCATGTGACTGATGGCCCAGATTGTTTTATATCACGAAAAGAGAGAACCCACCCCTTCTTTCAGCTTTAAACATAGTTAAGATCTTACTGAATGCAGGCTGAGAGGAAGTCTACCTTGGGAGAAATGATCAGGTCTCTCCGGTGTCACTTTATAAAAGCCAACTGATGCAGACAGTGGCAAAACGGGTCCCAGAGCCATGTTGCCTGGTTAAAATCCAGTCTCTGGCTATAAATAGCTGAAGAAGTTTGTGAGCATCTTTGTGCTCAGTGCCCCTGCTATAGAATGAAGGTTAATAGTATAATACAAGAGCGAGATTAAATGATCGAATACATGCTACTGTAGAGCAGTACAGTATGACTGATTCTTGGGAGATGTGATAACATTAACCACCACTTAGGACAGACTGATATGATCAGACAACAACGACAGAAATCAGAGCACATGAGGGACCCAGCTGCGGCTTAGTTGGCTTAGTGGCCTTCAGTGTCCTAACTACCTCTTGATTCTTCACCTCTCTCTCTCTCTCTCTCTCTCTCTCTCTCTCTCTCTCTCTCTCCTCCACAGACTGGATGGCAAGAATAAAACCAGTTAAGAGTAAAGAATGTTTTAAATGATTCAGTGTCTTCTCTGCCTTAATTTTCTTCCATGCTCTCTGAGTGCTCCAGTGGCTCCCAAGACCACTCTAAAGCTCAGGGGTCAAAAGCAAATCTTCTTAGATAATTCAGCCCACAATACATCAGGAATGGACCCAAGGAGGACCGGGAAGCTCTTACAGGGTACTGGAGTATTTCTTATGCTCTCCAGGCAGCTACAGTTTGCTTTTCTTCTGGAATCTCTCCATGACAGGAAGATTGCCCCAGACCTTACAAATGGAAACCCATGAGGGAACTTTTCTAAGTTGGTTTCCTGTCACTGTGAAAAATACCATGATAAAAAGCAAGCTGGTGAAAGAAGAAGTTGTTTCATCTTACAATTTATGTGTAATAGCTCCTCACAATGGAGTGGCAGAACCAGGAGGCCAGACCGAGATCCAGGGCTTTACCCAGACCAATCGGCTTCTCAGTCTGGTGACCCCTCTGTCATAGACCCAGCTTCCCTCAGGCTGCAGCAAACACAAATCCCCACTTTCCTGCTTGCCATGTTGACTCTCATTGTGTTCTGAGAATCAAGAGCCTATAATGTTCCCATTCAGAGAGGCATCCTTGCACATGACCCCAGGAGTTACCACTCTCTCAAGGCACCTGTGGTGGATAGTGTTCTAAGAACGCCATGGCTGGGAAGAATAAGCAGGTACTACTAAGTCCATGCTGTGCCCATGCATCTCAGAGTCTTCCAAATACTGAGAACATACTTGTAGAAGTTCCCAGTGATGCTTGGATAAGGCCTTGGACTCTTTCCAAGGTCATTCATGGGTAATATCAAGTAGTAGCTCTTCACACTTTGCCCTATTGGACTACACAGCTCTTAAGAGACAGCTGAAGGGGCACAAAGGGTGGCATTGTAAATCTCAGCCCTGCCACTAGCTGACAGTGTCACTTGGGCTCTTTTCTCCACATTCCAGAACCCAGGGTTCCTTTGAAAAGTAAAGCTTACACAACCTTCAAGTCTTGTCGGAAGTCTCCCTCTTCAGCTGTATGCCCAAAGGTGAACCGCATCAGAGACACTAGTTCAAGTCTTGGGCAGGAAACCTGACTTCTTGAAGCATCACTTCCCTTTTCTTCTGTAAATAACAAGACCAGTAAATATAACATCTGCTTTGCAGCTTGAGTAGCCTTACCTGAGTAGCCTTCGGCACAGAAGCATCTCCACTTCCTGTCTTTCCTTCACCACACAAAGTACGGGGCTCCAGTAAGAGCACTCTTGTCTATAATCTCTGTGGTGGTTTGATCACTCATCCATCTGGTTCTCAGGTGGTGGAACTGTTTGGGAAGGATTAGGGGTGTGGCCTTGTTGGAGGAGTTTGTTTTTAAGGTGGGCTTTGAGGTTTCAAAAGACCGGTGCCATCTCCAGTGTCTTCTTCTCTCTGCCTGTCTTGTGGTTGTGTCTCAAGGTGTGAGCTTGCAGGTACTGCTCCAATGCCATGCTTTCCTGCCTGCTGCCATGCCCCTTGCCAGGATGCTTAATGACTCTAACCCTCTAAGATGGTAAGCCTTACATATACTGTTTCTTCTATAAATTGCCTTTGTTATGGAATCTTAACCCAGCAACAGAAAAGTAAGTAAGGTACTTTCTTATAAAGAATCCAGAGCTACAGTGAGACAATCTGATTTGTCTGTAAAAAAGGCATCAGAGTTTGGCTTTTCATTTCAGGCTTCACATCTTGGTGTATTAGGATACAGTGCAATGGCTGGGGTGGCTTGAACTACATATTATATACCTCATAGAGTGAGCTGTAGCTTACATGGATCTTCCAGCCTGTAGCTTTAACCTGAAAAATCTAGCATTTGTTCTGCCTCTCTGCCTGAGGTACACCAAATGGCATTTCCTCATATGATTCCTAGTACCTGAAAATGTCACAGAAAATTAAAGAGCTAGGTAAGGACCAGAAAAAGGGCACTTCATCTTGCCTTCACATCAACACCATTAAACGAGTTGTTACTACAACAAAGCTGTCTGATGCCATCGGTGGCAACTGGTCAGTGAAAATGTTTTTTAATTGCGACTTGAATGTGTTTATCAACCTCACTTTGATATCAAAAAGACAGCAACAGAAACACAAGGAGCCCCAGTCCTCTGGGGAGAGCATTAGTCAGCTGTGAGAGCACAGGCTCTGGCAGATGGTCAGCCTTCTAAATCAGACATTGCAGCCACCACCATGTAGTGTCTCAGCTAGAAATGAAGAGTGTTGTGTTGACATTAAACATCTTTATAATAAAATTACTAATTGATGACTAATACCATAGGTTTTTGAGTTGGGGGGGGGATCTCATTGAACTGCTAAGTGGTTGGCAGCATATTTAGTAATTAAACACTACTTTTACAGTTGTCCTTTACATGGCTTCCGAAGATCCTCTGTTGGTGAGTCGATGCCTTGAGACTCCCAAGCACAGCCCTAGAGAGCTATTTTTAATCATTGGGATCCATCATAATATCTCAGTGGTTGTGTTCCTATTTTTTAACATCTCTAATTATACAGTTTTACATTATGGTGTTGAGGACTGCTCCCCCTCCCCATATTTGGCAATTCCACAGCATCTGTCAAAACAAATTAGCACTTTGGGTGGTAGAAATATATTTTTATGAAAGCAGCAAATGTGTCAGTATTGGACAGAAACTAAAAGCTGATTTATTGGTTTGTTTTCTTGCGTTTCAGAACCAATGGGCAGAAGCCTTTAAAAGAATTTCCTAATGGTATCATCAGTGCATTTGCAAAACATGTAAAACACATTCAAATTCCGCCAGAAAGAGTCACTAATTATGATATGTATTTGCATATGTTTAATCACATACATCCTATTTCATTTTGCTGTTTCTGCAGGGCCCCTTGCTTCGAGGAGGGGTCCTTAGCTCTGGTACAGTGAATGCTGAGCAAAGTTCTCTCAAGTGAGCATTTTGCTGCCATGCTGTTAGGGGTGTGTGTGTGTGTGTGTGTGTGTGTGTGTGTGTTATCTTTTGCCATGAAATTTGAAATTTACAATATTTAAATGATGTGTGTGAAATTATATGATTCTATTATGTCATAATATTACACATCCCAAAATATTGGTAAAGGGTTCTTCCCCTTCACCAACCCCCCAATACCAGAGATCAGAGCATTACTGAGAAAATAATGATTAACCTTTAAAATCAGATTGGCATTTCTTTTTTCTCCAAATCTAGAATTAATACGCATTTTTTAATCATTAGTGTAATGTTCAGGATGATACTTTTGTTCTTTTGCCTGTTGAACTGTTACGGCTGCTAGTAACCCTTCAAATTGTTTGCTTCATTCAGGCATTCTTTCCTGAATAATTCATTAGGCATTATTATCCAAGCGTGGAACCTCTCATTTAGCACTGCTGATCTTTTCCTTATGTGTCGCTGACAGGCAATCAAAGTTTTTATCAGTGCAGAAAATTTGCAATTCAGAAATGTAGTTGCAGCAATTAGTAGCTATCAGGTAGCCTTGGAAGGACAGCTTTATGAAAAGACAGAGCTGAATGAACTCCACTGATGTTAGCACAAACGTAATGGGTGAAACTAACCAGCTGTTTCTAAATTTACCAAATGGAACATTCCCCTTCTACTCAGAGTGGAGGCTTTAATTAACTTGGAGTTCTGTGTGGCTTCCCAGAGGGGGCAGGGAGTGGGGGAGGACCCTTCCCTCACATGGGTACCAGTGGGAGGAAGCGTCGTCAGGCATCCCTCTAATCCTGTCCTGGAGGCAAAGGGGCAGATGACTGGCACTTTTTCCAGAGGATTCCAGCATGGGGGATGCCTATGAGATGGTTTCTGGGTGCCCTTTTTGGAATCTCAAATGGGATAGCTTTATACATTGAGATTTTCTTCTGCTTTTGGAAGAGTGCTAGGGATGAAACCCAGGGACTCAAGCATGATAACTAACCACTTAGCTCAGTCCAAGTGCAGCTTGTAATGTCTGTCCTTCACCTAGGAGCTGCTGTCAGAACTC